>OX465601.1:86882500-87507500 GCA_950022295.1 Bromus sterilis | reverse complement strand
TATGTCTGCTTCATGGAACAATTCACCAAAAATCACCAGATCATCTTTTTGATCTGAATTTTTTGAAGGTATGCTCTATACAATTGGCTTTCTGACGTCTGTTCTGAGTTTTTTGATTTGAGTTGCAGAAGTACCCCAAAAATTTATTTACTACCTGCTGGTCTGTTTTTCACAGATTCTGCCACGTTTTGCGTTTTCTCTGTTTTGCAAATCTTAAGCTCGTTTTTTCTTTGCAATTTTTTTGGAAATCTTGAGAAAAGTTTATCTTCATGAGAATATTTATTTCCAGTAGAGGAAAATTATTTATTTACAGATACTAACCACTCTAATCAGCTTATCATGAGTTTCGTATGAAGGGAGTTTTCAAGTATGCGAAGGAAGATGATGAAAAAAGATCAGGGATTGTCAAAAGCTCAAGCTTGGGGATGCCCCCATGCACCCCCAAGAAATATCCAAGGACACACAAGCGTCTAAGCTCGGGGATGCCCCCGTGCATCGCCTTCTCCATCAACAATCATCAGTTCATACTTCTCCATGCTATATTTTTATCACTTCATGTGTTATGTGCTATGCTTGGAGCGTCCGCTCTTTAATTTTTAGTTTGTTTTATTTTTCTTGCTGTTAATAACAAGTTGGACCCTAGTCTACATTGTTTGGGAGAGAAACACGCTCCACTCCACCCTAGAACTCAACATAGGTTGCATGCTTATCTTTGGTTGTGTGTTCTTCATATTTTCTTAGTTGTTGTCATTCTTAGCTCTTAGTTTTCATGCCTATCTTTTTAAGAGCTTTTATTTAGGTTGTTGCCTTTGAAACTCTCTTGAGTTATAATGCTTATCTTGTTTAGAGAGTTGATCTGTTGAACTGGGTTGTGTGTCTTGCATGAGTACGTAATTGAGGTTATTATTATAAGTATAGTAGTAACTTGCAATAGTTTTGATGTATTGATTTGAGTAATGTTTGGACTTTTGGTGCCAAGAGCTTGAGACTATTAGTGATAGGTGTCGTATTTTGGGAAATCCGTGCTTATTTTCGAAAACTACAAAAAATTAGTTGAGAACTCTAGCTACGAGATGGATCGCTAACCTCTGGAGGGGTTGGAATATATAGAGTACCCTCACATACCATGGGCCGAGGATGCGCAAGGATAACCAAACCCCCATACACTCCTCCTCGGGGTACTTGTCTCTTTGTGAACCTCCTAATTAGATAGAGAGTTACCGATAATAAGTGCATGAGTTCTTCGGACTAATGCGAGTATTCGATCATTGGCATTTCCACTTTCCATATTTTGCTAGCCTCTTCGGTACCGTGTATTGCCCTTTATCATCTTAAGAGTTAGTGCAAACTTCTTTAGTGCATCCAAACCCTTGGCATTATACACTTTGTCATCATAAACCCCCTTATATCCTTCCTAAAACAGCCACCATAACTACCTATCAAGGCATTTCCATAGCCTTTCCGAGATACATTTCCATGCAACATCCATCATCTCATGACTTGGTATTCATGGCATACATTCTTTTGCTTGATCATAGTGCCACGTGCTAGTTTGGCCTTGACCTTATAATTGATACATGACGCGCTAGTATCATTGCATATCCTGCTACACTAGCAGAGACATACATTTTCATACATCATGATAGTTTTTCAGTTTTCTTTATGTTGAGCAATTCTTGTAAAGTGTGAGATCTTCTATACTCTTGTAAAATATAGAGAGTTGCCCTTAAAGTGAGTAAAATCCCGAAGAGGAAAAAATAAAAGATCCCAAAAGAGGACAAATTAAAAGATCCCAAAGAGGAAAATTGAGAGATAAATAGAAAGAGCCAATGAGGCCACAAAAATACAAGAAGATAGAAAAAAGAAAGAAAGAAAAGAAATAAAAAGAGAGAAGGGGACAACACTACTATTCCTTTTGAAAGATCCACATTCATACTCCAAAGTAATATTTGTACTCCACAGATATCTTCATATCATTCATGCATATATATGCGGGGATCCTTACACTATAAAACTTGGCTTGCATATTCCAAGGATGAGCCTCCTAAAATGAGCTCTAGGTCTTCATGAGCAAGTAAGTTGGATGCACCCCCACTAGTTCCATTGGAGAGCTTACCTTAGCTCACATGTGCATCAGTTGCATGGAAATCCCTACTCCTCACATCATATCTTTCATTTGGCTTTCTCTCGCCTAAGATTGTCCTCATTGATGTGAGCCTTTCACACCTTTTTTTCTTCCTTCTTGATACGCCCCGAACGTATCTATAATTTCTGCTTGTTCCATGCACTGTTATGTGACATTGCTACATGTTTTGATATACTTTTATATCATTTTATAATATTTGGACTAACCTACTAACTCAGTGCACCCAGTGCCAGTTTCTGTCTAATGATGTCTTTTGTTGCAGTGAGTTTTCCCCAATATAAAAGGCCAGAAAATTTCCGGAAAAAATCAGAATAAAAATCAGCATGGAGGAAGCTTCTGGAATCACCGAAGGAGAGCCGGAGGGGGGCCACCCCTCCCAGGCGGCCAGGTGGCGCGACCCCACCCCTGCCCGCGCCACCAGGGCGCCTGGGAGGTGGGGGCCACCTCTGGTGCCCCCTTCGGCCTATTTCTACCCCTCGTCACAGAAACCCTCAGGGAGAAACCGACATCGAGATTTACCTCTCTGTTCCACCGCCGCCGCGCTTCCAATATCGGGAGCGCCAGAAGACCTCTTCCCGGCACCCTGCCGGAGGGAGGGACCTCTCCACCAGGATGGACGCCTCCCGGATGTGCCGTGAGTAGTCTACCTTGGACCATGGGTCCATGATCAGTAGCTATGTGATGTCTTCTCTCCATCCTTGTTCTTCAATGTTTAGACCTTGTGAGCTTCCCTACATGATCAAGGCACCTATGTAATTTTCCTGTTGTTGCTATGCTGTGTTTGCTGGGATCCGATGGATTATGAGATTATGTTCGGATCGTGATGAGTTTATATATTTGGTTTACCTTTTATATTTTGTTCTTAGTAATTCTTGCATGTTATCCGTCGCTGTTTATTGCTATGGACAAGTAGTAGATAGTGACTGCAATAGGGAGCGTTATGCATGATTGTGGGTTCATGCCCCCCGATGTCTAGCTTGAGTGACAGAAACATGAGACTAGGGGATGTGTTGTTGCCACTAGAGAGAAAACAACGGTGCTTGTAACCGCGGTTGCAAGGATTGTTTACCTTACGCATAGATTGTTAATGCAATTGTCTGTTGCTTCGAGTTTACACTTTGGGTGGGGCTCGCAACTTAATACCAGCGAGATGTTTTGGATAGATATCTCAAGGTGGATGATTAGAAGTAGATGCAGGTGGATTTCGGTCTACTTGTCTTAGCGTACTGCCCATACTTTTGAGCACTCTTACTTTCAAGTAGCATAATTAGCATTGTGGTGCGTTTATAATTATGTCAATTTCCCAACTGTAATTTGTTCATCTAGCTTAGTTGTTTATCGTCTTTTGGGAGAGAGACATCACTAGTGAACGTCATGGGACCCCGGTCCATATTTCCACCACTGTTTACACCTTCGCTTTATTTACTGCTTTTACTTTCAGTTGCATTTATCACTACCATTATCATTATCTCTTGCGTTTAATCCTTTGTAACAACAAGGTCAGAGGGATTGAAAACCCCTCTGTAATTCGTTGGGAGGAAAGTTATTTGTTGTGAAGGGCGAGAAGCCGTTATCATCTCTTGTACCATCAAGCAAATTTCTGGCGCCATTGCCGGGGACTCCATTCTTCAATATAGGGGAGTTGCACACTATCTTTTACCTTTGCTTTTTAGTCTTGTTAGTTTACTTTATCGTTTTTATCTTAGTGTCCTTTTTCGAAAACCACACAAAAATTAGTTACCTTGCTTTGTTTAGTCAGTATGTCAAAATCCTTTGCCTTTGGTTTTGCACCCGAAGGGGAGATTCTCACCTTCAAACAAATAGGTGGAGAAAGTCTGAAAGATGCTTGGTTTAGAATTAATGATTCTCAAAATAGAGCCACCAAGAAACAATCCACCACTATCTTACTTAGAAACTTTTATGTTGGTATTACTTCTTGAATATGTTTGTTTTAGATACTGTTATCAATGGAAATTTCCTAGAATCACCAACTTGGAAAGCTCTTAATGTTATGGAAAAACTTTTTGGAAATCCCCCAATTGTTAGCACACAAGAGATCATTACTTTACCTCACATTATGAATAAACTTGACAAGACAGAGCTAGAGATTCCAAGTATGGGAAAAAATAAATGAAGTAGATCGTAGGATTCAAGGGAATTTAAATAGGCTTGATAGCTCAATACACAAAATTTATACCACTTTGGAGACCCTTAAATCCCATGATTTAGACCCTTCTAGGATCGACAAGATTGAGGATATTATTGAAACTTTAGGAACTACCCTATCCTCCATAAAAAGTAAAAAGGTAGAAACCCCCTCAAAGAAGGAACGCAAGTTCGTCTACGTTCCCAAGGTTCCTTAATCCAAAACAAATAAATCCGTGGTTAGGGTGTGGAAACGGTGAAAACTTTGGAAGAGATACCTCTCTTGAATAGAATCAAAAATGAAATTCAAATTGATCTCACTACCTTTGCTTTTATTCCTAGAAGTGTTATCACTAGGCCTTTATTCGAAATTCCTCTTAAGACTAGTTGTACTATTGAAGAGCCTTTTGATGATCTTGATGATTGTTCAGTTGTTACAACTAGATCTTTTGTATCATGCCTAACTAAAAGGCATAAATGAAAGTGCTTGTTGGGAGGCAACCCAAGATGTTTTTATTTTCAGTTTTAGTGGTCTTGATGTTTGTTACTACTGTATTAACATCATTGTATCTTTATTTTAAATATTTGAGCCAAGTTTTAGCCTCCGGTTGCAAGAAAGTTTGAAAGTTGTGACATGCTGTCCAGAAACAGATTCTGTCCCATTGACGTAAAAATTCGGCTAAAATCACTAGATCATCTTTTTTATCTGAATTTTTTGACAGCATGCTCTATACAATTTTCTTTCGTGCGCCTGTTTTGAGTTTTGTGATTCGAGTTGCATAAGTGCCCCAGAAAAATTATTTACTACCTACTGGTATGTTTTTCACAGATTCTGCCACGTTTTGTGTTTTCTTCATTTTGCAAACCTTAACCTTGCTTTTGAATTGCAAAAACCTTTTGGCAATCTTGAGAAACAATAGATCTTCAAGAATATCTTTATTTCCAGGAGAGAAAAAATTATTTTATAATGTGTACTAACCACTCTAATCAACTTATGTTGAGTTTCGTATGAAGGAAGTTTTCAAGTATGCGAAGGAAGATGACTAAAGAAGATTCAGGAGTGTCAAGCCCTCAAGCTTGGGGATGCCACATGCACCCCCAAGAAATATCCAAGGAGACTCAAGAATCTAAGCTTAGGGATGCCCCTGTGCATCCCCTTCTCCATCAAACAATCATCAGTTCGTCCTTCTCCATGCTATATTTTTATTGCTTCATATGTTATGTGCTAGACTTGGAGCATTGATACATCCCAAACGTATCTATAATTTCTGCTTGTTCCATGCTTATTTAGGTGACATTGCTATGTGTTTTTCTACTTTCGTACCTTTTTACACATATTTGGACTAACCTACTAACTCAGTGCACCCAGTGCCAATTTCTGTCTGCTGATGTTTGTGAATTGCAGGTTTATACCCATATTTACAGTGCCCACAAAATTCAAGAAAAATATATAAAAATTAGAGTTCCAGAAGACTCTGAAGGCCCGAAGGACGCCCGAAGGGGGCCCACCCCCTCCTAGGCGGCCAGGGGGCACGGCCCAACTCCTGGCCGCGCCAGGAGGCCGACTGGAGGAGTGGTGCCTCCCCTCTGGCCCCCCTTCGGCCTATATTTACTCCTCGGTACAGAAACCCTACAAAAGACCCCGCATCGTGAAATTCGCCATTTTTCTTCCGCCGCCACGATCCTGAGATCGGTATCGCCAGAAGACCTCGTCCCAGCACCCTGCCGGAGAGAGGATTGATTTCAGGGAGCTTCTCCACCACCATGAGCGCTTCCCAGATGTGCTGTGAGTAGTCCCCCTTGGACCATGGGTCCATGACCAGTAGCTATGTGATGTCTTCTCTCCAATCTTGTGCTTCAATTCTTAACCCTTGTGAGCTGCCCTACATGATCAAGCCATCTTTGTAATCTTTCTGTTGTTGCTATGCTGTGTTTGCTGGGATCCGATGGATTATAAGATTATGTTCAGATGCTGATGAGTTATATATTTTGTTCTCCTTTCATATATTTGTTCTTGAGTAATTCTTGTATATTCTTCGTTCGTTTTTATTGCTTTGGCCAAGTAGTAGATTGGAACTCCAAGAGGGATCGTTCTGCTTGATTGTGGGTTCATGCCCCCGATGTCTAGCTTGAGTGACAGAAACATGAGACTAGGGGATGTGTTGTTGCCAGTAGGGAGAAAACAACGGTGCTTGTAACCGTGGTTGTAAGGAATGTTTACCTTACGCAAAGTTTGTTAATGAAGTTGTCAGTTGCTTTGGGTTTACACTTTGGGTGGGGCTCTCAACTTAATACCAACGAGATGTTCTGGATAGATATCTCAAGGTGGATGATTAGTGAGTTGATGCAGTTGGATTTCAGTTTACTTGTTTTGGCATACTGCCCATACAATTGAGCCTCTAACTTTCTTGTTGCATAATTAGCATTGCGGTGCGTTTATAATTCTGTCAATTGCCCAGCTGTAATTTTTTCACCCAACATACTTGTTTTATCGTCTTTTGGGAGTGGGACATCACTAGTGAACATCATGGGACCCTGGTCCATATTTCCACCATTGTTTACACCTCCTTCATTTACTTCTTTTATTTCCTTTTCGTTGCAATCATCACTAATATTTCCCGCTTGTGTTTGATCCTTTGTAAACAACAAGACCGAAGAGATTGACAACCTCTCTGAACTCGTTGGGAGCAAAGTTATTTGATTTTATGTGCAGGTCCAGGTTTAGCGAGTAATATTGATAAACGACGCCTTTCTCACTTCACCACCTAATTGAAGAACTTGGAGTCCTCCTGGTATGATAACCTTGGTATTTTCACCGAGGGAAATTCGCCGCTGTCTTCTTCTCAACCTTCCACTTGGGGTAGCCAACGAGGAGCACTACTTCAGTGCCATCAACTCATCATTGGAATATACAAGCCAAGTTCTATAGTGTAAGGATCCCCACATAGTTATGCATGAATGATATGAAACTCTCTATGTAGTACAAATATTACTTTGGAGTACTAGTGTGGATCTTTCAAAATGAATAGTAGTGTTGCCCCTTCTCTATTTTTATTTATTTTTTCTTTATTTTTCTATGTTTTTGTATTTTTGTGGCCTCATTGGCCCTTTCTATTTATCTCTCATTTCCTCTTTGGGAGTTTTTAATTTGTCGTCTTTTGGGATCTTCTATTTGTGTCCTCTTTGGGACCTTTTCCTCACTTTAAGGGCAACACTCTATATTTTACAAGGTTTTAGAAGATCACACACTTTATAAGAAGTACTCAACATAAAGAAAACTGAAAATGGATTGAAGCCATTCTTTAGCTCTTCCTCTCAAGGAGAAAGGAAAAAAAATCTTGAGCTTAACAATGTACCATCTACTTCCATATACTTTTGCATATCACATAATTCCATAGAGTTATACAAATGCAAAGAAGCATCTTCTCCTACCCCAGAAAATCGCTCTTTCATGACAAGATTGAGAAAAGCAGGTTTAATCTCATAAGAAATTGCCGAGGTGGCAGGTGGAGCAATAGGAGTGCATATAAAGTCACTATTGTTGTGACTTGTTGATGGCACTGAAGCAGTGATCCTCGTTGGCTACCCAAGTGGAAGGTCATGATGTAGATAGCAACAAATTTCCCTCGGTGAAGATACCAAGTTCTTCAAGTAGGTGGTGATACTCTCTCCTCGTTGGTCACCCCAAGTGGAAGGTGAGATGTAGGATAGTGGAAAATTTCCCTCGGTGAAGATACCAAGATTTGTCTCCAGTAGGACTCCGGAGATGATAAGTAGGTGTCAACGGCGCAACTGGCGTGGACCTGCACACAACACAAATAACTTTGCTCCCAACGAGTAAAGAGAGGTTGTCAATCTCTCTAGCCTTGGTGTTTACAAAGGATCAAACGCAACGGATAATGATAATGATAGCAGCTAGAAAGTAAAAGCAGGAAAGTAAAAGAGCGTGTAAACAGTGATGAGAATATGGACCGGGGTCCCGTGATGTTCACTAGCGATGTCTCTCTCCAAAAGACGATAAAACTGCTATGCGAGGTAAACAAATTACAGCTGGGCAATTGACAGGATTAAAAACGCACCGCAATGCTAACTATGCTACAAAGAAAGGACGAGGCTCAAAAGAATGGGCGGTACGCCAAAATAAGTAGACCAAAATCCAACTGCATCTACTACTAATCATCCACCTTGAGATATCTATCCAGAACATCTCACTGGTATTAAGTTGCGAGCCCCACCCAAAGTCTAAACCCAAAGCGATAGAAACTACATTAAAAAGCACTTTGCGTAAAGTAAACAATCCTTGCAACCGCGGTTACAAGCACCGTAGTTTTCCGCCTTGTGGCAACATCACATCCCCTAGATTCATGTTTCTGTCACTCAAGCGTGTCATCGGGCGGCATGAACCCACAATCGAGCATAACGTTCCCTCTTGGAGTCACTACCTACTACTTGGCCAAAGCAATAAACAGCAACGGAGAACATGCAATAATTACTTAGGAACAAAAATATAAAAGATAATAACCAAATGTATTACTCAATCACAATCTGAACATAATCTCATAATCCATTAGATCCCAGCAAACTCATCATAGCAACAACAAAGAGTTACATATGTGCCTTGATCATGTAGGGCAACTCACGAGGTCTAAACCACAAAGAACAAAGAGGGAAGGAGAACATCACATAGCTACTGATCACGGACCCATGGTCCAAGGAAAACTACTCAAAGCACATCCGGGAAGCGTCCATGGTGGAGGGGAAGCTCCCGGAGGTCAATCCTCCCTCAGGCAGGGTGCCGGGAAGAAGTCTGCTGGCGCTCCCGATCTTGGAAGCGCGGCGGTGGCGGAACATAGGCAAGACCGCGAAAAAGGGTTTTGTCCTCGGAGGTTTCGTGTCACGGGGAATAAATAGGCGAAGGGGGGCAACCAGGGGGGCCACCAGGGCTCCAGGCGCCCCCCGGCGCGGCCAGACCCTAGGCCGTGCCAGGTGGCCGCCTGGGTCCCTGGTAGTGGCCCTCTGGCCCCACCGAGGTGATTCAGGAAGGTTCCTGCACGCTGATTTTTTATCTGTTTTTTCCCAAAATTTTGGAGCACTTTTAATATGGCGGAAACCTGAAATAGAAAAACAGCAGAAAACAGGAACTGGCACTGTGGTGCACTGAGTTAATAAGTTAGTCCAAATATGATCAAAAGTGTATGAAAGTGTATCTAAATCATAGCAATATCACACAAAACATGCATGTAGCAAGCAGAAATAATAGATATGTTTGGGATGTATTAACATCCCCAAGCTTAATTCCTGCTCGTCCTCGAGTAGGTAAATGATAACAAGCATAATTTCAGTTGTGACATGCTAGCAACCATATAAGAACTTTTAAAAGTAAAGCAATCAAGGTATGTGATTCAATTCAAGTCATAACATGCAAGAGTATATATTAGCATTGAAACAAGCAACAAAAGAACATTAGGTGCAAGAGCTCTCGCTCTCCGTGACTCGAATGTATCCAAATTGTGTTTGCGTTCAAGAAGGGGGATATGGGAATATGAGAGAAAAGAGTATTTTTGTTGAGAACTCAATCTACTAAAGTTTCACACTTGATCTTCTTTGGAATCTAATCTTGACTCGTCCCCAGACCACTAGCCAGGTACAAATCAATTTGATCCACTTCTTTTTGATATTTCGAGCACTCAAGCAATGGATGAGCGTAAGCACGAGGGTTGACACTTAGGATGGCAACGAGAGAAGTATGGTGGAGGAGGAAGACAAAAAGGGTGAGAAATGCTCACATCAATGAGGACAATCATAGGCGAGAGAGGGCCAAATGATAGATATGATGTGAGGAGTAGGGATTATCATGCAACGGATGCACATATGAGCTAAGAAAAGCTCTCCAATGGAATTAGTGGGGGTGCATCCAACTTGCTCGCTCAAGAAGACCTAGAGCTCGTTTGAGGAGGCTCATCCTTGGAATATGCAAGCCAAGTTCTATAGTGTGAAGGTCCCCACATAGCTATATGCATAAATGATCATCTCTATGGAGTACAAGGATAATAGGGAGTACTAGTGTGGATCTTTCCAAAAGGACAGTAGTGTTGCCCCTCTCTATCTTTCTCTTTTTCTTTTTCTCCCTTTTCTATTTTTTTGTATTTTTTTGGTGGCCTCAATGGCTCTTTCTATTTAACTCTCATTTGTCCTCTTTGGGATCTTTTATTATGTCCACTTTGGGATCTTTTCCTCACTTAAGGGCAACACTCTAATTTACAAGATGGTATAGAAGATCTTTCACACTTTACAAGGTACTCAAAACATAAAGAAGGTGTAGCTATCATGATGTATGCAATGTATGCCTTTGCCAGTGTAGCAGGAACATGTATGACATGAAGATAAGGTCATGAAGAGGTGGATGTTGCATGGCAATATATCTCGGAAAGGCTATGAAATGCCTTGATAGGTAGGTATGGTGGCTGTTTTGAGGAAAGATATAGGGAGGTTTACGATGACAGAGCGTATCATGCCAAGGGTTTGGATGCACCGGCGAAGGTGGACGCCAACTCTCGGAATGAGAAGAGGGAAATGCATGGTACCGAAGAGGCTAGCAAATATGAGGTGGAAGTGTCAACTTTCAATACTTACATTAGTCCGAAGAACTCATGCACTTATTATCGGTAACTCTCAATCTAATGACGAGGTTCACAAAGAGACAAGTACCCCGAGGAGGAGTGTATGGGGGTTTGGTTATCCTTGCGCATCCTCGACTCATTGTACGTGAGTGTACTCTAATATCTGATCCCTCAAAAGATTAGTGATCCATCTAGTAGCTAGAGTTCTCAACTAGTTTTTAAGGTTTTTTAAAATAAACACGGATTGACCAAAATACGACACCTATCACTAATAGGCTGGAGCTCTTGACACCAAAAGTTCAAACATTACTCACAACAATACCTCAAAACTATTGCAAGTTACTGATACGTCCAAAACGTATCTATAATTTCTGCTTGCTCCTTTTGGCCCGGTTCAAAAAAAATCTGCTTTCTCCATGCCTCTTTTGTGTGATATTGCTATGATATCGATGAACTTCCATACACTTTTGATCATATTTGGACCAACCTATTAACTCAGTGCACCCCAGTGCCAGTTCCTGTTTTATGCTGTTTTTCTATTTCAGGTTCCCCATATTAAAATTGCTCCAAAAATTTGGGGAAAATCCAATAAAAAATCAGCGTACAGGAAGCTTCCGGAATCACCGAGGGGGGGGGGGGGACAGAGGGGACCCACCAGGGCCCCAGGCGCACTCCCGGCGCGCCCCAGGGTGGGGCCGCGCCAGGGGGCCTCCTGGACCCCTTGTGGCTCCCTCGGCTGCCCCCTTCGCTTATTTATTCCCCGTGAGGCAAAACCCCCGAGACGGGAACCCTTTTTCGCGATCTCTCCTCTGTTCTGCCGCCGCCTCGCTTCCAAGATCGGGAGAACCAGAAGACCTCTTCCCGGCACCCTGTCAGAGGGAGGAACCATCTCCGGGAGCTTCTCCACCACCATGGATGCTTCCCGGATGAACCGTGAGTAGTCCACCTTGGACCATGGGTCTATGATCAGTAGCTATGTGATGTTCTCCTCCCCTCTTTGTTCTTCATGGATTAGACCTCGTGAGCTGCCCTACATGATCGAGGCACTTATGTAATATTTCTGCTGTTGTTATGCTGAGTTTGCTGGGATCCGATGGATTATGAGATTATGTTCAGATTGTGTTTGAGTAATATATTTTATTCTCCTCTTTTATATTTATGTTCTTGAGTAATTCTTGCATGTTCTCCGTTGTTGTTTATTGCTTCGGCCAAGTAGTAGGTAGTGACTCCAAGAGGGAGCGTTATGCATGATTGTGGGTTCATGCCCCCCGATGACTAGCTTGAGTGACAGAAACATGAGTCTAGGGGATGTGTTGTTGCCACAAGGGGGAAAACAACGGTGCTTGTACTTGCGGGTGCAAGGATTGTTTACTTTACGCAAAGTTCTTTAATGCAGTTGTCCGTTTCTTTGAGTTTACACTTTGGGTGGGATTCGCAACTTAATACTAGCGAGATGTTCTGGATAGATATCTCAAGGTGGATGATTAGTAGGTAGATGCAGATGGATTTCGGTCTCCTTGTCTTGGCGTACCGCCCGTGCTTTTGAGCCTCTTCCTTTCTTTATAGCATAATTAGCATTGGTTTGCGCACATAATCCTGTCAATTGCCCAACTTTAATTTGTTTACCTCGCATGGCTATTTTATCGTCTTTTGGGAGAGAGGCATCACTAGTGAACATTATAGGACCCCGGTCCATATTTCCAATACTGTTACACCCACTATCAATTTACTGATTTATTTACTTTTCTGTTGCTATCACTATCATTATTATCTCGTGTGTTTTATCCTTTGTAAACAACAAGGCCGGAGGGATTGACAACCCTTTGTACTCGTTAGGAGCAAAGCTATCTGTTGTGTGTGCAGGTCCACGACAACCGCCAATCTCTGGCGCCGTTGTCACCTTCTTGTCGTTATCGGAGTCCTACTGGAGACAAACCTTGGTATCTTCACCGAGGGAAATTGCCGCTATGCTACATCTCAACCTTCCACTTTGGGTAAACCAACGAGGGGTGAGAAGTAAACTCTCGTAACACCAGTTACTACTAAAATTAAATAGCAACCTCAATTACCTACTTTCAAGACAAGACACAACTCAGTGCAACAACCAACTCTCTTAACAAGATAAACATGAAAACTAAAGAGGGTTACAGCAACAAACTAAACAAAATCCAAAGCTCTTGCTAAAGATAAACTAAAACTAAACATGGCAGTAGCTACGAAAAGATAAGGAACACACAACAGAGAAAGATAAGCATGAAAATCCTATGATGTGTTCTAGATTGGAGTGGAGCGTGTTTCTCTCCCACACAAAGTAATCTGGGTCTAACTTGTTATGAACATCAAACAAAGCTAAAGAAAACTAAAAAGTAAACCTAAGAGCGAGACGCTCCAAGCATAGCACATAACGCATGAAGTGACAAAAATATAGTGAGACGAAGGACGAATTGATGATTGTTGATGGAGAAGGGGATGCACGAGGGCATCCCCAAGCTTAGACGCTTGAGTCTCCTTGAATATTTATTGGGGATGCATGGGGACATCCCCAAGCTTGAGCATTTGAAACTCCCGGATCTTCTTTCATCATCTTCCCTTGCACACTTGAAAACTCCCTTCATACATAACTCATCATAAGCTGATTAGAGAGGTTAGTAACCTTAATAAAATAATTTTTCCCCACTAGATATAAATATATTCTTGAAGAGATACTGTTTCTCAAGATTTCCAAAAAGTTTTTGCAAAGAAAAAGCAAGCTTAAGGTTTGCAAAAGTAAGGAAAGGCAAAACATGGCAGAATGTGTGAAAAACAGAACAACAGGTAGTAGAGAAATTTTTCGGGGCACTTATGCAAGTCAAATAAAAAAACTCAGAACATACGAAAGTTTCCCAATTGTATAGATCACGCTGTGTAAAAAATAAAGCTCAAAAAGATGAACTGGTGATTTTTTTCGTTTTTTTCGTCAAGCAGACAGAATCTGTTTTCTTATCGTAAGTTACCCCAAGTGGAAGGTGAGATGTAGGATGGCGGCAAATTTCCCTCGATGAAGATACCAAGGTTTGTCTCCAGTAGGACTCCGGAGATGATAAGTAGTTGTCAATGGCGCAACTGACGTGGACCTGCACACAACAAAAAATAATTTGCTCCCAACGAGTACAGAGAGATTGTCAATCTCTCCGGCATTGTTGTTTACAAAGGATCAAATGCAAGGGATAATGATAATGATAGTAGCTAGAAAGTAAAAGAGCATGTAAACAGTGATGAGAATATGGATCGGGGTCCCGTGATGTTCACTAGTGATGTCTCTCTCCAAAAGACGATAAAACTGCTATGCGAGGTAAACAAATTACAACTGGGAAATTGACAGGATAAAAAACGCACCACAATGATAACTATGCTACAAAGAAAGGACGAGGCTCAAAAGCATGGGCGGTACGCCAAAATAAGTAGACCGAAATCCAACTGCATCTACTACTAATCATCCACCTTGAGATATCTATCCAAAACATCTCGCAGGTATTAAGTTGCGAGCCCCACCCAAAGTGTAAACCCAAAGCAACAAACAACTGCATTAAAAAGCACTTTGTGTAAAGTAAAAAATCCTTGCAACCGTGGTTACAAGCACCGTCGTTTTCCCCCTTATGGAAACATCACATCCCCTAGACTCATGTTTCTGTCACTCAAGCGTGTCATCGGTGGGCATGAATGCAGAGTCGAGCATAACGTTCCCTCTTGGAGTCACTACCTACTACTTGGCCAAAGCAATAAACAACAACGGAGAACATGCAACAACTACTTAGGAACAAAAATATAAAAGATAAGAACCAAATATATTACTCAATCACAAACTGAACATAGTCTCATAATCCATCAGATCCCACCAAACTCAGCATAGCAACAGCAGAAAATTACATATGTGCCTCGATCATGTAGGGAAGCTCACGAGGTCTAAACCATGAAGAACAAAGAGGGGAGGAGAACATCACATAGCTACTGATCACAGAGCCATGGTCCAAGGGAAACTAATCACGGCACATCCAGGAAGCGTCCATGGTGGAGGCGAAGCTCTCCAAGGTCAATCTTCCCTCTGGCAGGGTGCCGGGAAGAGGTCTGCTGGCGCTCCCGATCTTGGAAGCGAGGCGGCGGCGGAATAGAGGAGAGATGGCGAAAAAGGGTTTTGTCCTCGGAGGTTTTGCGTCACGGGGAATAAATAGGCGAAGGGGGGAATCCATGAGGCCCACTAGGGGTCTAGGCGCCCCCCCGGAGCGGACAGACCCTAGGCCGCGCCAGGTGGCCCCATGGATCCCTGGTGGTGTCCCTCTGGACCCACCCAGGTGATTCCGGAAGGTTCCTTCACGCTGATTTTTTATCAGATTTGTCCCGAATTTTTGGAGCACTTTTAATATGGGGGAAACCTAAAATTGAAAAACAGCAGAAAAAAGGAACTGGCACTGTGGTGCACTGAGTTAATAAGTTAGTCCAAATATGATCGAAAGTGTATGAAAGTGTATCTCGATCATAGCAATATCACACAAAACATGCATGGAGCAAGCATAAATTATACATACCTTTGGGGCGTATCAGGTGGTCAAACGAGCAAGGCGTCGTTTGAGATAAGTTACTCACTTGACCTGGACCTGCACACAAAAGCAAATAACTTTGCTAAAAACGAGTACAGAGAGGTTGTCAATCTCTCTGTCTTCTTGTTTACAAACGATCAAACGGACGGTGGAAATAGTTATGGTGATTGCAACTGAAAGGAAATAAAGCAGTAAAGAGTTGAGGTGTAAACAATGGTGGAAATATGGATCGGGGTCCCATAATGTTCACTAGTGATGTCTCTCTCCCAAAATACAATAAAACAGCTAAGCTGGGTGAACAAATTATAGCTGGGCAATTGACAGAATTATAAACGCACCACAATGCTAATTATGCCACAAGAAAGTTAGAAACTTTACGTAAGGTAAACAATCCTTGCAACTGCAGTTACAAGCACCGTTGTTTTTTCCCTGGTGGCAACAACACATCCCGTAGTCTCATATTTCTGTCACTCAAGCTAGACATCGGGGGGTATGAACCCACAATCAAGCATAAACGCTCCCTCTTTGAGTTACTATCTACTACTTGGCCAAAGCAATATAAAGCAACGGAGAACATGCAAGAATTACTCAAGAACAAAATATAAAAGGAAAACGAAATATATAACATAATCTCATAATCCAATGGATCCCAACAAACACAACATAGCAACAGCAAAAATAATACATAAGTGCCTTGATCATGTAGGGCAGCTCACAAGGTCTAAGAATTGATGCACAAGATTGGAGAGAAGATATCACATAGCTACTGGTCATGGACCCATGATCCAAGGGGGGATACTCACGACACATCCGGGAAGCGCTCATGGTGATCAAGAAGCTCCGTGAGATCAATCCTCCCTCTGGCAGGGTGCCGGGACGAGGTCTGCTTGTGGTCCCGATCTCGGGATCGCGACGACGGTGGTACAGAGGTGAAAATCGTGATGCAGGGTCTCTTTTCAGGGTTTCTGCATCCAGAAGGTAATATAGGCCAAAGGGGGGCACCAAGGGAGGGCCCCACCTCTCAGGCAGCCTCTGGGATCGCCCCCCTGGCCTCCTGGGAGGGGGGTGGCCCCTCTCCAGCTTCCCTTTAGTCTTCTGAAAGCTTCCATTACGCTTATTATATATATATATATTTCTTGGAATTTTTTGGGCTCTGTAAATATGGGTAAAAACCTGCAATTCACAGACATCAGCAGACAGAAACTGGCACTGGGTGCACTGAGTTAGTAGGTTAGTCCAAATATGTGTAAAAAGGCATGAAAGTGTAGCAAAACACATAGCAATGTCACCCAAATGATCATGGAACAAGCAGAAATTATAGATACGTTTGGGACGTATCAACACCCCTAAACTTAATTCCTGCTCGTCCTCGAGTAGGTAAATGATAACACAGATAATTTTTGTGGTGACATGCTAACACACATATAAGAACTTCAAAGTAAAGCAAGAAATATATGCAATTCAAGTCAATACCAAGCAAGAGTGTATATCTAGTATTGAAAGTAGCAAAGTAAGAACATAAAGATGCAAGAGCTCTCACTGTCCTGACTCGAATGTCTCCAAATGGTGTTTGCGTGAAAGAAGTGGGAGATGGGTTTAGACCATGAAAAATACTAAATATTTTAATTGATAACTCAATCTACTAAAACTTCACACTTGGTCTCCTTCGAAATCTTATTTTGACTCGTCCCCAGACCACTAGTCAGGCACAAGTCAAACTGATCCTCTCCCTTTCGACTTTGAGCACTCATGCAATGGATGAGCGCAAGCAAGATATGTTGGCACTTAGGATTGCAAAGAGAAAAATGATGGGGAAGGAAGACAAAAAGGTGTGAAAGGCTCATATCAATGAGGACAATCATAGGCGAAAGAAAGCCAAATGATAGATATGATGTTAGGAGTATGGATTGCCATGCAACGGATGCACAAATGAGCTAAGGTAAACTCTCCAATGGAACTAGTGGGGGTGCATCCAAATTTCTTGCTCATGAAGATTTATAGTGTAAGTGGAGGAGGTTCATCCTTGGAATATGCTTGCCAAGTTATATAGTGTAAGGATCCCCACATAGTTATGCATGAATGATATGAAAATCTCTATAGAGCACAAATATGAAAATGGAGTACGACTGTGGAACTTTCAAAAGGAATAGTAGTGTTGCCCCTTCTCTCTTTTTATTTATTTTTCTATTTTTTCTATTTTTTTGTATTTTTTGGCCTCTTTGTCTCTTTCTATTTATCTCTCATTTGTCCTCTTTGCGATCTTTTAATTTGTCCTCTTTTGGTATCTTTTATTTTGTCCTCTTTGGGATCTTTTCCTCACTTAAGGGCAACACTCTATATTTTACAAGAATATAGTAGATCTCACACTTTACAAGAACTACTCAACATAAACAAAACTAAAAAACTATCATGATGTATGCAAATGTATGCCTCTGCCAGTGTAGCAGGATATGCAATGATACTAGCGCGTCATGTAGCAATGATTAGGGCAAGGCCCAACTAGCATGTGGCTCCTCGATCAAGCAAAAGCATGTATGGCATGAAGATCAAGTCATGAGATGATGGATGTTGCATGGAAATGTATCTCGGAAAGGCTATAGAAATGCTTCGATAGGTAGGTATGGTCGCTGTTTTGAGGAAGATATAAGAAGGTTTATGATGACAGAGCGTATAATGCCAAGGGTTTGGATGCACCAGTGAAGTTTGCACCAATTCTCAAGATGAGAAAGGGTAATGCACGGTACCGAAGAGGCTAGCAAAATATGGAAGGTGGAAGTGCCAACGACAAAATACTCGCATTAGTCTGAAGAACTCATGCACTTATTATCGGTAACTCTCTATCTAATCAGGAGGTTCATAAAGAGACAAGTAACCCGAGGAGGAGTGTATGGGGGTTTGGTTATCCTTGCGCATCCTCGACCCATGGTACATGAGGGTGCTCTATATATTCCAACCCCTCCAGAGGTTAGCGATCCATCTAGTAGCTAGAGTTCTCAACTAATTTTTTATAGTTTTCGAAAATAAGCACGGATTGCCAAAAATATGACACCTGTCACTAACAGGCTCAAGCTCTTGGCACCAACAGTCCAAACATTACTCAAAACAATACCTCAGAACTATTGCAAGTTACTACTACACTTATAATAGCAACCTCAATTACCTACTCATGCAAGACACACAACTCAGTGCAACAGACCAACTCTCTAAATAAGATAAGCATGATAACTCAAGAGAGTTACAAAAACAACAACCTAGATAAAATCTCTTAAAAAATAAGCATGAAAACAAGAGCTAAGCATGACAACAACTATGAAAAGATAAAAACACACAATAAGATAAGCATGAAAACCTATGTTGTGTTCTAGGGTGAAGTGGAGCGTGTTTCTCTCCCAAACAATGAAGGCTAGGTTCCAACTTTTTATGAATAGCAAGAAAAACTAAAAACAAACTAAAAAGTAAAGAGCTAGACGCTCCAAGCATAGCACATAACACATGAAGAGATAAAAATATAGCATGGAGAAGGACGAACTGATGATTGTTGATGGAGAAGGGGATGCACGAGGGCATCCCCAAGCATAGACGCTTGAGTTTCCTTGGATATTTCTTGGGGCGCATGGGGGCATCCCCAAGCTTGAGATTTTGAAACTCCCGGATCTTCTTTCATTATCTTCCTTCGCATACTTGAAAACTCCCTTCATACGAAACTCATCATAAGCTGATTAGAGTGGTAAGGACCCTTAAATAAATAATTTTTCTCCACTGGAAATAAAGATTTTCATGAAAATCTATTGTTTCTAAAAAATTCTAAAAAGGTTTTGCAAAGAAAAAGCAAGCTTACGATTTGCAAAACGGTGAAAACTCAAAACGTGACAGAATTGTGAAAAACGAACCAACGGGTAGTAAATAATTTTTTGGGGGTACTTATGCAACTCAAATAAAAAAACTCAGAACACACGCTAGAAAGTCAATTGTATAGAGCATACTTTCAAAAAAATTGATCAAAAGATGATCTGGTGATTATGATGAATTTTTCCGTCAAGCAGACATAATCTGTTTCTGGACAACATGTCACAACTTTTGAACTTTCTTGCAATTAGAGGCTAAAACTTGGCACAAAGCTTGAAAATAAAGATACAATGATGTTGCTACAGTAGTAACAAACATCAAGACCACTAAAACTGAAAGTAAAAACATTTTGGTTTGCCTCCCAATAAGAGATTTCTTTAATGCCTTTTAGCTAGGCATGATACAAAAAGATCAAGTTGTATCAATTGAACCTTCATCAAGATCATCAAAAAGCTCTTCAATAGTACAACTAGTCTTAAGAGTACTTTCAAATAAAGGCCGAGTGGTAACACTTCTAGGAACAAAACTAAAGGTAGTAAGACCAATTGGAATTTCATTTCTGATTCTATTCAAGAGAGGTATCTCTTCCAGGGTCTTCACAGTTTCCACACCCCTCACAATAGGTAGATTTGTTTTGGGCCGAGGAACCTTGGGTACGTAAACGAACTTAGGTTCCTTCTTTGCGGGGGTTTCTACCTTTTTAGTCTTGATGGAAGATAGAGTAGTTCCTAAAGTTTCAATAATATCCTCAATCTTATGAATCCTAGATTGGTTCATATCATCAGATTTAAGGGTCTCCAAAGTTTTATAAATTTTGTGCATGGAGCTATTAAGTCTATTTAAATTCCCTTGAATCCCACGATCTACCTCATTTATTTTACACATGCTTGGCATCTCTAGCTCTATCCTATCAAGTTTACTCATAATGTGAGCTAAAGTAATGACCTATTGTGTGCTAGCAATAGGAAGATATCCGAAAATATTTTCCATAACATTAAGGGCTTCCCAAACTAGGGATTCCAAGAAACTCCCATTGATTGTTGTGTGTAAAACAAACCTATTCTAAGAAGTAATACCAACGTAAAAATTTCTAAGCAAGATAGTGGTGGATTGCTTCTTGGTGGCTCTATTTTGAGAATCATTAATTCTATACCAAACATCTTTCAAAATTTCTCCACCCCTTTGTTTAAAGGTGATAATCTTTCCTTTGGGTGAAATACCAAAGGAAAAGGACTTAGACATACTGACTAAACAAAAATAACTAGTAAAAGCAAAGTAACCAATTTTTTTGTGGTTTTTGATATAAGACTCTGAAGAAAAAACTAGAAAGTAAACTAACAAGACTAAAAAGCAAAGGTAAAAGATAGTGTGCAACTCCCCTATCTTTAAGATTGAAGTCCCCGGAAATGGCGCCAGAAATTCGCTTGATGGCACTGAAGTAGGGCTCCTTGTTGTTGATGACCCTCAACTGTAGGGGATAGAGATAGTCTTCGCGGGTAAGATAACCCAATTTATTGATTCGACACAAGGGGAGCCAAAGAATATTTATAAGCTTTGACAGTTGAGTTGTCAATTCAACCGCACCAGAAATATACTTGCTTGCAATAAAATATTAGTAGAAACGGTGATATGATAGTGGTAGTGGTAACAGCGAAATTAAAGAGAGTAAAATTAAACTACTAGTAACCAGCAGGATTAAAACACTGTAGGCTAGGGAGATGGATGGTTGGGCGCTTCTTGGAGCAGAGTTAACATTTAATAGATTCTAACACGGGGCAAGGCACACAGAAAAGCAAGGATCATCTAGGAAAATATCAAACATTAGGAATGTATTCCGTAGGTAGTTGTGCGTGCTTGCAATAAGAACTTGCACGGCATCTTTTGTCCTACCATCCCGCTATGAAGGGGGCCAAAAGGAACTTATGGAGATTAAGGTGCTCCTGTCAAAGAGCACCGGAACAAAGCATTAACACTCAGTGGATACATGAAATCCTCAAATTATAGTCCATCCCCTTTGGTGTCCCAAGCTGTCACCTTTGGGATCGCCGGTTCCGGGCCATAATAGGTGCATACAACTCATAGATAGGATCAAGAACATAAATATACTCATGAAAACACAAGTGGTTCAAATATTAAAACATGGCACTCGGGCCCAAAGTGACAAGCATTTAGAGCAACAAGTTGTAGCAAAGGTGATAAACACCAAAGTAGATGATAGGCAACATGCCCCGAACAATCTGACGAACTATTACATGATCTAACTCATCCAATCCCTACCATCCCCTTTGCCTACAGCAGGGAATTACTCACACATGAGAGGAGAAGTCATGGAGGGAGGATGGAGTGGTGATGAAGATGATGATGGCCATGATCTCCCCTCACCGGAGGCCAAAACAGCCTCCGGATTAGCCCTCCCGAAGAAGAACAGAGGGTGGCGGCGGCTCCGCAATGGAAACTAGGAAAATGACTTCTGTTCTGGGGTTTCCTCGCCACGGGAATAAATAGGGGCGTCGGTAGGGCACCAGAGGAGGACGGCCCAACCAGGCGGCCTCCCAGCGCGGCCAGGGATGGGGCCACGCCAGCAGGGCTCCTGGGCTCCCCTGGCTGCCCTTTGGCCCCACTTCTGGCACAATGGACCTTCGGGTGCGTGGATTTTCTGTGAATTTTCTTGGAATTTTTTGAGACACCTAAAAATCCATTTTCCTGCACATAAGAAAACCATACAGGCAGCTCTGCTGAAATCAATGCCGGTCCGGGTTAGTTTAGTCCAAATCATGCAAGAATGAGGTCAAAATAATAGCAAAAGTGTTTGGAAAAGTAGACACGTTTGAGACATATCAACTCCCCCAATCTTAGCATATTGCTTGTCCTCAAGCAATTCAGTTCAATGAACTGGACGCGACAGAGAAAACCTTGACAAACTCTTTTGCTTCATAAGATGTATATCAGCATGTACTACGAAAAGAGTTTAGCAAGTATTGAAAAAATGCTATGAGGACAATGCACGAAACAATCCTTCTTTCAAGTGATCAATCACAAACAACCAAAAGTAAATAATAAGCTGCTGAAAATCAAAGACAAGATCACAATGCACATAGCTTGAACATACTAGTGTGGTATCTCGCTAGCCTCCATGAGTGAAGCAAAACATAAATGCAGAAACTCCTCTGGAGTTTTAAAGAAGACTAGAACTAAGAATTTCAGAACAAGCAATATCACAATCATGCAGAAGACAATGTGGTACTTTGGGACAATGCAGGTTACACTAAGAATGACAATTATGCTCTCAATATTTGGTGTTTTGAATAAAGAAGGGGAGACTCTCGAACCGTGGCTTTTGATGGCAAAGTTGAAAACCCGTGGTAGGAAGCAAAGACTAAACATGTACCAGAGCTCTTGGTTTTTGAAAACAAAGATAAAATTCTTTTGAGAAGTGCAACTTTTCAGTCAACGGTGAACGTTAAAGGTCTCTCAATATCTCCCATACCAACCATATTAATGGCGATTCCCATGCTTTTTGCTCACACTTTTGTTCCCTTATCCTTACATCCTTTGACGGTTTATGGTGCCTTTTTATTTTGCCTCAACTATGGAAGGAAATTTCTCGTTCCATCTATCATTAGCAGCATTTGGCCCATTTCATTCCATCATCAAATATGGGGGAAGTGTAACTTTTTTATAAAAATGTGACTAGTTAAAACTTTGTCGAAATATTTTTGGCACGGAAGATACTGATTTTCCCTCACCGCACCATGAACTTGTACGGTTACAAAAGGGAAGATTTTGAATAAATTTCGAGATGGTACAAGAAAGTATAAGTGAAGGATGGCAGGTAAATACCATATATAGGAAGGTATGGTGGACTCAAGTGGAAAAACTGGTTTGAAAAGGAGTTTGGATGCACAAACAGAATTCCACTTAGTGTGAGCGAAGGCTAGCAAAAGACTGGGAAGCGACCAACTAGAGAGCAATAAAAGTCATAATCAGGCAGAGCGGCAAAGAAACATTGAATCGGTCATGAAAGTGATATAACTATTCTGGAACAAAAAGATCATCAAGGCAAGATAGACTTTTTAGTCATTAACATGTGCCAAGTCAATCCAAGAATTCTCTGAAGGGAAATACCACTTCAATATGCCAAACCATGAACAATGCAATGCATGCAAATCATTTCAACAACACATTATGCACTCTAGCCATTTGAGATTAGCCACAAAGAAAGCAGGAACTACTGGGAAAGCGTTGTAAACATAGCACTATGTCGCTACAAGCTGTTCTCTAGATCATAAGTACAAGCATATGTACAAAAGTAGAAACAAAAAGAGTGCATACCGGTTTTCCTTGTTGCTTCCCTTCCGTCGATCTTCGTCATTACTGCCTTGTCACTTGCACGATCGAACGTGGGAAATATAATCAAATGCCATCACGGACTCGAGCTGAACTCTGATAACAAAGCAAAGTAAAGAGAGAAAGGAAAATCTTTTGGGGTTTATAAAATTTTAACGAAAGCAAAAGAAAGAGAAATATTTTTGTTGTTTTTGCAAATTAAGATAGAACAAAGAGGAACAGGCAAAAACTTTGAAAAGATCAAAGCGAACAAAATAAAATGGATAATACAATGGAAAAGGGAGAAGGGCACGTACTCCACCAAGCTTAGGCTTTTGGCCTAAGTTGGTAAAACAATTGCGGTCCCCGGGAGCCTCCAGCTCCGGGGTGCTACGGGTGAGTCCATGGGTCGAAAGAGGCTTCAGGTGCGTACACCGAAGTCCTGGGATCCTCCCACGAAGAAGGCTCCGCGCTCCAAGCAGAGGAAGACCCTTCACCCCACTGTGTGACGGTCTCCCCTTGGAAAGGTGGAAACTCACAGTGCTCCTCCTCATCGGGCACAACCACCTCAACGGGGTTGTGAAACTGCTGCTGGACCATGAACTCGTCGAACTGGGTATCATTGAAGGACCATCCGCTCCTGCCAGTATAATCAAACCAAAAAGGTGCAGGTAGACGAATCTCCTGAATAGTGGTCAGTCCAAATCTCAAAATATAATTAATCTTACCAAACTCGGAGTCCTGGTAACAGACTCATGCATTTTCATAGCATCAAGATCAAAGCTTAAATAAGTAAAAGGCATATCATCAGGGTGTGGGGTGCCATTAAGAGACTCAAGTATAAGTGTGGCGTAAACGCCACCAAATATATCCTTGTTTCCATTGGCAGCAAGGCGATGAGCAATTAAGGCACCCACATTATACCTACTCTCCCATGAGAGGGCGTTCTCCAGGATAACAATATCCGGTGCAGAACTGTTGCTCGTGTTGTCACGAGCTAACACCCATCTAGCAATAAAATACGTGAAATACCTGAGGTGGGGAAATAAGATGCTGGAAATCTTCCAACGTCGGATATCCTTCGTGTCGTGGCTGCAAAGAGAACTGAAGATAGTTCTCAGCTCGGAGGGCTGAGTGTGCATCTTTGCGGCATGTCCAGCGTTTGGCACACCTATTATTTCACAAAATCTTGACAAAGACATGGTCAAAAGATCATTGTAAATTCTAAACCTAACAAATCCAACATAATGATTATATCTGAAACTATTAATAAAACAGGAGGTGAGTCTATGATACTGAGCAACACGGCATGTTGCTAGCCGTGTCAAACCTGCATTGGCACAAAGGCCGTAAAATCCCTCCTTAATTCCTGCAGCTTCAAGGAAAGCATCGCACTGATACTTTACTACATGTGTTGGACTCGTGTCTTCCAACAACTCTAGGGGCACATGATCTTCATTATAGCTCACCCTAGCAGCTGAGGATGAAGCTGCAACTCTAGAAACTCGATCGGTGCGCTCAGACTTCTTCTTGCCAAGCCACCCCTTTGCTTTTCCTAGCAAACTCATTTCTGAATTTTTTTTGACAATTCAAAAAAACAAGGATTTAAGCAAAGTGAGTTGAGGCAAACTACTCTACTCACTTACCTAAGGCATAAACTTGCATCAAAACTTGGAAAATAAATTTCTACACATGCATGCAAGCTCATATGAACAGCACCAAGAACTACTAAATACTCAAAAATTAAGCTACCAATCAAAAATATAATTGGAGGGGTGGAGGAGTCACATACCAGGGAGTACTTGCCAAAAATCTCGGCTCAATTGATGGGATGTGGAGAGAGATTGAAAATTGCCTCCAAGAATAGCAAGAACGCAACTCCAGGTGTAGAACTCATGTTTTTGGAGAGAGAGGAAGAGAAGGGAGGAAGAAGTACCTCGCTGGCTGCCATGTGGGCCCTAGGCGCGCTGTGGGTGCGGCCAGGGGGCAGGCCGCGCCAGCTGACCGCCTTGGTCGCTGGTGGGTGCCTGGTCAGCCCCAGGTGCCCCTGGGTCAATATTGTCGTGGAAAATTGATTTTTATTTTTGTGGAGTTTTTCTGACAATTTCACTGTTGAAAAAATTTCGAGGTTCAAAAAGCTGCGAAACTTTCTGAAAACTTGAAACTGTGGTTAGAAATGTGAAGCTTCGACAACATAAAAACTTGGTACAACAAAGAGAACAAAAGCTAATACAAATGAAAACATAACAAGCTCCACTTTTTACCTATATAAAACATGCTAGCTAGCAAGGTTGATCAAGTCTTACCAACAAACGGGCGATATATAGAGCCGAAAGTCTCACCTCTTATAAACTGATCATTGTACCATTACTTTAATGGACATTGTCTCCACCATAATGGTTTTGTATTTGTGGTGCGCATGTAGAGGACAATCCCATTCTCCAATCTTCACGGTCTCGATATTCTCTATAGAGTTAAGGCCATGCCTTTTGTCGATCTTCTTTGGAAAATACACCGTGTGTTCTTTATCATCAACGTTGAAGGTGAACTTTCCTTTATTGCAATCAATAATAGCATCTGCGGTGTTAACAAAAGGTCTACCAAGTATAATGGACATGCTCCCATCCTCGAGCATGTCAAGCACAACAAAATCTATAAGGATTAAGCAATTAGCAACTTTAACAGGAACATCCTCACAAATACCAATCGGAACGGCTGTTGACTTGTCAGCCATCTGAAGAGAGATATCTGTAGGGATTAGCTTATCTAAACATAGCCTCTTATAAATAGAAAAAGGCATGACACTCATTCCTGCGCCAAGATCACATAAAGAAGTTTTGACATAATTATTCTATATGGAGCAAGGAATGGTGGGTATACCTGGATCACCAAGCTTCTCAGGAATCTTGCCACTAAAAGAGTAGTTAGCAAGCATAGTAGATATTGCCTCATTAGGGACTTTTATTTTATTAGTAACAATATCTCTCATATATTTTGAATAGGGAGGTAACTTAATAGCATCAGTTAAAGGACTTTGAAGAAAAAGAGGTTTCATCCATTCACAAAATTTATTATAGTGCTCTTCTTCTTTGGTTTTGAGAGACTTACCTAGAAATGGCATGGGTTACTACACCCATGGTTCTCTTTCCTTCCCATGTCTTCTTGCGATGAAGTCTTCTCTACTGTATTTCTTGCGTTTATCGGGTGCTTATTCTTCTCGCACCTCGGGAGGATCATTCTTCTCCTTATCTTTTTCTGGCTCAGCACCGTCTTCAGTTTCAGCATCGGAGGTAGATATACTATTTGGATCAACAACAGGCTCTTCTTCAACTGTGGGATCATTTGAATTGTCAGCTTCCTTGTGTTTCTTCTTCTTCTTCTTCTTCTTCTTCTTTGGAGAGCTGACAATTTCTTCTTCCTGTATTTGAGAATCTTGCTCGATCCTCTTCGGATGCCCCTCTGGATAGAGAGGGTCCTGGGTGTGTGTTCCACCCTGGAGTCTTTATACCATAAGCCTGTAATTTATCTTGTTGGGCACTGTTAGCAAGAAAATCTTTTTGCACATCAGAAATTTGTTCAAGTTGAGTTTGAATAATATGAAAATGCTTAACAAGACATTTAACATCATTGACTGTTCTACCTAGAACATCAAGTAAACTTTTGATAGCAAGAGTATTATCATGCAACTGACATTGTATCCTCATATTAAAGTCATTTTGCTTCATAATAAAATTATCAAGCTCATCTAAACATTGATCGGGAGGCTTACCTTTAGGGATGTCACTTTCATTGAAATCTAAAAGAGAGTGTATGATGTTACGAGAGTTTACTTCTCGTCCCTCGTTGGTTTACCCAAAGTGGAAGGTTGAGATGTAGCGTAGCGGCAATTTCCCTCGGTGAAGATACCAAGGTTTGTCTCCAGTAGGACTCCGATAACGACAAGAAGGTGACAATGGCGCCAAAGATTGGCGGTTGTCGTGGACCTGCACACACAACAGATAACTTTGCTCCCAACGAGTACAAAGGGGTTGTCAATCCCTTCGGCCTTGTTGTTTACAAAGGATAAAACGCACGGGATAATAATGATAGTGATAGCAACGGAAAAGTAAATAAAGCAGTAAATTGATAGTGGGTGTAACAGTATTGGAAATATGGACCGGGGTCCTATGATTTTCACTAGTGATGTCTCTCTCCCAAAAGAGGATAAAATAGTCATGCGAGGTAAACAAATTACAGCTGGGCAATTGACAGGATTATGTGCGCAAACCAATGCTAATTATGCTATAAAGAAAGGAAGAGGCTCAAAAGCACGGGCGGTACGCCAAGACAAGTAGACCGAAATCCATCTGCATCTACCTACTAATCATCCACCTTGAGATATCTATCCAGAACATCTCGCTGGTATTAAGTTGTGAATCCCACCCAAAGTGTAAACTCAAAGCAACAGACAACTGCATTAAAGAACTTTGCGTAAAGTAAACAATCCTTGCACCCTCAAGTACAAGCACCGTTGTTTTCCCCCTTTGTGGCAACAACACATCCCCTAGACTCATGTTTCTGTCACTCAAGCTAGTCATCGGGGGGCATGAACCCACAATCATGCATAACGCTGCCTCTTGGAGTCACTACCTACTACTTGGCCAAAGCAATAAACAGCAACGGAGAACATGCAAGAATTACTCAAGAACGTAAATATAAAAGAGGAGAATCAAATATATTACTCAAACACAATCTGAACATAATCTCATAATCCATCGGATCCCAGCAAATTCAGCATAGCAACAGCAGAAATATTACATAAGTGCCTCGATCATGTAGGGAAGCTCACGAGGTCTAATCCATGAAGAACAAAGAGGGGAGGAGAACATCACATAGCTACTGATCATAGACCCATGGTCCAAGGTGGACTACTCACGGTTCATCCGACAAGCATCCATGGTGGTGGAGAAGCTCCCTGAGGTGGTTCCTCCCTCCGGCAGGGTGCCGGGAAGAGGTCTTCTGGTGCTCCTGATCTTGGAAGCGCGGCGGCGGCGGAACAGAGGAGAGATCGCGAAAAAGGGTTCCCCTCTCGGGGTTTTTGCGTCACAGGGAATAAATAGGCGAAGGGGGGCAGCCAGGGGAGCCACCAGGGGTCCAGGCGGCCCCCTGGCGAGGCCCCACCCTGGGGCGCGCCGGGAGGGCGCCTGGGGCCCTCGTGGGTCGCCTCTGGACCCCCCCCCCCCTCGGTGATTCCAGAAGCTTCCTGTACGCTGATTTTTTATTGGATTTTCCTGACTTTTTGGAGCAATTTTAATATGGGGGAAACCTGAAATAGAAAAACAACAGAAAACAGGAACTGGCACTGGGGTGCACTGAGTTAATAGGTTAGTCCAAATATGATCAAAAGTGTATGGAAGTTCATCAATATCATAGCAATATCACACAAAAGAGGCATGGAGCAAGCAGAAATTATAGATACGTTTTGGACGTATCAACATCCCCAAGCTTAATTCCTGCTCGTCCTCGAGTAGGTAAATGATAACAGCATAATTTCTATGGTGACATGCTAACAACCATATAAGAACTTTTAAGTAAAGCAATCAAGGCATGTAATTAAATTCAAGTCATAACAGGCAAGAGTCTATATTTAGTATTGAAACAAGCAACATAAGAACATAAAGGTGCAAGAGCTCTCGCTATCCGTGACTCGAACGTCTCCAAATGGTGTTTGCGTGCAAGAAAGGGGATAGGGATATACGAGAAAAAGTATTTTTATGTTGAGAACTCAACCTACTAAAGTTTCACACTTGGTATTCTTTTGAATCTTATCTTGACTCATCCCCAGACCACTAGCCAGGTACAAGTCAAAATGATCCACTCCTTTTCGACATTTTGAGCACTCATGCAATGGATGAGCGTAAGCAAGAAAGTTGACACTTAGGATGGCAAAGAGAGAATATGGTGGAGGAGGAAGAAAAAAAAGGTGTGAAAGGCTCACATCAATGAGGGCAATCATAGGAGAGAGAAAGCCAAATGATAGATATGATGTGAGGAGTAGGGATTGCCATGCAACGAATGCACATATGAGCTAAGGTAAGCTCCCCAATGGAACTAGTGGGGGTGCATCCAACTTGCTTGCTCAAGAAGACCTAGAGCTCATTTGAGGAGGCTCATCATTGGAATATACAAGCCAAGTTCTATAGTGTGAAGGTCCCCACATAGCTATATGCATAAATGACAATCTCTATGGAGTACAAGATATAAGACGGAGTACGAGTGTGGATCTCTCAAAAGGAATAGTAGTGTGCCCCCTTCTCTCTTTTTATTTCTTTTTCTAATTTTTTGTATTTTTTTGGTGGCCTCAATGGCTCTTTCTATTTCTCTCATTTGTCCTCTTTGGGATATTTTAATTTGTCCTCTTTGGGATCTTTTAATTTGTCCACTTTGGGATCTTTTCCTCACTTTAGGGGCAACACTCTATATATTACAAGAAGTATAGAAGATCTTTCACACTTTACAAAGTACTCAAATCATAAAGAAGATGTAACTATCATGATGTATGCAAATGTATGCTTCTGCCAGTGTAGCAGGATATGCAATGATACTAGCGCGTCATGTAGCAATGATTAGGGCAAGGCCCAACTAGCATGCGACTCATCGATCAAGCAAGTAGCATGTATGACATGAAGATCAAGTCATGAGAAGATGGATGTTGCATGGCAATATATCTCGGAAAGGCTATGGAAATGCCTTGGTAGGTAGGCATGGTGGCTGTTTTGAGGAAGGATATAAGGAGGTTTATGATGACAGAGCGCATCGTGCAAAGGGTTTGGATGTACCGGCGAAGGTGCACGCCAACTCTCGGAGTGAGAAGAAATCAATGCACGGCACAGGAGAGGCTAGCAAAATATGGGAAGGTGGAAGTGTCAACTTTCGAATACTCACATTAGTCCGAAGAACTCATGCACTTATTATCGGTAACTCTCAATCTAATAAGGAGGTTTCACAAAGAGACAAGTACCCTGAGGAGGAGTGTATGGGGGTTTGGTTATCCTTGCGCATCCTCGACTCATGGTACGCGAGTGTACTCTAATATTCGACCCCTCAGAAGAGTAGTGATCCATCTAGTAGCTAAAGTTCTCAACTAATTTGTAAGTTTTTGAAAATAAACACGGATTGCCCAAAATATGACATCTATCACTAATAGGCTAAATGTCTTGACACCAAAAGTCCAAACATTACTCAAAACAATACCTCAAAACTATTGCAAGTTACTACTACAAAATAATAGCAACCTCAATTACCTACATCAAGTCAAGACACAAAACTCAGTGCAACAGTCAAACTCTCTAAACAAGATAAACATGAAAACTCAAGAGAGTTCCAGCAACAAACTAAACAAAAGCTATTTGAAAAGATAAGCATGTAAACTAAGAGCTAAACATGACAGTAGCTATGAAAAGATAAAGAACACACACAACAAAGATAAGCATGAAAAGTGCTATGTTGTGTTCTAGATTTTGAAAGTGGAGCGTGTTTCTCTCCCACACAAAGAAAGGTGGGTTCTAACTTGTTATGAACAGCAAGCAAAGCTAAAGAAAACTAAAAATAAAACCTAAGAGCGAGACGCTCCAAGCATAGCACATAACGCATGAAGTGATAAAAATATAGTGAAACGAGAGACGAACTGATAATCGTTGATGGATAAGGGGATGCACGGGGGCATCCTGTAAGGCCCGATATGCGGTACTATTCTAGATTTAGATATTTCCATCCAGATCCGGGGACGAAGCACATATCGGTCCCACCGCGGCATATGACGAATTCATATGCCCCGGATTTCCAACATGATATCACAACGTTACAGATACAAGGATACAACATCTCATACAATCGGCATACAACTTCCTTAATACAATACAACAGCGGAAGATACATGTCTGAGTACAGACTACAATCAAATGCCTACTGGCAAAGAGAAAAAGATCGATCCCCATAACCACACGGGTCCAGGCCCTCCGCCGGGATCCGCCTAACTAGTCGTCGTCGAGTCTCCACGTGAAACGTCGATCACCATACCTGTTGTCGATCAAGAACCCTGAAAAGAGTTTGGGGGTAGTATCATGAGTACAGAAGTACTCAGCATCCAACTGTAGTGGTCATCTGACCCAGCAAGGACTTCATCAGTCGTCATTCTAGGACAACTAGTAGTTTACGGTAAGGATGGGGTAAGTGGTGAGGTTGCTGCCGCACTAGCATTTATGAAGTGGCTAACGATCTAGAGATTAAGATAAGAAGCCAAGCATTCGATGAGGAATCGCCTCCAACAAGTCTTGCTATCAGCTACTTACGCAAACATAACACCTATCCTATCCTTGTCCTCCTCTTCGCATCCCGACGGAGAAGAAGCAGTCAAGGCACACACACGTTGATCACGTTATAGTTATAATTCAGTTGATGTTATCTATGAACAAGACGTAGGTTCCAAGTCGTCCATAACCGTGGACACGGCTTCTCGAAAAGATTTAACCCTGCAGGGGTGTACCAACTACCCATTACAAGGCTCCGCACGCACGCCCATCTCTCTCAGTTGCTACCTGTAACAGCCCAGTTTTTGCAAAAATCAAAAAATTTGTTGTCGGTGTGAATTGTTTGCTTGTCTGATTTGTTTGCGGTGTTTGCATCCCCGATTTATCGATCGGCGATTATTTCCCCCCTCTTATCTCGTACCGGACGGAGACCGACCCTTGCCACCCTGACACTCGACCTTTGCGACACTGGGTTTCACCCATCACCGTCGCGAAAACCGCATAGACCAGCCGCAGCCAACGGAACGAAAAACCCCGTTTAATAACTAAACGGGATATCTTTATAGCGCGCCGGAAAGTGTTTTCGGAACGGTTCCAGCGCGAGGTGAACGCTGCCGGCTCGACGTGCTGATCGCGTAGTTCGAAGTTTTACCCGAATCGGAGGTCATGCGGACCCCCGGCGGTCAGAAACGTGAGCACCGTGCGCGCGAGGTAAAAACCGGGGATGTTTTTGCAAACTGCCAGTCACCGGGGCTATATAAAGACCACCACACTCCCACCCATTTTTTTAGGGTTTCCCTAGCCACATTATGCAGCCACACCCCTGTTTTACCCCAATTTTCGCAGCAGTTCCAGTCCAGTAGATCTGGACCGTCAGATCGCCCGATCTGACGGCCGAGATCGCCTCCCACCAACCCTCCTCTCTCTCCTCTCCATCCATGCCCGTGGGCAAGCCAGCCGCCTCGGACCCGACGCCGCCGCCGCCGGCTCTCCACTGCTCCGGCCAGCCGGCAGGCCACCGCGCCCTCCTCTCCTCTCTTTCCCTCTCCTCCCTCTTCCTCTCTCTCACCCCCGCTCCCCCTGCAGGTCGCCGCCGGACGCCAAGGCCGCCCGCCATGGCCATGGCTCGGCCAGCCGAGCTCACGGCGGGGTTCTCACCGCCGGCTCCTCCCCCCGGCCGGGCCGGTCTCCTCCGGCCGCCCCTGGAGCTCCGCACGCCCTCCCGCCTTCCTCGACGCCTCCCAAGGCCGGAGCTGCGCCACCAACCGCGGCCGTCGCCGCCGGCACCCGACGGGATCGGGCGGCGTCACGATCCAGCCGCCACCCCGCTGTGGGCCGGCCCAGATCCCGCAGCCGCCGCGCGGCCCAGCTAGGCCGAGAGGCCCAGGCAGCCATGGCCTCCTCTGGCCAGATGGGCCGAGCCCTTGGTGAGGGCCCGTTCATTTGTTTTTTCATGGAACCCTGTTATTTTTTTGCCAAGTCCTATTATTTGTGCTGCTGATTCGATTTCGCGTTGACGATAGCAAGCGATTCGTAGCCCGGATGACTTCGCGCCCAAAAGACGAATTGTTTAGAATTGCGTGCTCTAGCTTTAATATTTTGTGAGCATTTGCATTTGAGCTCGTCTTGATTGTGTAATTGTGTGCTGAACAGGGCATCAGGCCGTTAAACTGCTACTTTTTCCTGTTATATGCTGCTGTTGTTATTTTGTTGCAACTTTGCATGATGATTGTAACAAATCCATGAGGCCTATTGCATTGATTCCTTTTGCGTTGCGTTAAGCAATGTTTCTAATTCAGTTTCATGCATTCACATGCCATATTTGCTTGCTGCATCATGTTTATATCTTGCTCCAAAGTAGCTATCCTGATGTTATTGTGCTGCTATTGCTGAAACTGTTATTTTGTTGCAACTTCGGATGACGATTGCTTTGCAACCGTTCATCGGAATTGAGTGATTCCAATTGCATATTGTTAAGCATCATGTCTACTTTCATCCCATGTATTGCTATGTCATGTTGTTGCACTTTTGCATATAGATTTACCCCTGTTTATATAGCATGTGTGCATAGCTTGTCTTATATCTTTTTAACCGTAACTCCGTTTGGAGTGTTCTTTATATGTAACTTGATTAGTTTTTCGTGTTCTTTGTGTTTATGCTATTTTTTGCTGCTGTTAACCAACCTAATATATGGTTTACAACAGAACAGTACCAAATCTTTTAATCATCGTGTGGCACTTAGTGAATGCCATGTTTAGGTTGTGCCCCACTTAAATTGACTAGCATAGATAGTTTACTTTGTGCTTCACCTCTTGACATGTTTGTGTGCTATGCCATGCTTGCTTGTGTTGCCATGTTAATAACCTTTGTTTGGTCACCTGTAGCTAAACAACTTGAACCACCGTAAACGTGCGGTATCGTCGTGTGTGACGAGTACTCCACTTAAATCGTTAGTAACCGCTCTCGACGGTAGGTGCGATGTCTCGTGTTGCTTCTTGTTGATGCTTGATCTTGTATTGCTCCGTAGTAATAGAGGTGCACCGTTGATTGCTTTCCTGTGTTTACTTATTGTGTGCTCCCGCGGGTACCTCTCGGAGACGTTGCGAGCTTGCGATCGGCTACACCTTCGGAACCCGACTTATCAACAGGCAAGGACTATACATTACTTATGATCCATTCTATTTCAACTAGCGGTTTGCATGCTAGTATAGGTTAGGTTCGATGTTTGATCCTACCACATGTTTACAGCCTCTTTCAAACCGATACAGCCATGTCCCTTCCCAGCAAACCTTGTACTGCTATGTTACTATTGCTCGTTGCTCAGCCCCTGCTTAGTATGCATGCTTAGAATGCTACGATGTTACTCTGTTACTCCTGGGTTTGGGATATCACATTTTTACTATTGTTGTTGATGATATGATTATTATAATGTTGACTATATTCGATGAAGGATGGAAGGTCTAGGCTATCCCGCCCCGACGCTTTGTTCCATTTGAGTCACCTAGGATCCGAGTTCCGGGTATTGGTTTTAAGACTGAGCGTGCCTAACCGCGTGTGGGATTTTATGGGGTCCCCTTCTCTTACCTACCTAGCTTCAAACATTTCTAGTGGTGGCCCAAGCTGATTTACCATTTGAAAACCGTGTGTGTGTCTGTCGGGTAGCTCCTGGCAGATATTATTTAAAACAACCCGGACCAGTGAGGACATAGTTCCCTTGCTGGCCCACCTTGTCCGGCTGAGGACCCGGTTTCCCAATGTGCGATTAACCGGCTATCCAAACCCGAGACAGACGGTAGAGACCAGATCGAGAGAGCGGCCGGCTCCTGAGATGGATGTCGACTCACCGGGGGCCACCCGGATTTGTTCGTTGTTAGTTAGAGGGACCTGTCGTTTCGGATCTCTTGGAAGTAAATCATAAAATGGTTGCCTATGATGGGTAGCAACTGAGAGTGATGGACGTGTGTGCGGAGCCTCGTAATGGACAGTTGGTACACCCCTGCAGGGTTAAATCTTTTCGAGAAGCCGTGTCCACGGTTATGGACGACTTGAGACCTACGTCCTGTTCATAGACAACAACAACTGAGATAATCTTAATATAATTTGATCAATGTGTGTGTGTGCCTTGACTGCTTCTTCTTCATCGGGATGCGAAGAGGAGGACAAGGATAGGATAGGTGTTATGTTTGCGACAGTAGTTGATAGCCAGACTTGTTGGAGGCGATTCCTCATCGAATGCTTGGCTTCTTATCTTACTCTATAGATCGTTAGCCACTTCATAAATGCTAGTGCGGCAGCAACCTCACCACTTACCCCTTCCTTACCGTAAACTACTAGTTGTCCTAGAATGACGAGTGATGAAGTCCTTGCTGGGTCAGATGACCACTACAGTTGGATGCTGAGTACCTCTGTACTCATGATACTACCCCCAAACTCTTTTCAGGGTTCTGATCGACAACAGGTATGGTGATCGACGTTTCACGTGGAGACTCGACGACGACTAGTTAGGCGGACCCCGGCGGAGGACCTGGACCCGTGTGGTTATGGGATCGATGTTTTTCTCTTTGCCACTAGGCATTTGCTTGTAGTCTGTACCCAGACATGTATCTTCCGTTGTTGTATTGTATTTGAGGCATTTGTATGCCGATTGTATGAGATGTTGTATCCTTGTATCTGTAATGTTGTGATATCATGTTGGAAATCCGGGGCATATGGCTTTGTCATATGTCGCGGTGGGACCGATATGTGCTTCGTCCCCGGATCTAGGTGGAAACACCTAGATCTGGAACAGTACCGCATATCGGGCCTTACACTACCCATGATAGGCAACCATTTTATGATTTAGTCCCAAGAGATCCGGAACGACAGGTCCCTCTAAATAACAACGCACAAATCTGGGTGGCTCCCGGTGAGTCGACATCCAACTCAAAAGTCGGTCGCGCTCTCGAATTGGCCTCTACCGTCTAGACGAGGTCGGGTTAGCTACCCAAACAGATGTGGGAAGCTCCCTAGCTTCCAGGTGTGGACCAACAAAGGAACTCTGTCTCCGCTGGCCCGAGTTGTTTGAAAATCATCGAGGTCGACACTCGCACACACACGTTTTGCAAAAGGTAAAACCAGCTTGGGCCACCACTAGAAATGTTTGAAGCTAGATAGGTAAGAAGAGGGGACCCCATAGCATCCCACACGCGGTTAGGCACACTCAGTCTTAAAACCAATACCCGGAACTCGGATCCTAGGTGACTCGAATGGAACAAAGCGTTGGGGAGGGATAGCCTAGATCTTCCATCCTTCGTCGAATATAGTCAACATTATAATAATCATATCATCAACAGCAATATAATAATATGATAGCCCAAACCAAGGAGTAACAGGGTAACATCGTAGCATCCTAAGCATGCATACTAAGCAGGGGCTGAGCAACGAGCAATAGTAACACAGCAGTACATGGTTTGCTGGGAGGGGACATGGATGTATCAGTTTGAAAGAGGTTGTAAACATGTGGTAGGATCAAACATCGAACCTAACCTATACTATCATGCAAACCGCTGGTTGAAATAGAATGGATCATAAGTAATTTATAGTCCTTGCCTGTTGATAAGTCGGGTTCCGAAGGTGTAGTTGATCGTAAGCTCGCTTCGTCTCCGAGAGGTACCCGCGGAAGCACACAAGACGATAAACACTGGAAAGCAATCAACGAGTAAGCATCTATTACTACGAAGCAAACACGAGCAAGCATCAACAAGAAGGTAACACGAGACATCGCACCTACCGTCGAGAGCGGTTACTAACAGGTTAAGTGGGGCATTCGTCTCACACGACGATACCGCACGTTTACGGTGGTTCAAGTTGTTTAGCTACAGGTGATCAACAAGGTTGTTAACATGGCAAATCACAGAATCATGGCATAGCACTCAAACATGGAAAGAGGTGAAGCATAAAGGAAACTATCTATGCTAGTCAATTTAAGTGAGGCACAACCTAAACATGGCATCCACTAAGTTCCCCACGACAATTAAAATATTTGGTACTGTTCTGTCCTAAACCATATTTTAGGTCGGTTAACAACAGAAAACAATAGCATAAACACAAAGTACACGAAAAACTAATCAAGTTACATATAAGGAACACTCCAAACGGAGTTACGGTTAAAAAGATACAAGTAATACAAGTTTGGAACACAATCTCCAATATCAGGAAGCACACTTTAGAGCATTGCATAAACAGGATAATGAATGCAAACATGCTCACAAATGATATGCAATTAAAGTAGACATGACAAGGAAGGCATGGCAAAAATAATCATGCAAAAAGGCATCATGAACAACTAGTTATATCCCATGCAAAATGCAATAAAACATTACTGGTCTAGGACTTAGTGAAAATCAGGAAAACATGGCAGAAACTGTTATTTTTATGCTGTATAAACAGGTGCAAAACTATATGTAGATGTGCAGCAACATGACATAACAATATATGAGCATGAAATAGACATGATGATGACCAGGTACAGACAAGAATCAAGGTCATAGGCATCATAGATCAAAAGATATTAAGCATGCAACATGGCATCGGAACGTTACAGACTATATGACCAGCAAGCATATCATGACAATGAAATACATATAATGGAAGTAGACATGATGCTTAACAATATGCAATTGGAATCACTCAATTCCGATAAACGGTTGCGACGCAACCGTCACCCGAAGTTGCAATAAATTAACAGTTTTCAGCACAGCAGCACATTAACATCAGGGTCACCACTTTGGACCAAGATTTAATATAGCTAAAGCACCCAAACATGACAAGTTAAAGCATGGGAATGAAGTACACATGATGCTTAACACATAGGAAAAAGAATCAATGCAATAGGCCTCATGGATTTGACACAAGCATCACCCAAAGTTTGAACAAAATAACAGCAACAGTAGTTAACAGCAGATTAGCAACTTAACAATCTGGTGCCCTGTTCAACACACAATTACATATTCAAGATGACCTAAAAATAAATAACTTACTAAAGATGAACTCTAGAGCACACAAAGCACAACCGAACAAAACAAGAATCACTTCATTTGGACCTACGAGTCAACGGGAATTAATGTTGCAAAACAGGACAGCAGACAAAAATCCTGGGACTTAGAAAAAAAACAGGGGGTTAGAAGATCTCGGGCTGGATATCACATGGGCTTCAGAGGCCATCTGAGCCGCGCGGCTTTGGGCCTGCCGGCGCGCTGGAGCAGGCTGGGCTGCGGCCTGGCTGCTGGGCCGCGGGTGGAGTGGGCCGGCTGGGGCGCCCCGGCCCAGATCTGGCGGCGGTTTGAGGAGGCCGGGCTCCTCCCGTGCCCGCGACGACGAGCGGCGGCAGGCTCCCGGCGGTGAGACGAGCGTTCTGGAGGCGGCGGCCGTGAGCTCGGGCTCGGCCCTCGTCATGATGTGCGGTGGCGCGTCGCCCTGATGCACGGGAAGAGAGGGAGCCGAGGTGAGGGGAGGGAGAAGAAAGAAGAGGAGGAGGGGCGCGGTGCAGGGGCTCCTCACCGGAGGCGGCAGCGGCGTCCTCGCGGGCTGGCGGCGGCGCTCGGGCTGGAGGTAGGAGAGAGAAGGTGGAGGGAGGAGCTTCCTGGGCCGTCGGATCGCGAGATCTGACGGTCCAGGATTGATCTGGCTAGGGATTTCACAAATTGGGGGCGATTGGGAAAAATTGGAGGCAGATCTGAGGGGGTGGCTGCAATTTTGTGGCTAGGGAAACCCTAGAAACAGGTGGGAGTGTGGTGGTCTTTATATAGCCCAGGTGACTGGCAGTTTGCAAAAACATCCCCGGTTTTTCTCTCGCGCGCGCGGTGTTTACGTTTCTGACCGTCGGGGGTCCGCAGGACCTCTGATTCGGGTAAAACTTCGAACTGCGCGATCAGCGCGTCGAGCCGGCGGCGTTCACCTCACGCTGGAACCGTTCTGAAAACACTTTCGGTGCGCTATGAAAATAACCCGTTTAATTATTAAACGGGGTTTTCGTTCCGTTGGCTGCAGCTGGTCTGGTGCGGTTTTCGCGACGGTGATCGGGTGAAACCCGGTGTCGCAAAGGTCTAGTGTCAGGGTGGAAAGGGTCGGTCTCCATACGGTACGAGATAAGAGGGGAAAATAATCACCGATCGATAAATCGGGGATGAAAACACCGCAAACAAATCAGACAATCAAACAATTCACACCGAAAACAAAATTTTTAATTTTTGTGAAATCAGGGCTGTTACACATCCCCAAGCTTAGACGCTTGAGTCTCCTTGAATATTTCTTGGGGATGCATGGGGGCATCCCCAAGCTTGAGCGCTTGACACTCCTGGATCTTCTTTCATCATCTTCCCTCACACACTTGAAAACTCCCTTCATACATACTCATCATAATCGGATTAGCGAGGTTAGTACCCATAATAAAATATATTTTCTCTATTGTAAATAAAGATATTCTTGAAGGGCTACTGTTTCTCAAGATTGCCACAAAGATTTTGCAAAGAAAAAGAAAGCTTAAGGTTTGCAAAACGAAGAAAAGGCAAAATAAGACAGAATCTGTGAAAAACAGACCAGCAGGTAGTAAAGAATGTTTAGGGATACTTCTGCAACTCAAATAAAAAAAACTTAGAACATACAAAAGTTTCGTAATTGTATAGAAGATGTTGTGTAAAAAATTCAGCTCAAAAAGATGAACTGGAATTTTTCTCTGATTTTTCTAGTCACGAGGACAGAATCTGTTTTCTGGACAGCATGTCACAACTTTCAATTCCCTTATCATATGAGGCTATAAATGGCACAAAGCTTTAAAAGTAAAGATACAATGATGTTGCTACAGTAGTAATAATCATCAAGACCACTAAAAACAGAAGAAAACTAAAAAGTAAATCCTCAATTCGTTGCGGGCTGCCTCCAGAAAGCGCTTCTTTAAAGCCATTAGCTAGGCTTAATGCAAATAGATCAAGTTGTATCAATTGAACCATCATCAAGATCATCAAAAATCTCTTCAATAATACAACCACTCTTAAGAGGTCTTTCAAATAAAGGCCTAATAAAGATACTTCTAGGAATAAAAGCAAAAGTCGGAATATCAATTGGAGTCTCATTTATTCTATTAAAGAGAGGTATCTGTTCCAAAGTCTTCACAGTTTCAACCCCTTTGGCAATAGATAGATTATTTTTTAAACGAGGAGCCTTTGGAACATAAACGAACCTAGGTTCCTTCTTTGCCGGAGTTTTCACTTTTTTGTTTTGATTCAGGAGAAACTAGTGCCTAGAGTGTCAATGATTTCCTCAATCTTATCAATCCTAGAAGGGTCCAAGTCATGGGATTTGATGGTCTCCAAGGTTTTGAAATTTTTAAGCATGGAGCTATCTAGTCTATTCAAATTCCCTTGAACCTTACGATCCAACTCACTTATCTTCTTAATGCTTGGCATCTCTAGCTCTATCTTTTCAAGTTTTTTCATAATATGAGCTAGGGTAATGTCCTCTTGAATGCTAGCAACAGGGAGGTTTCCAACAAGATTTTCCATAACACTAAGAGCTTCCCAAACGGGGGTTTCTATGAAATTCCCATTGATAGAAGTATCTAGAATAAACCTATTCCAAGAAGTAATTCCAACATAAAAGTTTCTAAGCAGGATAGTAGTGGATTGCTTCTCTGTGGCTCTTTTTTGAGAATCATTAATTCTATACCAGGCATCTTTCAGACTTTCACCACCTCTTTGTTTAAAGGTGAGCACTTCTGCTTCACCAAAGGCAAAAGGACCAGACATAACGGTAACAACTAGCAAGGTAATTTTTATTGATAAAGGACACTAAAGCAAAAGTTGAAAGGTAAACTAACAAGACTAAACAGCAAAGATAAAAGATAGTGTGCAACTCCCCTATCTTGAAGAGCGGAGTCCCCGGCAACGGCGCCAGAAATTGCTTTGATGTTACGAGAGTTTACTTCTCGCCCCTCGTTGGTTTACCCAAAGTGGAAGGTTGAGATGTAGCGTAGCGGCAATTTCCCTCGGTGAAGATACCAAGGTTTTGTCCCCAGTAGGACTCCGATAACGACAAGAAGGTGACAACGGCGCCAGAGATTGGCGGTTGTCGTGGACCTGCACACACAACAGATAACTTTGCTCCCAACGAGTACAAAGGGGTTGTCAATCCCTCCGGCCTTGTTGTTTACAAAGGATAAAACGCACGGGATAATAATGATAGTGATAGCAACGGAAAAGTAAATAAAGCAGTAAATTGATAGTGGGTGTAACAGTATTGGAAATATGGACCGGGGTCCTATGATGTTCACTAGTGATGTCTCTCTCCCAAAAGACGATAAAATAGCCATGCGAGGTAAAAAAATTACAGTTGGGAAATTGAAAGGATTATGTGCGCAAACCAATGCTAATTATGCTATAAAGAAAGGAAGAGGCTCAAAAGCACGGGCGGTACGCCAAGACAAGTAGACCGAAATCCATCTGCATCTACCTACTAATCATCCACCTTGAGATATCTATCCAGAACATCTCGCTGGTATTAAGTTGCGAATCCCACCCAAAGTGTAAACTGAAAGCAACAGACAACTGCATTAAAGAACTTTGCGTAAAGGAAACAATCCTTGCACCCGCAAGTACAAGCACCGTTGTTTTCGCCCTTGTGGCAACAGCACATCCCCTAGACTCATGTTTATGTCACTCAAGCTAGTCATCGGGGGGCATGAACCCACAATCATGCATAGCGCTCCCTCTTGGAGTCACTACCTACTACATGGCCAAAGCAATAAACAACAACGGAGAACATAAATATAAAAGAGGATAATCAAATATATTACTCAAACACAATCTGAACATAATCTCATAATCCATCGGATCCCAGAAACTCAGCATAGCAACAACAGAAATATTACATAAGTGCCTCGATCATGTAGGGCACCTCACGAGGTCTAATCCATAAAGAACAAAGAGGGAAGGAGAACATCACATAGCTACTGATCATAGACCCATGGTCCAAGGTGGACTACTCACGGTTCATCTGGGAAGCATCCATGGTGGTGGAGAAGCTCCCGGAGGTGGTTCCTCCCTCCGGCAGGGTGCCAGGAAGAGGTCTTCTGGTGCTCCCGATCTTGGAAGCGCGGCGGCGGCGGAATAGAGGAGAGATCGCGAAAAAGGGTTCCCCTCTCGGGGTTTTTGCGTCACGGGGAATAAATAGGCGAAGGGGGGAAGCCAGGGGAGCCACAGGGGTCCAGGCGGCCCCACCCTGGGGCGCGCCGAGAGGGCACCTGGTGGGTCCCCTCTGCCCCCCCCCCCCCTCGGTGATTCCGGAAGCTTCCTGTACGCTTATTTTTATTGGATTTTTCCCGAATTTTTGGAGCAATTTTAATATGGGGGAAACCTGAAATAGAAAAACAACAGAAAACAGGAACTGGCATTGGGGTGCACTGAGTTAATAGGTTAGTCCAAATATGATCAAAAGTGTATGGAAGTTCATCAATATCATAGCAATATCACACAAAAGAGGCATGGAGCAAGCAGAAATTATAGATACGTTTTGGACGTATCAGTGTACCTCTACCAAGGGAGGGTGAGTAGTAGGCTCATACAACTTCTCAATAGGAGGTAGATTCTTCACGTCTTCAGCTTTAATACCTTTCTCCTTTATAGACTTCTTTGCTTCTTGCATATCTTCGGGGCTTAGAACAAGCATTCCTCTTCTTTGGTGGTGGAGGTGGTTCAGGGACGAACTAATCTTTGTGGTTTTGGGCAATCTTGCCCATTAGTTCTTCAGCATCGTCCGGTGTTCTTTCCCTGAAAACGCAACCAGCACAACTATCCAGATAGGATCTGGATTCATTGGTTAGACCAGCATAAAATATGACAAGTAATTCATTCTTAGGGACTTCATGTCCCGATCTAGCCTTAATTAAACTGCAATACCTCCCCCAAGCTTTAGGGAGGTGCTCATCCTGCAACTGTTTAAAGTTATAAATTCTTTGTAAAGCAGCATGTTGCATATGAGCAGGAAAATACTTATCAAGAAAAGATTGAGATAAGTCCTGAGGACTCTTAATGGAACCATAGGGTAGTGCATCATACCATGCTTTAGCATCTTCCTTCAAGGAAAAAGGAAAAAGCTTAGCCACATAAAAGTTTCGTATCCTCTCATCGGTAGTAAACAAGCCACCCAACTCGGTGAGTTTGGTCCGGTGTGCAATAGCATCATCATTTTCTCTGCCATAAAAGGGGTCAGCTTCAGCTGTAGATATAAGTGAAAGATCAACAGAGAAATTATAATCAGGATCAGTGATGCATATAGGAGATGTAGAAAATTCAGGATCAGGAGTAATCTTGTTCTTGATGGAGTGCTCTTCAAGAAGCTTCCTAACAACACCAGGGTCAGAGTCGGCGCACTTTGTAAGTTCCCTGCATAAATCATCATCAAGAATAACATAATCATCCTCAAGGAGTCTCTACTTGAGTTTGTCCAAGTCTGGGTAACCAAAGGCTTTGCAAGTGGGAAAATAGGTAGCAGGAGTTTCAGTCTCGGACTGTGCTGCAACCTCAACAATTTTAGTTTCAAGATTGCGACCAAGAAAACCAATTTCCTCAAGATTAGTGGAAGCATCATCAAAAGTATCGTACATAGTAAGAGACTCAACAGAAGTAGCATGTGGTGGTGGTGGTGAAGCAAACTTACTTATAACTGAAGGTGAATCAAGTGTAGCACTAGAGCTCAAAACAATACCTTTTCTTGTAGTGGATGGTAAGATCGGAACCTTGGGGTCTCCTTTCTTTCCCATAGTGGATAAAGTGTAGCAGGCAGAATACTTCAAGTAGACTTGTAAATAAAGCTATGCTCCCCGGCAACGGCGCCAGAAAACAGTACTTGATGACCCTCAACTGTAGGGGATCGAGATAGTCTTCGCGGGTAAGATAACCCAATTTATTGATTCGACACAAGGGGAGCCAAAGAATATTTATAAGCTTTGACTATTAGTAGCAGCGGTGATATGATAGTGGTAGTGGTAACAGCGAAAGTAAAATAGTAAAAGTAAACCACTAGTAACCAGCGGGATTAAAACACTGTAGGCTAGGGAGATGGATGGTTGGGCGCTGCTTGGAGGAGAGTGAACATGTAATAGATTCTAACACGGAGCAAGGCACACAGAAAAGCAAGGATCATCTAGGCAAATATCAAACATTAGGCATGTATCCCATAGGTAGTTGTGCGTGCTTGCAAAAAGAACTTGCACAACATCTTTTGTCCTACCATCCCGCTATGAACGGGGCCAAAAGGAACTTATGGAGATTAAGGTGCTCCTGTCAAAGAGCACCAGAACAAAGCATTAACACTCAATGGATACATGAAATCCTCAAATTATAGTCCATCCCCTTTGGTGTCCAAAGCTGTCACCTTTGGGATCGCCGGTTCCGGACCATAATAGGTGCATACAACTCATAGATAGGATCAAGAACATAAATATACTCATGAAAACACAAGTGGTTCAGATCTGAAAACATGGCACTCGGGCCCAAAGTGATAAGCATTAAGAGCAACAAGTTGTAGCAAAGGTGATAAACACCAAATTAGATGATAGGCAACATGCCCCCAACAATCTGACGAACTATTACATGATCTAACTCATCCAATCCCTACCATCCCCTTTGCCTATAGCAGGGAATTACTCACACATGAGAGGATAAGTCATGGAGGGAGGATGGAGTGGTGATGATGATGACGATGGCGATGATCTCCCCTCACCGGAGGCCAAAATAGCCTCCGGATTATCCCTCCCGAAGAAGAGCAGAGGGTCGCGGCGGTCCGCGGCGGAAACTGGGAAAACGACTTCTGTTCTGCGGTTTCCTCACCACGGGAATAAATAGGGGCTTCGGTAGGGCACCAGAGGGGGGAGGACCCACCCAGGCGGCCTCTCGGCGCGGCCAGGGGTGGGGCCGCGCCAGCAGGGCGCCTGGCACCCCTGGCATCCCTCTGTCCCCACTTCTAGCACAATGGCCCTTCGGGTGCGTGGATTTTCTTTGAATTTTCTTGGAATTTTCTGAGACACCTAAAAATCCATTTTCCTGCACATAAGAAAACCATACAGGCAGCTCTGCTGAAAACAACATCAGTCCAGATTTGTTTAGTCCAAATCATGCAAGAATGAGGTCAAAACAATAGCAAAAGTGTTTGGAAAAGTAGATACGTTTGAGACGTATCAGTTGGCTACCCCAAGTGGAAGGTTATGATGTAGATAGCAGCGAATTTCCCTCGGTGAAGATACCAAGGTTTTTCTCTAGTAGGACTCAAAGTTCTTCAAGTAGGTGGTCAAACGAGCAAGGCGTTGTTTGAGATAAGTTACTCACTTGAACTGGACCTGCACACAAAAGCAAATAACTTTGCTCCCAGCGTGTACAGAGAGGTTGTCAATCTCTCTGGTCTTATTATTCACAAAGTATGAAACGCACGGTGGAAATAGTGATGGTGATTGCAACTGAAAGGAAATAAAACAGTAAAGAGTTGAGGTGTAAACAATGGTGGAAATATGGACCGGGGTCCCATGATGTTCACTAGTGATGTATCTCTCCCAAAAGACGACAAAACAACTAAGTTGGCTGCACAAATTACAGTTGTGCAATTGACAGAATTATAAATGCACCGCGAAACTAATTATGCCACAAGAAAGTTAGAGACTCAAAAGTATTGGTAGTACGCCAAGACAAGTAGACCGTTTATTCATCCGCATCTACTCACTAATCATTCACCTTGAGATATCTATCTAGAACATCTCGCTGGTATTAAGTTGCGAGCCCCACCCAAAGTGTAAACCCCAAAGGAACAAACAATTGCATTAACAAACTTTGCGTAAGGTAAACAATCCTTGCAACCGCGGTTACAAGCACCGTTGTTTTCTCTCTGGTGGCAACAACACATCCCCTAGTCTCATGTTTCTGTCACTCAAGCTAGACATCGGGGGGGGGGGCATGAACCCACAATCAAGCATAAACGCTTCCTCTTGGAGTTACTATCTACTACTTGGCCAAAGAAATAAAAAGCAACAAAGAACATGCAAGAATTACTCAAGAACAAAATATAAAAGGAGAACCAAATATATAACTCATGAAAATCTGAACATAATCTCATAATCCATCGGATCCCAGCAAATACAACATAGATACAGCAGAAAAATTACATAAGTGCCTTGATCATGTAGGGAAGCTCACAAGGTCTAAGAATTGAAGCACAAGATTGGAGAGAAGACATCACATAGCTACTGGTCATGGACCCATGGTCCAAGGGGGATTACTCACGGCACATCTGGGAAGCGCTCATGGTGGTGGAGAAGCTCCCGGAGATCAATCCTCCCTCCGGAAAGGTGCCGAGACGAAGTCTTCTGGCGGTCCCGATGTAAGGCCCGATATGCGGTACTGTTCCAGATCTAGATGTTTTCATTCAGATCCGGGAACGAAGCACATATCGGTCCCACCACGACATATGACAATGCCATATGCCTCGGATTTCCAACATGATATCACAACATTACAGCTACAAGGATACAACATCTCATACAATCGGCATACAACTGCCTTAATATAATGCAACAGCGAAAGATACATGTCTGAGTACAGACTACAATCAATTGCCTAGTGGCAAAGAGAAAACACACCATTCCCGCAACCACACGGGTCCAGGATCTCCGCCGGGATCCGCCTAACTAGTCGTCGTCGAGTCTCCGCGAAGGCGTCCAGAAGAAGAGTCGAGGTGGTAATCAACTGCAGCGGTCGATCAGGAAAAACATAAAAGGGAAAAGAAAAGCAAGGGGTGAGAATATATCAAAGGTCTTGTAACTAACTTCTCACGGTAAGATGGGGGTAGTGGTGAGGTTGCAGACGCACTAGCAATATAGGAGTGGCTAACGGTCTATTTTAGAGTAAGATGAGAACCAAGCATTCGATGAGGAATCGCCTCCAACAAGTCTTGCTATCAACTACTTACGCAAGCATAACACCTATCCTATCATTGTCCTCTTCTTCGCATCCCGACGAAGAAGAAGCAGTCAAGGCACACACACATTGATCAAATTATTAAGATTATCTCAGTTGTTGTTGTCTATGAACAAGGAGTAGGTCTCAAGTCGTCTATAACCGTGGACATGGCTTCTCGAAAAGATTTAACCCTGCATGGGGTGTACCAACTGCCCATTACAAGGCTCCGCACGCACGCCCATCTCTCTCAGTTTCTACCCATCACGGGCGGCCATTTTATGATTTAGTCCCGAGAGATCCTAAACGACAGGTCCCTCTAGCTAACAATGAACAAATCTGGGTGGCCCCCGGGGAGTCGACACCCAATCCAAAAGCCGACCACGCTCTCGGATCGGACTCTTCCGTATGACGTAGGTCGGATTACCGGTAATTCTCACATGAGGCCGGGTCCTAGATGATCAGGTGGATCAACAGGAAAACCATGTTCCCACTGGCCCGGTTTGTTTTAAAGAACATCTGCTAGTAGCGACCCGACAGACACACACACAGTTTTCAAATGGTAAATCAGCTTGGGCCACCACCAGAAATGTTTGAAGCTAGGTATGTAAGAAAAGGGGAACCCATAGTATCCCACACGCGGTTAGGCACGCTCGTCAAGAGACACAATACCCGGAACTCGGGTCCTAGGTGAATCGAATGGAACAAAGCGTCGAGGCGGGATAGCCTAGACCTTCCATCCTTCTTCGAATATAATCAACATTATAATATTCATATCATCCACAACAATATAATAATGTGATATCCCAAACCAAGGAGTAACATGATAACAGTTGATAACATCCTAGCATGCATACTAAGCAGTGGCTGAGAAGCGAGCAATAGTAACATAGCCAAACAAGGTTTGCTGGGATGTGGAGCACATGGTTGTTTGGGCTTATTTACGAGGCATGAATATGAAGTGGTAGGATCAAGCAATCGTTCTATCCTACACCTAGGCGCGAGTGAGCTGAAAGTTATAAGCATGATATATGCTCCCCCTTACCTGATGAGAAGACGAAACCGAAGGTGTAGTCGATCGCAAGCTCGCGTTGTCTCCGAGAGGTACCCGCAGAAGCACACAAGAAGGAAACACTGGAATAGGCAATCGACGAGCAAGCATTTATTACTACGAAGAAGTCACGAGCAAGCATCAACAAGAAGGCAACACGAGACAACACACTACGGTATCGCATCTATCGTCGAAAGCGGTTACTAGCAGGTTAAGTGGAGTATTCGAAACACACGACGATACCGCACATTCAGAATGGTTCAAGTTGTTTAGCTACACAACACGAGCAAAGGTTGTTAACATGTCATCTCACTCAAGCATGACATAGCACACAAACATGGCAAGAGGTGAAGCATAAATAAACTATCTAATCTAGTCACTTCAAGTGGGGGTAAATCCTATACATGGCAAACTATTGCGGACCCCACGATAAAAATGGAATTTGGTACTGTTCTGTCCTAAATATATTTTATTATTTTTAATAGCAAGCAAGAGCAGCATAATCAAGATCTACACGCAATTCTAGTCAAGTTACATGTAAGCATCAACAAGAAGGCAACACGAGACAACGCAATACGATCGCATCTATCGTCGAGAGATGTTACTAACAGATTAAGTGGAGTATTCGTCACACACGACGATACCGCACATTTAGAAAGGTTCAAGTTGTTTAGCTACACAACATGAGCAAAGGTTGTTAACATGACATCTCACTCAAGCATGGCATATCACACAATCACGGCAAGAGGTGAAGCATAAAGGAAACTATCTATGCTAGACAATTTAAGTGAGGCACAACCTAAACAATATTTTATTATTTTTATTAGCAAGCAAGAGCAGCATAAATACAATCTACATGCAGTTCTAGTCAAGTTACATATAAAGAACATTTTTATTGGAGCAACGGTTAAAAAGTTATGGCAATTACAGTTTACAGTGGCATGTGATGGAAATAGCAGTGAAACAGCCTGTAAACAAAGTCAAACATGGCAAAGGAGCACATTTTATTAAACTAGACAAAAAATTAAGCAAGTTTCATGTTTAAAGCATCGCGATCTGAGCTACCGTTAAAAAGATACGGGCAACGTAAAATTACTACACAATCTGCAAATAAATAAAACCAGAAAAGGATAAAAAAACTACTGGGCCGAAAGCACTCTAAACGGGCTAAACAGGGGCGAGCGCTAAATAATAAAATACTCCCGCAGGTGCTATAAAAATAACCCGTTTAATTATTAAACTGGGTTTTTCGTTCCGTTGGCTGCGGCTGGTCTCGTGCGGTTTCGCGACGGTGATCGGGTGAAACCCAGTGTCGCAAAGGTCGAGTGTCAGGGTGGCGAGGGTAGGTCTCCGTCCGGTACGAGATAAGAGGGGGGAAATAATCGTCGATCGATAAATCGAGGATGCAAACACCGCAAACAAATCAGACAATCAAACAATTCACACCGAAAATAAAATTTTTAATTTTTGTGAAATCTGGGTTGTTACACCCGATCTCGGGATCGCGGCGGCGGTGGAACAGAGGTGAAAATCGTGATGCGGGTTCTCTTTTAGGGTTACTGCATCGAGGAGGTAAAATAGGCCGAAGGGGGCACCATGGGAGGGGCCCACCTCTCAGGCGGCCTCTAGGCGCCCCCCTGGCTGCGCCAGGTGGCCGCCTCGGAGGGGGGTGGACCCTCTCCGGCTACCCTTCGATATTCTGGAAGCTTCCGTCACGTTGATTTTTTATATATATTTCTTGGAATTTCTTGGGCACTGTAAATATGGGTAAACACATGCAATTCACAGACATCAGCAGACAGAAACTGGCACTCGGTGCACTTAGTTAGTAGGTTAGTCCAAATATGTGTAAAAAGGCATGAAAGTGTAGCAAAACACATAGCAATGTCACCCAAATGAGCATGGAACAAGCAGAAATTGTAGATATGTTTGGGACGTATCACTTATCAAGTCAGAAAGCTTGGTATTCTCAGAAGAACTCATGCTAGCATCAACAAACAAACGAATTAGAACTAGAAAGAAAACTAGAAACTAGACAACTATTTTTTTGGACTTTTGATAAAGGACAAGCAAAAAAAAGTAAAGACTGAAAGGTAAACTAACAAGCCTAAAAATTAAAGGTAAAAGGTAGTGTGCAACTCCCCTATCTTGAAGCTTAGAATCCCCGGCAACGGTGCCAGAAATTAGCTTGATGATGCAGATACACCTGCTCGTTGGTTAGCCCAAGTGGAAGGTTATGTTGTAGATAGAATGAAATTTACCTCAGTGAAGATACCAAGGTTTTTGTCTCCCGTAGGATTCCAGATATGACAAGAAGGTGGCTACATTGCCAGAAATTACTTGGTGGTGAGTTGACCTGGACCTGCACACAACAAACAACTAACTTTTCTCCCAACGAGTTGGAGAGGTTGTTAATCTCTCTGGCCTTGTTGTTGACAAAGAATTAAACGCAGATAATAAAAAGGTGCAACTAGAAAGAAAGGAAAACGGTAAATTGCACCAGTGTAAATATATGATGAGGATATGGACCGGGGCATCATGGCGCTCACTAATGATGTATCTCTCCCAAAATTCGATATAAACTATGTTGGGTGAATGAATTACATCTCGGCAATTGACAGGATTATGAATGCACCGCAATGCTACTTATGCTAGCAGAGAGTGCAAGGTTCAATTGTATGAGCATTACACCAATACAAGTAGACTGTTTATTCATCAGCATCTACTTACTAATCATTCACCTTGAGATATCTATCCAGAACATCTCGCTGGTATTAACTTGCGAGCCACAAATAAGTTGCAAACCCAAAGCAACGGGTAACTGCTTTAACACTCTTTGCGTAATGTAAGCAACCCTTGTGACACGCAGTCACAAGTGTTGTTGTTTTACCCCTAATGGAAACAACACAATCTCTAGTCTCATGTTTGTGCCACTCAAGATGGACATCAGGAGGCATGAACCCACTATCTAGCATAACGCTCCCTCTTGGAGTTACAATCTACTACTTGGCCAAAGTAATAAATTACAACGCAGAACATGCAAGAACACTTAAGAACACAATGTAAAAGAGATCAAAATATATTACTTCCACAATGTGAACATAATCTCATAATCCATCAGATCCTAGCAAACACAACATAACAACACAGGAACTATAACATATATGTCTTGATTATGATAGGTAGCTCACAAGGAGTAACCTTGAACCACAAGATTGGAGAGAATACATCAAATAGCTTGCTTCCATGAACCCTAGGTCCAAGGAGGAACTACTCATGAAGCATCTCGGAGGCAATCATGGTGATGGGGGAGCCTCTGGAGATCAATCCTCCCTCCGGCAGGGTACCGGGACAGAAACTTCTGCTGATCCTGATCTCGGGGTCGCGAAGGCGGCGGAATAGTGGAAAAAACATGGAAACTAATCCTCTCTCGGGAATTTTCATATCGGAAGAAATAAATAGAGGCAAAGTAAGGCACCAGGAGTGGGCCCACCTGGCCAGGCGGCCAGGGGCGCGGCCTGCGTTTCATGTGGCCGTATGGCTAGGGTTGGCTCCCTTGGCCACCCTTCAAGCATCTGGTAGCTTGCTTCATAAAAGTTTTTTTTGGAATTTTCCGGCAATATTGATTTTTCACCTTTTTCTGCAATGCACGGACAATAACAGACAAAAACTGGCACTAGGCACTAGGTTAATAGGTTAGTCCCAAATATGTTGTAAAAGGATATGAAAGTGCATGAAAACATATAGCAAAGTCAACAAAACAAGCATCAAACAAGAAGAAATTATAGATACGTTTGGGGCGTATCAGCATCCCCAAGCTTAATTCATGCTCGTCCTCAAGTAGTTAAATGATAACCAAGATAAATTTTATGGTGACATGCTACCAACACAAGAAAAATATTAAGTACAACAATCAAGATGTATAAACTGAGACAAAGTAGTAACAAGCACGATTCTATATATAATATTGAAACTAATAAAGCAAGAACATAAAGGTGTAAGAGCTATAAATGTCCGTGACTCGAATGTCTTTAATCGGTGTTTCCGTGTAGAATGGGAGATGGGTTTAGAGCATACAAATACTTATTAGTAGTTGAAACTCAATCTAGTAACTTCCACACATGGTTTCTTTGGAACCTTATTATCAGGGTCGGTCCATACATATTCAGGGCCATGGGGCGAAACAACAAAAGGGGGCCCTTTGATATATCATAGATCGATGGTATTTAAAAAAATAATCCAGTACATATCATAGATCGATGTTCTTTGAACTACAAAACTCACACTACAAATCATTTACTGTAATTGCCCATAGAACTACATCATAATAGTAAGGAAAACAATATTGTTCAGACTAATGCTACAGTGACTGGTATAGTAAATAAAATTTGATAAGCTAGTATTAATATATTTGAAAATTTATGGTCTTCTGCGGCAAATCGGCGACCTCGGAATTGGAAAGGCACGCTGGACTCACACATACAGGGGGCGGGGCGGGGGAGTGGGGAAGGAGATGAGCAACGGGGGGAATAGCTGATCGATCGATTGGTTTAGATATTTAGCAGAGCCGTGTTGCGTGTTGATCCATCTGTGTCTCCATGAGTGGCTAGAGTAGCTACGTAGTGGGCTTGGGCCCTTTTTTCTATTATGACTTGTGTAATGTGATGACCAACTTGTGTAATGCGATGACCAACTTTGTACTTGCACTTGTGATGATCTGTGATGGATTTGTGATGACTTGTGATCAACTTTGTACTTATTACACTTGTGATCAACTTGTGATGGATTTGTGATCAACTTTGTATTTGTTACACTTGTGATCAACTTTATATTTACATTTGTGATGACTTGTGTATCAGATATGCGTGAGCTTATGTTTGCATTATTTGTATCTGTTTTTATTAGCTTTTTGTATTGTTTATATATTTTTGTGGCACATTTGTACAGTTTTATGTGGCACATGAATATTTCTATGTTGCATAAACTTTTTGTGGCGTATCAGGCAGGTAATGTGTCACATAAATATAAGGTTTTTGTGGTGCACATAAATATTAATCATATACACCGCAGAAATGTAAGATTTATGCGTCATAGAAAATAAATTTTAGTGATGAAAATTCTATGACGTATTTTATATGCGCCACAGAAAGCTTAGATACATGCGATAAGAATTTTTCTAACAGTGGTCCAGGGAGGATCTTCATTGAATCGACTAGTTTTGGTTAAAGCAGCTTGGATTGCTTTAAGAAGATAAGATGAAACACCGAAGCGGGATTTTAGGTCAAATAGGGCTCAAACTAGCACACGGCTCCACTCATGTAGCCTCACCTGTGCAAGAGAAACAGTAGTACAAGGACCTAAACGCAATAACCAAATGAAGTAGCCGTGCAGGGCACAAAAGGACACACGCCCAATACAAAAAAGTAGTGCGGCTACAAAGAGGGGCCCTTTCTCCCAAAACCGGAGCATATCCCCACCTAAACCTCGCATCACCAGCAACAACAAACCCCCAAGCAACCTCCCCTCCCCTCCCCTCCTCGAGCTCCCTCCTTCCCCAGTTCCCCTCCACTACCCCGCACGCGCCGCCATAGCCACCAACCCAAGAAGCTCTCTTTCCTCTTCCTTCTCCCACACAACCACAAGAAAGGAGGTAGTAGCAGCTGCGTGGCTCGACTGCCGGCCTGTATCGAGATTCGAGACCCACCATGTCGGCGTCCCCGGAGTTCTACAAGCCGGCGCCGGCCTTCTCGCCGTGCCGCTCCCCGCTGCTCCCGCGCCGAGACGCCGCCGCTGGAGCGGGCGTTGGAGCCGGAGCCGGAGCAGGAGTACCAGTACCAGGAGGGGCGGACCAGGAAGGCGCGTGGGAGGAGCAGTGCTGCCGGACGCCGACGGGCGCGGGGATTGAGCTGAAGCAGGCGGCCGGTACTTGCCCTCCGGCGCCGAGGAAGCCGCGGGCGCCGGCCGCGCCGTGCCGGAAGCGGCTGTTCGAGGTGGAGGTGCTGAGCCTGCGGCTGGACGAGCTGGAGCGCCTCTTCCGGCGCCCGCACGCGCACGCGCACACGCCGCCGCCGCCGCCCGAGAGGAAGATGAAGCGGCGCAGGGTGGCGCCGCCGCTCTCCTCGCCTGCGGGCCCAAGCAAGAGCTAGCTAACCCTAGCCGTCCTGTTGGTCAGTTCGTGTCCAGGCCAAGCTGTTTTGGCCTAGTCGCACGCAATAGCTGCTGTAAGATTTGGTTGGTACTGCGTTTTTACTGCTGTACTCGCACTCTATACTGCTACTACTCCTTAGCTGCTGCCTATATTACTCCATAGTTGTAGTTCAGTTCTTGGTAGCAGTAGTATCTAGCTAGGTAGTGGTGGTGGTAGTAGCAGTTGTTGCTTTTCACTGTATGTGGTCAATGGAGTAACAGTAAAATTGTAACAGGTTAAATTTCCTTCCATAGTGTAATAATAGGGTTCAAATTTCCTTCCATGGAGATGGAGTGCAGCCTGTACAAATGTTGTAATGAGAAGCTTCATCGATGCCTATGTTTCCAATACATCAACTAGCACCACTCCTTATTCACCTTTTTCAGTCTTATATTTTCTCTGAATTTTTAAGTCCCAAGCTTACGGCACGACGGCAGCTTACTAGGGCACCAGAGAATCCTTCCCTGATTCGTTGGTGCAGGAATTTTGAGCAGTTTTCTATGGAATCCCGGCTTCGCTGCACGATTGGAGGTGCCCGGTTCGTCCGTCGTCATGGCCTGTTTTTTTTTTTTGTAGTTTTCCTTTGATTGCTACCCTGGTTCTTAATGGATTCTTAACTCCTGCGGTCCTCGGTTCAGTGGGCAAACGCAGCACAGCAACGGCTGCAACTTATAAAAATCCTCCACCTCCAGGCAGGGCTGCAGGGGAGAGGAATCATCCTGTAGGCAGGGGGGTAACTCTAAAGAGCAGTGGTACAAACGAGCAATGATACGGCGCCGTGACTTTTACCGAAGTTTCTGCAGCTTTTTGAGGCGGAATGATTTGGCGACTGCCGTCCCCCAATGAATGTGTGCGGAGGTTCAGGGACATGACACCCAGTTTCTGTCCCAACCGGAATAGTCGAGCCGACGTACGGCCCGGGGAAATCTCTTGGCCTTCCTTTCCAGGCTCCCATCATCACTTCGAATCCTTCTGCCTTGCCGGGAACACTGCGTGTGTTCTATTCCTGGGAGATTTCTCGGTTGCACAGACACAGCATCAGCACATGAGGAGGAAGGCCTCCATTGATGGCCCTACGTATTGTATTCATATACGGGTGAACGGAGCAGAACGCGTATTTTTATGGTTCGGATACGGGCTTTATTGCATCATCGTTTATTTGGAATTTGGACACGGCACTAACTAGCACAATCTGTTTGAAAAAAACTGGCACAACCTGTTTGCATCCAAGGCGCATTTGCTGCAATTTAAGGCGGGCAGAAAGGTGAGGACGACGTGGAGCACATTCACATGTACGTATCTAGATGGTGATCTGATTCCATATTTATTGAGCCAATGCACATTCATGTAGAGTAGTACGGTGTACGCATACAGCACTGTTCCTTTGCTTTCTGGTTGCTAACCCAACTAGGAGTATTAAGTAAACCACTATGATACAAGGCTGTCCCTCAAATATACACCCATGCAAGGATAATAATGGTGTTAGCTGCATCAAAATGGCAAGAGGGTGAAAGAATTGACAAATATCGATCGGAAACGAAAAGAAGAGGAAAACAGCTCTATACGCAGCTGAAGCAAACAAAAATGAAGCGGTTACAAATCAAATCAAATCGCCGTCTTTGTCTACGGCCCTGCCTCGATCTTCTCGATGGTTTCCAACCTCGCTTTCCTTTTCCATCCTTTCATGGTGGCCACCAGGTTCACCAACCCGACCACCTGGCTCTTGCTGTATTCCTGCGAGAGTTACGCAGAGAGAAGCGGCGTAAGTAATTTGCATCTTCTGGCTAAAGATGAACTCGTAGTAAGATTCCTAAGGTTCTTACTGGATGAGACCGTGCCCAGTGGACATACTCCGTCTCCGGCAGATAATAAGCCTGTTTGATTCAAACAAGAGCCGTTAACAGCCATGGTATTCCATTTAATATTATGGGAGGGAGACGAAACACAAAAGATTAAATGCCGGCCGCGTAGGAAGTACTCTCCAGGCAGAAACTAGTGTCATTATTATTAATATTTTATTTTAAATTTTGACAATAGAACTGGTGCCATTAAATTATTTCTGTTACATACCTTTATGAAAACTTCCACAATTTGCAGCCTCGGCTTAACATTTGACGATACTATGTGTTGCAGTCCACTGATTAGCACCTGAAAGAACAGCAAAACTCTTACTAAGCCTTTGTCCATGTCTTTCAATTCACAGAAAGAACACCGCATAAGATAACAACCTGAAGGTCAAGTGACATCAATGCACGCCCTTCATCAGTGCACCTTTTCACTCTAGACAGTCCTTCAACCAACACTTCGGCAATGCTCTCTACGCCATAATCCAGCAAGACGTGTTGGAGCTGGGACAACATAAGGAATTTTATTGACTTTAGTGCCCGTAATCATCGAAAACTTGTTAGAAGGAACAAAGACAGAGATTCTTAGCCTCTAGAAAGTTATAAATCTAATTAAAACCCACATCATAAACAAAGTCAAGTGATACTAAAGAAGAAGAAAAATCGGTTAATTGGCTCAAACTAACCTCCGTTGAAATTCCTCCATGGTCCAATCTTGTTTTGTAATGTTTGAACTCACCCAACAATAAATCAATGTAACTGGAATAAAAAAATGTACAACCAATGATCAGTGGCACTTCCAGAGCATCATGTAGTCAGCTTCACAGTACGAGTAACACGCGACTGCAAGAGTACATGGTGTGATTTCATCTTAAAAGCTAAGCTTAGCAAGATACAGAAAGGAAGCAACACCATATTACCACAGAATTCCATCAACATTGATTTATTTTCAGAAACTAATGCATAAGTGGACAAGACAAGAGTGGCAGAAAAGGGTTCACAGAAAACATACAAAAAGGGCCAAAGAGACTCAGACCAGGAATTTTCAAGCTACTGACTATAAGGTGGCTTAAATATAAACATACCCATTGTGATCTGTGCCAAGCTCCTTGACCTCCCACTTGGCATTTGCTATCTTATCTGGATACCTGAAAACACATCAATTGCAGCAGCTCAGCAAGATACTATTGTTCTACACTTAGAATAGCATTTGTGGAGATGCCTAACTCAACAAAGTTATACTCGGCCAAAAGAAATAATAATGAATAAGGATTCAAAGGATTGGCCAAGCATGTCAAAATTTTATTCAACATACCCATTAATATGCAAAAGCATCCGTGCGCTAGTCCTATGAATGTGCTCAGCCAAGTCCGGAACGGTGTCCACCTATCATAAACAAGGAAAATGGCAGATTTCAGCATTTGCCATTGCATCTTTGTGGCCTACTACCTCTGCCAAAATATAAGACGTTTTTGCAGCTCAATTGAACTGCAAAAACATCTTATATTTTGATACGGAGTACTTGCCAAGATAACAAAATGGACTTGATTTCCACACACACACACACACACCCGCATGGACAATAGCAGCAGCAATTCAACAAAAGTCAAGAAATTTACCAATGTCCCAAAAAACTCTTCAACAACGGAAGTGTTATTTTGAGACAACACAGAGAGTAGATGGGCTCTAGATCTGTTCAAAACTCGAGCAACCAATGATATTGTTTCGGCAGCTGCACATCTCTCCTGCGAGAAAAGGAGAAGTTCCATATCACTAGCCCACTTACTATAACACTTCTAAGGCAAACGAGGATATGGAACTACAGATTGTGCACATAAGACATACATTCTATACTAATGTGAAGAAAAAGCTTATAATAACATCCATGGTGCTTTAATAAGTATATGTCCAGGCACAAAGACAATTTGCTAGCCATATGCTTTTTAAACACCTAATAAAGCAGAAGAAACTTCGAAACACAAAATTTTCAGTTTGAATAGTCCAGCATGCATTCAAGGACTTATGTAAGAATGTTATCATACAGAAATGATCAAATCAGCCTCATGCCTACACCACATAAATTTCTTCCAGTCCGACACACCTAGATTCTTTCAGTTGTGCCCTTTTTAAAAGACACACAATCCTCCAATAATTTGTGCATGAAAATCATTTGTGGACAATATTTGTTTTTCCCTTTTGTCCTCCACATTTTCCACCATACTCCAGTTATAGGACAACAACAACAAGGACTCCCCTACCCTCGCTATCCACAATCAGCTTCACAAGGCCAAAAAGTACTCAGCATCCCCTCACATTACAACCAAAAGTTTACCTTCCCAACAACCAGCTCTTATAATTTCTTTCTCATATTCATACAAGGCTTTTGGGTTTCAGCTCTAGCCTACCCCAACTTGTTTGGGACTGACAGGCTTTGTTGTTGCTGTTGTTGTTGTTATTCATACAATCCATATAAGCTAGTACATTTTTTATGAAGCCAATGAAATAATAGGCGCGACCTGAATGCTTATGAAGCAAGGTCAAGTCAAATACATTGTCTATGATAGGTCAAACATTAAATTTATGGACTACTGTAACTCAGTTCCAAATACTGAAAACATGTTAAAGTGCACATACATAAGGCTATAAGCATTGCCATGTAAACCCAGTAGTTACCTTCAACCCATAGGAGGTGAACATTGAGCTCGGAGGCGCGGTAGGCATCACATCCATTTGGGTAATAGTTGACCCCATTGATAAAGGTGATGAAGATGGATACAAACTGTTCTGTGGTTTAATCCACTGATCAGAGTCTTGTGATATTTTTGATAAAGCCGCTTTAAGCCGAACTGAATACAACACAATCATCAGAAAGGACATATGAGCTTCAAATCAGCAATCACGAATTTGTAAGCATAAATAACATGGAGCCATGAGCCAAGAATATGTCGGAGAAAGGATAATCCATACATGATAAAGAATCAGGCAATGGCTTGCCACTTTGACTACCGTCCTGGTTCCCAAATGTCTCATATATGTGGTGATAAAAAATGCCAAAGAGTTGGAACATGCCCTGTAACAAGTTGTTAAGTATGAATAGCAGAAGATATGCCACAAACTTCAAACGCATACAGTTTATCACAATGAAAATCTATTGACGCCATAACTGACCTTAAAAAGCTCAACATTGACCATTTCCAGCTTTTGCATAAGTCTGGCATATTTATCCATCATCCTGATTCCAGTGAAGCAGTGACAGCTAAGCTTAGGCAGTTATATTATAGGAATTCCTCAAGTTAAGGGGGCATGAGTATTTGATACCTTAACAAAGAAAGTGATGATCCTGTCTGAGATGAAATGTCTGCATCTTTCCAGTGTGAAGTATTGCCTTTGACAATTTTTGTTTTCAATGTCCTACTGGGCAACTGACTATCTTCATCGATGAAATCAGCGAGAAGGTCTTCATTCTCTTCATCAAATGGTGAATTATTTCCATTGTCATGAATGGTGTTCCCATGGGCGGAATTATTACCAGCTGATGAGTTGAACAGCAGATTACTCTTCGGGGAATCCGTGGAACCATTTTCTAACTTAAAAGAAAATGGGTTCTCAATATTCAGCCAGGAAGCAAATCCATTATTTTGCCTTCCTGTATTGGTTGCCGTTGAATTTCCACGGAAACATTCTTTTGCCAAGGTAGAACTATGGCTGGTAGGCGAAATCAGTGCAGCACCATCACCAGTAAGTCCTGGTAAACTAATTATTTGCGTAGCTTCGGCAGACATTATTGTCCAAGACTCCTTTTCCAGTACCATTTTAAGTGCCTGCCAAAAGAATCGCAAAATGAAAGCTATTAAAATGCCACACTGAAATACAGAGTCAACAATGGATATGTCATTAATAAAAAAGAATGCCGACTAGAGAAATCGTACAGTGCCAGCACAGAAAACAGTAGTGAAACATAACAACATTATGTAAATAACGCAGTTCATAATGTGGTTGTATTTGTACTGTTTAAAAACTACCAGGAGGAGAGGGCGGGTAGGAAAGCCTCGGGTTAATTTTAATAAGAAAAAACAAAAAGTGGGTTACTGTTGTACTGACTAAGGATGCATATTAAATATCAACTCTTTGGTGCAAACATAAACAGAAGCAGCTCGCATCAAGATCAGACTACAACAGCATCCTGAGATACCATAGCTAAATGGTACTATGTTACTACTCCCTCCGTTTCTATTTATTTCGCATATATGAATTGTTTGAAGTCAAACCTCTTAAAGTTGGACCAATTTTATAGAAAAATCTATCAACATCCACAAATATGAAACCAATATCATTATATGCATCATGATATTAATTTTCATTTGGTATAACTTTGATGTTGTAGATGTTGATAGTTTTCAATATAAATTTGGTCAAACTTTAGCAAATTTGACTTTGAACAAATTTTATATGCGGAGTAAAAAGAAACGCAAGGAGTACGGAAAATACACTCTGTCGTGCTGTAGTTTCTACAGTGATTTAATAACTTGACAGCTCTCGTGGAATTTCCATAGTTGGACAAAGGTCTAGTTGTGTGATACTTTCCTTTGTCTGACTCACAGAACAATTGATGCTTGTACTTCTAATAATTGAATAGGAGTTATTGTGCATACGTATATATTCTGCCGGTGGAAGGTCAGGACATAGTTCAAACAGACTGTCTTCAGCTTCTGTCGGAATTCACTAGCTTCAAACCCACACAATGCTTCACCGGCCAAAATGAATATTGTGAGATCTTCGTAGTTCTTCAGAAATTGGTATATGCTAGTTGAAGAAACAGCCGAACAAGCCAATAAAACAGACAAACGACTTGTTGCTAGTTGCCAAAGATTTCTCCGCCCCCTTTCAAATGTATATGCAACAAGTTTTGTAGCATCTTTCCTCAGTTGATAGAATGGAGCATCTGTTCCTGACGTGCTAGCATCAGGATTACTCACAGAAGACTGTGTCCTGACGCTCTTTGCGGCAGCATCCTGATTCACTACTACACTTAAATGACATCTTTCTGAATCAACTGAAGTTTCACTTGGACTATGAGATACGTTACTCTGAAGGCAAGAAAACACATGTTGCATTAATAACTATAACAAAAGCAAATATTGAAATCAGAATTGTTAAGAACTCAACCAAAATATTTCATCAGATTTAGATGCAAATCTATGGGAAGATCGATCAAACTAGATAGGATTTATTTCATCATGAAATCAGGTTTCGCTTTATTATACATTCAATCTATGACTGACAACATATAGAATTTTTACCAACTATCAGTTCCATACATAGAGCAGAGTTTAAAAAACTGTTGGCATCTGGCACCTGTATATAAGTCTCTTCAACTGGAAGTTCTTACAACACCACATATACACACAATGACGCAGAAAGATTTATAGTTTTTAGTTTTCCATAATGGTTTATGCTTACATAGAAATAGATTCACCAATTCTAGTAGAAACATGATTCAGAAACTAATTCGAAATACGATTTAAACTTGCTTATGACACTGTCATTAGTCTAGACACGTCATAAAAAAATGACTGCACACCTATAAAAGTTACCTTCACTTCTGGGCAAAAGCTCATAATTGCATAATATGACCGCATCAACGAAAATATGCTCTCAAGGGTTTTTAACAAGCAGGGGCGAAGTTTGGACTCTGGAACTTGAACACAAAGATCACTATATGTAAATCTGTAGAAAATAAACATCAGTGGAGTGAGTACTCAAAGAAAATTATATAGTTTCTGGTTTTATACTTTGGAGTATCTAGCCTATAAGATTCCCTCAAAAAAGCTGACATCGGTTTATCTAATGCCACATAAATGAGAGGCAACATTTACATGCATCTTATGCTGCTTTAGGTGATGGAAACTGTCATGTATGGCAACATGGACTGAGTAGGTACACCATTTAATAGTGTCTGGTTTTATACTTGGGAGTATCTTGCCCATAAGAACCCCTCAAAAAAACTGACATCGGTTTATCTAATGCCACATAAATGAGAGGCAATATTTACATACATCTTATGCTGCTTTAGGTGATGGAAACGGTCGATGTATGGAAACATGGACTGGGTAGGTACACCACTATCCTAGCGGAGAAGCGGACATGATTTTTCGTAGAAAGTGCACCACTTGAGATAATAGGATGCGAACATATGAAGCTCCAAATTTTGTAGTAAATTAAACCCAGTGTAAGATGTAAATTGTGAAATATAACCCATTTAAATTAGTAGTTTGCTTCACCAAAATTAATATTGATCCAAGGCTGATAAAATTCACCCAACCATACACATATGTCCAACAATGTATGTTTTATTCAATCTTAGTGCAATGAAAGGAACAAACATAAGGTGCTAAATACATACCTATTTCTCTGTGTATTATTCCCCACCTCCTGTAATATTAGAGAAAATGTTATTGCTTGTTATGAAAAGAGCTGTTGTATTGCACAGTCCAAGGGAGCGAAAATACGTTGCAAGAAAATTTGGATTAAAATTCAATCTACTCTGATCAAGACCAATACAATCTACTAGACTTGGACTAACAGGAAGCCATAATAATCCCTAATAAATATAGCATGTGTAGAACTTAATGGCAAAAAAACGAATGAACAGAAAGTGTGCAGCAAGAAAGAATGTGCCAATAAATCAAATCCGATACCTCTTCCAACATTTCCTTCAGGACAATATGTGTTCGAGAGAGTACTTCTTGCAAGAAGAAACTCTGCATCTTTTCAGCCATGCCACCAACGTCACCCATCAATGCAAATGCATCAATCACCTATAATTCATAGTTAATCGTTAAAAGAATGTAATTCAGGTAAATTAGCGAAAAATATAACCAACCCAATAACACACACAAAAAATGGCCAGGTAAATACTCACAGTTAGATAGCTTTCTTCACTGAAGGTCTGACAAACTCCCAGTAAGTGGTTATCCAATTTTCTGATTGTTCTGGCTAACCATGCCTGCAGGGCAGGTATATCATCATCAGAATAAAAAATAAAAAAATGGAGTAGAACAAACTGATGTGAGAAATGCAGATGACTTCATGGAATTTGATGTGCTGAAATTTTTTGGTTATCTGAATAAATCAACAGAAAGCTATGGGATGAATGACACAATTACCTCGATCCCTCGTCCCATTTCTTGTACAGCAGAAAGGCCTGAATAGTTCTCCAATATTTGCAAATACTCTGGTAATAATTGAAATGCCTGCAAATATCAGTAAGGTATCATAAGGAAACTAACATAATTTGGAAAAAATATGGATCGTCAAACACATAGCGAACCCAAAGCACTGGGGTCATCAAAACAGAGTGCCAAACAACCCCTATTCCAAACGGTAATTTATGGGGTTAAAAACTACTGTACTAACATTATTAATAAAAAATCTGCATATATCTATCATGACTAAAGAAGATAAACAACAAGCTAGAGAAAAACAGAAGTGCTCATGGACAAAATCAGCCTACCTGAAAGTAATTCTCTTTCTCAACAAAACTTTCAAGTTCCATCTGCATATCTTGAGCATGTCGAAGTTCTGTAAGAACAGGAAGAACATCCTGCATTACACAAAAACTAAACCTTTTTATGTATAGATCCTCAATTGTACGTACCTAGATCTAGCTGTAGGGAAAAAGATAGCATTTAAATTTAACTAGGCATTAATAACTACATCTTTAAGAGTTAAGACAATGATAGACGAAGGAAGGGTTGACCTAGAAGGAGTTAAACACAAAAGAACCTCACTGTATACCATAATGGCAGCTCAGTGATTTTTATGGACGACCTTGGGTATCACCAAACTTATCTAGTTAAAGCAGAACGTAAACACAAAACAACAGCAGGCACATACCAACAAAGCTTGTTTTTTCTTTGATTTTACATTGACAACCAGATCCCTCGACACCTCATTCTTGGAAGAGGATATGTGCCTTCGACCGTTCTGAAATAATAATTAAATCATAAGGGCCACATATACGGAAGGGGTAAAATAACATCTGCAGGGATAAAAAATTCATGTGTTTACCATGCAGATCACATTTGCAACCTTTAAGTCTTGTTCTAATTCCATCACTAACTGCATCCCCTTCACTGGCCAAAAATTATTATCAGAAATCCGGTTTTCGTTGAAAGCCGACATTTTGGTAGCATATAATATACTTCATAACTAAAGGGACTTAAAAACCTAAACATGTCAATTGAGACGAACATCCATAAAATGGATCAATCAAAGACAAAAAAATGAAAAATAATTTGATAGAACTATATCCTATACCATGCAGGGCAATAGAAAACTAATCACAAGATATTGTACATTCTGATTGGGCACATACCCATTTCTTCATGGTGACCCATAACATGATGAGACAATCGTTCTGCAATCTTGTCAAGCTGCGCTAATCTCAAAGTAGACTGCAAAATTAAAATGTACGTCCCAGAAAAAAATGGAAAGTGTTAATGTGGTAACAGAAGTGCACATGCATAAAGATAGAACAGGACTTCTGATGGCCATTGGCGAATATATTCATGGATAACTAGAATGATAGAAAACTACAAAAGGGAGTCGGTTTATTCTACAGAGGGCATAAGTGACATTTGTACGAAAATTGTTCTGAAACTGTCATTAACATATCTGCAACCGTATGCGCGCAAATGTCATTCAGAAGCATGCTCTAAGTAGTTTTTTTTTCTGCATAGTGCACTCTGGTGATAATGAGTTCAGGCATGAAACTGGCACGCTGACCTGCTTCTCGAAATAGGTGGCATCACCTGCTTCTTCCGAAATATTTGCCAGAATGAACTTTATGGGGTCGAATTCCTGCACACAATTCGGAACTCAAAAGCATCAAGCCCAACTGGCACAAAGGTGCAGCACCCACATCTCACAAAATGCAGCACCAACCTCCTCGTAGAACGCCTCCTCGAGCTCATCCACGGCTGGCCCCTGCGGGTTGCTCCCGTAGATGGAGACCAGGTCCTCTGAATTGGACGGCAGGTTGATCCTCTCGTGCGGTGGCAGCCCGGCGATCGCACGTGCAGCGGCCGCCGCAGCAGCAGCTCGAGCTGGAACCTACAGTCGCACGGTACAAACATAAGCAACCAGTATCGCTGGATCAGACACTGGGCGAGGGGGGGGGGGGGGGGGGGGGGGGGGGGTGGGGAGAGAGGGAGGGAGGGAGCGGCGCGGGACCTCGGGGCGGGAGGGGGCAGGGGCAGGGGTCGGGGGGAGGAGGCCGAGGGAGCGCGCGGAGCGGACGGAGCTGAGGAGCCTCTCGCCGACGCGGGAGAGGTCCATGCCGCCGCCCTGGATCAGGAGCAGGGGCAGGAAGACGAGCGGCGAGGGGCCCGAGTCGAAGAGCTCGCCGCCGCCGAAGAGGGAGGGGGAGGGGGAGGATGAGGAGGCCGAGGGCGCGGTGGGCGGCGGTGCGTCGCCCCGCATCTCAGCGGCGCCGCGCCCCGTCGGCGCGGCGGGGGACCATGGGAGGGAGCGCCGCCCGCGGCAGCTCCCAGATCCGCGCGCGGGTTAGGGCGCCGTCGGTGGGCTGGATCGCGCGGTGGGAGGTGGTTGGTCGGTCGCGTGGCTGTGTGTCTGTGTGTTGGGAGTGGGAGGAGAGGGAGGGGAGGGCGTACGAGGCAGGCTGGAGGAGAGGAGCGGTGAGGCAATAGACAGACGAGACGAGGAAGGGGATGATGAACTAATTTTTCTCCCGGCATTTTTCCATGGCAAAAGCTTGTCCTGTTTTTTCTTAAAGTATAAAATGCATCCAAACCTTTCAAAAAAAATTACAGTACAATGCAAATACTCATATAAGCGAGCATACACTTAACTCTATAAACGTATGCACACACAACCTATCCCTATAAGCATCTTCTCCAACTTGTTTGAGTAAGTCATTTTGATCACCATATACAGAGTATACGTTAATACGGTCACTAACTACGATGTAACATGCAAATACGATCATTATTCACCGTATGGATCTTTGTATACTCATGGCTTGACCAGCCAACCTCGTCCACGTACGCGCCCAAAGGGTGTATATGCACTTGTATATTTGCGCGTTAGGAGAGGGGGTGTGCGCAAAATTTTCTTGTTTTCCTAACAGTGGTATGTTATTATATGATCCATTTAATTTCTGGTATTGGAAGAGAAAATATGTTGCATGAGTAGTTGATAAAGGGTACCTGCTTGTCAATAAAGCATTTGATGCCATTGAAGCAACTAAAGAGAGGAGGGGAGAACTGAACAAAGCTAGCGCTAAGAATAAAAGGGTTTCGGTAAAGCATGGATTTGGGTGCTAGGGCTAGCATGGTCAAGCATGGATTTGAGGGCAAAGGTATTGATGGTGATTGCTGACATGGATGTCACTGCATTGCTTGCTTTAGGTAAACATGTGGTGATATTGTTGAAGGTGCTGGTAGGCATTGTCATGCTCTTGGTTGTTATCTTTGCCATGGTGCTCAAGAAGCTTTTTGTTGTTGAAGTAGTTTGTAGTTTGGGTTTTTGGTTGTATGAACATATGTTCATAGTTTCAGTTAGTGCCTGATGCTTTACAATTAGTATTCACTACAAAGTATTTGCTATCAGTCCTCATCTTCCTTGGAAGCCGAGGGGGGTAACCATCCTTCACAGATATGACGTGCGACAATAAAGATACAAAAAATCTCAAGCAAGGGCTCATTATGCTGGTTGGCAATGGCGAGACTGCTGAAATTTGGAACCATTAGTGGTTTCCGGGAAGGGAGATGATGAGACCCTACAGCTGCTTATCCAATGATCCTTCGACGCTGGTTGGTGAGCTTATTGACTGCACGAATGCAGTATGGCGTTGAGGCATCATTGATCGAACCTTCCTGTTTATAGTTGTGAGAATCATCTAGAGATCCCTATACCCACCATCAGGCCAGTGGATAAATTACGTTAAAGAAGATAGTATTTTTTGTTACCATAAAACGAATCATAGTCACTGATCCGCTCTCAAATAAATATATTTAGCATTGAAATACATCAAGATACATTCATTTGAGCAATCATCCACGATTCATCCGTCTTGGTGTATCTATAAGATCTAACAACCTAAAAGAAATTAGCATTGAAATACATCAAGATACATTCATTTGAGCAATCATCCACGATTAATTCGTCTGGTGTATCTACGAGATCTAACAACCTAAAAGAATGCCAATGAAGATCCAACGGCTACAAAAAAGCGAGCGACGTGGACAGTCTAGCTAGCTGGCCTTCCACTCGCGTGGGTTTTCTATTGGAGGACGGGCTCTTGAAAAGAACAGAAGATTCCCTACCCTATCCATTGTGCATATAAGATGTCCAATGCTACAAAGATTAGAAGGAAAGCATGTATGAAGGAAGTAAGGGGATCATTAAATATGAAGCGAGAGGAGTTCGGACTTGAAGAACCCCTGGAACACAACAGTGCCTGGCAAAATCAAAATGTTCTTATGAAGGCTTGCAAAACTATCGCTACCCACGAAGGATGTTCGGTGTCGATGCAAAATGACTACTAGTGACTTGTGGATTATGCGGGGATGGAAGACTCATGGAGACACTCCCTTCTTGAGTGCTTCATGTCACGGTGCATTTGGTCTCTAGCTGATGAGGATATTTATGAGCACCTAATGGCGACGAGGGGAAACAACGCTAAAGATTGGTTATTCACTTTGCTTGAGTCTCTAAGCCATGATTAATTCACAATGGTCGATGTCACGCTTTGGGCGGCCTGGACTGCACGTCGAAAGGCGCTTCACGAAAGTAAATTTCAAAGTCTTCTGTCTACAAACTTTTTCAGTAACAGGTTTATAGCTCTAAGCGAAGTAGGAAAAGTGAATGCCAGGATGACCAATGCTACCGCCGCTCATAGGATCCGATCAACACATATGAAAGCACCTCCCCATGGTTTCTCTTAAGATCCATGTCGATGTTGGCGTTGCCAGGTCTGGGCTGGGGGATACTGCCGCTGCTATATGTCAAGATGCACATAGAATTATCTAGGCTCATCGGCCTTGGTCGTCCATGATCTGAATGATGCCGATACTCTCAATGCGTTTGCATGCGGAGAAACTTTTGCTCTAGCCGAAGATCTTATGCCATAGAGCTTTGTGATCCCATCAGATACAAAGCTGGTTGTTCTGGACACCAAGAATAACAGCCACGACACCTATGGATGCATCATTGAAAAGATCAAGAGAAGTCCAAGGGACTTCAACTGTTCCATTACCTTCGAAGGGCGCGGATCCAATGGAGAGGCTCATATGATGGCTAGCTATGCTCATTCAATCTCTAGATACGAGGTAGACATGGATGGTTGATCAACCCCATGACCCTCCTTGTATCAGGCACAATGTAACCTTCGAAAAATAAAGCATTGTGTCGCTTGAAAGAAAGAAAAAAATGATCGTAATTGATAGGTGTCTGATCTCACTAGGTAGCCATACCCCGTCCGCATTGCCACACAATGATATGATACCTCCAGAACTATTAATCACATGTAGAGCCACAAACTCCATGAAGCTAGGACCAAGGGTACTCCGAGCCAAGAGGGTTGTCCCTCCTCCCTTAGCATGAATACACTGTACACACATATCATCCTCTGATTAGTCTCACTTTTCTCCTCTCCCCATCGCTTCCCCCTCCGATCTCCCTGTTTGAGATCTTCACCGGAGTTATCTGCGCCCCCCCTGCTCCCTTCGCAAGCGTTGCCGACTAGAGTGGAGTAGGAGTGGGGGTGTCTGCCAGTAGGTAGGAGTGCTAGTACGTTTCCTTTCTCCTGGAGTTCTCTCATGTCACCTTCGAGGGGACGTGATCTGGTTCTTCTTCGCCCTTCTCTGGCGTCTGTGGTAGTCGTCGGACATGATGGAGAGGCCAGGGCTCCTCCAATAAGCTCGCTTTCTTCGGGTGGGTGGATCTGTCGTGATTTACTGTTCCTTATCTCTTCTGGAACCATGGTGGTGACAGGGGAGGTTGGGGACGGCCGATTCAAAGTCGATCTGTTCCTCGGCACCCTGCCGCTGCTCTCCTTCTTCTGAGCTCACTCTCGGCGGCACTGAATCATCGGTTTTTCACCAACTTCCCGTCAAATTCTAGTCGAAGGGCAGCCTTACTCGACGCAAGTGGTAGCAAGCCTGCGTCTTCAACACAACCTCCATGCCATGGAGCCAGTCTGGAGGCCATCTAGTCTACAGTGCGGCGATCTTCGGTGTTTTCGTCCAAGTGGCGTGTTCCCCGGCAACGATGACGCTGGCCTCGACAAGATGCTTCAGCGCAACGACAGTGATGGAGGACCTGATTGCTTTTGCTATTTTTAGTCTAGGGTCCTTCTTGTTAAATTCAAGCCCCTTCTTGAGATGTTCTTTGAGGGGGAAATATCATATGGAAACCAATATTCGGTGGAAACCGATGAAAACCACTCGAAAATGATATTTTGAATGTTTCAAAAACTCTGAAAAAAATATGGGATGTTAAGAAGATAATGTTAGACTACCATGCAAAATTGTAAGTTGAAACACATTGTAAGATGTCAGCTCTGGAAAAAACAAAATCAACATTGAATAGTGCCGAATAGTAACATCACTATTCATTGTTGAATTTTGTTTTTTTCATAGCTCGCATTCCGTAATGTATTTTAACTTGAAATTTTGCATGGCAGTAGAACATCACCTTCTTAAGAACCCACATTTTATTCAGATTTTTTCGAAACATTCAAACATGGTTTTCACGAAGTTTTCTTTGAAAGTTGGTTTCCGTATGATATTCTCCCTTCTTTGAGAGGGGCATCTTTGTAAAATGTATCACCGCATGGAATTAATGCAGTATCGGGTCTTCGAAACCCTATTTGTTCAAAAAAAACATACCATCCTCTTGACAGAATCTTATGATATTTCATGTTGCCATTGGCATCTAAACTATCTTACTGCATGAGTTGTCCACAATTGATAATCTCACGTCAAGAAGATCGGGCAACCCACAAGAAAGTCATGTTTTAACTCTTTTATATCGAGTTTTGAGATGGTTTACCCCATAGGACATGTGGTAAGTCGTGATATGATTATTGCTCTTGCATCCGTGCGTGGCTCTCCACTGGAAATTTACATGTACAAAGGCGTATGGTCAAGTCCTACCAAAATTCTGCTCCCCGTGCGTGCAGCTACTTATCAGTTCCATAGTAGAATGGGGAAGACAAAAAAATCCAAGAATGAGAATCAGTGGAACTCCGTAACAGTAACAGTAACACGGACCGTAACCTTTTTTTGTATGAGCAGGAAGAAAACCCGAATCGGCCGTTTCGTGTCCAGCCCGTGTCCAGCAGCTTCACCAAGCTCCTTTGGAGAGGGGAGATCCGGGGGTTGGAGAAAAGAATGCGTATTCACAACCATGGCGGCGCTTCATCTCTTCTGCAGCAAGAATGTTTTGACATATTTGCCTCTTGACGGATTGCCGCCAGAGAAAACATGGTGTATCAGCACTTGATGGACTGGATCTTGCAGCTAACATTCGGATACCTCTTTTGGTTCTTCCAGTTTTACTACTGTTATTGTCCCAGTGGCTTTTGCTTGTAACCTGACTTCTGCCTCTCGAGCAACTTCACCTTGTTCTTGAGCTTCTTGTCCAGTTTCTTAATGTATTTCTCTTCCCTTTCACGATCAGCGATGCCAGGCCAGAACACTTGGCCAGTTAACGGCCACAGCCATTGGTCCTTCCCGGGGTGCATACCGTCATCTGTTTCCTCCGCTAGATCCTCATCCATGCTTTTCAGGAGGGTGAAATTGAAGAACTTCACCCACATCTCGTTTCTTTCCTCACGTGGATGCTGTTCTCTGCTCTCTCCAGTGACAGGGTTAAGGTACACCATCTTCCTTCCACTGTGATAAGCCCAGATGTTTACAAGGATTTCCAGAATTCGACAATAGCAGTGTCTTTTCTCAGGTTGTGATGCTCCAAGCAAGCATGAAGCTGGCTCGGTATTATTTCCGTTAAAGCTATGAAGCGAATCAACAAACATCCTGCAAAACACGATTGAAATGAAAATAATGAACCCATAAAAGATAATTGAATAGCTCCTAAAAATGAGACATTACCTTGAGAACATGATGAACTTCAAAAATGATGGGGTGGGCATTACCCAACTATGAAGAGTAGACCAATAGTCGCCATCATTGGGCATTGGTGGCAGGGCTGCAACATCCTCTGGTAATCCGTACATATTCCTAAATGCGTCCTCAAAAAGAGTTCTGCCAAGTAACAATGAACGTAAAGCCTAAGCAAGCTGATTGGAATAGAGCATTGTAGAAATCTCTGGCCTAATACACCATGGCAGCTAAATCGTCAAACAATGATTCACAAGATAGGAACTAACAGAACAAGTCCCTTCAGATCAAGTCCGAAGCAAAGGAAAATGTAGTACTGCGCCAAGAAGGCCCACCGCAGAATGTCATGTGGAGGGCCTTGGAGAAACACAAAGTCCCAACAAAGTACATTACCCTCATCAAGAACATTTACGATAATGTTGTGACAAGTGTTCGAACAAGTGATGGCAACACAAAATAGGACTGCACCAAGAGTCAGCTTTGAGCCCTTAACTTTTTTGCTTTGGTGATGGATGAGGTCACAAGGGATATACAAGGAGATACTCCATGGTGTACGCTCTTTGCCGATGAGTGATGCTAGTCGATGATAGTTGGATGGGGGTTAATAAAAAGGTAGTGTTGTGGAGATAGACTTTTGAATCGAAAGATTTTAGGCTTAGTAGAACTAAAATGGAGTACATGAGGTGTGGTTTCAGTCTTTCAGTACTACTAGGCACGAGGAGAAGGTTAGTCTTGATGGACAGGTGGTACCTTAGAAGAACACCTTTCAATACTTAGGGTCAACGCTGCAGCCTAAGAAGCATAGATACGGGGACGAAGACACGGCGATACGCATTCGGGGATACAGCATTTTCCAAAAATAGCCATTCGAAGATACGGCGAGTATATAAAATAAAATAAAATATACCATGTAATATAGAGTTAAGATAAAAATAAAATGAAAATGAGATCAGAATACTGCCACATTTGTTGTTTCTTTCAAATGCTTGATTGGCCGCAGGCGGGTGGCGACTGGCGCTCCCAGATGCCATGCAGGATGCATCAATCATTCATGGGTAGCAAAAAGCAGCAGCAACACAAGCATTCAATCAAGCGAACAGCCGAACACGAGATGGGATAGCAAGCAGTAGAAGCCAACAACTCAATGGATGAAAAGCAAATCACAGAGATAAAGTGGTTGAGGAAACAGGAGAGGCTGCTGGTTTTGGGGAGGAGAAGATGCTGGGGGCAGCGGTTGCCGGTCGAGTCCAGGCGGCGGCCGCGGGTCGGGCCGCCGGCTGCGTTTGAGGAGGCGGCGGTGGTGAGTCGGGAGCAGCTCCTTCATTTTGGGGGGGGGGGGGGGGGGGGCGTCCGTGCGACCCTGCAAAATAGGGTTTTCTATGCAACAAGTGGTATCGGTCCCAGCCGTGTCCCTTTACTCTTTCTTTTAAAAAAAACCCAAAAATCGTGGGATACTGCAGGCAGTGGCGGAGCTACAATAAATAAGTTGGGCGGGCCAAAAAATGTCTCTAAACCATACAATCAAGTAGGTGTTAGTCAGTGAAATTTCAGATTGCTACAGCGCAGTACAGCCTAAGCCCATGTAGGGAAAATGATGAAGTAAGATTTGAAGAAAGAAGTTCCTGTGCGATGGCTACTGATTTGACCGTCTTGTGCTCGTTGCCTGGGTTGCTCGTCGCGGGCAGCCGCTTGGTGCATGGCCACGCCACCTCTGGCCGCATGGGGATGTACCGCTACTACTGGACCTCTCCGCCTCCTCCGCAGTGCTCGCTCCGAGCGGCGCCTTAGCTTGGCTCAACGCTTAATCGTGGGGCAGGAAACTCAGAGCTGGATGGGAGACAGTACTGGGCAATGGATATTTAGTTGTATACAAGGTTGTGACATGTATAAAGTTATAATTTTTCCTCCAAAGCTGGGCGGGCCACTGCCTGGTTTTGCCATCACTAAGCTCCGCCGGTGACTGCAGGATACGCGTGTCCCGGAGTGTCGCCGTATCCCGTCGTATCAGGACGGCTAATAGGCAGTTTTTGCCGTATCCATGCTTCTTAGGCTGCAGCAGGATGGTGATATCGATGATGATGTGAGCCATCGAATCAAAACTTGATGAATGAAGTGGCGCCAAGCTTCTAGCGTCCTTTGCGACAAGAGAGTGCCCCAAAAGCTAAAAGGCAGGTTCTATAGGAAAGCGATTCAACCTGCGACGTTGGATGCGCAACATGTTGGCCAACTAAAAGGCGGAATGTCCAACAGTTACACTCAGCAGAGATGCACATGTGTGAGATGGATATGTAGCCATATAAGAAAGGATCGGTCCAGATTGATGATATACGTGATAAGAGTTGGGGTAGCACCGATTGAAGAGAAGTTTGTCCAACATCGTCTGAGATGGTTTGGGCATATACAACGCAGGCTTCTAGAAGCACCGGTGCATAGCGGAAGAATAAAGCATGCTGATAATGTCAAGAGGTCAGGGTAGACCAAAATTGCCAGGAGTGCATAAAGAGAGATCTGAAGGAATGGAATATCACCAAGCAACTAGCCATGGACAGGGGTGTGTCAGAACCATGACTAGGTTTCGAGTTCTTATGGGTTTCAACTCTAGCCTACACCACCTTTGTTTGGGACTGAAGGTTTTGTTGTTGTTGGTCGCCCTATTGCCCGAACTCAAAGGAACATTAAAAAAAACTAAAAGGGAGCATATGAAGACTCAAAAGACACACCTGCAATTACCAGCATTCAGGCAATCACACATTGACCAAAAGTTGGATGTTTGAGCAGTATCCATTGGGACCCAGTAGTATATAACATCCTCATGGTTTTCCCCAGCCATAGTTTTCTCTAAGGTTTCTTCAGCATTTTCAGACAAGGAAACCTGATGAGAGAAAAATATTAAAAACATAATACATATCCCCGTTTCAACAACAAAAAAACATTCAACAGTTAATATTTATGCCAGGCTCCAAAAAGCCAAGGTATAAATTTGACCTGTGTATTCGGCGTAGAAAAGTTGCTCTAGCAGCACACATATTGGACACAACACAAGAATATAAATAAATTGATTTCCACGGTTAAAATAAAATGATTGCAAATCTGAACTCCTTTTCTTCATGGACTGAAACAAGGTAACAAAACTAAAATGGCCAAGAGTGGCACAGGACTGAAGAAAATCAATGAGAAAATTCATACTATTTTGTACCTTTCTTCCAGAAGCTCGCCATGACTGGAAGCCTATCCACGGTAACTTATGTACAGTATCAACTCTGTTCGCAATGGCAAGCATAGCACCAAATTCACAAAGAAGATCACGATAGTACGGATTGTCTAGAACCGAAAGCCGTGTAACAGCATCAACATCATCTGATCTGGGTCTCCTGCCTCCTTTTGACTGACACAAAATGTATCCAAAATAATCATTAGTGGTGAATGCAACTTTTGAGTTCTTTAACTAGGATCACCAGGTAAAAATAATACTCCCTCTGTAAACTAATATAAGATGTTTTAGATAACTAAACTAGTGATCTAATATTAGTTTACGGAGGGAGTACAATAAAGCATTGTGCCGGTAAGCATACATGAAGTTTAAAATTTAATTGCTAGAAAGGCCAACAGGGGCAATGAACTCCAAATTTTGTTTCCTTCAAAATGTCAATAAAACAAAGTGGAAATGATCCGCACTGCTAAACTGAAAACAGAAGTTGAACCCACAAGCAGACCCGGACTTACAAGAGTAATGCCACGATATAAAGAACCATGGTGTAAATATGGCCATGCACCCTCTCCACGATAAATCTCGTATATACAGACTGGTTGCCCGGTTCTTTCCAGTTCGCCTTCATCACGTTCATTTCCTTCAGGCTTCAGCCTTTCCGACTTCCGGGCATTTCTGTACACCTCATCCCATGTTAACAAAGGTTTTTCCACCCTATCATCAATCTACATAGCACAAAAGTATATTACATTTTGTCCAGAATAGTAAATTTTAGTATCATTGGAGAAGAGGGGTTATGTCAAAACAACAACAAAAAATTCACCTCCTCCATTTCTCTCATCTCAATGTCTTCAAAGAGTTCAACTTCGCTTAGATCATTCCAATCAGACTGGCTAGGGTAGTCATATGAAGAAGTATCATTGCTATCAGAATTGGCTGTCCAATTACTTTGAGCGGATTCCCCTAAGAGAATACCAGCAATTCTTGTTTGGATATGCCTTTCATCTTCTGAAGAACTATTCCCTAGTGCAGCTTTTGACTCAAAAGGATCCCATAACCATGTTCTCTCTTTAACTTTAGAGAAGGAAAGTGGTAATCTTGCATCTGAAGGATAGTGCAACGTACTTTCAAGAAGCTTAACATGAGCAACAATACAATCATATGCTAACATGTTTTTTGAAAGTAGCTTCCCCTCCAAAGCAACAGAATAAGCAATGTCCAAAAGTCCCTTTTCTCCTAAAATCCGTATGAAAGCTGAAGCTACTGTGCTTGGGTCACCAGAATTAAAAAGGAAGGCGTGAATACCATCAGTGACCTGAAAATAACAAATATGTTTGTGAAAAGGATCGCCCAACATGACATTAGCAAAGCAGAACAAATATTATGGAATGGATTAAGTAGCATACATATTTTGTTATAACAGTTAGATTTGGCGCGATGATTGGAATTTCAGAGGACATGGACCGCAATAACAAAGGAGGGAAACCAGGTTCCTGTCTTAAAGATCCATAGAGAACAATATCAACAAACCTTAGAAGGTTTGTGATATCATGTGTCATTGGGAAATGCTTTACAGAATCATCAGGAAATCCCATATGAGAAGCAAGTTCCTGTAGAAAGAGAAAAAGGATAGTCAGTGGAGCCAAAGATGATCTGATATGGGACAACCAGTAGTCTCCCATGTCTGTAATGCATTCACTTCACAGCACGTAAATATTTATGCAAATAAAATGTATATCACATATAACATGACATGCACCAGTTATCTAGCACCTTCAGTAAAACAATGGTAAGACCTTTGCAGTCCGAACTCTTCTAAATAGAAATTGCTATTTCCTAGAGTAAAACGCACTCCTGCCAAGATTCACGATAAAAAATGGATACAATTATTACCTGGAAAGCAGAGTTATAGGCATCGGTGCCATTTCCACAGAAAAAAATGAACTGCACGCCCAATTTTTTAGTTCTTTCCATGTCCATGAGGTGTGGAGCTGATGCACGCAAGACTGTTGCGTAATCCCATGGTAGTTCATCAAAGAACAGGTAGCTCCCAACAACCAAAACAACAACATCATCTTCTTTGATTCCATGCTGAGCCCTTATAGTTTCTTGAGAATGTGACAAGCCGTATCTTTTAGCAGCCCAGATATCAACTGGAGAACCAGGAATCACCAGGAAATTCCCAGTATCAAGTGGAGAGTATAACAACTAAAATCAGAAAGTTAAAAGTCAGATAAAAGCTATGCTCATCTTATTTCAGAATGTAATGTTGGGGTGGTACATACAGGGAGGTGGCTATCTGGAAACACAACATAAGTGCATGCATTAAAATGAGCTCGCCAATCTTCAATATGATTCGGAATGGACAGATATGACTCCGGATAATTTCTAAGGTGCTGCCCCAGAACATCATCGTGAATAAGCCAAACCACTGGTAAAAGTAGGAAAGGTTCCTGCATAAGACTGAACACAACATAAACGTGCTGACTTAGAAAACAAATAAATGTCGTGATAAAGGGGAAAGAAACTCCAAAATGGCAAAATAAAACAATAAAAATAACATAAAGGTTAGTCAAGCCGAATATCTGGAGCAGTTGTTAGTTATCAGCGCAATTGGAGTGCTTCTAGTACAACCAAAACTATTTTATTTTGGGAAGATTTGTCTTTTGACACGGATTTGCATCGCAAGTATTACCATGTGCTCACATCAGAGCATGAACAAACATCCACCCAATCAATTATATGGACTCCAGAACCAATCAGAACTCTACAGCTAGGTAACAATAATGCTCAAAAGGTCCCATCGTTTGCCTAGAGCATTTCATGTACAGTGCTATATGAGACCATGACTAAGCTACAGAAGATTAAACTGCTCCGGAAGTTGATATTCTGATTTCTGGCAACATAATGTTACTCTAGTCCAAAATCAGCAAAACAACCAACTAAAACAGCCATGTCAGAGTTGCAATTAAGCCTTAAAAGCGGAGCATTTAACTAACATTAGTTTGTACTATACAGAACTGACATCAGAGTTGCCAAAAAATTGCAACAGGAAGTTGATTATACGAGGTGGCCATAAACAAAGGATGTAAATGAAGCAATTATTTGATACGATTATATATGATGCATACTGTTTTAGCGAAATTAGACATGGAGAAACTGTATACACAGTCGCACAAATAACTGTATCTAAAATTGACATGGTGTCTCACATCGAAACAGCCGTTTTCCCTTCAAGAGAGCTTATGAGCACAGCATTGTATCTACAAAATCAGGTGCAGAGAATATAGATACCAAGAGATTAGTAAGAATAACATGTGAATAAAGGGAAATGTTCCATGCAAAGTACTATTCGGTACTCACTTTGACCAATCGACATACTTCAGCTTCTCAAAGCTCACAAGATTTACATGGCAAATAGTTTTCCATATATCGTGAGCATTCCCATCCATGAATGCTAAAACCTGTCCGATAGCAACTCAGTCAATGACAAAAGGCATGAAGTGTTCTTAACCTAGAATAAATTGGCCACCACCAGTTACAGGTTACTCTCGGTTTACCATTCATCGCAATTTGAAATAGGCAACCCAGTGACCACTGGACTTTCCGCAAACAAGCAACTCACCTCGACCTCGTATCCCAGTTTCATGAGACTTTTCGCTAGGGTAGTGAGCATCAGGGATTCTGCGTCGATGTTCATAGTTCCCACAACCTGAAACAATGCAAAGACCGAACTCAACTCCATGGCATGCAGACGCAACAAAAACAATTCATACGTACGAGATTGACCAATAAGGAATCAACTACCCAAGCAAACACAAGGTGTATCTATCTAGGTAGGCATGTCTGTTCCTCCGTCGAATAATCTCTTCTAACCAGTACAGAGGAAATGATAAATAAATGTAGTAATACCAGGACTGAAACTGTCCACGTTTCACTTGGGTAAACTCCAAACAGAGCTCTACTAGAAATATTAAAAAATGGGCATTCCTCACTGGAATCAAAATTTTGAAACTAATGCAAGCTTACTAGGTACGAGTGGAAATTATGTTTAAGGAGCGCGATAGCGAGGGAACAGGGGGCACTCACGAGCGCCAGCCTGACGGGCTGGAGGCCGGGCCACCACCGGCGCGCGGATCTCGCGGCCTCGAGCCGGCTGTCGCTGTCGAACGCGCGCAGCACCATGCGAGAGGCCGAGAACCGCAACACCCCGGCCCCTTCCGGCGGCGGCAGCGCCTCCTCCCCGTCCGCCGCCGCGTCGCCGTCGCCGATGGGGAGCAGCTGCCAGACGACGAGCAGGGAGGCCGTGAAGAGCGCGATGAGGAGGGCGAAGAAGAGGTGGCTCGGGCGGCACGACAGCCCGGGCCGCCGTCGCCTCCGCACGGCGGCCCCCGCGGAGGCCGAGGTGGAGCCGCCGGCGCCGGCGGCGGGGAGGTGGTGGGCGGCGTCGGAGTGGGCCCCGCGCCGCCACATTGGAACACCCCGCGCGGCGGCGGCGGCGATCGGAGGGCCTCCCGTGGGGCCAGTGGCTTGGCTTGGTTGGGCTGGGTCAGTGGGAGCTGCGCGTTGCTGCTGCTACCACCATGCGACTCGTCGCGAGCCCACGAGTGGGGGTGCTAGGATACGAACGATGGAGTCGGATTGGTTCGGGTTCGGGTGCGGGTTTGGATTTGGCGACGCGTCGCGAGGGTGGAGGGTGGAGGAGGAGGATGAGTGAGGAGGAGGGTTGGGATCGATCAGGCGAAGGCCGAGTAACCGCCGCGCCGCGGGGGAACGAACGAACGAACGAATCTGTGGACTGCGCGTGCGCGTGCGCGTGAGAGCCCGAGCTGGATGGAACTGGAATGCCCGCAACTCAAGCAGGAGGACGCCCTACCTGGACCCCCCCCCCCCCTCTCTATCTTAACAGAGAGGCACCGTATAATTCGTATATTTGTATATTTTTCTATTTTTATGAGAAGGTTCTTTTTAGGGCAACTTCAACACCGTGCATTAAAATTTTGGCCAAACTATTAGACCTGACCGCTCTTCTGCGACGCCATGGTTGTGGGCGCCGCGGGTGGATGAGGGGGACGTCGAGCGTCGCGGTCACGAGGGCGATGGAGGTGTCGTCATGGCTTCGGGTGCCACGGGGTGTCGTGAGAAAGTCACAACAGTTGGCTTCATTGAAGAACTTAGTTACGGGCCTTTGCTACCAGATGGAGTCGAGGATGGGGTTGTTCGGAAACGAGAGACACGAGTTTACCCAGGCTTGACCCCTCTGATGAGCTAAAGACCTACTCTTGCTTTTCTGTTATTGACGATGATAATCTCGATTACAAGGGTGCGGAATCGTTACCTATGCATCGAGAGTATCTAAGATCGGTTGCCCTTTGGACGCCCCCGAGACCCGGCCTTATATAGATATAGATGGCCGATTCTTAGGGCTACAATCGAGTTCGGGACCTGGCCGTGGTAGGATTTGTCAGTGTATTTCGCAGTATTCTATCACAAAAAATATATAAGCAATTCTCTGGCTCGAACCCGTAGCTAATAACAACGGTCACGTATAAGATACCAACGGCTGCCGTGTCCAGGATGAACGCTCTCTCCTTGGACCTCTTTGTCTTGGTCCGACGTTAGCCCGGGTCTTGTCTTGGGCCAACTTATAATGAGCCGGCCCAAATTACATCCTAGTCTTTGGGGGAGCCGTCTATAAGCCGACGGGTCTTGCGTGGGTAATCCCCCGACATTAGCCCCTGGGTTAACTTGGAGCTCGATCCACGTTAAGCTTCAATAATTTTCAACAGGACCCGACACACGACGTGTTACACATTCTATGCTAACTCTTCTTCTTGTTGGTTGCGCCTCATGTCGGCTCTTTCTCCCTTTGCACGCGCTTCTCACATGATCAACCTCGATCGTCACACAATTAATTAATATATCTACGTGACATCTTTGACCACAAGTGACACCTTTTGTTGCGATAATCAAGGAGATAGATCCGAATCTTGCAGTAATTATTCCTGGCGAGGAAAACGAGGAGACAATGTCGAAGCGAGCCATGCGCGTTGCTCTCTTTTAATGGTTCAGTCATTTATAAAGACCCGACCAGTCTTCCCGAGACTTCTTACTTCCTCTTCTAGCTCGCCCTTATCCTTCCTCGCGTTGCACCTCGTTTGAGACGCGGTTAGTCGGAAGCAACCCAGGCGAGAGCAAGACCACGCCATAGTCGTCTTCATCGAGAACTGTCGGGCTCTTGACATTCACACTCTTTTCTTCGGTAAGTTCAATCTCTCTGGGCCCTTTATTTCAGATCCGCCATTGATATGAGCTTGAGTTCTTCGTTCCAGTTCGTGCTCCGAAATGCTAGGTTCAAAGATTCATACTTATTTGCCTCGAACCCGTGGATTGATAATGTGTCGCTATCTTTGCCGATAGACTCCTCTCATCGATTCCTTGCTGCACAAACCTAAATCTTGGACTGACGGGGATTAACCCCGGCAAATCCCATGGTCAGGGACCCCTGGGTTAGTCATGAGAGGCACAGGTTGGACGATAGCTCGTCGGCTAACAGGAGGAGACGTTCCTGCTCGATGTTATTGCTTGGAGATGCGATTACAGGGAAGGCCAAGGCTAGTGCGCACAAGGCTAGGGTTACAGATTGTGTCTTCGGCCCCCTTCGACGTCTCCCCTCCCAGCCCTTATATACTAGGCTAGGTCTCGGGGAACCCGTCTTGGATTACAGATGAGGTTTCCTAACCCTAATCTTGTACCGCACGGCAGGTTTGCACCTTCCTTACGAGTCGCGGACTCCTACGTTGGTGCCACCAATGGGCCAAGGCTGGGCCCAGGCGGCATCTTTGTGGGCCTTCTGTCTTCGGGTACACCGGGTAGGCCCATCCATAGGAGTCGTGGGGTCACCCCCTCGTCAGTAGCCCCTGAGTGCCTGGGGGACTCGAAGAGTCGCGCAGGGACTCAAGTCCATTCTTGCGTCGTCTCGATGTATGCACGGTTCAACCGCGGGTCGCTGGCAGTCTAGGGCCATGACAAAACTTGTTTCGAGGGAATGCTAAGCTGAAAGGGCCCAAGGAGTCGACTGGTCGAGCCTTGGTGAATTGCGCTAGTGGCAAATACCGCAGTAGCCCAATCAAACTCACGTCCCTCGACATGATCTTGGAACACTGGTGTCGAGCAAAGTCATGCCGCTGCAGGTCTTACAGTGATCAATTGCCGCCAGTAAAGTTCGTAGCCTAGGCGCGTCCGCCCGACTTTTTCTATCATGCAAGCGCATGGAAAAGATTGGGAGTGAAATCGCTCTGCGGCAAGTCCTAGCCCGGCCGATCTGCGCAGCGGGGTCTTACCTACACGCTAAGCTTGCGTGGCATCTGGGCACAGTGTATCGTGTTCCAGGAATATGTATTTTTTATCGAGACACGGAGCCTAGTTAGTAATGCGCCCACTTGGAATAACCAATCAAGTGAGTTGTTTTAGCGGTCACTCGCGGAGCTTTGTCGAGCGCTCGGGCGAGGATAACGTCTCTCGGGGGTCCTTCGAGTGATGTTGGATCTGTAGATTCGATCACTTGGCTGCTGTTGCCTTCGGATGGACTCGCTGATGCCACCTGTGCTGGCTCAGTGGTGTCTTCATCTACAGCTGCCTCGGGTGCTGCTGTTTTTTACTTTGATGGATCTCTGGCTGATGCTTTCGAGGAAGACGCTGGGTGGTACTGGTCCTCGAGTCGAGCCGATGTTTGCGAGGTCGTCGGCTTCTGTGTTGTTTGCTCTGGAGATATAATTGAGCTCGCAACCGTCGAAACTTCCTTCGAGCGTGTTGTAGAGCTTCTGATGGGCCGCCATGTTGTCGGCTACTGCATTGCAGTCTTTCATCGCCTGCTGGACGACGAGGTTGGAGTCTCCGTAGATTACGAGGCGAGTGGCACTGCATGTTTTGGCCATGTGCATGCCATGGAGTAGTGCCTCGTATTCGGCTTCGTTGTTGGAGGCGTGGCTGAAGTTGATCTGGAGGACGTATTTGAGCTTCGTTCCTTTGGGGGAGACCAGAACAACTCCTGCTCCGGCTCCTTGCTGTCTTTTAGACCCATCGAAAAACATTGTCCATGAGTTCGATAGGTCCGGGGGGCCTGGTGTCTGGACCTCCCTCCACTCGACCAGAAAATCTGGGAGTACTTGGGCCTTGATTGCTGTTGGGTGCTTGAACTGTAGGTCCCGCGGGCTGAGCTCAATGTTCCACTCGGCGACTCGCCCAGTCGCTCCGGGGTTGTTGAGGATGTCCGCGAGTGGTGCGCTGCTCACGATTGTGATAGGATGTTCGTCAAAATAGTGCGACACCTTTCTTGAGGTCAAGATGATGGCCAGTAGTAGTATGCCCTAGAGGCAATAATAAAATGTTATTATATATATTTCCACGCTCGTAATTAACGTTTATATTTCTGTGCTATAATTGCAATGACCCTGACTATGAGATTCAGAAGAAAACTCACTTGCATGTGTGGAAATGTAAACACCAAGAGTTCCTGGTTTAGCCTCTAAGACCAGCTCATGTGCTAACTGATGATTACGTTTTCTTAATCATGGACATTGTTCTTGTAACAAGGATGTCAGTAGCAATGGGAACATATTGTTAGCAGAACAATGATGTTGAACCGACCCCAATATTGAATGATATACTTAGAGATCACATCGTAACTACGTTATAAGTCATATCATGAAATGTTATCATATACGTAATTCCTTAGACCATGAGAGTATCGAGTTGCTTCACACAGGAAGACATGCTTTGGTTCTTAGATGAATCCTCCCGTAAATGGGAAGTAGTAAAATAAGTTCTGGGTATGTCAGATGGTGTGGCTAGTGACTGTGATAGTTCAAGAATGGGATTTGCTCCTTCACGATGAAGAAGATATTCACTTCGGGCCCACTCGGTATGACGGTATCCATTATAGTCTGGCCAGACGCATTGTGATTCAGTCACGGGGATACCGGAATACGATAACGAGAAAAGGGACAAACGAGCAAAGAGGATAACGAGTGGCTTGTGTTCAAAAGTTGTTACACATGGGTGCCAAACTTCTCTCCTCTAACTTTGTCATATATCGCGAAGCAAAGGGAATGGTACATGACTAAACATAATGGTTCACTCGAAGTTTCTCCGTGTATGTGCGGGAGTCAACATGGGTGTCCATGGCTCCGCTGTTGATTATTGGCTATTGACAAAAGGCTGTTGACCTATGTCTGAAAGATGTTCTGAGTCATGTCCGCATTATACCGAACCTATTGGGTCACACACTTAACGAACAGTAGTCTGTTAGAATACTAGTATGGTAGAAGGTTTAGTGGAAGCAAAGCAGAATAGTTCATACGGGTACCGGAAGTAGTTCCGGGGATTTATGGAATAGTTCATAAGGGCACCAGAAGTAGTTCTGGGTATTTAAGGATATGTCCGGATCACTCTGGAGTAGTCTCAGGTGGTTCCGGAACATATGAGAATGGTACCGGGGAAGTCCTGGATCAACCGGAATAGTTTCTGGATAATCGCTGGGCGTCCTGACAACCTTCGCGGTCATCGGGTGGCTTAAACTGTAACTCGGATGGTCTTGGAAACTATCCGGATGGCTCCGGAACGTCCGAGAATGGTCTCGGAAGGTCCTGGAAGTGCTCCAAAAGTGTCCGGAATGTCCCAAAACGGTCCCGGTATGTCCCGAAAGGTCCTGGAAGCTTCTAGAAGGTCATGGAAGGTTCCGGAAGGTTCCGGGCAGTACCACCCACTCCCCTGCGCCCCTAGCCTTGGGGGGCAAGCCACCTAGGCTGCCCTGGCCGGCCAAGGGGTGGGGGGCGCACAAAGGAAAGGGGAATCCTTCTCCAGGTGGAATTACCAAATCCCATTATGGCAGGTTTCCGGTGGGAAGGTGTGGGAAGGTTTGGAAGGCTTGGGAGCCCAAGTTGGACTCCCAATCCTCCTTGAGCTGCGCCCTAGGCCTCCTGGCCACCTATATAAGGTGAGCCAAGGGGAGGGGGAGAGACACACAAGCAATCCCCAAGGCCTATGCGCCACCCTCCCTCCTCTAAACCCCGTTGCTCCGCAATTAGACCCCGGTTTAGACGTTGTTCTAGATCGGAATCCATTAGGGTTTTCTCCCTCTAGTTTTCTCGGTGGTGTTCATCTCTGGACGGCGGAGCGCTGCTGGATTGCTGCTACGGGATGTGTGGATACTAATGGAGGGGTCGTACCTTCGACCCTTCTTCGAGGAGCTTGTTCATGGGACTTGTCCGTGGGACTAGATCGCGGGACTTGTTCGTGGGATTGATCGAGGGACTGTTCGTGGGAGAACTTGCGAGATCTACTTCCACTTCGTCCACGAGCTTCACCAACTCTACTTCCGCTACATAGGTTGGTGAGCCATGACCTAAAACCTTGTATGCAATCTTCTTGGATGATCTTGGGTTCTTAATTCGTAGGCCGAATTTTTTTGTTTTCTACTACGTTTCCCAACACTTGGCCTCTATTTATTCTCCCGACGCAGAAACCCCAGAACAGAAGTCGCTTTTATAATATACGTCGCGGAGCCGCCGCAACCCTCTGTTCTTCTCCGGGAGAGCTAATCTGGAGGCTGCTTTGGCCTCCGGTGAGGGGAAATCATCGCCATCGTCATCGCCATCACCACTGCATCATCCCTCCATGACTTCTCCATGCATGTGTGAGTAATTCCCTGCTGTAGGCAAAGGGGATGGTAGGGATTGGATGAGTTAGATCATGTAATAGTTCAATCAGATTGTTGGGGGCATGTTGCCTATCATCTACTTGGTGTTTATCATCTCTGTTACAACTTGTTGCTCTTAATGCTTGCCACTTTGGGCCCGAGTGCCATGATTTCAGATCTGATCACCCTTTTGTTTATTGAGTTTTTGGTGTTCTTGATCCTATCTATGAGTTGTATGCACCTATTATGGTCCGGAACCGGCGATCCCAATGGTGACAGCTTGGGACACCAAAGGGGATGGACTATAATTTGAGGATTCCGTGTATCCATGAAGTGTTAATGCTTTGTTCCGGTGCTCTTTGACAGGAGTACCTTAATCTCCCTAAGTTCCTTTTGGCCCCGTTTGTAGCGGGAGGGTAGGACGAAAGATGTTGTGCAAAGTTCTTATTGCAAGCACGTACAACTACCTTGGGATACATGCCTGATGTTTGATATTTGCCTAGATGATCCTTTCTTTTCTGTGAGCCTTGCCCGTGTTAGAATCTATTACATGGTCGTTCTCATCCAAGCATCGCCCAACCATCCATCTCCCTAGCCTACAGTGTTTTCTTTCCTGCTGGTTACTAGTTGTTTACTTTTGTTGTTTTACCTTTGCTGTTCCACTACCACTATTATCACCACCATTACTACCACCGTATCACAGTTGCTACTAATACCTTTGTGCAAGCAAGTGTTTATTTCAGGTGCAGTTGAATTGACAACTCAATTGTCAAAGCCTGTACGTATTCTTTGTGTCCCCAAGTGTCGAATCAATAAATTGGGATATCTTACCCGCGAAGACTATCTCGATCCCCTACAGTTGAGGGTTATCATATGGCAGGTTTGCACCTTCCTTATGAGTCGCGGACTCCTACGTCGGTGCCACTAGTGGGCCAAGGCTGGGTCCAGGCGGCATCTCGGTGGGCCTTCTGTCTTCGGGTACACCGGGTAGGCCCATCTATAGGAGTCGTGGGGTCACTCCCTCGTTAGTAGCCCCCGAGTGCCTGGGGGACTCGAAGAGTCGCGCAGGGACTCGAGTCCATTCTTGCGTCGTTTCTGTTGGGTCTCGCAACATAAAACATTAATTTTTCTAACTAGCATCGCCCTTAACCCAAGATCTATCTAGCTATAATGCCGTAACGGAAAGACTTGCGGAAACATACCTCGGGGTGTAGTCCGTTGCGCGGGAAACGTTCCTGCAAACGTGGTTGATGAAGCTGTAAACCTTTCACAGCCCCCTGGCTGTGTTAGCACCCTGATGGGGTGATAGTGCCGCACGTGCAGCACCTCGTAGTACTCGCACACGTACGGACTCAATGACGACCTCCGTTATCCGATCCAGCGAAGGTGGCGGAAGTAGACCTCTCGGAACTGGAGTTTCGGCAGCACGACGGCGTCCGCGTAGCAGAGAAGCCTCAATCCCAGCACAGGTTCTAGACAAGGGGACCCCGGCTTGAGAGAGACGAGAGAGGGGAGAAGACCGGTGAAAACCGATCTCAATTCGGAGTAATATTGAATTCTCTGCGATTTTTTCTGTGTTGAAGAAGTGCACCCCTGCCCATCTTTATATAGGCAGACGGAAGGAGTCAACCCCCCTTCCCTTGGCAATGTGGGACTAATCCCTTGCCAAGGAGGGAGGGTGCGGCTAGGAGGAGGGGGGAAGTGGGGCGCCACCCACATGGGCCCCAAGGCCCATGGCGCCCCCCTTTTTTCTTTTCCTTTTCCCTTTTTTTCCTCCTTCCCCTAATGGGCTTCTTTCACAAATAAGGTCCATTGCATTTTTTAATCTGAAATAAATTATTATTAATTATTAATTCACTTAATTAATAAATAATACATATCATTTCATCTCCCGATGATCCGGAACTCCTTCCAGCTCACTCCGAACGTCCTTCGGACCAACACGGAACTTTTCCGGTACGTCTTTCTCTCTTCTCCGGTAACTCCGATAGTTCCGAAAAGGTCTCCGGTATTCATCGAGCCCTTAAGTGTGTTACCCTACGGTCCGAGAACACTCCAGTCATGACCGAGACAAAGGCTACGGCCAATGATCAATAGCGGGACCTGGATGCCCATAATGACCCCTGTGCATTCCGGAAGTAACCGATTGAACCGTACATGTTGTATACCATTCCCTTTGTCATGCGATACTAGATTAGTCCAAGATTCGATCAACTGCATCCAATTCATTAGTTATATCTTGTTACCGACAAATCTTATTCACTCGTTCCGTGATATTCATCCTTGTGACCTAGTCACACGCTGTGCAGCTTTATGGATGCAATCTCACCGAGTTGGCCATGAAGTATCTTTCCATTATATGGATTGACAAATCCCGCTCTTGAATCAACACTCCTCAACATATCCCATCGGATAGCCCAAGATACACTGGTCACCATGTTTCAGTGTGACGGTTAATGCACTCAAAGCATCCTCAGAAGATAGCAATTATGCGTGATCTCACGGTCAAAGGAACAGGCTACTACGTTATGTAATTACAACACTGAACTTTTACGATTTGATCATGTTGCAATGCTTGCATTGGGTAATGTTCATCACGTCATTCATTCAATGAGGTGACCTTACCGTCAATTGACTTGATTGTCCATGATCGTGAAACCACAATCATCAGTTGACGATAAACCAGCCACCATGAGAGGCTGACTGGGAACTCTGGTTGTTTCTATACCACACATGTATCATTGTTTCACTGATATAGTTCCAGTACAGTATGAAACTGGTCATGAACTTATTTAGATATATTGGAATAATCATATATTATTTGCCTCTAGAGCATATATCCAACAGTCTCCCACTTGTACTAGATAGCAAATAATCTAGCTTCTTATTTTCTCGATCATAATCATCTTATCATATAAATGTTTATTGATCATGCTTGCTCATGGAAGAGGTTTCGTCAACGATCTGTATCCGTTCAGATTCGTATGTTCCTTTGCAACAGGTATTGGTCAACTTGCTTGATATACCCTTCATTATCTAATAATGCTTGAATTATAAGTTTGACGGGAGAGTGAGACTTCTTATTTTACAGTATTCTCTAATGAAAAAATGGTTTTAGTCCCTAGGACTCCCATAGTCATGTATACTGAAAAATACACTCAGCCAGAAGTCTAAACTTCTTACACTAAACTTTATTTAACCTTCTACTTCCTTAAGTAGATATTTATATTTTGTAGAGTTTTGGTTCGTGAAATTATAGCTCACATTTCCTTTCTATTCCTTTTGGTGATATCTCTAATTCATATAGACCCATAATAAGGCTTGCAATCGTAATCCAGTATTACATTCAAGTATATTATATTTTCTATCATTTAGAGTATTGTCCTCAGTTTCTCTTCAGATATTGAATGCTTGGACTTTGCTCAGGTTCTGTGTTTTGCCAACCAAGCACATCGGAACCTGTTCTTCTTCTAAGAACCTTTGAGTCATTCTGTTATTGATTCACAACTTCCGTTTTATGGTAGAATCATATGTCAAAGGTCATATAGGATCACATGTCTTGAGACAAAGTGCATCCCTATTCTTCCATTAAAACATTATTTTTTGATATTAAGGTTTTACATCCTTTATATAATTCCTAGCCACAAGAACCTTTTCTTGTTTAGGATGTCATTCCAATCCTTTTGATGTTCATTACACGTGTCCTAATCTATCCTTATAGATTTTAGTGTGTGACACATCTGTATTTCGTTCATATAAGATTATGACAATCCTTTCATCTTATTAGCCTTAATCTCCATGTATATCAACATATATATATGAGATTGTTTTCACATATATCATCGTATATATATGAAATTGACATTGTGCTCCCACTCAAATATATTCGACATATATCTGCAAGTAAGCTTTTATTAAGTTTCTATTCTAATTATGTTAGACATAATAATATTGCTCCCAAAGCTCCCACTCAGAAAATGCTCTCTGCATTCCAAGTTTTCAGGAAGTCTCTAAAGCTCCCACTCAGTTTCATGAAATTGCAGTCCATCCCAACATTTTGATTACTTCAAAATCACTTGATCAAATCAAGGTTGAGAGTTTCTGCCTTGAGGTACTATGGTCCATCTTATCGAAACATTCTTTCGTTATGCCAATTGCTACTTCTCTTCAAATTCCACAACTTGAATGTGATGCAATTTCAAGCTATGGTCCCTTCATAGTGTTCGTGAATGAAATACCCATATTGATTTAGCATTACTATGCTTCCGTAGTCAATCATTATTGAATTTAGCCATAACATCTTTTATGTGTCAAATCATGCCTTTATGTGTTGCATCATTCTTAATAACTTCCTGGTTATTCGGAATGTGAAATAACTACTTTATTTCATAGGATGTGAGCCATCCCATATGCAACTCAATATGATTTCATTTCTCCTCGTTTCCTAGGTAAACATCAATCCTTCGTAATTTATGAGCAGTGTCCCTTTTGTTTCACTTAAGAAGACTCATGATTATTGTTCTGTACAGAACGTATTCATGACAATCTTCTTATTTTTAAACTAAGGCTTTAACTAATATACCATGATCATCATCAATAGCATATTTCCTCTTCTCATGGAGTCATTTCAGCGGAACGTTTTCTGTTGCGTTACTCTTTTATTTGGAGGTAGGGTCAATCACCCTGGTCAAAGAATTCACTTTTCTCCCATTGGTTTATTCCTTGAGAACCATCTTATCATTCACCAATTCAAGCAATACAAGTTTTGCTATTTGGGAAGGTGTGTTTTACAATTGCTCACAACTCTAATACAAAGAAAGTTATATCATATAAAACTTCTAGAAACTTTCTAACACCATTATCATATGGAGTCATCGGCTTCATTAAATTCAGAATGGTTTCCTTATTTCATGAAGTGGGTGTTTTAACTTAATAAATTATAACAACTTTGTTCATTCAAAATAACATTAGCGTAAGGGGAATGTATTTAGACCACACTACATTTTAGCATGACTACGAATGGTTTTAGGTGCTTGAGCACTTTAAACTTCCATCGTAATTTTTGGTATTACTTCCACAAGTCTCCCATTTATGTCAACTATAATACTTATCACTTTGATCACATCATGGTGATTCGTTTTCTTATATTTTACTTCACTGTGATTCCGTAATCTCAGATTTATGATCTCAGTTGAATCCTTGTTCAATTAATCATGCGAAGCATCTTTAATGATTATTCATGCGCTTGGTTAATACATCATTTATGTACAATGTTTGGCGCAAGTTCTACTTTTCTAGAACTCCGTCATTAGTCATCTTGGTTGATAATAAATTCATGAGTTAATAGATCGAGTACCTAATGACTTCATCATTTATGAATTCATCTCATGCATTTAGTATAGTTACGACTTTTGACCTTATTGTTATTCATAATAACTTAATCATTAAACATTGAATATCACTTGACAATTATGGTGTTTTATAAATGCTTATATCATATTATAAACTCAATTGCAATCATATTATAAGCACACTTTATTCATCAAACTGGAACAACTGACTTGTCTCAAAACATGAATAACTTTGTCTCGCGAGATGCAAGACATACCACTAAGTGTTCATATTCGATTGATTACGAAAGATTTATCTAATACTCTAAGTATAATTCTATGATAGATGTCTTGGTGAAATCTTGGTGGCCATCAACTGTCTTGGTTGCCATCAATCCTGGATCGCACCTCTTCCCGTCCATGCAACGGCAGGCCCTGTTTTCATAAAACAGAACAAGTATCAAATACTTATTAAACTGCAAATATTGTATAAGGGAACAAACATTTATAAGGATTATATCAAACATGTACCTTCTCCATCAACAATTTCTCCCTCAATGGGTTCAACCTCTAAATCTCGGAGGTTGACCATGAACTCAAAGAACTGAAGGCTTTCACCTCTTCTGACATAGTCATGGACAAAGTCTGTGTAACTCGGTGGAAGAGAGTGTAGCACCGTGTTTATAGCAGACTCCTCTGTGGTCCAATAGTCAAAGTCCTCCACGAGTTTCAGATGTATCCCATGCATCTTGGTTACGTGAGTTTTCAGACAAGTGTTCTCTTCCATCTTTGTAGTAAGAAAACTCATTTTCTAACTCAAATCTGGCCACTCTGAACTGATGTATAAACAATGACTTCATCATGTCGATTGTGTCAAACGTGTCCATATCCGCATATTGTTCATGTAAATCTTGCGGAAAGCTAGTTTCTATGACACTTTTAACCATGGCGTAAGTCCTTCGACGATTATGGTAATCAAGCATTATTTTTTCATCCATGTTGTCTACTGGAGGGTCTCCCATACGCTCTTGTATCAAAAACAAGAGGTTAGCTCTCTTGAGCACAATCCTAAGGTATAAGTACCAATCAACGAAATTTGACCCATCATCTTTAAGTCTTTCACCACGTAAGAAAGTAACCAATCCATGATACTGATTCATGTACATTTTAATTTTCTACAGAATATTTGCAAGGAAAACAATTAAGACTAGTTCATAACAATGAGTTCATAATAATCATATTATAGATGAGCTCACACTAAAACAATCATCCCTAAGAAGTTTTAGTGATTACATGATCCAGATTCACTATCCGTCCTCGAATATCACAACGGCCGACGGATTAGTTTCAAAGGTAGACAACTAATTTGTGCGATCACATCCTATATGTGACTCATGCTCGATCTTTCGATCTCTAGTATTCCGAGGCCATATCTACATATGCTAGGCTCGCCAAATTGACCTTAGTGTTATATGCTGCTTAGCAAGGCCATATCGACATATGCTAGGCTTGCCAGGCCCAACCTCATGCGAACTCTAATGTATGTATGACACCCGATCGTCACGTCTGCCTATCATAAAGAGAACCTTCCAGGTGGTGCACACTTCGGTAGAATACTTATGTTTGGTATTTTATAAGGGATCATCTTATTTAATGCTACCGTCGTGTATCCTATACTAGCAAGTTTTAAGATGTATGATCATGGTGGCACTAAGTCTACAGTGTCTCCATTTAAGTTTGTTTCATCATGATGAACATTTACTACTTTCTAGTAACACATAGCAAAGCTATCACTACATCAAGATTAAGCAAACAACAATAGCCCCCTCTGCAATATAAAGTTAGACGCCTCTATATTTGTATATTGCATGTTTTATGTGGCTGCTAGGGCTTTTCATAGATCAACCGTTTCTACGAACATTGAACCACAACGCTGATTATAGATTGTCTCTATTACACCCCGTACGGGGCCCTCCGTTGCAAATGCCATATCCGCTAAAGTAAGAAAGACAGACACCCCCCAGAGCGACTTTATATGGTACAAGTCGTATGTCAAGCGTGGAACCAGTCTCGCGTAAGCGTACACGTTGAGAGGGTAACAATCGTAGAATCAACGCCCACATCCCCGATGTGTTCTAACCGTACAACAATACGAAGCATAGATCTAGCTCTGATACCACTGTTGGGTCTCGCAGCAGAAAACAATAATTTTTCTAACTCGCGTCGCCCTTAACCCAAGATCTATCTAGCTGTAATGCCGTAACGGAAAGACTTGCGGAAACATACCTCGGGGTGTAGTCCGTTGCGCGGGAAACGTTCCCGCAAACGTGGTTGATGAAGCCGTAAACCTTTCACAGCCCCCTGGCTGTGTTAGCACCCTGATGGGGTGATAGTGCCGCACGTGCAGCACCTCGTAGTACTCGCACACGTACGGACTCGATGACGACCTCCGTTCTCCGATCCAGCGAAGGTGGCGGAAGTAGACCTCCCGGAACCGGAGTTTCGGCAGCACGACGGCGTCCGCGTAGCAGAGAAGCCTCAATCCCAGCACAGGTTCCAGACAAGGGGACCCCGGCTTGAGAGAGACGAGAGAGGGGAGAAGACCGGTGAAAACCGATCTCAATTCGGAGTAATATTGAATTCTCTGCGAATTTTTTTGTGTTCAAGAAGTGCACCCCTGCCCATCTTTATATAGGCTGACGGAAGGAGTCAACCCCCTTCCCTTGGCAATGTGGGACTAATCCCTTTCCAAGGGGGGAGGGTTCGGCTAGGAGGAGGGGGGAAGTGGGGCGCCACCCACATGGGCCCCAAGGCCCATGGCGCCCCCCTTTTTTTCTTTTCCTTTTCCCTTTTTTTCCCTCCTTCCCCTAATGGGCTTCTTTCACAAATAAGGCCCATTGCACTTTTTAATCTGAAATAAAATATTATTAATTATTAATTCACTTAATTAATAAATAATACATATTATTTCATCTCCGATGATCCGGAACTCCTTCCAGCTCACTCCGAACGTCCTTTGGACCAACACGGAACTTTTCCGGTACGTTTTTCTCTCTTCTCCGGTAACTCCGATAGTTCCGAAAAGGTCTCCGATATTCATCGAGCCCTTAAGTGTGTTACCCTACGGTCCGAGAACACTCCAGTCATGACCGAGACAAAGGCTACGACCAATGATCAATAGCGGGACCTGGATGCCCATAATGACCCCTGTGCATTCCGGAAGTAACCGATTGAACCGTACACGTTGTATACCATTCCCTTTGTCATGCGATGCTAGATTAGTCCAAGATTCGATCAACTGCATCCAATGCATTAGTTCTATCTTGTTACCGACAAATCTTATTCACTCATTCCGTGATATTCATCCTTGTAATCTAGTCACACGCTGCTCAGCTTTATGGATGCAATCTCACCGAATTGGCCATGAAGTATCTTTCCATTATATGGATTGACAAATCCCGCTCTTGAATCAAAACTCCTCAACATATCCCATCGGATAGCCCAAGATACACCTTTATGGTCACCATGTTTCAGTGTGACGGTTAATGCACTCAAAGCATCCTCAGAAGATAGAAATTATGCGTGATCTCACGGTCAAAGGAACAGGCTACTACGTTCTGTAATTACAACACTGAACTTTTACGATTTGATCATGTTGCAATGCTTGCATTGGGTAATGTTCATCACGTCATTCATTCAATGAGGTGACCTTACAGTCAATTGACTTGATTGTCCATGATCGTGAAACCACAATCATCAGTTGACGATAAACCAGTCATCATGGGAGGCTGACTGGGAACACTGGTTGTTTCTATACCACACCTGTATCATTGTTTCACTGATACAGTTCCAGTACAGTATGAAACTGGTCATGAACTTATTTAGATATATTGGAATAATCATATATTATTTGCCTCTAGAGCATATATCCAACAGTTTCGATGTATGCACGATTCAACCGCGGGTCGCTGGCATTCTGGGACCATGACAAAACCTGTTTCGAGGGATTGCTAAGCTGAAAGGGCCCAAGGAGTCGACTAGTCGAGCCTTGGTGAATTACACTAGTGGCAAAAATCGCAGTAGCCCAATCAAACCCACGTCCCTCGACATGAGCTTGGAACACTGGTGTCGAGCAAAAGTCATGCCGCTGCAGGTCTTACAGTGATCAATTGCCGCCAGTAAAGTTCGTAGCCTAGGCGCGTTCGCCCAGCTTTTTCTATCATGCAAGCGCATGGAAAAGTGTAAGGCTGATATGCGGTACTGTTCCATATCTAGGTGTTTCCACCCAGATCCGGGGACGAAGCACATATCGGTCCCACCGTGACATATGACATAGCCATATGCCCCGGATTTCCAACATGATATCACAACATTACAGATACAGGATACAACATCTCATACAATCGGCATACAACTGCCTTAAATACAATACAACAGCGGAAGATACATGTCTGAGTACAGACTACAAGCAAATGCCTAGCGGCAAAGAGAAAAACACCGATACCATAACCACACGGGTCCAGGCCCTCCGCCGGGATCCGCCTAACTAGTCGTCGTCGAGTCTCCACGTGAAACGTCGATCACCATACCTGTTGTCGATCAGAACCCTGAAAAGATTTTGGGGGTAGTATCATGAGTACAGAGGTACTCAACATCCAACTGTAGTGGTCATCTCACCCAGCAAGGACTTCATCACTCGTCATTCCAGGACAACTAGTAGTTTACGGAAAGGAAGGGGTAAGTGGTGAGGTTGCTGCCGCACTAGCATTTATGAAGTGGCTAACGATCTAGAGAGTAAGGTAAGAAGCCAAGCATTCGATGAGGAATCGCCTCCAACAAGTCTTGCTATCAACTACTTACGCAATCATAACACATATCCTATCCTTGTCCTCCTCTTCGCATCCCGACGAAAAAGAAGCAGTCAAGGCACACACACACGTTGATCAAGTTGTATTAAGATTATCTCAGTTGTTGTTGTCTATGAACAAGGAGTAGGTCTCAAGTCGTCCATAACCGTGGACACGGCTTCTCGAAAAGATTTAACCCTGCAGGGGTGTACCAACTGCCTATTACGAGGCTCCGCACGCACGTCCATCTCTCTCAGTTGCTACCCATCACAGGCAACCATTTTATGATTTAGTTCCAAGAGATCCGAAACGACAGGTCCCTCTAGCTAACAACGAACAAATCCGGGTGGCCCCCGGTGAGTCGACATCCATCTCAGGAGCCGGCCGCGCTCTCGATCTGGTCTCAACAGTCTGTCGCAGGTTTGGATAGCCGGTTAATCACACATGGGACACCGGGTCCTCAGCCGGACAAAGTGGGCCAGCAAGGGAACTAAGTCCTCACTGGTCCAGGTTGGTTTGTAAACAACTGGCGGCCGACCAGCACACACACGGTTTCAAATGATAAATCAGCTTGGGCCACCCCTAGAAATGTTGAAGCTAGGTAGGTAAGAAAAGGGGACCCCATAAAATCCCACACGCGTTTAGGCACGCCCAGTCTTAAAACCAATACCCGGAACTCGGGTCCTAGGCGACTCGAATGGAACAAAGCGTCGGGGCGGGATAGCCTAGACCTTCCATCCTTCGTCGAATATAGTCAACATTATAATAATCAATATCATCAACAACAATATAATAATGTGATATCCCAAACCAAGGAGTAACAGGGTAACATCGTAGCATCCTAAGCATACATACTAAGCAGGGGCTAAGCAACGAGCAATAGTAACATAGCAGTACATGGTTTGCTGGGAGGGGACATGGCTGTATCGGTTTGAAAGAGGCTGTAAACATGTGGTAGGATCAAACATCGAGCCTAACCTAGACTAGCATGCAAACCGCTGGTTGAAATAGAATGGATCATAAGTAATGCATAGTCCTTGCCTGTTGATAAGTCGGGTTCCGAAGGTGTAGTTGATCGCAAGCTCGCATCGTCTCCGAGAGGTACCCGCGGAAGCACACAAGACGGTAAACACTGGAAATCAATCAACGAGCAAGCATCAACAAGAAGGCAACACGAGACATCGCACCTACCGTCGAGAGCACTTACTAACAGTTTAAGTGGGGTATCGGTCACACACGACGAATACCGCACGTTTACGGTGGTTCAAATTGTTTAGCTACAGGTGATCAACAAAGGTTGTTAACATGGCATCTCACTCAAGCATGGCATATCACACAAACATGGCAAGAGGTGAAGCACAACTAAACTACCTAAGCTAGTCAATTTAAGTGGGGTGAAATCCTAGACATGGCAAACTATTGCGGACCCCACGATAAAAAATAGAATTTGGTACTGTTTTTCCCTAAACAATATTTTATTATTTTATTTAGCAAGCAAGAACAACATAAACACAATCTACATGCAATTCTAGTCAAGTTACATGTAAGAAACATTTTAATCCGAGCAACGGATAAAAAGTTATTGCAGTTACAATTTACAGTGGCAGGCAGTGTAATTAGCAGGTCAACAGTAATTAAACAAGCTCAAACATGGCAACAAACAACATTTTATTAATCTACGCGCAAAACGGAGCAACTTTCATGTAGAAAGCGTCTCCATCGGAGCTACCGGTGAAAAGTTACGGGCAACGCAAAAAGCTAAAACAATCTGCCTAAATTAAATAAATAAATAAAACCTAACAGAAAAAAACTAAACGGGCCGAAATCTACTGGCCCAACAGATAAAAAAAACAAAAAAAAATAAAAAAGGGGCTGGGCGCTCACCCATGGGCCGTGGCCCATCTGGAGGGGGCGGCCTGGGCTGGAAGGCAGGCCTGGGCTGGCGCCTGGCAGACCGTGGGCCGCGCCTGGCCCACGTTGCGCTGGGGAGGCCAGCCGGTCGTCTCGTTCGGCTCGATCCCGAGCAGGGAGAGCGGCGGCGTCCCGTCGGCTCCAGGACGAGGCGGCGGCGCAGGAGCTCGCCGGCCGGCGAGGGAGGCGCGGAGGAGGGCGGTGGCAAGGCCGGCTGCGTCAGATCCGGGGCAGGGGGCGGCGGAGGAGGCCATGGGGTCGCCGGCGTCTAGGTACTCCATGGTGGCTTGGTCCGAGCTCGGGGCCAAGCCCATCCATGGCGCGACACCTCCTGGACAGAGAAGAAGGGAGGAGGTGAGAGAGGAAGGAGGGAAGAGGGAGGAGGGAAGGAGGGGCGCGGGGCGCGCAGCTGCTGCCGGCGGCGGCCTCGGGCAGAGGCGGCGGCGGCCTCGGGTCCGCGGGCGGCTCGGAGGAGAGAGGAGGAGAGAGAAAGCTGGGGGGCGCGATCTAGAGCGTCCATCTCGCGGATCGACGGCCGAGAGCGACCAGGAGCTAGGTTTGACGAAAAATGGGGTATTTTATGCCAGATCTGGGGCTGGTGGCTGCCTAGGTGCTTAGGGAAACCCTAAGTGGGGTGGTGGTCTTTATATAGCCCCGGTGGCTGGCAGTTTGCAAAAACATCTCCGGTTTTTCTCTCTCGCGCGCGGTGGTCACGTTTCTGACCGCCGGGGGTCCGCAGTACCTCCGATTCGGGTAAAACTTCGAACTGCGCGATCAACGCATCGAGCCGGAGGCGTTCACCTCGCTCTGAAACAGTTCCGAGAACACTTTCCGGCGCGCTATAAAAATATCCCGTTTAATTATTAAACGGGGTTTTTCGTTCCGTTGGCTGCGGCTGGTCTCGTGCGGTTTTCGCGACGGTGATCGGGTGAAACCCGGTGTCGCAAAGGTCGAGTGTCAAGGTGGCAAGGGTCTGCCTCCGTCTGATACGAGATAAGAGGGGGGGGGAATAATCGCCGATCGATAAATCGGGGATGCAAACACCGCAAACAAATCAGACAATCAAACAATTCACGCCGAAAACAAAATTTTTTATTTTTTATGAAAACTGGGTTGTTACAATAAGGTTGGGAGTGAAATCGCTCTGCGGCAAGTCCCAGCCCGGCCGATCTACGCAGCAGGGTCTTACCTACACACTAAGCTTGCGTGGCATCTGGGCACAGTGTACCGTGTTCCAGGAATATGTATTTTTATTGAGGCGCGGAGCCTAGTAGATAATGCACCCACTTGGAATAAAAAATCAAGTGAGCTGTTTTAGCGGTCACTCGCAGAGCTTGATCGAGTGCTCAGGTGAGGAGTATTTTCCCGGGAGGTCGTCGAGTGCTCGGGTACTCAGGGTTTTGCGAGTGATTACTCAAGTATCGTTTTTGCTCTCGGGGTGAGGGAGCACCCGATACTCTGGAACCGCTCGATCTGGCGAGTGCAGGTCTGTTTATCTTCTGTCGTGGTGAGGGAGCACCCGAAGCTCTTCATGTGTGCGAGTAATCACTCGAGTACATCTTTCCTTTAGGTGAGGGAGCACCAGAAACTCTCATGGGTGCGAGTAATCACTCGAGCACGTCTCTTCATTTAGGTGAGGGAGTGATGACCCACAACCGTAAGGGATCGAGATAGTCTTCGCGGGTAAGTTAACCCAATTTATTGATTCGACACACGGGGAGCCAAAGAGTATTTATAAGCTTTGACAATTGAGTTGTCAATTCAACCGCACCTGAAATATACTTGCTTGCAACAAAAGATAAGTAATAGTGGTAATATGATAGTGATGGTGGCGACAACAATAGTAAACAACAAAAGTAACAACTAATGACCAGCAAGATTGAAACACTGTAGGCTAGGGAGATGGATGGTTGGGCGCTGCATGGATGAGAGTAAACATGTAATAGATTCTAACACGGGGCAAGGCACACAGAAAATCAATGATCATCTAGGAAAATATCAAACATTAGGCATGTATCCCGTAGGTAGTTGTGCGTGCTTGCAATAAGAACTTGCACAACATCTTTTGTCCTACCATCCCGCTACGAACGGGGCCAAAGGGAACTTATGGAGATTAAGGTGCTCCTGTCAAAGAGCACCGGAACAAAGCAATAAACTCAATCGATACATGGAATTCTCAAATCATGGACCATCCCCTTTGGTGTCCCAAGCTGTCACCTTTGGGATCGCCGGTTCCGGACCATAATTGGTGCATACAACTCATAGATAGGATCAAGAACACAAATATATTCATGAAAACACATAGGGTTCAGATCTGAAAACATGGCACTCGGGCCCAAAGTGACAAGCATTAAGAGCAACAAGTTGAAGCAAAGAAGATAAACACCAAAGTAGATGATAGGCAACATGCCCCTAACAATCTGACGAACTATTACATGATCAAACTCATCCAATCCCTACCATCCCCTTTGCCTATAGCAGGGAATTACTCACACATGTGAAGAGAAGTCATGGAGGAGGGATGGATTGGTGATGGTGATGACGATGGCGACGACCTCCCCTCTCCGGAGGCCAAACCAGCCTCCAGATTAGCCCTCCCGAAGAAGAACAGAGGGTGGCGACGGCTCCATGACGGAAACTGGAAAATCGACTTCTGTTCTGGGGTTTTCCCGTCACGAGAATAAATAGGAGTCGAGGTAGGACACGGGAGGAGGTGGGAGCCTCCCAAGCGCCCCCCGGCGTGGCCAGGGGTGGGGCCGCGCCAGGCAGGCGCCTGGGGTCCCTGTGGCCCCCCTCTGGCCCCACTTCTGGCTGGTGGAAGCTTCTGGTGCGTGGATTTTCTGTGAATTTTCCCGGAATTTTCTGAGATACCTAAAAATCCATTTTCCTGCACACAATAAAACCATACAGGCAGCTCTGCTGAAAACAGCGTTAGTCCGGGTTAGTTTCGTCCAAATCATGCAAGAATGAAGGAAAAACATTAGCAAAAGTGTTTGGAAAAGTAGATATGTTTGAGACGTATCAGGGAGCACCCGAAACTCTCATGGGGGGATACACTCTCGATGGGAGTTAAATATATTTGAAAAATGTATTTGAATTGGAGAAAGTGGTGCTTGTAGACTGCATTTTTCTTTTTGCGCTGCCGTTTTAATTTACCTTTTATTGGTGAGGATAACGATCTCCTTGCTGGAGGACCGTCAAAGATGGTTTGTCTGCGAACCGTCAAGTCTTCATGACCGGTTATAATGATGGCTTTTGGTGGCGTGCTGCAGCCGCCTGTTGAGTTACCAATGCGCGCATTGAAGACGCGCGAGATTTGACGCGTCTAGCATACTGTGCCTCCCGTGTGAAGGCATCTTTGTCTCGGAATTCGAATCGCCCGACGCACTTGGTCTTTGAATTAATTGTTGCCGTCGTCTGGGCTTCTGCGTGCTCTTGGGTTTGTGCTATAAATAGACCCTTCTTCTTCGTCTAGCAGCAGTGTTCGACCTCTGCTCATCTTGCTCCTCTTTCTCTTCCTCCTCTCATGGGACCAAGCGAGGTGCGGGTATGAACGGCCGCGGCCGTGCTCTCCGTGGCCGCGGTGGTCGTACTCCGCGCTCCTCTCGCGGCGGCCGTCGTGGTGCACCGTCGACGCCTTCTTCCTCGTCTTCAGAGGAGGGTTTCTGGCACTATGATTTCCTCCTGCGCGTCCGTGGCCGGAACGCCGCTCGCATTCTGCTTCCTTCTGCATTTTCTGCCCTTGTTTCTGAGCGCAGTCATGATGGATTGCTGCTTCGTTTTCAGGGGTCCGCTCGATCTCCTTTTTATGTTAAGTTGGAGATCGATAGTTCCCGCTTGATTTTTCTTGGCTTTGGCTGGAAACCGTTTGCTCGACGCTTGAACTTGCGTGATGGTGACACTCTTTGTTGCCGTTTTGATGGCGAAGACACTCTTATCATTCACGCCTTTGACCCGAGCGTCAACCGCATGGATCCGTACTTGCCGGAGACAATCAGCGATGGTTCTGACAGGTCGAGGAGTCCTTCGCCTGCGTCTTCAACTACTTCCTCCTCCGGCAACTCTTCAGGTGCTGATGTTGAGCCGTCTTCAACTGCTTCCTCCTCCGGCTCTGAAGAGGACCGCGATGTCAAGCCACCGATCAAGCGGGCGCACCAGGCGACCTTGTAGAAATGGAGGCAGCGGCGTCGTCTTCGCCGACAACTCGGGTGGAGCTGGAGAAGAGGCTGGTGGAGCAGGAGAAGAAGCTGGTGGAGCATCGTCTTCGGTGCTCCGCAAATAATTCGAGCTTCACCTTTTGTTATGTCATTGACATCATGAGCTGGCTGCTTCGACTCCTCCTTCGCTGTGATGATGCTCGCTGTCTTAGTGCCAATCATCCCAGCATGGGCACACATGTAGATGTCATAATTCCTTGGGTGATTGATGCTGTAGGCTTATCGGTTGCTTTTGTCTTTTGTAACTAGGTTAGTTCTTCATGTAATGAGGATTGCCTTCGAGTAATCAGAGCTGCCTTCTATCCAATGTACTTCGACTCTTTTTGTACTGGGAATGATCTTCGAGTCCTTGTAATGTGAACTGTGCTTGAGTCTTTGTAATGGAATCTGCCTTCGGGTCCTTTGCAACCGAGAGCTGTCTTCGAGTCCATCGAATCTTTGCACTGTGGGTTCTATCGGGTGCGCGACAGCGCTCCCGATGGGAGTAGCCCCCGAGGCTACGTTTGAGTCGGAGAGTCGAACGTACGCTGAGATTTGATTCCTTTGTCGTTGTTCCGTTAATTTCTGTCTTTTATTGGGTGCGCGGCAGCGCTCCCGATGGGAGTAGCCCCGAGTCTTTAGGTGATCGTTGGCGATCAGGTGAAGACTAAAAGGATTGTTTGTGTCTTGTGCTCCATCCAAATTTCTCCAGAGTACTTGGTGTTCTATCTGTTTGTAGCCGTGTCTTCCCTTTGATTCCGAACGGTTCTCAGCGGCTGACGCCTGTCAGCGGTTTACTTGGTCCTTTATTTGTAAGTTACGAGCCGCGTGGGAGATGGTAGTTTTTCTCCGAGGGGGATGTGCTCGAGTCCCCGGGCTTTTTGAGGTAAAGATCGCGTGAGCGACCATAGCGTCTCTCGGGGGAGTTTGTACTCGAGCCCCCGAGTGCTTTGGTGAAAGATCGCGTGAGCGACGATAGTGTCTCTCGGGGGGAGTTTTGTACTCGAGCCCCTGAGTGCTTTGGGTATAGATCGCGTGAGCGGCGATAGCGTCTCTTGGGGGGAGTTTTGTACTCGAGCCCCCGAGTGCTTTGGGTATAGATCGCGTGAGCGACGATAGCGTCTCTCGGGGGGAGTTTTGTACTCGAGCCCCTGAGTTCTTTGAGGTTGTAGTATTTTGGCAACATCATTTTATTGCGTCGAAGGGTTACATGAGCTGCCAGTTGAGCGTGATTGGTGGATACTATGGGTAGAACAGGCGTAGGTTCGCCACGTTCCATGGATTTCCCACGTCCTCGTCAGTCTTCGGGTTCTTCAGTCTATAGGCGCCTCCTACTATGACTTCTGAGATTATGAACGGTCATTCCCATTGTGGGGCAAGCTTGTGGACTTTCTCTTGTATGAGCCGCAGGACAAGGTCGCCTTTGTTGAAGATTCTGGTGCGCAGGCGACTGCTATGGTAAGTGCGCAGCTTATCCTGGTACCCCTCTGACCTTGCTAGGGTTGTGTCTCTTGCTTCATCTGTTGTATCCTTGTCATCTTGCAGTGCTTCTTCTGCTTCCTCTGCCTCGTACCCCGAGATCCGGGGCGCCCCGAATTTGAGGTCATGTGGTAGCACTGCTTCCGACCCGTACACCATGAAGAAAGGTGTGTACTGGGTTGCAGTATTTGGGGTGGTACGCAGGCTCCAAAGTACTGCAGGGAGTTCTTCTATCTAGTCGCCCGCGGCCTGCTCGAGTGGTGCAAGGAGCCGTTTTTCTATTCCTCCGCATACTAGGCCATTTGCTTTTTCCACTTGGCCGTTGGACTGCGGGTGTGCGACTGATGCGTAGTTGATTTTGATGCCCAGTTCATCGCAGAAGTTCTGGAATTCTGCTGCTGTGAAGTTTGTACCGTTGTCCGTGATGATGTTGTGTGGTACTCTGAACCTGAAGATTATTGATTTGATAAAGTTCACTGCCGTGAGGGCTGTGGAGCTGGTGATGGGCACTGCCTCGATCCACTTGGTGAACTTGTCGACTGCTACTAGCAGGTGTGTTCTTCCTCCCTTTGATGATTTCTTGAGCGGTCCCACCATGTCGAGTCCCCAGGTGGCGAACGACCATGATAGTGGTATGGTCTTGAGTTCTAAGGCTGGAACGTGCGGTCTGCTGGCGAATTTTTGACAGGCGATGCAACGCCGCACGATGTCTTCTGCGTTTTTCATCGCAGTGGGCCAATAAAACCCTTCTCGGAATGCTTTGGACACGAGCACTCGACTGCTCGCGTGGTGCCCGCAGGTACCCTCGTGGATTTCGAGTAGTAGGGCTTTGCCGTCTTCCTCGTTGATGCAGTTTTGGAGTATCTGGGTGATGCTGCGCTTGTATAAATGTCTGTTGATCACTATGAATGCCTTGGATCGACGACTGATGCGCCGAGCTTCTGAAACGTCTTGCGGTAGCGTGCCTTCGATTAAGAATCGGAGGAACGGTTTTGCCCACGCTGGTCCTTCGAGTGCTGTTGAATCTGTAGGTTCGACCGCTTGGCTGCTGTTGCCTTCGGATGGGCTCACTGATGCCACCTGTGCTGGCTCAATGGTGTCGTCATCTATAGCTGCCTCGGGTGCTGCTATTTTTACCTTGATGGATCTCTGGCTGATGCTTTTGAGGAAAACGCCGGGTGGTACTGGTCCTCGAGTCGAGCCGATGTTTGCGAGTTCGTCGGCTTCTGTGTTGTTTGTTCTGGGGATATAATTGAGCTCGCAACCGTCGAAACTTTCTTCGAGCGTGTTGTAGAGATTCTGAGAGGCCGCCATGTTGTCGGCTACTGCATTGCAGTCTTTCATCGCCTGCTGAACGACGAGGTTGGAGTCTCCGTAGATTACGAGGCGAGTGGCGCCGCATGTTTTGGCCATGCGCATGCCGTGGAGCAGTGCCTCGTATTCGGCTTTGTTATTGGAGGCGTGGCTGAAGTTGATCTGGAGGACGTATTTGAGCTTCGTTCCTTTGGGGGAGACCAGAACAACTCCTGCTCCGGCTCCTTGCTGTCTTTTAGACCCATCGAAAAACACTGTCCATGAGTTCGATAGGTCCGGGGGGCCTGGTGTCTGGACCTCCCTCCACTCGACCAGAAAATCTGGGAGAACTTGGGCCTTGATTGCTGTTGGGTGCTTGAACTGTAGGTCACGCGGGCTGAGCTCAATGTTCCACTCGGCGACTCGCCCAGTCGCTCCGGGGTTGTTGAGGATGTCCGCGAGTGGTGCGCTGCTCACGATTGTGATAGGGTGTTCGTTGAAGTAGTGCGACACCTTTCTTGAGGTCGTGATGATGGACAGTAGTAGCTTCTGGTAATGCGGGTACCGCTGCTGAGATTTTTTCAAGAGCATGCTGAGGTAGTAGATCGGCCTTTGTATGCTCTGGAGCTTGCCTTCTTCTGTGCGCTCGACGACGAGTGTTGTGCTTACCACGCTGTTGCGTGCTGCCACATAGAGGTACAACTTTTCTCGTTCTTGAGACGAAGGACGAACTGATGATTGTTGATGGATAAGGGGATCCACGGGGGCATCCCCAAGCTTAGACGCTTGAGTCTCCTGGAATATTTATTGGGGATGCATGGGGCATCCCCATGCTTGAGCGCTTGACACTCCTGGATCTTCTTTCATCATCTTCCATCGCACACTTGAAAACTCCCTTCATACATAAGTCATCACAAGCTGATTAGAGAGGTTAGTACCCTTAATAAATAATTTTTCTCCACTGGATATAAAGATATTCTTGAAGAGTACTGTTTCTCAAGAGTGCCAAAAAGTTTTTGCAAAGAAAAAGCAAGCTTAAGGTTTGCAAAAGTTAGGAGAGACAAAACGTGGCAGAATCTGTGAAAAACAGAACAGCATATAGTAAAGAATTTTTAGCGGTACTTCTGCAACTCAAATCAAAAAACTCAGAACATACGGAAGTTTTGTAATTGTATAGAGCATACTGTGTAAAAATTTCAGCTCAAAAAGATGAACTGGGATTTTTCTGGAATTTTTATGGTCACGAGGACAGAATCTGTTTTCTGGACAGCATGTCACAACTTTTACTTCCCTTGCCGTAAGAGGCTATAACTTGGCACAAAGCTGAAAAATAAAGATACATTGATGTTGCTACAGAAGTAACAATAATCAAGACACATCAAAAGCAAAAAGAAAAACCTAAATTCGTTGCGGGCTGCCTCCCAAAAGCGCTTCTTTAAAGCCATTAGCTAGGCTTAAAGATTATAAAAGATGCTCTCACAAGAGAATGGGAATTTTGCAAAAGAGAGCATCAAGAAGCAAATTTGAAACACATTTAAGACTAACCCATTTCGTATGCATAGGCATCTTGTAAGAAAGTAAATCAAAGAAGCACAAAGTGACATGCATAGGAAGGTGGAACAAGAACAACTTCGAAAGTTTCATTTTAGAGAGAGGTGTTTTTGTCACATGGAAGTTTCTATAACCAAACTTTCCTCTCTCAAAGTAATTTTCAGTAATATCATGAACAACATCAAGAATATAACTATCATATAAATCATATTGTTCATGACCTACAAGCACACGTGTATTGTTTTCAACACGGTTTTTAGGATCATAAGATAAATGTAACCCATCACATTGAGCTTTGACAAGAGGAAAATTCTCCGGAGTTGGAGATTTTAAAAGGATAATAGGACACTCAAGTGTGGGTGAGATAGCAAAAATTTCATGCTTAACATGAGGAACTATAGCAAGTTCATCTCCGTAAGCATCATCCATAGTGGCATCAAGGCTATAAGCATAGAAGGCATCAACTTCAACAAAAAGGGATATTTCAAAAGAATCCATAGAATCATAATACTCATATAAGGTAAGAGTAAAAGAGTTACTCTCATTAGAAGGTAGACATGGATGGCTCCATTCTTCCTCCTTTTGTTCGTCACTCTCCTCCTCTTCTTCATCCAAAGAGCTTTCAGGTTCAGTAATTTCTTCTTCTATAGAGTCCTGCAAAACATTAGTCTCTTCCTTTGGGGGAGAGATTCTCTCAAGATGATCAGTAATATAATAATTTGCATCATAATTTTCCAAACAATAGTTAAGTATAGCAAGACTCTCAGATTTGTAAGGGGCGTCATCAATATTTTCAAGAAAAGAAGTAATTTCATAGGCACCCTTAAAAGCAACAAATTCTTCTATTTGTTCTGCATCATAAAAATCATAATTTCCCTTAACATAAGAAGCTAAGGTTTCATCCTCATTGTACTCACATTGGAAAGCAAGGTGTTTGTGCCTCATAAAGCAACAAGATTCATCCCTGCAGAAAGATATATTATATATTGAGCACAAGTTTTTAGCATACTCATACGATTGATGTATGAGTCTCCATAAGTGTATCCCTTTTTGAGACAAGCGGTATTCCTTGTAATATTCTTGTTGATCCTCAGTGAATCCTCCATGCCAATAAGATCTAGTTTCAAAGAAGTTAGACATTGATTGGCAAGTAAGGAACTAGACATACTGTATTTTTTTTTGATTTTTGATAAAGGACACAAAGATAAAAACTGAAAGGTAAACTAACAAGACTAAAAAACAAAGGTAAAGGGTAGTGTGCAACTCCCCTATCTTAGCACTCGGAGTCCGCGGCAACGGCGCCAGAAATTTGCTTGATGGCGCGAGGGTTGACGGGTGTAGTCTTCTCGCCCTTCGTTGGTGAGCCCCAAGTGGAAGGCGTTATGCAGCACAACAACAAATTTCCCTCGGTAAAGATACCAAGGTTTGTCTCCAGTAGGACTCCAGAGAGGATAAGTAGGTGTCAGCGGCGCAACTGACGCGGACCTGCACACAGACACAGATAACTTTGTTCCCAACGAAGTTCAGAGAGGTTGTCAATCTCTCCGGTCTTGTTGGTTACAAAGGATAAAACGCAAGGGATAATAATAGCAACTTGAAAGTAAATGCAGAAAAGTAAATATAGCATGGAAACAATGATAAGGATATGGACCGGGATACGTGATGTTCGCTAGTGATGTCTCTCTCCCAAAAGACGATAAAATTGCTATGCGAGGTAAAAAAATTACAGAAAGGCAATTGACAGGATTATGAACGCACCGCAATGCTAACTATGCTACAAAAGAAAGGAAGAGGTTCAAAAGCACAGGCACTACGCCAAGGTAAGTAGACCGAAATCCATCTGCATCTACTACTAATCATCCACCTTGAGATATCTATCCAGAACATCTCGCTGGTATTAAGTTGCGAGCCCCACCCAAAGTGTAAACCCAAAGCAACAGACAACTGCATTAAAAAGAACTCTGCGTAAAGTAAACAATCCTTGTAACCGCGGTTACAAGCACCGTTGTTTTCCCCCTTGTGGCAACAGCACATCCCCTAGACTCATGTTTCTGTCACTCAAGCGTGTCATCGGGGGGCATGAACCCACAATCTAGCACAACGCTCCCTCTTGGAGTCACTACCTACTACTTGGCCAAAGCAATAAACAGCAACGGGGAACATGCAAGAATTACTTAGGAACAAAAATATAAGAGATAAAAACCAAATATATTACTCTATCACAATCTGAACATAATCTCATAATCCATCAAATCCTATGAAACTCAACATAGCAATAGCAGAAATATTACAAAGGTGCCTCGATCATGTTGGGCAACTCATGAGGTCTAAACAATGAAGATCAAAGAGGGAAGGAGAACATCACATAGCTACTGATCACGGACCCATGGTTCAAGGAAAACTACTCACGAGACATCCGAGGAGCATCCATGGTGGAGAGGAGACTCCCGGAGGTCAATCCTCCCTCCGACAGGGTGCCGGGAAGAGGTCTTCTGGTGCTCCCGATCTTCGGAAGCGCGGCGGCGGCGGAACAGAGGCGAGTTCGCGGAATAGGGTTCTCCTTTTGGGGTTTTCCCATGACGGGGGATAAATAGGCGAAAGGGGGCAGCCAGAGGTGGGCCAGGGGCCCCAGGCGCCCCCCTGGCGCGGCCAGGGGTGGGGCCGCGCCGGGTGGCTGCCTGGGCCCCCTGGCTCCCCTCTTGCCCCTCTCGGGCTCTTCTCGAAGCTTCCGTCACGCTGATTTTTTATCTGAATTTTCCCGAATTTTCCTGGCACTTTTTATATGGGGGAAAATTGAAACAGAAAAACAGCAGAAAACAGGAACTCGCACTGGGGTGCACTGAGTTAATAGGTTAGTCCAAATATGATCAAAAGTGTATGAAAGTGTATCTAGATCATAGCAATATCACACAAAAAATGCATGGAGCAAGCAGAAATTATAGATACGTTTTGGACGTATCATGCCTTCGATTAGGAATCGGAGGAACGGTTTTGCCCAGACAGGTCCTTCGAGCTCGGTCGGAGCTGTGCTGTCGGGTGTGCTGGTGCTTGTGCCTTTTGATGGGCTTGCTGCTGCCACCTGCACCAGGTCTGTTGCGTCCTCGCCGTCCGCGACTGCTTCAGGTGCTGCTGCCTGTACCTTGATGGATCTCTGGCTGGTGATTTCGAGAAAAACGCCGGTTGGTATTGGTCCTCGGGTCGAACCAATGTTCGCGAGTTCGTCAGCTTCTGTGTTGTTGGCCCTGGTGATGTAGTTGAGCTCGCAACCGTCGAAACTTCCTTCGAGTGCGTTGTAGAGCTTCTGGTAGCCCGCCATGTTGTCGACTATTGCGTCGCAGTTTCTCATCGTCTGCTGGACGACAAGATTGGTGTCCCCGTAGATTATGAGGCGAGTGGCTCCGCACGTTTTGGCCATGCGCATGCCATGGAGGAGTGCCTCGTATTCTGCTTCGTTGTTGGAGGCGTGACTGAAGTTGATTTGGAGGACATATTTTAGCTTTGTTCCTTTAGGGGAGATGAGCACAACTCCTGCCCCGGCTCCTTGTTGTGTCTTGGACCCATCGAAGAACATTGACCATGAATTTGATAGGTCTGGGGGGCCGGGTGTCTGAACCTCCGTCCACTCGACCAGGAAATCTGGGAGTACTTGGGCTTTGATGGCTGTTGGGTGCTTGAACTGCAGGTCCCGTGGGCTGAGCTCAATGTTCCACTCGGTGACTCGTCCAGTCGCTCCAGGGTTGTTGAGTATGTCAGCGAGTGGTGCGCTGCTCACGATTGTGATAGGGTGCTCGTCGAAGTAGTGGGACACCTTTCTTGAGGTCATGATGACGACCAGTAGTAGTTTCTGATAATGCGGGTACCGCTGCTGGGATTTGGTCAGGAGCATGCTGAGGTAGTAGATTGGTCTCTGGATGCTCTGGACCTTGCCTTCTTCTGTGCGTTCGACGACGAGCGCTGTGCTTACTACACTGTTACGTGCTGCCACGTAGAGGTATAGCTTCTCTCCTTCCTTGGGTACCGCCAGGATTGGTGGGGTCGAGAGTGTCTTTTTCAGGTCCGCGAATGCTTGGCGGGCTTCCTCCGTCCACTCGAATTTCTCTCCTTTCCTGAGCAGCTGATAGAAAGGCAGCGTGTGTTCTCCCAGCCTGCTGATGAAGCGGCTTAGGGCTGCGAGTTTTCCAGTGAGCTGCTTTACTCCTTGACGTCCGTTGGTTCTTGCATTCGGGAGATGGCTTGGACTTTCTTAGGGTTTGCCTCGGTTCCTCGGGCAGAGACCATATAGCCGAGAAGCTTCCCCGCTGGTACGCCGAATGTGCACTTCTTTGGGTTGAGTTTGATTCTGTATTTGTTGAGCGCTGTGAAGGTTTCGCGCAGGTCGTCGAGTAGTGTGGCTGCTTTGTAGTACTTGATGACGATGTCATCCACATAGACTTGCACATTTCTTCCGATTTGCTCTTTCAGGCAGGCCTGCATCATTAACTGGTATGTGGCACCTGCGTTCTTGAGCCCGAAGGGCATGGTCCTCTAGCAGAATACGCCATAGGGGGTGATGAACGATGTGTGCTCTTCGTCTTCTTCCTTCATCCTGATCTGGTTGTATCCTGAGTAGGCATCAAGAAAGGAAAGTAGATCGCACCCTGCTGTTGAGTCGATTATCTGATCGATTCTAGGCAGGGGGAAGTGGTCCTTCGGGCAATGCTTGTTGACTGGCCCGTAGTCGACACACATGCGCAGCACGTTCGTGTCTTTCTTGGGCACCAGCACTAGGTTGGCTATCCAGGTGGCTTTCTTTGTTTCTCGGATGAACTGGGCGTCGAGTAACCGGTTGACTTCCTCTCCGATTGCTCTGCGCTTGGGCTCCTAGAATCGTCTCAGAGCTTGCTTCACCGGCTTCGTGTTTTTCTTGATGCGTAGGGCGTGCTCCGCGAATTCGCGTGGTATTCCAGGCATGTCGGCTGGGCACCAGGCGAATATTTCCCACTCATCTCGAAGGAAAGCGACGAGAGTCGTCGGCTGCTCCTCTGGTAGGTGGGCGTTCACGCAGACTGTTTTGTCCGGGTCCGTCGGGTGCACTTGGTGAGTGACCGTGTCGCTGTCGATGCTGAAGTCGCGTCCGTATTCCTTAGATTCGCTTCGGCTCACCAATGGGAAGGTACTCTTGTCCGTCACCATGGCTATTTCTCTGAGTTCTTGTTCGGCTCCGAATGTGTCGGAGATTTTTTGGAAGTCACGGTCACATTGATCTGATTTGATGAAGCTTCCGTTGATCGTGAGGACTCCCGTCGATCCTGGCATCTTGAGCTTGAGGTAGGCGTAGTGTGGAACCGCCATGAACTGCGCGAATGCTGGCCGTCCCAATATGGCGTGATACTGCGATTGCCAGTCGAGTATTTCGAACTCGAGGACGTGCTTTGCGAAGTTGCGTCGGTTGCTGAAGACTACTTCAAGTTCGACGACTCCGAGGGATGTGGCTGCTTCTCCTGGGACTACCCCGTGTAACACGGTGCTCGACTTCTTCCATACTGATCGTGGGATCAGCATCTTTTGCAGGGTGCTGGCGAAGATGATATTCATGCTGCTGCCTCCGTCCATGAAGACCCTATCCATGTCGCATCCTCCGATTTGTGCATCGAGCACCAGGGGCGCGTGCCCCGGTCTTGGTACTGCGGGTGGATGGTCGTCCTGTGAGAACGTGATGCTGGTCTCCGCATCATGTAGCTGGTAGACTTCGACTATATTTCTGCTCTCGGCTGCTCTAGCTTGCAGGGCGTAGGCGTCGCGTTGTGCTTGCGGCACCCTTCCCTCTTGGATCATGAGCACCTGTCCTTGCATCGGGCTATGACGTCCTTCTGGGCTTGAGGGCGGCGATTGTTCGGGTCGCCGGTTGCGCTTGTCTTCTTTCTGCTTCTCCTTCTTGAGGTCGTCGGCTAGCTCGTTGAACAGTCGGCAGTCTTCCAAAGTGTGACCTGACCTGACGCTTACCCAGTCATCCTCGAAGCTGTGGATCGTGTAGGGTCCTGCTAGCTGCTCTCTAACCGTGAGTTTGCTAGATCCGGCGTGCCTCTTCCTTCTTGAGATTCTGAAGATTTGCTCGTGATCCTCCGGGTGTTCGTGGAAGCGAGGGTCGGTTTCGATTCCTCGACTCATATCTTGGTTCTTGATGAGGTTGGCGAATTCATCTGGCCTTCGATCTGGGTCATAGTACTCGCCCACCGGTGTCTCGGAGTCGCTGTCCTGGCTGGCGGCAGGTGCTCGTGCGACGGCGTGTCGTCGAGTGGCCGTCGGTTGCACGGCTGCGTGACGTGGCTCGTTAAGTGAGGCCTCGCCGTAGATCTCCCATGCGCGCCTTTTGGGTCGTCGATTCCTTCTTCCTTGGCGATGGTTCTGCTTGTAGGGGAACGCAACAGAAAACAAAAAATTTCGGTATAGCGAGCACGGCCAGGACCACTATGGAGACGCATACAAGGTTTTGATCTGATCGTTACCGACTCGCAGCGCAGCGGGAAGTAGAGTCGATGAAGATCGTCGGTGCAGATCCCCGCAGCTAGGATTTACAACCTCCCAACCGCGAGAATGTATTCCCTCGTCTGCCCCACGAACAGCGCTCCGGGAGGCGGTCGAACAGTCCCTCGGACGATGTCACGGACAGCCCTTCGGGAGGACCCTCGAAACTCGATCTGTAACTCGGACAACCCTTCGGGAGGCACACTCGAACTAAGATCGAAACAACGACCTCTCTACCAAGTTGCACACATACGGTGTCAGCTATCCAGCAGGGCTTCGCCGTCCAGAACTAGTTCCTGCCGGAACCCAGACAACCTTTCGGCTCTACGAAACTCTTTCGTGTGAGGGAGAGAAGAAGCCAGATAATTGCATGGCATGTGTTGAGAACTCAAGTGAGAGCTTGGATCAAGGATATGGGGCTGCCCTCACACCTCTATTTATAGGAAACCCAAGGGGGCTTTCTTGGCTCCCAAGTCCTTCTAGAAGGCTTTCCAAAAATATCTCAAGTAGTACTTTTTACTATTCATGACACCACTTTTTCGCGTCCGAAAAATCCGAAAATATTTCTGTGGGTCTTAGAATAATTCCAACACCCACTAAAATGATTTTGGGCGCGTTCCGAAACAATTCCGGATTAGTGATTTTCATCTACGAAAAGCAACCTAAGCATTTCCGGCAGCTCCGAAATATTTCCGAAAAAAATATTTTAATCTTTTCTCCAGAAAAATTCCAGAAGTTACCAGAACAATTCTGGCACTCTCCAAAATTACCAGGTGCTCTCCGAAACCTTTTCGGCTTAGTGGTTTACCCCGAAACAACTTTTCGGTTTTCTCTCTCGGAACTTTTCCGCCGTCTCCGAAACCTTTCCGGTGACTTTATCTCAGACTCCCTATCTAGTATTCAACAGATAGATGACCCTTAAGCGTGTGACCCTGTAGGTTCGATGAAGTATAGAAATGACCGGAACACTTTTCGATCAATGATCAATAGCGGAACCGAGGACATCCATATTGATCCCTATACCCATACGAAGAATTATTCGAGTGAACCTTTAGTTGCTGTGTGCTATTCCTGTTGCTTCGCGATATATTACAAATACCCGAGGTGAGACTTATTGGCATCCCCGTGAATCAACAACTTGTCCACTATGCCAGTTACCTCGTTCCTGGTATTGTTCTCTTTTCTCGTTCCCGCGTTCCGGCATCCCTGTGATCAAATCACACTGTGTCTGGCCAGACGATGGTGGATACCGTAACACCGAGAGGGCCCTAAGAATATCTCTCCAACGACGGAGGAGCAAATCCCAATCTCGAGCTATCTAGTTCCTTGTCATACTTTTCCGTGAACCCGCAAGCTGCCGTAATAGCCACCCTTTTACAGATGACGTTTAACAAAACCCCAAAGTTCACGAAGCAAGTACGAAGGAACTCGATACTCTCATGGTCTAAGGAATTATGCAAACGCACAACTTTCTCTGTGTTATTAACCATTAACTTGTGACGAATGTATCTCATAGCATAACATCAATTCGGGTCGATTCAACACAAATGTTCTTCTAACATTGTGCCCTCAAAATTGCCGGCATAGACATGCCCATGATCAGGAAAACAGGATCATCATGCAATACATGAGCCAGTCTTAGAGGCATGACTAGGAATACATTTTACTGTTTATTATACCACACGTGCACATGAGTTTCCCTCCGAGCCTCGTGGATATTGCAGACTCGAGAATCATTGCAGTTATAGCATGGAACATAAACATTCATTACAAACTCGGAGATACAAAATAACTGTTATTACTGCCTCTAGGGCATATCTCCTACACTGCTGATCGTTGGTTTCGATCTCGTAGTCATCGTCTTGATGTGCGGCGGGTGCCCGTGCGGCGGTGGGTTGTCGAAAGATTTGCGAGTCCTCCGCTGCACGCCGCGGTTCGTCGAGTGGAATTCCTTCGTAGAGGCCTCTCGCCGTTCTTCTGGGTCGTCGATTCCTTCGCTGCTGACGCTGCACTTGGCCGTTACCGTAGTATCGGTCCTGGCACATATGTAGCCCGAGCGATCTTGATGGGGTGGCGGAGATGTTCGCCGTGATCTTGAATCCTTCGAGAGGGCTAGATCTGGTCCTTGCCCTTGAGTTGTGGCTTGCTGAAGAAGGGACCGCCGAGATCGTGATCCCAACCTGTGTAGTTCCCACATACGGCGCCAATTGACGGGGATCAACCCCGGCAAATCCCATGGTCAGGGACCCTAGGTTAGTCATGAGAGGCACAGGTTGGACGATAGCTCGTTGGCAAACAGGAGGACACGTTCCTGCTCGATATTATTGATGAGGGAGATGCGATTACAGTGGATGCCAAGCCTGGAGCGCTCAAGGCTAGGGTTACAGATGATATTCGATGCCTTTGGCGTCGCCCCTCCTAGCCCTTATATACTGGGCTAGGTCTCGGGGAGTTCATCTACATTTACAGGTAAGCTTTCCTAACCCTAGCTTGCTCCGTACGACAGGTCTTCGCCCCTTCCCTGTGAGTCGCAGACTCCTACGTCGGTGCCAATTAGTGGGCCAAGGCGGGTCCAGGCGGGTCTTCGTGGGCCTTCTATCTTCAGGGACACCGGGTAGGCCTATCTGTAGGAGTAGTGGGGTCACCCCCTCGTGACTATCCCTTGCTTGCACGCAAACACCATCTGGAGAAATTCGAGTCACGGACAGTGAGAGCTCTTGCACCCATTGTTCTTTTATTGCTTGTGTCAATGCTAATATAGACTCTTGCTTGTTAAGACTTGAATTGAATTGCATGCTTTGATTGCTTTACTTAAAAGTCCTTTTATGGTTGTGTGGCATGTCACCACAGAAATTATGCTTGTTATCATTTAACTACTCGAGGACGAGCAGGAATTAAGCTTGGGGATGTTGATACGTCCCAAACGTATCTATAATTTCTGCTTGCTCCATGCATGTTTTGTGTGACTTTGCCATGTTTTTCTTGAACTTTCATACACTTTTGAGCATATTTGGACTAACCTACTAACTCAGTGCACCCAGTTGCCAGTTGCCGTTTTCTGCTGTTTTTGTATTTCAGGTTTTCCGGCCATTAAAAGTGCTCCAAAAAATCCGGAAAAATCAGATAAAAAAATCAGCGCCACGAAAGCTTCCGGAAACACCAAAGGAGCAAAGGGGGGCCACCACCAGGAGGCCAGGAGGGTCCCTGACGCGGCCCCACCCTAGGTCGCGCAAGGAGGCCTCCTGGCTTCCTGGTGGGTCCCCTCGACGCCCCCCTTCGCCTATATTTACCCCTCGGGGTGGAAACCCCTAGGACGGACTCCTTTTTCGCGATCTCGCCTTTGTTCCATCGCCGCCGCCGTTTCTAGATCGGGGCTGCCTGGAGAAGCTGCTCCGGCACCCTGCCGGGAGAAGCTACCCCCTCCGGGAGACCCTCCATAGCCATGGACGCCTCCCGTATGTACCGTGAGTAGTTTCCCTTGGACCATGGGTCCGTGACCAGTAGCTATGTGATCTATCTCTCCCCCTTTTGTGCTTCCACTTTCGAGTCCTCGTGAGCTGCCTCACATGATCGAGGCATCTATGTAATTTCTGTTGTTGCTATGCTGAGTTTGTTGGGATCTGATGGATTATGAGACTATGTTCAGATTGTGATGAGTAATATATTTGGTTCTTCTCTTTTTTATTTTGTTCTTGAGTAAATTCTTGCATGTTCTGCATTGCGGTATTTGCTTTGGCCAAGTATTTTATTTGAAACTCCAAGAGAGAGCGTTATGCTCGATTGTGGGTACAGCCCCCTGATGTCTAGCTTGAGTGACAGAAACATGAGACTAGGGGATGTGTTGTTGCCACCAGGGATAAAACAATGGTGCTTGTACTTGCGGGTGCAAGGATTGTTTACTTTACGCAAAGTTCTTTTAATGCAATTGTCTGTTGCTTTGAGTTTACACTTTGGGTGGGATTCGCAACTTAATACCAGCGATATGTTCTGGATAGATATCTCAAGGTGGATGATTCGTAGTAGATGCAGATGGATTTCGGTCTACTTACTTTGGCGTACTGCCCATTGCTTTTGAGCCCTTCCTTTCTTTGCAGCATAGTTAGCATTGCGGTGCCTTCATAATCCTGTCAATTGCCCAACTGTGATTTTTTTACCTCGCTAGCACTTTTATCGTCTTTTGGGAGAGAGACATCACTAGTGAAAATCACGTGACCTTGGTCCATCTTCATATCATTGTTTACACCCTTATTACCTTCAGTCTTTACTTTCAGTTGCCACTATTATTATCTCTTGCGTTGATCCTTTGTAAACAGCAAGGCCGGAGGAATTGACAACTCCTCTGTACTCGTTGGGAGCAAAGTTATTTGTATCTGTGTGCAGGTCCAGGTGAGGTTAGCAACCTCGGCGCCATTGTTCACTTTACCACCTTCTTGTATCCTTCGGAGTCCTACGGGAGACAAACCTTGGTATCTTTGCCAAGGGAAAACTTGTCGCTGCACTATATATATCCAACCCTGCACTTGGGGTAATCAACGAGGGCTTGAAGAGTATAATACTCTCTTGCCATCATCGAGTAATCGGTTGAATTCCTCCCCGATTGCTCTGCGCTTGGGTTCCGAGAATCTTCGTAGTGCTTGCTTCACTGGCTTGGTGTTTGGCTTGATGCGCAATGCGTGTTCCGCGAACTCGCGAGGTATTCCTGGCATGTCGGCTGGGCACCAGGCAAAGATTTCCCATTCTTCACGGAGGAAGGCGATGAGGGTCGTTGCTTGCTCTTCCAGGAGGTGGGCGTACACGCGGACTGTTTTTTCTGGGTCCGTCGGGTGCACCTGGTGGGTGACCGTGTCGCTGTCGATCCTGAAGTCTCGTCCATACTCTTTTGACTCGCTTCGGCTTGCTAGCGGAAAGATACTTTTGTCTGTCGCCATGGCTATCTTTGTGAGTTCTTGCTCAGCTCCAAAGGTGTCGGAGACTTTGTGGAAATCACGATCGCATTGGTTTGATTTGGTGAAGCTCCCGGTGACTGTAATGACGCGCGCGGATCCTGGCATCTTGAGTTTGAGGCAGGCGTAGTGCGGAATCGCCATGAATTGCGCGAATGCTGGACGCCCCAGTATGGCGTGGTACTGTGACTGCCAATCGAGTACTTCGAACTCGATGGTGTGTCTTGCGAAATTGCGTCTGCTGCCAAAGACAACTTTGAGCTCGATTACTCCAAGGGAAGTGGCCGCTTCTCCTGGTACTACTCCGTATAGCACGGTGCTTGATTTCTTCCATACTGATCGTGGGATCAGCATCTTGCGTAGGGTGCTGACGAAAATTATGTTCATGCTGCTACCTCCATCCATGAAGATTCTGTCCATGTCGTACCCTCCAATTTGAGCATCGAGTACCAGGAGCGCATGCCCCGGCCTTGGGAATGCAGGTGGGTGATCACTCTGGGAGAACGTGATACTAGTTTCTGCGTCGTGTAGCTGATAGACTTCGACTGTGTTTAGGCTCTCGGCTGCTCTGGCTTGCAGGGTGTAGGCGTCCTGTTGGGCTTGCGATACCCTGCCTTCTTGGATCGTGCACACCTGTCATTGAGTCAGGTTGGAGCGTCTTTCGGGGCTTGGAGTCGGCGACCGCACGGTTCGTCGGGTGCGTTTGGCTTCTCGCTGTTTTTCCTCCTTGAGGCTGTCGACGAGTTCGTTGAACAGGCGGCAGTTTCCCAGGGTGTGGCCCGATCTGATGTCTCCCCGGTCGTCTTCGAAGTAGTGGATCGTGCAGGGTCCTTCTAGCTGCTCCCTGACCGTGAGTTTGCTGGATCCGGCGTACCGTTTCCTCCTTGAGATTCGGAAGAACAGCACGTGATCCGCCGGGTGTTCGTGGACTCGTGGATCGATTTCGATCCCCACGCTCAAATTCTGGTTCCTTATAAGGTTGGCGAATTCTTCTGTTCTTCGATCTGGGTCGTAGTATTCGCCAGTCTGAGTCTCAGAGTCGCTATCAGGGCGGGCGACGGCAGTCTGCACGGCGGAGGGTCGTCGAGTGGTCGGCGAGCGCGTAGCTGTGTACTGCGACTCGTCGAGTGGGGCTTCTTCGTGGAATCCTCGCGCCTGTCCTCTGGGTCGTCGATTTCTTGTTTGTTGGCGGTGATCTTGAGGATCGCTGATATGGCGCTCTGAGTCGGCGTCTTGGTTTGCGGCGGGTGCTTGGTTGGCGGCGGGTCATCGAGTGCTCGGCGGGTCCTCTGCTTCGTGTTGTAGCTCATCGATCGGGATCTCTGTGTAGAACCCTCGCGCCTTTCTTTTGGGTCGTCGAGTTCTCCTTCGCTGGCGGTGGGCTCGGTTGCCGCCATAGTATGGGTCTTGGCACAGCTGCGGGCCGAGCGATCTCGCTGGGGCGGCAGAGATGCTTGCCGTGATCTTGAATTCTTCGGGTGGATTGCATCTGGTTCTTGCTCTTGAGTTTGTGGCTTGCTGAAGGCGGAACCGCCGAGATCGTAATTCCAACCTGTGTAGTCCCCACGGACGGCGCCAATTGACGGGGATGTACCCCGGCAAATCCCATGGTCAGGGACCCTAGGTTAGTCATGAGAGGCATAGGTTGGACTATAGCTCGTCGGCTAACAGGAGGATACGTTCCTTCTCGATGTTATTGATTGGAGATGGCGATTACAGGAAGGCCAAGGCTAGTGCGCACAAGGCTAAGGTTACAGATTGTGTATTGCTTGATCTCGACGTCTCCCCTCCTAGCCCTTATATAATAGGCTAGATCTCGGGGAGTCCGTCCGGGATTACAGATGAGGTTTCCTAACCCTGATCTTGTACCGTATGGCAGGTTTGCACCTTCCTTATGAGTCGCGGACTCCTACGTTGGTGCCACTAGTGGGCCAAGGCGGCATCTCGGTGGGCCTTCTGTCTTCGGGTACACCGGGTAGGCCCATCCATAGGAGTCGTGGGGTCACCCCCTTGTCACTCATAATCCATCAGACCCCGTCAAACTCAGCATAGCAACGGCAGAAAGTACAGAAGTGCCTCGATCATGTGAGGCAGCTCACGAGGTCTCGAAAGTGGAAGCACAAAGAGGGGATAGAAGTACATCACATAGCTACTGGTCATGGACCCATGGTCCAAGGGGGACTACTCACGGTACATCCTGGAGGCGTCCATGGCTATGGATGGTCTCCCGGAGGGGGTTACTCCTCCCGGCAGGGTGCCGGGGCAGCTTCTCCAGGCAGCCCCGATCTAGAAACGGCGGTGGCGGCGGTACAGAGGCGAGTTCGCGGAAAAGAGATCGATATTAGGGGTTTCCACCCCGAGGGCTAAATATAGGCAGAGGGGGGTGTCGAGGGGACCCAAAGGACAGTCATGAGGCTCCCTGGCGCGGCCTAGGGTGGGGCCGCGCCAGGGACCCTTCTGGAGTCCCTATGGTGGCCCCCCTCCGCTGCCTTGGTGATTCCGGAAGCTTCCGGTTCGCTGATTTTTTATCTGTTTTTTCCGGATTTTTTGGAGCACTTTTAATGGCCGGAAAACCTGAAATACAAAAACAGCAGAAAACAGCAACTGGCAGCTGGGTGCACTGGATTAATAGATTAGTCCAAATATGCTCAAAAGTGTATGAAAGTTCAAGCAAATCATGGCAAAGTGGAGCAAGCATGCATGGAGCATGCATGGAGCAAGCATAAATTATAGATACGTTTGAGACGTATCAACATCCCCAAGCTTAATTCCTGCTCGTCCTCGAATAGGTAAATGATAACAAGCATAATTTCTGTGGTGACATGCCACACAACCATATAAGGACTTTTAAGTAAAGCAATCAAAGCATGCAACTCAATGCAAGTCTTAACAAGCAAAAGTCTATATTAGCATTGACACAAGTAACAAAAGAACAAAATGTGCAAGAGCTCTTGCTGTCCGTGACTCGAATGTCTCCAAATGGTGTTTGCGTGCAAGCAGGGGACTGGGAAAAAGAGAGAAAAAAGGTTGTTGCGAACAACTATCTACTAAAGTTTCACACTTGGTCTCCTTTAAATTCTTATCTTGACTCGTCCCTAGACCACTAGCCAGGTACAAGTCAAAGTGATCCACTCCCTTTCGATATTTTGAGCACTCATGCAAGATGAGCGTGAGCAAGAAAGTTGACACCTAAAAGGTGAAACAGAAAGAAGGTGGAGGAGGAAGACAAAAAGGTGTGAAACGCTCACATCAATGAGAACAATCATAGGCGAGAGAAGGCCATATGATAGATATGAAGTGAGGAGTAGGGATTGCCATGCAACGGATGCACATGTGAGATAAAAGCTCTCCAAGGGAACTAGTGGGGGTGCATCTAACTTGCTTGCTCAAGAAGACCTAGAGCTCGTTTGAGGAGGCTCGTCATTGGAATATACAAGCCAAGTTCTATAGTGTGAAGGTCCCCACATAGCTATATGCATGATGATGATCTCAATGGAGTACAAGGGATAGAGGATGAAGTACTAGTGTGGATCTCTCAAAAGGAATAGTAGTGTGCCCCCTTCTCTCTTTTTATTTTTATTTTTCTCTTTTTTTCTCTTTTTTTGTATTTTTTTGGTGGCCTCAATGGCTCTTTCTATTTAACTCTCATTTGTCCTCTTTGGGATCTTTTGATTTTGTCCTCTTTGGGATCTTTTCCTCACTTTAGGGGAAACACTCTATATTTTACAAGAATATAGGAGATCTTTCACACTTTACAAAGGTACTCACATAAAGAAGATATAACTATCATAATGCAAATGTATGCTTCTGCCAGGATAGCAGGATATGCAATGATACTAGCGCGTCATGTAGCAATGATTAGGGCAAGGCCCAACTAGCATGCGGCTCATCGATCAAGCAAGTAGCATGTATGAAATGAAGATCAAGTCATGAGAAGATGGATGTTGCATGGCAATGTATCTCGGAAAGGCTATGGAAATGCCTTGTAGGTAGGTATGGTGGTTGTTTTGAGGAAAGATATAAGGAGGCTTATGATGACAGAGCGTATCGTGCCAAGGGTTTGGATGCACCGGCAAAGTATGCGCCAACTCTCAAGGTGAGAAAGGGCAATGCACGGTACCGAAGAGGCTAGAAAAAGTATAGGTGGGTGGAGGTGTCAACTTTCGAATACTCACATTAGTCCGAAGAACTCATGCACTTATTATTGGTAACTCTCAATCTAATCAGGAGGTTCACAAAGAGACAAGTACCCCGAGGAGGAGTGCATGTGGGTTTGGTTATCCTTGTGCATCCTCGACAAATGGTACGTGAGTGTACTCTAATATTCGAACCCTCCAGAGGTTAGTGATCCATCTAGTAGCTAGAGTTCTCAACAGGGGTTTTTGGTTTTCGAAAAACACATGGATTTCCCAAAATACGACATCTATCACTAATAGGCTCGAGCTCTTGACACCAAAAGTTCAAACATTACTCTAGTCAATACCTCAAAACTATTGCAAGTTACTACTACAAAGTGAATAGCAACTTCAACTACCTACTTCTAGTCAGGACACAAAACTTAGTGCAACAGGCAAACTCTCTAACAAGATAAAACATGCAACCTATAGAAAGTTCAACCTAAAACAAAAGAAAAGCTCTAGAAAAACTAAATCACTACAACTAAACAGAGCAGCAGCTAAGAAAAGAAAAAGAACAACTCACAGCTAAAAGAATAACCATGCAAATCCTATGAGTTCTAGTTCAAGCGGAGCGTGTATCTCTCCCACACAAAAGAGTAATCTGGGGTCTAACTTGTTACTACAGCAAACAAAGCAAAACAAACCTAAAAAAGTAAAGAGCGAGACGCTCCAAGTATAGCACACAATGCATGAAGTGATAAAAATATAGTGCAACGAGAGACGAACTGATAATTGTTGATGAAGAAGGGGATGCACGGGGGCATCCCCAAGCTTAGACGCTTGAGTCTCCTTGAATATTTCTTGGGGATGCATGGGGGCATCCCCAATCTTGAGTGTTTGACACTCCAAGATCTTCTTTCATCATCTTCCATCGCGCACTTGAAAACTCCCTTCATACATAAGTCATTGTAGACTGATTAGAGAGGTTAGTACCCTATTAAAAAAAATCCTAAACTGGAAATAAAGATAACCTTGAATACCTACTGTTTCTCAAGATTTCCAACAAGTTTTTGCAAAGAAAAAGCAAGCTTAAGGTTTGCAAAACAAAGAAAAGGCAAAACAGGATAGAATCTATGAAAAACATACCAGCAGGTAGAAACGATTTGTTTAGGGGTACTTCTGCAACTCAAATAAAAAAACTCAGAACATACGAAAATTTCGTAATTGTATAGAGCACTCTGTGTAAAAATTTCAGCTCAAAAAGATGAACTGGGATTTTTCTGTGATTTTTCTAATCACGAGGACAGAATCTATTTTCTGGACAGCATGTCACAATTTTCACTTCCCTTGTCGTATGAGGCTATAAAAGGCACAAAGCTTGAAAAATAAAGATGCAATGATGTTGCTACAGTAGTAACAATCATCCAGACCACTAAAAACAAAAGAAAAGCAAAAATAAAAACCTAAATTCATTGCGGGCTGCCTCCAGAAAGCGCTTCTTTAGAGCCATTAGCTAGGCTTAAAGCAGAAGATCAAGTCTTTTCAAGAGAATAACTAGCCCGTGTGACGGACTCAAAAGGTAACTTAATCTTTTTCCTACGGAAATGTTCCATTCCTTTCTTAAGAGGGAATTGGAATTTTATAATCCCTTCTTTCATATCAATAACAACACCCACTGTGCGAAGAAAAGGACGTCCCAAAATAATTGGACAAGAGGGCTCACACTCAATGTCCATAATAGTGAAATCAACGGGAAAATAATTGTCATTGACAATGATAAGAACATCATCGATCTTCCCCAAAGGCTTCTTTACGGAAGAATCAACAAGACGAACACCAAAAGAACAGGGATCAAAAGTTTTCGATTCAAGCATATCATACATTCTTTTGGGCATAACAGAGGTACTTGCTCCAACATCACAAAGAGCATAACAAGAGATGTTATTCAATTTGATTTTTATCATAGGATCCCAACCATCTTCTAGCTTCCTAGGTATGGAGGCTTCTAGTCTAAGCTTCTCCTCCCTAACTTTGATTAGAGCATTAGTGATATGCTCTGTGAAGGCAAGATTAAGTGTGCTAGTGTGGGGGTCTCTAGACATCTTGTGTAGGAAACCAATAACTTCAGGTAAAGTGCAGTTGTCAAAGTCTAGGTCACTACTATCTATCAAGGAGGTAGTGATATCATTTAGGCTCACTTGTTTGAAAGCCTCTATGTTCATAGAGGTTTCTTCATCTATGGTTGAGGTGGTAGCATCACCATTGATAGGTCCAGTGGGACTAGGGGTGTGATGGGTGCTAACTGTTTGGACATCCTCAACTACTTGGATAGTGGATATTGTGTGGTAAGTAGGAAGGCTCTTAATTCTATCCTCTTCCTCTTTTTCTCTAGCTCATCTTTCTTTGAGTTTAGCCATCATCCTAATATTTTCATTGATTTGTAACTGGATAGCATTAATAGGAGTGACCTTAGTCTCCTCAAGGGGAGAGGTTTTAATTTTTAACATCTCAACATCAAGGGCTAAGTTGTCTACCTTCAAACAAAGATTATCTAATTTAGCTAGTTTTTCTTCCACATTCTTGTTGAAGGCTTTTTGGGTAGTGATAAAGTCTCTAAGACTACTCTCTAGTTCAGAGGTGGGGTTCTTGTTGCTAGGGTAGGTGTTGTTGTTCCCATAAGTGGATGGAAACGGCCTAGGATTACTAGCAAAGTTGCCCCTATAAGCATTATTATTAAACAATTTCTAGCAATGAAGTTCACATCTACTTGATCCTCAGCAACCAAAGCATTTAAAGGAACATCCTGATGATCAATAGGAGATTGCTTGGTAAGTAGAGACATGATAAGGTCAACCTTTTCATTTAGAGAGGAGATCTCCTCGAGAGAATTTACCTTCTTACCAGTTGGAGATCTTTCGGTGTGCCACTTGGAGTAGTTCAGCATCATCTCATCAAGTAGATTTGTGGCAGCACCAAGTGCGGTTGACATAAAAGTTCCTCCCGCGGCCGAATCTAACAGGTTCCCCGAGGTAAAGTTCAAGCCTGCATAAAAAGTCTGGATAACCATCCAGGTAGTCAGTCCATGTGTGGGGCAGTTCTTGACAAGTGTCTTCATACGTTCCCATGCCTGGGCAACGTGTTCATTATCCAATTGCCTGAAATTCATAATGTTACTCCTCAATTGAATAATTTTAGCAGGGGGATAATACTTCCCTATAAAAGTATCTTTGCATTTACTCTAAGAATCGATACTGTTCTTGGGTAAGGATTGCAGCCACTCCTTGGCTCTTCCTCTCAAATAGAAAGGAAAAAGCTTCAGCTTGACGATGTCTCCATCCACTTCCTTGTACTTTTGCATATCACAGAGCTCGATAAAATTGTTTAAGTGCAAGGCAGCGTCCTCTCCAGCACCTGAGAATTGATCTTTCATAACAAGATTAAGCAAAGCAGGTTTAATTTCATAAGAAGGTGCTGAAGTGGCAGGTGGAGCAATAGGAGTGCAGATAAAGTCACTGTTGTTGTGACTAGTGAAGTCACACAACTTGGTGTTTTCATTGGAACCCATAGTAGCAGCAGGTATTTTTGGTATTTTTTTATAAGGGACACAAAAGTAAAAACTGAAAGGTAAACTAACAAGACTAAAAAGCAAAGATAAAAGATAGTGTGCAACTCCCCTATCTTGTAGACTGGAGTCCCCGGCAACGGCGCCAGAAATTGGCTTAATACGGTGAGGATCTCTCACTCCTCGTTGGTTACCCCAAGTGGAAGGTGAGATGTAGTGTAGCAGCAAATTTCCCTCGGTAAAGATACCAAGGTTATCGAACCAGTAGGACTCCAAGAGATACAAGAAGGTGACGGCGCTTGACGTGGACCTATACACAGCAACAAATAACTTTGCTCCCAACGAGTACAGAGGAGTTGTCAATTCCTCCGGCCTTGCTGTTTACAAAGGATCAGCGCAAGAGATAATAATAGTGGCAACTGAAAGTAAAGACTGAAAGTAAATTAAGGATGTAAACAGTAATGTAAAGATGGACCGGGGTCCCGTGATTTTCACTAGTGATGTCTCTCTCCCAAAAGAAGATAAAAGTGCTAGTGAGGTAAACAAATCACAGTTGGGCAATTGACAGAATTATGAAGGCACCGCAATGCTAACTATGCTGCAAAGAAAGGAAGGCCTCAAAAGCAATGGGCAGTACGCCAAGGTAAGTAGACCGAAATCAAACTGCATCTACTACGAATCATCCACCTTGAGATATCTATCCAGAACATCTCGCTGGTATTAAGTTGCGAATCCCACCCAAAGTGTAAACTCAAAGCAACAGACAACTGCATTAAAAGAACTTTGCGTAAAGTAAACAATCCTTGCACCCGCGAGTACAAGCACCGTTGTTTTATCCCTGGTGGCAACAACACATCCCCTAGTCTCATGTTTCTGTCACTCAAGCTAGACATCAAGGGGCTGAACCCACAATCAAGCATAACGCTCCCTCTTGGAGTAGCAACAAATCACTTGGCCAAAGTAAAATACGGCAACGGAGATCATGCAAGAATTTACTCAAGAACAAAAAAAAAGAACCAAATATATTACTCATCACAATCTGAACATAGTCTCATAATCCATCAGATCCCATCAAACTCTGCATAGAAACGACAGAAAGTACAGAAGTGCCTCGATCATGTGAGGCAGCTCACTAGGTCTCGAAAGTGGAAGCACAAAGAGGGGAGAGAAGTACATCACATAGCTACTGGTCAAGGACCCATGGTCCAAGGGGTACTACTCACAGTACATCCGGGAGGCGTCCATGGCTATGGATGGTCTCCCGGAGGGGGTTCCTCCTCCCGGCAGGGTGCCGGGGCAGCTTCTCCAGGCAGCCCCGATCTATAAACGGCAGTGGCGGCGGTACAGAGGCGAGTTCGCGGAAAAGAGATCGATATTAGGGGTTTCCACCCCGAGGGCTAAATATAGGCGGAGGGGGTGTCGAGGGGACCCACAGGGCATCCAGGAGGCTCCCTGGTGCGGCCTAGGGTGGGGCCGCGCCAGGGACCCTTCTGGAGTCCCTGTGGTAGCCCCCCTCCGCTGCCTTGGTGATTCCGGAAGCTTCCGGGTCGCTGATTTTTTATCTGATTTTTCTGGATTTTTTGGAGCACTTTTAATGGCGGGAAAAGCTGAAATACAAAAACAACAGAAAACAACAACTGGCAGCTGGGTGCACTGGGTTAATAGATTAGTCCAAATATGATCAAAAGTGTATGAAAGTTCAAGCAAATCATGGAAAAGTCACACAAAACATGCATGGAGCAAGCAGAAATTATAGATACGTTTGGGACGTATCAATGCTTTGCGGGCTTCTTCGGTCCACTCGAATTTCTCCCCTTTTCTGAGCAGCTGGTAGAATGGTAGTGTGCGCTCTCCCAATCTGCTGATGAAACGACTCAAGGCTGCGAGTCTTCCGGTGAGCTGCTGCACGCCTTTGATGTCGGTTGGCTCCTGCATCCTGGCGATTGCTTGAACTTTCTCAGGATTCTCTTTGATTCCTCGAGCGGAGACCATGTACCCGAGCAACTTCCCGGCTGGGACGCCAAATGCGCACTTCTTCGGGTTGAGCTTGATTCTATACTTGTTGAGTGCTGTGAATGTCTCGCGCAGGTCGTCGAGTAGCGTGTTTGCACTGTAAGTTTTGATGACGATGTCGTCCACGTAGACTTGCACGTTTCTTCCGATTTGCTATTTCAAACAGGCTTGCATCATCCGCTGGTATGTGGCACCGGCGTTCTTGAGTCCGAAGGGCATTGTCATGTAGCAAAGTACGCTGTGAGGGGTGATGAACGATGTATGCTCTTCATCTTCTTCCTTCATCCTGATATGATTGTATCCTGAGTAGGCGTCGAGGAACGATAGTAGATCGCATCCTGCTGTCGAGTCGATTATCTGATCGATTCTTGGCAGGGGAAAGTGTGACGCCCCCAAAATCAAGCTGTGTACAGTAATCATACATGCAAGGTACACGATCGAGATTAGGGACTCACGGTGAGATATCACAACACAACTCTACAAATATAATAATACAAGCTGTTTAATACAAGCCAGGGGGCCACGAGGGCTCGAATACAACAACTCGAGAACACAAAGTTAGCGGAAGCAATAGTATCTGAGTACAGACACAAAAATACAAGGTTGCCTTAAGAAGGCTAGCACAAAAACAACAACGATCGAAAAGGCGAGGCCTCCTGCCTGGGAACCTCCAAACTACTCCTGGTCAAAGGGGAACTCGACGTCGTAGAAGGCATCGGGGATCTTCATGTTGCGGTGGTCGACATCGGGGATCTCCTACTCCTGGACTCCAAGGCTCCAACGTCGACTGCAGCGGCCGATCAGGCAAAACAATAAAAGGGGAAAATAAAGCAAAGGTGAGTATCTATCATAGCCGCGAGTCTTACGTCCGCTACTAAGCATTATGCATTGTATTAACGGAAAGAAGAGGCTGTATATAGTGGACTGAAAGACAAAAATCCAGAGCAAGGGTAAGAAGCTAGGCCTAACGAAGACTAGCATCTTCCGACGATGTCTTGCAGCATGAGGTAAGAACCAGCCAACAGTTTATATAAAGCAGAAAGTAACAATGCAGCAGAAGTTGCTGCAACATTGTATAATAATAAGTTGTAATAATTAGCAATGCCTCCGAGTTCACCTCCTCGACATCCCTGCGAGGAAGAAAACCCGGAACCATACAGTTTAATAATAATAGTTTGTAGTGGTAAGATCCATCTTTAGCATAAAGCGTCCTGTTACCGTGGACACGACTATTCGAATAGATCAATCTTCCCTGCAGGGGTGCACTTGTGTTACGCTACACACACGAATCTCCAGGGTGGCGGGAACCTTGTTAGGGAACGCTCCACCGAGGCTATCCGACACTCCATAGCCCATCTTTCAAACTCATCAGAGAGGCCATCCGCCGGTCTAAAGCCTAAGTACGCCGGGCCTTGGACCCCAACCCGAATGTACTCCTGCACGGTGCGTGACTGGCCGGTGAAGTTAAAGAAAATCCAAATAAGACACCACCACACGAGCAAATAAGACAACACCACTTCCCGGCAATCAGCCCGCAGTACTGCTGACGTCTGAAGAGTCCTCGGACGACACTACGAAGCAGAGGAGCCCATAACTCGTAATTCCCACGGGTAGGTAGTGCGTACATGGCATATAGCCAACTCAAGACATCCACTGAACCATTTAGCATTTTAATTAACCTGCGTGACAACCGTTATCGTTGCCTCGACTTAACTGACCCGCGGACAACGACAGCAGCCAGGACCACCAGTACATCGGTGCCTGCCCCATCGTCCCACCAAGTCACTGCGGTTACCAACAAGGTGAACCGTCTCCTTACCTTGTCTCGCGTGTGCTCCTGGAGGAGCTCGACTTTCGTGGTTTGGTAACTCTCGCGGCCAACGATCAGGGGCCAAGCACACCGGTACACTGGTCGTACCCTCCCTGTCGTCCCGTCGCAATACCACTCGCGGACACCGTTGGGTCACCCGACTTCTTACCTTTAAGGACACCGGTTGGTTCGAGTGCCTACCATTAAGTGAAACCAGGAGGTATCACCCTCGATGGCACACTTAAAGAGGTTTGACAGAGACATCAGCGGAATGAACTAAAGAAGTAAACCTCGTATCATCCCGGTGATGCTACGCTACTGAGCCGACGAGAGTGAAATACGAGTCCATTCCACTCGTAAGCCAAACTCGAAGCGACTCGGCAGAGTCTCGCCGTTGTAGGTTCCCTAGGGCGTCTGCATTGATCCGTACCTATTGCAGTTGTAATATATCGTTCCCGCGATCGCTCCTAGAGTGATGACGACCCGCTATTCTAAACCTAACTAACAATGCGCAGGGTTTACTGCTGAATAATGCATAAGTAATAATAGGCGGCATAGGATTAAAGGAAGGTACATCAAGGGGCGACAAAACCAGGCTATGCAATTGAATAGGATTGTAATCGTAGCAGCAGCAGTAACAATGCCTAGTGCAAGAAATATATGGAAAGATAGGCGATATCTGGGGAAGAGAATGGCTCTGCTTGCCTGGAAGCTCGACGGTAGGGGTAGGGTCGTCGACGAAGTAGTCGTGCTCAGCAGCGGTGTAGTCGGCGGCGGCAGTGGGATCTACCGGAGATTAAGGGGGGCAAGAAACAGTAAATACAAAGCAAGCATATACAAACAGTTGCATGACATGACAGATAAAATGTTAACGGTGTTCTAACGCAGTGCAATGCACGTTGCTCGGAACGGAAATTCATCCGGGGATGAACTGTCAGCTCCGGGTGATTACCGGGCAGGGTGTCCGGAGGGGGGAGATATCATGTCGGAGGTGTCGTGGACATCCGACACATGTGTGGGTGGTGTATCCGGGTTAGTTGATCTATTACGAACAACTTTCGTGTTCGAAATAAATTCATCCGGGTACTTTAGCAGTACCGGACAATTTATCGGACTGTCGGTCCGGAGGGGGGCGGTTCAATGTTCAGTATGTTAGAGGGGTGTGGTTGTTATACAGATAGCTTATCCGTATCCGTTATATTTTTCTGATCAATTTTCATGTATAAAGTTTTTGAATCTGACTTACGGTTTAAAAGATATTGAATTTAAAGTTTAAATCATTTTAAATCAATTTCTGGATTTTCTTTTATTAATAAAGCCTAACATTATCCAGAACAATGTAGTTTGACTGGTCAAACCTGACCGGTGGGACCCACTGGTCAGCCTCACATTTTAATAAATCATTTTATCAAATTTAATTAACCCCCGGACCCACTGGCGAGGACGACAACTCGGGGTGTTAGTTTGAGCGTGCGATAGCGGGTTGGGCTACGGGGCGTATGCAGAGCACGGTGGCACGCTTGGCGGCCAAAAGCACGAGCTGTGCCCACGACTACGTCGGCGCATGGTGGCGAAGAGCTCGGCCCCAATGGTGAAACGGCCTACGGAAAGAGGGAGGCTACGAGGGGAGATGGCGAAGGCGCAGGCACTTACAAGGAACCTGTAGGTGTGCTCAGACTGCCCGGGGAGGCCTCGACGGAGTGGGAATTGAAGGAGTTCGCCGGCGACCCCGAGGAGGAAGACGAATACGCAGGCGACGCTGTCGGGCTCCTCGTCTCGATTCCTTCCCCATGTAGACGTGGACGACGACGGCGAGTACGGTGGACACATCGTCTTGGGATAGCTTGGCGAGTGGCCGCGCCGGTCCATGGCCATGGCGACGACGGTGCTGGCGGGATTTCCCCCCGGCGGTGCGGCGAGGAGGAGGGGGGAAAGTGGGGATGGGAGGGTCCAGGGGGGTGGTTGGCACAGCCCTATCGTCGACGCGCGCGCACAGGGGAGGAGGGGGCCAGCCACGGCCTGGCCACGGTGAACGTGCCACGGCGACGAGGAGCAGGTGGGGAGGGAACGGGGGCAAGTGGGAGGATGAAGGAGAGAGAATGGGCCCGGGGGGGGGGGTTCGGCCAGGGCGTAGGATAGGGGATTTGCTTTTGTTTCTTTTCTTTTCCTTTTTTTATTTCTGTTTGTATTTTATTTGTCTAGCTATTGAATTTTGCAAAATGTGAAACTTGCAAAATTAATTGTGTTACACTTTAATAGTTTGCTGCAAAAAGTTTGAGCCACAATAAAATTCATCTAGATTTTATTCAATGCACAAGATATTAAATGGAGCTATTTTTGCTACTGTTTATATTTATCTACATTATTTAAATAAGTTAATAAAATATCATTTATCTTTTATATGACCTACTGATTATTAGGTATTTAATAAAAATGGTTACACAATTTTTAGTGCATTTAAAATTCCTACTTGTTTATTAAATTTACCATGGCCATTTAATAATTCCCAAGCTTCTGGTTTTATTCCTTAATATTAATAAATCGTTTTAACTAAAATAACCAGTACCATAGTAACATGGCTTAATGATTGCTAGGCATCCCATTAATAGGTTTCATCATTGTGGTTTATCTAAGATTTCCATTTTATTTTAATTTATAAAACAATTTGATAACCCCACAACATTGGATTCATAATTATCATTGACTTGTGATTATTCAAATGGCTAGGAGTTAACTTGGTTTAAGTTTTTGCATGATGGTTATCAATCACCCATAAATTCTTGGAGCAATTCAATAGTCCACACAAATTTGAAAATTTTATTAGGGTTGGAATTTGACAGAGCTATGATCAAAGGTGATCGTGGCTTGATCATCAACAGTAATGATCACTAACAGTGGAATCACTGTAGTGATTATTGTTACTGATTCTGAGGGTGTTACAGAAAGTGATCCTTTGGGCAGTATTTGTTTGCTGGCCCGTAGTCGACGTACATCCGCAACACGTTTGTGTCTTTCTTGGGGACCAGCACAGCGTTGGCGATCCAAGTGGCTTTCTTCGTCTCTCGGATGAATTGAGCGTCGAGTAATCGGTTGACCTCCTCCCCGATTGCTCTGCGCTTGGGTTCTGAGAATCTTCGCAGTGCTTGCTTCACTGGCTTGGTGTTTGGCTTGATGCACAACGCGTGTTCCGCGAACTCGCGCGGTATTCCTGGCATGTCGGCTGGGCACAAGGCAAAGATTTCCCATTCTTCACGGAGGAAAGCGACGAGGGCAGTCGCTTGCTCTTCCGGGAGGTGGGGGTACACGCAGACTGTTTTGTCTGGGTCCGTCGGGTGCACTTGGTGGGTGACCGTGTCGCTGTCGATGCTGAAGTCCCGCCCATACTCTTTTGACTCGCTTCGACTTGCTAGCAAAAAGATACTTTTGTCTGTCGCCATGGCTATTTCTGTGAGTTCTTGCTCGGCTCCAAAGGTGTCAGAAACTTTGTGGAAATCGCGATCACATTGGTCTGATTTGGTGAAGCTCTCGTTGACTGTAATGATGCCCGCGGATCCTGGCATCTTGAGTTTGAGGTAGGCGTAGTGCGGAACCACCATGAATTGCGCGAATGCTGGACGTCCCAGTATGGCGTGGTACTGCGACTGCCAATCGAGTACTTCGAACTCGAGGGCGTGTCTTGCGAAATTGCGTCTGCTGCCAAAGACAACTTCGAGCTCGATTATTCCAAGGGAAGTGTCCGCTTCTCCTGGGACTACTCCGTGTAACACGGTGCTTGATTTTTTCCATACTGATCGTGGGATCAGCATCTTGTGTAGGGTGCTGACAAAGATTATGTTCATGCTGCTGCCTCCGTCCATGAAGATTCTGTCCATGTCGTACCCTCCAATTTGAGCATCGAGTACCAGGGGTGCGTGTCCCGGCCTTGGGACTGCAGGTGGGTGATCGCTCTGGGAGAACGTGATACTAGTTTCTGCGTCGTGTAGCTGGTAGACTTCGACTGTGTTTAGGTTCTCGGCTGCTCTGGCTTGCAGGGTGTAGGCGTCCTGTTGAGCTTGCGATACCCTGCCTTCTTGGTGTTGGGAATGTGCCCTAGAGGCAAATAAAATATGTTTATTGGCGTATTCCATTAGTTCATAATAAGTTTTATACCGTGCTATAACTGTATTAAGCGGAAACATTAATACACGTGTGGTATACAAACAACCAGGTCCCTAGTTAACTCTAGTAAACTAGTCCATTGGGCAATTGATGATCAAGGTTTCCTGATCATGAGATGTGAACAGTCTATTGACAATGGGGTCATGTCATTGGGAGAATGACATGATGGACACACACCCACCAGAAGTGTTGCAATGTGATCCAGTCACATAGTTCAACATTGCGATAACTATAAACGTAGTGACCCGATACTTAAGACCGTGATGATCATACATAATTGCTATCTACCAGGATGCTTTGAGTGCATTAACCGTTACACTGAAACATGGTAACCATAAAGTTGTATCTTGGGTATTCCGAAGTAGATATGTTGATGAGTATGCAAATAGATCAAAATGGGATTTGTCCATCCGAGTGATGGATAGGTACTCTAGGCCCACTCGGTGATATTACATCGTAAAGATTGCGCAATCATGTGACTAGGTCACGTGGTTGTAATATCACGGGAACGAGTAAACATGTTTGTCGGTAACGAGAATGAACTAGGTATATTGGATACCGACGATCAAACCTCGGACAAACAAAGTACCGTATGACAAAGGGATCAGGACTCAACGTTAACGGTTCAAACGATGAAGTTAATTCGACGGAAGCGCAGGGGCTCATCAAGGATTGTAACCAGATCCCACATGATGGTCATTGGTCAGAGAGTGTCTGATCATGTCTGTTGTTTCCCGAACTATAGGGTGTCACGCTTAAGGGTATTCGACGCAATAAGGATTGATTCGGGATCATCGGTGAAATAAGAGAGAACACCGGAATTGTTCCGGGAGGTGCCGGAAGTTGTTCTTGATATTTTGAAAGATTCAAAATAATGTTTAATAATGTTTTATTATTTAATTAACAGAATTAAATATTAAAATATGATTAAATATAATTAAAAATGAATTAAAAGGCATATGGGCCTAAAGAGGCCCATTAGGGGAAGGAGGGAGCTCCCCCTTGGGCCAAGGCGCCAAGGGAGGGAGCCCACCTCCCCTAGCCGCACCAAACCCCCCCTCCCTAGGGTTTATTCCCACATGGGAAGGGGAGGGAGGGTGGCACCCCTCCTTGGCCTATATAAGGAGGGGTGGGGGTGCCTTTTTTCTACACACAAATTGATTTGAGACAAGTTTCTCAGATCTCTCTTCTCTCTCTTTCTCCATCCTCGAGTGGACTCCCCTTGTTTGGAGTCTACACTTGGTTGGGGTTTCTCCACCATACACACACCGTCGTGCTGCTGGAATCGGGATCCGAATCCATCTTCTTTCCGCTGCTCTTCTGGTTCGGAGCCCGGAGGGAACGTCGGGTACACCGTATGCGTGTAATCCCGCGAGGCGCTACACTTGTGGTGCTCCTTCATCGTTGAGGCCATGTCGCGACGTATTCACCGACAACGTTCCGACGGGGACGTAATCCCGTCATCGGTCTTCAAGGACCGGGTGGCCTCAGGAGTCATCGTGGATCTGCGCGGCATCAGGGATTGCCGGTACGACTACATCAACCACGTTCACGCGGGAACGTTTCCCGCTTAACGGACTACATACTGGTATGTGACCAATTCCCTCCGTTACTTGCATCGCCATATGATGGCGCGAGGGTTGACGGGTGTAGTCTTCTCGCCCTTCGTTGGTGAGCCCCAAGTGGAAGGCGTGATGCAACACAGCAGCAAATTTCCCTCGGTAAAGATACCAAGGTTTGTCTCCAGTAGGACTCCAGAGATGATAAGTAGGTGTCAGCGGTGCAACTGACGCGGACCTGCACACAGACACAGATAACATTGTTCCCAACGAAGTTCAGAGAGGTTGTCAATCTCTCCGGTCTTGTTGTTTAGAAAGGATAAAACGCAAGGGATAATAATAGCAACTTGAAAGTAAATGCAGAAAAGTAAATATAGCGGGGAAACAATGATAAGGATATGGACCGGGATACGTGATGTTCGCTAGTGATGTCTCTCTCCCAAAAGACGATAAAATTGCTATGCGAGGTAAACAAATTACAGAAAGGCAATTGACAGGATTATGAACGCACCGCAATGCTAACTATGCTACAAAAGAAAGGAAGAGGTTCAAAAGCACAGGCAGTACGCCAAGGTAAGTAGACCAAAATCCATCTGCATCTACTACTAATCATCCACTTTGAGATATCTATCCAGAACATCTCGCTGGTATTAAGTTGCGAGCCCCACCCAAAGTGTAAACCCAAAGCAACAGACAACTGCATTAGAAATAACTCTGCGTAAAGTAAACAATCCTTGTAACCGCGGTTACAAGCACCGTTGTTTTCCCCCTTGTGGCAACAACATATCCCCTAGACTCATGTTTCTGTCACTCAAGCGTGTCATCGGGGGGGGGGCATGAACCCACAATCTAGCACAACGCTCCCTCTTGGAGTCACTACCTACTACTTGGCTAAAGCAATAAACAGCAACGGGGAACATGTAAGAATTACTTAGGAACAAAAATATAAGAGATAAAAAACAAATATATTACTCTATCACAATCTGAACATAATCTCATAATCCATCAGATCCTATCAAACTCAACATAGCAATAGTAGAAATATTACAAAGGTGCCTCGATCATGTTGGGCAGCTCACGAGGTCTAAACAATGAAGATCAAAGAGGGGAGGAGAACATCACATAGCTACTGATCACGGACCCATGGTCCAAGAAAAATTACTCACGAGACATCCGGGGAGCATCCATGGTGGAGAGGAGACTCCCGAAGGTCAATCCTCCCTCCGGCAGGGTGCCTGGAAGAGGTCTTCTGGTGCTCCCGATCTTCGGAAGCGCGGCGGCGGTGGAACAGAGGTGAGTTCGCGGAATAGGGTTCTCCTTCTGGGGTTTTCCCGTGACGGGGGATAAATAGGCGAAAGGGGGCAGCCAGAGGTGGGCCAGGGGCCCCAGGCGCCCCCCTGGCGCGGCCAGGGGTGGGGCCGCGCCAGGTGGCCGCCTGGGCCCCCTGGCTCCCCTCTGGCCCCTCCCGGGCTCTTCTCGAAGCTTCCGTCACACTGATTTTTTATCTGAATTTTGCCGAATTTTTCTGGCACTTTTTATATGGGGAAAAACTGAAATAGAAAAACAGCAGAAAACAGGAACTGGCACTAGGGTGCACTGAGTTAATAGGTTAGTCCAAATATGATCAAAAATGTATGAAAGTGTATCTAGATCATAGCAATAGCACACAAAACATGCATGGAGCAAGCAGAAATTATAGATACGTTTTGGACGTATCAACATCCCCAACTTAATTCCTGCTCGTCCTCGAGTAGGTAAATGATAACAACATAATTTCTGTGGTGACATTCTAGCAACCATATAAGAACTTTGAAAAGTAAAGCAATCAAGGTTAGAGATTCAATTCAAGTCATAACATGCAAGAGTCTATATTAACATTGAAACAAGTAACAAAAGAACAATAGGTGCAAGAGCTCTCGCTGTCCGTGACTCGAATGTCTCCAAATGGTGTTTGCGTGCAAGAAGGGGGATAGGGAATACGAGAAAAAAGTATTTTTGTGTTGAGAACTCAATCTACTAAAGTTTCACACTTGGTCTTCTTTGGAATCTTATCTTGACTCGTCCCCAGACCACTAGCCAGGTACAAGTCAATTTGATCCACTCCTTTTCGATATTTCGAGCACTCATGCAATGGATGAGCGTAAGCACGAGAGTTGACACTTAGGATGGCAAAGAGAGAAATATGGTGGAGGAGGAAGACAAAAAGGATGAGAAAGGTTCACATCAATGAGGACAATCATAGGCAAGAGATGCCAAATGATAGATATGATGTGAGGAGTAGGGATTGCCATGCAACGGATGCCCATACGAGCTAGGAAGCTCTCTAATGGAACTAGTGGGGGTGCATCTAACTTGCTCGCTCATGAAGACCTAGAGATATTTTGAGGAGGCTCATCCTTGGAATATGCAAGCCAAGTTCTATAGTGTGAAGGTCACGAGGACAGAATCTGTTTTCTAGACAGCATGTCACAACTTTCACTTCCCTTGTCATATGAGGCTATAACTTGGCACAAAGCTTGAAAATAAAGATACAATGATGTTGCTACAGTAGTAACAATCGTCAAGACCACTAAAAACAGAAAGTAAAAACTCAAAGTAAACATAACAAGGGTTGTCTCCCTAGAGCTCTTTTTTTATAGCCATAAAGACAGGCTTAAGATTTTGATGATGCTCTCGTAGGAATAAGAGTTGAAGAACAAAAGAGAGCATCAAGAAGCAAATACGAAACAAATTTAAGCCTAACATGCTTCCTATGCATAGGAATATTGCAATGAAATAATTTATTGAAGCAAAAATCAATAAGCATAGGAAGGCAAAACAAGTGCAACCTCAAAACATTCAACATAAAGAGAGGGAACTTGATATTATTGAAATATCTATAAGAATATGTTCCCCTCTCATAATAATTTTCAGTGGGATCATGAATAAACTCAACAATATAAGTATCACATAAAGAATTCTTATCATGATCCACAAGCATAGAAAATTTGTTACTCTCCACATAAGTAAAATTCTTCTCATTAGTAATAGTGGGAGCAAACTCAAGAAAATAGCTATCACATGAATCATTCTTATCATGATACACTTCCAAACATTTATTGTTTATAGCATAAGTTTCATCACAGTAATCATCATAGATAGGAGGCAAAGTATCATCAAAATAAATTTCCTCATCAAAACTTGGGGGGCTAAAAAGATCATCTTCATCAAACGTAGCATCCCCAAGCTTATAGCTTTGCATATCAGTAGCATCAAAAGTATTCAAAGAAGACATGCAAATAACATTACTACTATCATGAGTGTTGTGCAAATAATAAAGCTCCATAGGCTTTTTGATCTCCTCCTCAAACACTTCATGTCCTAACTCAAGATAGAGCTCATAAAGCTCTCTCATAATTTTGTTGTTGTTTTCCATAAAGCCTAACTAGTGGAAATAAAAACAAGAAACAAAAATAATTAATTGCAAGATCTAAAGATACACCTTCAAGCACTCACCTCCCCGGCATTGGCGCCAGAAATAGCTTGATGTCTACGCACGCTTCTATTCTTGTAGACTATGTTGGGCCTCCAAGCGCAGAGGTTTGTAGGACAGCAGAAATTTCCCTCAAGTGGATGACCTAAGGTTTATCGAACTCAGGGAAGTAGAGGTTGAAGATGGTCTCTCTCAAGCAACCCTGCAATTAAGATACAAGACGTCTCTTGTGTCCCCAACACACCTAATACAACTAGGAGTTGTATAGGTGCACTAGTTCGACGAAGAGATGGTAAAATATGGGTGATAGGTGTGATAAAACGAAGTAATATAAATCTGTAATAAAAAGTGCAGCAAAGAAACAAGTAACAAAAGTGAGTGCAAACGGTGTAACAATGATGGAAACAAGGCCTAGGCTTCATACTTTCACTAGTGGCAACTCCCAACAACATTAACATAGTCTAATCACATGATATTTCCCATAAAACATGCAATGGAGACGTACTCGGAGGTCATTCCTTTGTGGTCAAGAGAGGATGAGAATTGTGAAGGGCTACAAAAGCACACCTCAGAGTTCGTAGTTCTCAATCTATGGATTTCCCAATGTCACCGCGGCCATCCAAAGAGAGTACCACAATCACCACAACATATCTAAAGGATAGTCAAAGACAAGCACCAAAAGACTCTCAATCTTCAATCCACACACAAAAGAGGAAATCACTCATGATAATATTCTTCTAACCCATGTCCAATAGACCGCTGTCACCTTGGTCTCAGGGATTATACTAGATAAGATCAATTGAGTACATCAATCCAATACATAGAGGAATGGGAAATATCATGGGATCACCCTAGATTAACATAGCCAATGATCACAACAAAGATGACATCATGGGAGAGAGAGAAACCACATAGATCAAGATACAATCCTTAGCCCCGAGGGGGAACTACTCACACATGGACATGGTGAGAGGGAGAGTTCTTGATGGAGAGGTGCAGCCCAGAGGAGATGAAGGAGACGGCGACGGCGGCGGCCACGGCGGCGGCGGTGGCGCCCACGGCCACGGCCACGGCGGTGGCCACGGCCCTTAGGGGCAGCGGCCCTTGGCCCCTTCTTCTTCCTTGGAGATGGTGCTACTGTGGAGATTGATCTCCCCCTCAAGACGGCTGCCAAGGGGGAGGATATTTCGTGGTGTCCTTTGACCTAGGTTTCCTCTCTTTATATAGACTCTCGGATTCCCGTCATCCAGATTACGTCTTCTGTATTTCGGGGTTTCTGGAAGCATCCGAACTCCGATTGGGCCGAATTTTATGTCTAAATCCACCGGAAAACAATTCCCTAAAACTTTGTAGTTTTAAGTTTTTCCGTTTGAGGCCGTCTTCTAGCGTTTCCGAGGCGATCTTTAAAACCTGTCTGGTGGGGACAGATTTCGGGAGAGTTAAAGTCGAACTCCTACAAGGCTCCTTTTTGTGAATTTTCCTTTATCCAAGTAATTCTACACATAAAGTACAAAACCAAGAACTTGTGCACTCTTGCAACCATTAATAGGTTAGTTCCAAAATATGTTATAAAGATATATGAAAGTATATCAAAAACATAGCAATATCACACAAAACATGCATGGAGCAAGCAGAAATTATAGATACGTTTTGGACGTATCAGATGCATGGGGGCATCCCCATGCTTGAGCGCTTGACACTCCTGGATCTTCTTTCATCATCTTCCATCGCACACTTGAAAACTCCCTTCATACATAAGTCATCACAAGCTGATTAGAGAGGTTAGTACCCTTAATAAATAATTTTTCTCCACTGGATATAAAGATATTCTTGAAGAGTACTGTTTCTCAAGAGTGCCAAAAAGTTTTTGCAAAGAAAAAGCAAGCTTAAGGTTTGCAAAAGTTAGGAGAGACAAAACGTGGCAGAATCTGTGAAAAACAGAACAGCAGATAGTAAAGAATTTTCTAGGGGTACTTCTGCAACTCAAATCAAAAAACTCAGAACATACGGAAGTTTCGTAATTGTATAGAGCATACTGTGTAAAAATTTTAGCTTAAAAAGATGAACTGGTATTTTTCTGGAATTTTTCTGGTCACAAGGACAGAATCTGTTTTCTGGACAGCATGTCACAACTTTTACTTCCCTTGCCGTAAGAGGCTAGAACTTGGCACAAAGTTGAAAAATAAAGATACAATGATGTTGCTACAGAATTAACAATCATCAAGACACAACAAAAGAAAAAAGAAAACTCCTAAATTCGTTGCGGACTGCCTCCCGAAAGCGCTTCTTTAAAGCCATTAGCTAGGCTTAATGCAAAAGATCAAGTTGTATCAATCGAATCATTATCAAGATCATCAAAAAGCTCTTCAATTGTACAACTAGTCTTAAGACGTCTTTCAAATAAAGGCCTAATGAATATAATTCTAGGGAGAAAACCAAAATGCGGAAAATCAATGGAAGATTCATTTATAAAATTATCAAAGAGAGGTATTTCTTCCAAAGTTTTCACGGTTTCAACTTCTTTGGCAATAGGTGGCTTATTCTTAGGTCGGGGAACCTTAGGGACATAATTGAACTTAGGTTCCCTTCTTGCCGAGGTCTCAACCTTTTTTTCTTTGATTGAGGAGAAAGTAGTTCCTAGAGTATTAATGATTTCCTCAATCTTATCTATCCTAGAAGGATCCGTATCACGGGATTTGATGACCTCCAAGGTTTTAATAATTTTCAGCATGGAGCTATCAATCCTATTCAAATTCCCTAGAACCTTGCGATCCAACTCATTTATCCTAGTTATACTTGGTATTTCTAACTCTATCTTTTCAAGTTTCTTCATAATATGAGATAGAGTTATATCTTCTTGCATGCTAACAATAGGGAGATTTCCAACAAGATTTTCAATAACATTAAGAGACTCCCAAGTCGGGGCTTCTAGAAAATTCCCATTGATAGCAGTGTCTAATATGAACCTATTCCAAGGAGTAATCCCTACATAAAAATTTCTAAGCAGGATAGTAGTGGATTGCTTCTTGGTGGCTTTTCTATGAGAATCATTAATTCTATACCAAGCATCTTTTAAACTTTATCCACCTTTTTGTTTAAAGGTGAGAACCTCTATCTCAACAAAGGCAGAAGGGCCAGACATAATGACAACTAGCAAGATAAATTTTTTTTTGTAAATTTTGATAATACACAAAGATAAAAACTGAAAGATAAACTAACAAGACTAAAAAACAAAGGTAAAGGGTAGTGTGAAACTCCCCTATCTTAGCACTCGGAGTCCCCGGCAACGGCGCCAGAAATTTGCTTGATGGCGCGAGGGTTGACGGGTGTAGTCTTCTCGCCCTTCGTTGGTGAGCCCCAAGTGGAAGGCGTGATATAGCACAACAGCAAATTTCCCTCGGTAAAGATACCAAGGTTTGTCTCCAGTAGGACTCCAGAGATGATAAGTAGGTGTCAGCGGCGCAACTGACGCGGACCTGCACACAGACACAGATAACTTTGTTCCGAACAAAGTTCAGAGAGGTTGTCAATCTCTCCGGTCTTGTTGTTTACAAAGGATAAAACGCAAGGGATAATAATAGCAACTTGAAAGTAAATGCAGAAAAGTAAATATAGAGGGGAAACAATGATAAGGATATGGACCGGGATACGTGATGTTCGCTAGTGATGTCTCTCTCCCAAAAGACGATAAAATTGCTATGCGAGGTAAACAAATTACAGAAAGGCAATTGACAGGATTATGAATGCACCGCAATGCTAACTATGCTACAAAAGAAAGGAAGAGGTTCAAAAGCACAGGCAGTACGCCAAGGTAAGTAGACCGAAATCCATCTGCATCTACTACTAATCATCCACCTTGAGATATCTATCCAGAACATCTCGCTGGTATTAAGTTGCGAGCCCCACCCAAAGTGTAAACCCAAAGCAACAGACAACTGCATTAAAAAGAACTCTGCGTAAAGTAAACAATCCTTGTAACCGCGGTTACAAGCACCGTTGTTTTCCCCCTTGTGGCAACAACACATCCCCTAGACTCATGTTTCTGTCACTCAAGCGTGTCATCGGGGGGGGGGGGCATGAACCCACAATCTAGCACAACGCTCCCTCTTGGAGTCACTACCTACTACTTGGCCAAAGCAATAAACAGCAACGGGGAACAGGCAAGAATTACTTAGGAACAAAAATATAAGAGATAAAAACCAAATATATTACTCTATCACAATCTGAACATAATCTCATAATCCATCAGATCCTATCAAACTCAACATAGCAATAGAAGAAATATTACAAAGGTGCCTCGATCATGTTGGGTAGCTCACGAGGTCTAAACAATGAAGATCAAAGAGGGGAGGAGAACATCACATAGCTACTGATCACGGACCCATGGTCCAAGGAAAAATACTCATGAGACATCCAGGGAGCATCCATGGTGGAGAGGAGACTCCCGGAGGTCAATCCTCCCTCCGGCAGGGTGCCGGGAAGAGGTCTTCTGGTGCTCCCGATCTTCGGAAGCGCGGCGGCAGAGGAACAGAGGCGAGTTCGCGGAATAGGGTTCTCCTTCTGGGGTTTTCCCGTGACGGGGGATAAATAGGCGAAAGGGGGCAGCCAGAGGTGGGCCAGGGGCCCCAGGCGCCCCCCTGGCGCGGCCAGGGGTGGGGCCGCGCCGGGTGGCTGCCTGGGCCCCCCTGGCTCCCATCTGGCCCCTCCCGGGCTCTTCTCGAAGCTTCCGTCACGCTGATTTTTTATCTGAATTTTCCCGAATTTTTCTGGCACTTTTTATATGGGGAAAAACTGAAATAGAAAAACAGCAGAAAACAGGAACTGGCACTGGGGTGCACTGAGTTAATAGGTTAGTCCAAATATGATCAAAAGTGTATGAAAGTGTATCTAGATCATAGAAATATCACACAAAACATGCATGGAGCAAGCAGAAATTATAGATACGTTTTGGACGTATCACCATAGCATAGGTCTTGGGTTCGGGACGCGTAGGTCATGAAAAATTATTGTTTTCTGCCCCGTTCCCCAACAGTGCTATCAGAGCAAGGCTGTGCGTAAATGTATTGTACGGATAGAACACATCTAGTATGTGGGCATCAATTCTCCAATTGTTACCCTCTCACGTGTACTCGTTTTGCATTGCGGCAATGTCCTGATGAAGCGGCCCCGACCGACCTTACGCGTTTACGCGAGACTGGTTCCACGCTTGACATATGTCTTGTACCATATAAGTGGCTAGGGGGTGTCTGTCTCTCTAACATTAGCGATGCGAAGACGTTTGCAACGGAGGGCCCCGACAGGGGTGTAATAGAGACAATTGCGGGATTGGTGTTGTGGTTGTATGTTCGTAGGCATAGAAACGGTTCTATCTCGAATGCCCTATCAGCCACGTAAAACTTGCAAAAGATAAAGTAGAGGCGTCTAAACTTTAATTTGCAGGGGGGCATCATAGTTAGTATTATTTATACTATAGCATCATGTTTTGCTTGTATTAGATATACGACGGTAGCATTATAGGATGATCCCTCACTAATCCAACAAAGTGTCCTTCCTTAGTGAAGCACCATTGGAAAGATCTCCATTATGGAGGCATCACGTGTCACACGGGTGTCAAACATATTAGCGTTCAAATGAGATGGGTGGAGCAAGCCTAGCATGTCCAGAAACATGGCCTTGCATACGCGGCATATAATCACTAAGGTTATTGTGGCGAGCCTGGCATATGTAGATATGGCCTCGGGACACAGTGATCGAAAGATCGAGCATGAGTCACATGGATGATGTGATTGGCATGATGGCCTACCTTGAGAATATACTGATGGTCGTGTCACACGGGGGAGGTATAGTTCTCAAGGATTGTGTAATCACTTAAAATAAACTATGAGGGATGTTTGTCTGAGTGGGAGTTCTAGAATTGTTTAAAACATGAACTCCTATTATGAACTTAATCTTCATGTCTTAGAAAATATCATTGTAGATAATGTCATAACCAATGTTTATAACCATGGCTCTTTAGTGTGATGTAGAACTTAAGGAAAATGGGTCTTACTTCATTGATGTGTACCAACACCGTTAGAGACATACTCATTACTAATGACTTGTTAAAACATAATACGAGAACTGCTAGGAGATACACCGGATAACTCCGTAATTGAGGAAGATGATGATGAGTATCATATTCATCGTCTCTTATTCAATGACTGTCCGATACACCATACTTCATTCTATGGAATCTGAATTGTGAATGCATGATTAAGACACCAACACGTATGACGTGCTAGGTGATCTTAAAAGCACTAAGTCACAAATCAGAGTAATGGAATATGAGTATATGGACGGGGTTTCTTTCAACCATGGTGGAAGGAACAACCTGCTGAGAAAGTCACTTGGAAAATGTATAAGATACATGAACACCTTGTGTACAACTTGGACTACAGAATGACTGGTTACTTTGTGATAACTGGGGAGTTGCATTCGCTTCCTCCTAGCTACAAAGACCGCGTCTAGACTATGTCATGAAGGAGAATCGTTCACCTGTCATGATGTCATGGTTAAATTTGTGAACTTTAAAGGTAGAACCAATGCAGAAATAGTCATTGACGGAGAAAGTATATTTGATACACGGGTTATAAATGTCTTTCCCCACAAAACACTGATTGTGGTTGATTAAGTATTCGATGCTTGAACTCACTGCTTAAAGAGTGGCTTGGAAGGGATGAGGTCACAATGTGTGCTGACGGTAATCAAGATAGTTGATGGTCGACAACACTCTCCCTCTACATCTATCATTTGATTAGTATATGAATAAATTTATGATCGTTTGAGTGTGAACCTTATTAGTGTGTCTTGCATCTCGCGAAGACAATTATTCATATTAGTGAGAAATAAGTCAGTTGTTCTCCTTTTATGAATGATATCTTTTATGGTCACATTACGGTTACGAATGAGTTATTCTTATATTGATGGTAGTAGTTTGATCATTTATAAGAAATATTGTAATGCCAAGAATTATCCAAACTTAGTAATGACACTACCGTTTAAGTCATGATTGGTTTGATGAAGTCTTGAGATACTTGATCTCTTGACACATGCAAACCATGCCTCTTTAGGTGAGATGACTGAAACCTCGCATTTTGGTAAAGCAGAGTTTGTGATGACTGTTGCATATCATACATAGTGATGTATCATATTTCAGCATGTAGTGAATTTCATTATTTCGTAAACTTCAGATGTGGACTTAGATGAATATGTGTATTCACTAATGAAACATGAGTCTGGGATAGTTTGATGTGATCAAAGGGATTTCAGAATGAAGACGGGTACTAAATTAATGAGAAAAACAAGTCTCTACGATTTGATCAAAGAGACAAATGTTTTGAGTTAGCCTTCGGCATACGGACTTGTGGGAAAGTTGTTCCACAAATTACAATGCTTGGAACACTTCAATATTGTTGATGTGCCTGAACATTATAATCATACTCTATTGGATAGTGTATGGTATAAGTTATCTCTTACCGAGTTACGTTATTATTGTTTAGAGTTATTAATTTAATAAGCAAAAACTCACTTCAGTATAGGGAACCATCAGAGTTCGTGGAAACCAACACTATATAAGTTATGGTGTGTCATGGTTTCTAGGAAAATAATTTATGTGGTAAATTATCTGTGTAGTGTATCCTTAGTCAACTATGGATGCATCTTCCGCAGCTAGGACCAAAGAGCAAAACTTGTGTTGCTAAGTTTGGTGTTTGTCAAGAAGTGTTCTTGATGAATGTGTTAATGGAAGAAAGTGAAAGTTCAAACAAGGTAATTGACCTTGCCTCCAGATGTCAAAGTAGCGCAACGGAATGTGTTCCGAAACCAAAGCTCTACAATTAGAGGAGAAAATGATGATAATGATCATGGTGTTTCGGTTGAAACTTTTACTGAACAAAGTAGGATTCAAGAATACATATTTGCCCTTGTGCAAAGTAATATTCATGATTCACTTGTCAAGTTAATGGAACAAGACATACCTACGAACTACGAAGAAGCGATGGTGGACCTAAGTACGAGAAATGACTATGAGTCATGGAATCCTATATTGAGTTACATTTAAGATTACATGAATCTTATCGAGTAAAGAGGTTACTTGATATTCTCAATAACTTCAAGGTTATAAGGAATAAATGTGAACATCAAAGGAAGACATCAAGATCGATTTGTCATGAAGGATGTTTCTGACAAATTCAAAAGGTTGACTACAATAGTAGCGATGCTTGAGTCAATAGGATTATCACTACGATTGATCCAAATTGTTATCAATACCGTGATTTCCTCAAATCCTGCATTTGAATAAGGGTTGTAATTGGTACAACGAGAAGGTTTTGGAAAACATATGGATGCTAGTGTCTCGTAACCGGAATTCTCGATTTTATGGATGATCAAAGGATTTTGGACTTAGACAAAATATCGAGGAAACATGCATTTGCATGAAACTGAGTGGGAGCTGAATAGTATCCTAAACCTAATATGTGGACGACATATTTTGAGTGGGACCTATGGGAGTATTATCCTGAACTTAATATGTGGGTGACATATTTGAGTGGGAGCTATGTGGATGTTATCCTAGTCTTATATGTGGCTGACATATTTGAGTGGGAGCCTGACAACATTCTCATATATAACATATGGTGAATGATGTAGTTGGTATTAATGATTATTTAAAATCTTTCATGAATGAAGTTAAGCATTGAAAATCTATTAAGATAGATTAGTGCGTTTAATATCATTGAGTCAGAATACTTTCCTCGATAAGATTCTGAAGAATTTCAGAATGGGACAAGTCAAGAAGGTAGTTCTTACTTGTATATCCAAAATAAGTATCGAGTTAATCTCAGTACAAGAACAATGGTTAAATGATGGTTAAATAAAAGAAATGGATGTGTGATACGTCCAAAAAGCATCACTATTTTATATTGTGATTTCACCCTATTCATTGATATATTCCACTTTAAAGTATTGTTCTTATGTTGTTTTGGCTTATTTTACACAGTTTACAACTTTCCGGCGCCGAAGCAGCAGAACCAGAATTCAGCGGTAAAAAGTCGATACCAAGTTGCTGAATCAGATCAAGTCCAAATGTGATGGAATTTTACGAGGAGTATTTTTATGAAGATTGACTGGGGATCACCGAAGGAGGAGGTGAGGGGACGCACCAGGCAGCTAGAAGGGTGCCTGGCGCGGCCCCCCTCCTGGCCGCGCCAGGCACCCTCCTGGATGCCTGGTGGCCCCCTCGGTGCCCCCTCTCGCCTATAAGACCCCCCTGGGGTGAAAACCCTAAAACAAGAGTCATTTCCGTGTTTCGCCGCCGCCACGGGGCGGAAACCTACAGAGGAGAAAAGCCATCTCCAGCGGGCAGATTCCGCCGGGGAGATCACCTCCCGGAAGGGGAGATCGTCGCCGTCATCATCATCATCATCGTCACGGGCATCATCGAGATCATCATCAACATCATACCCAACATCAGCACCATCTCCATCTCCATCCCATCTCATCTCACAATTGCAACTTGTCATGTAATCCGTACTATCTATCCTCTCTACTCTGTTAGTGTTGATTACTACTTTGTGGTGAATGCTATTGAGTTTTGTTGGAGAAATATCATTGTGTCCAGATTATTTATCGCCCATCTATCACCTCTGATCATGATCTCTTTTATGTCTTGTGAGTAGTTACTTTAGTTCTTGAGAACATGGGAGAAGTCTAGTTGTTAGTAGTCATATGATGTTGAAGTATTATGTGTTGTTTGATATTTAAGTTGTGTTGTTATTTCTCCAGTGGTGTTATGTGAGTCGAACACATAACACTTCACCTTTCATGGGCCTAGAGGAATACATTGTGCACAAAGGATGCTTATGGTGGGTTGCCGGAGTGACAGAAACCTGAACCCCAGTTCGCAGACTTTCGCACAAGGGAGTTATGGATCCTTGATCGTAATGCTGTGGTTAGGCTTATGTCTTAATTACTACCTTGTATTTGCGGATGCTTGCAAGGTGTGTAATCATAAGAGTACACTTATCTTAGTCTAGAAGGTGTACTAGCATTGATCCACCCACCGACACTTATCAACACGATACATATTACTTGGCAGAGTATGGTGAAAGTGACTTGACTATCTCTCCCGTGTTTTCTCGAGAACGCTTTAGATTTTATAAGTTCAGTTCCTAGGATTATCCTTGTTAAAGGATTGGGCCACTTGCTACTCCTCAGTTACCCTGTTTACTTTGCCTGTCTTTTACTTTTCTGTTGCTTAAACCAAAAACCCTAAATATTTACCTTTGAGTGTTTGCAGCCCTTTCCTTATCCAGTGTCACTTATCAACACCTTCTGCTCCTCGTGGGATCGATACTCTTATTTATAGAAAATCTACAATTGATCCCCTAGACTTGTGGGTTATCAAGAATCGTTTATTGGCGCGGTTAACAGGGAAGGCAACCCAACTAAACCTATTAACTTCTCCGCCATCAATGAGCTTTTCTGGCGCCGTTGTCGGGGAGTGTAGCGCTATTGGTAAGTGAAGCCGGTAAGGGAACTTTTATTTTCTGTTGTTACTTTCAGTACTTATGGACTCTTCTGCTGTTGGTTCGTTGCTGGTAAGGAGCCGCCCCACGACTGTGGTGGTCACTCCTACCCCTACTGGAATTGTTCCCTATAAAATACCATCTGGTATTTTTGATTATGTCTTGGCTAATCGTTATACAGGAGAAGGACATCCGGGAGAACACCTGCTATATTTATCACAATTATGTTCTTTATTCAAGCTTGTAGGTGTGACGATGGAGTTCTTCATGAAGAAACTATTCTCAATATCACTCAAAGATAAAGCTTCAGATTGGTATAAGCTACTCGATAACTCTGATCTGCTTGAATGGCCAGAGCTTATGTCTCTCTTTTATGCAAAGTTTTATCCTCTTCGTGAAATTCACCAAGACAGGAACTACATCTACAATTTTTGGTCTCGCGACGGAGAGAGCATCGCTCAAGCTTGGGGGAGACTGAAGTCCCTGATGCTCAAATGCCCAAACCATGAGCTCCCCAAGGAAATTATACTTACAATTTTTTATGCCAGGCTTTCTCGTCAGGACAAGGAGATGTTGGATGCCTCCTCTAGTGGGGTATTCCAGACCAGAAGTATGGAAGAAAAATGGGATCTTATAGAAAGGATCCAGAAGAACACTGAAGACTGGGAAATTGATAAAGGTATTGAACCCTCTATAAACTATGAGCATGACTACATTGAGAGTTATGTGAAGACTGATTACTTTAATACCTTTTGCTCTAAAATTGGTCTTGATTCCCAGCTAATGGTTGACTTTTGCAAGGACTTTGCTTCTCATATTGATACTTCCAGGAAGAAGGAGAATCAACATCATAAACCTTTCAAGGAGTCACCAATTGAGATTAATGTTACTGATCCTGTTTTACCTGCAGTTGTGTATGAACAACCTCCTTACCCCTCCAGGATAAAGGAGCACTCTTTTGTTACAGGTATTCTAAACAAGAATGGAAGGATCACTGACGAACTTGAGGACATGATCAAGGTCCAGCCTCAAGTTGCAATGGTCAAGGATCTGGTAACCAGTGATATTGAAGAATCTACTATTAGTTTTTGTGCTGTTGCCACTAACATTGTCACAACCAGGAACAAAGGCCCAATTTCAGGTACACCAGTTGTATCTATCAAAATAGGAGATCATAATTACTATGGGCTATGTGATTTGGGATCCAGCGTCAGCGCTATTCCCTTCACACTTTATCAAGAAATCATGCATGAGATTCAGCCGTGTGATATTGAGGACATAGATGTCACTATCCATCTTGCAAATAAACAAACAATCTCTCCAGTTGGGATTGTAAGAGATGTTGAAGTACTCTGCGGGAAGGTAAAATATCCTACAGACTTTCTTGTACTTGGTTCAGTGCAAGATAGTTTTTGCCCTATTATCTTTGGTAGGCCCTTCCTCAGCACTTGCAGAGCTATAATAGATTGCAAGAAATGTAAAGTTTCTGTTGAATTCAACGGTGAGCCGTATGAATTTAATTTTTCTAAGTTTTCTAAGCAGCCTCGTGGTCCTGACCTGTCAAGTAATGACAAAATAATTGAAGAAATTGCTTCCATTGCTATTCCTCCTAATGACACTTTGCAGCAATTTATGGAAGACCACGAGAATGATATACATATGCAGGAAAGGGATGAACTAGAAGACATATTTTTAAGACAAACTCCCATCCTGAAGCACAACCTCCCGGTTGAACCTTTAGGAATCCTCTCGCAACCGAAAGAAGACCCGATGTTCGACCTAAAACCACTACCCGATACGCTCAAGTATGCTTATTTAGATAAAAAGAAAGTATATCCTGTTATTATCAATTCCAACCTTTCAGGGTATGAAGAAGAGTGATTATTGGAGACACTCCGCAGACACCGAGGTGCTATTGGCTATACTCTTGATGATCTCAAGGGTATTAGTCCATCCATTTGCCAACATACTATCAATCTCGAGCCCGATGCTAAACCAGTTGTTGATCATCAACGACGGTTGAACCCAAAGATGAAGGACGTGGTTAGGACGGAGGTTCTCAAACTTCTAGCCGCAGGTATCATCTATCCTATAGCTGATAGTAAGTGGGTAAGTCCCGTTCATTGTGTTCCTAAGAAAGGAGGTATGACTGTTGTTCCTAATGATAAAAATGAACTAATACCTCAGAGGACTATTATTGGATATAGAATGTGTATTGATTTTAGGAAGTTAAACAAGGCCACCCGGAAGGACCACTATCCTTTGCCCTTTATTTATCAGATGCTCGAGCGGTTGTCTAAAAACACCCACTTCTTCTATCTTGATGGGTACTCTGGCTTCTCCCAGATTCACGTCAACACCGCGGATCAAGAGAAGACCACTTTCACGTGTCCATACGGTACTTATGCTTATAGGCGTATGCCTTTCGGTTTGTGTAATGCACCTGCTACTTTTCAGAAGTGTATGTCTGCAATATTTCATGGTTTCTGTGAGGAGATTGTAGAAGTTTTCATGGACGACTTTTCCGTCTATGGAAAATCCTTTGACCACTGTCTCCACAATCTTAATAAAGTTTTGCAGAGATGTGAAGAAACAAATTTGGTGCTCAATTGGGAGAAGTGTCATTTCATGGTTAACGAAGGGATAGTTCTTGGACACAAGATTTCCGAAAGGGGAATTAAAGTGGACAAGGCAAAATTTGAAGCTATTGAAAGAATGCCCTATCCAAGGGACATCAAAGGTATTCGTAGTTTTCTAGGTCATGCTGGTTTCTATAGAAGATTTATCAAGGACTTTTCTAAGATCTCGAGACCCCTTACCAATCTTCTCCAGAAGGATGCCCCTTTTGTATTTGATGAAGATTGTAAGGAAGCTTTTGAAGTTCTTAAGAAAGCCTTGATAACCGCTCCTATAGTACAACCACCTGACTGGAATTTGCCCTTTGAAATTATGTGTGATGCTAGTGATTTTGCTGTTGGAGCTGTTTTAGGACAAAGGGTTGACAAGAAGTTGAATGTCATCCACTATGCTAGCAAAACACTTGATAGTGCTCAAAATAATTATGCTACTACCGAGAAGGAATTCTTGGGAGTGGTGTTTTCTTGTGATAAGTTTAGGAAGTATATTGTTGATTCTAAAGTTATTATTCATACTGACCATGATGCCATTAACTATCTTCTGCAGAAAAAGGATGCCAAACCAAGACTCATTAGGTGGGTACTCCTTCTTCAAGAATTTGATTTGCAGATTGTCGATAGAAAAGGAGAAGACAATCTGGTGGGGGATAATCTTTCAAGGATGGAAGATATCCCGCACGATCCAATTCCAGTCAACGACAGTTTCCCAGATGAACAGCTTGCTGTTGTGAAAGTACAATCTCATTCTGACCCTTGGTTTGCAGATTATGCTAATTTTATCGTTGCAAAGTTTTTGCCTCCAGGTTTCACATTTCAGCAGAGGAAGAAATTCTTCATGGATTTGAGGCATTACTTTTGGGATGATCCACATCTTTATAAAGAAGGTGTGGACGGGATCGTAAGAAGGTGTATACCGGAGCACGAGCAGCAGGACATTCTTCGACAATGTCATGATAGTCCCTATGGAGGACATCATGCCGGTGAAAGGACCGCACATAAAGTTTTACAATCAGGTTTTTATTGGCCTACTCTCTTTAAGGACACCCGAAGGTACGTTCTATCTTGTGATAAGTGTCAGAGAGTTGGTAACATTAGCAGGAGAAATGAGATGCCTATGAATTACTCACTAGTGATCGAACCTTTCGATTGCTGGGGTTTTGATTTTATGGGTCCTTTTCCTCCTTCACACAAGTACACACATATCTTAGTTGCTGTTGATTATGTAACCAAGTGCGTTGAAGCAATCCCCACTGAGAGTGCTGATCACAAGACATCTTTGAAAATGCTCAAAGATGTAATTTTTCCTAGGTTTGGAGTACCAAGGTACCTCATGACAGATGGAGGGTCACACTTCACGCATGGAGCTTTTAGGAAAGCTCTAGCAAAGTACGATGTCAATCATATGATTGCATCACCGTACCACCCTCAAACTAGTGGGCAAGTTGAGATCACCAATAGGGAGATCAAGTTGATCTTGCAGAAAACAGTAAGTAGTTCTAGAAAGGACTGGTCAAAGAAGTTAGGAGATGCTTTGTGGGCATATATAACTGCTTACAAAAACCCCATGGGCATGTCTCCGTATAAGATGGTCTATGGCAAGGCTTGCCATTTACCATTAGAGTTAGAGAATAAAGCTTTCTGGGCTGTCAAGGAGCTGAATGCTGACCCAAAGTTAGCTGGTGAAAAGCGTCTCATGAACTTGACTTCTCTAGATGAGTGGAGAAGTGAAGCTTACGAGAGCGCTAAAATGTTCAAGGAAAAGGTAAAGAAGTGGCACGATAAAAGAATTCTGAAACGTGAATTTAATGTTGGTGATAAAGTTTTGTTGTTTAGATCTCGTTTCAGGTTTTCTCCAGGTAAACTACTTTCCAGATGGGAAGGACCTTTTCATATCGAAGAAGTATATCGGTCGGGTGCAATCAAGATCAATAATTTCGAAGGCACCAAACCCCAAATTGTGAATGGACAAAGACTCAAACATTATATGGCAGGTGATCCAATCAATGTGGATGCAAACATGATATATACAAGTACTCATGAAGAACATGTTGCAGCCCAGTTTCAGACTCCGGCAGGAGCAAAATTAGAAAAGGTATGAATTATGGTAAGAAAACACCGCGAACGTCAATAAAAATTAGCTTTTCAGAGTTTTTGCGGAATTAGGAAAATTCCAAGCCCGAGTGGAGCCGGAGAGGAGCTCCAGGGAGGCCAGGAGGCCCCCTGGCGCGGCCCCACTCCTGGCCGCGCCGGGCCCCCTCTTGGCTGCCCTGGACTCCGCCTCCGACTCCACCTAGGCTTGAAACCTTCCTTCTGTTGCAGAAATTTTTGCTATATATTTGCCCGGATAGCCCCGGCACCGTATCTCTCGATTTCGCGTGTTTTCTTTCTCGGTCTATTTCTTCCAGGGGAAAAGCTGTTGCTGAAGATGTCTTCTTGTGGCTCGAGCAGAGAGGACTTCTTGGGATGGCGTCTACATCAAGTTCAGAAGGATCTTAATCAAGGGAAGCACGTTGATTGGGCTACCGAAGAAGAAATTGCCGCAAGACAAGCGGAGATGGAGCGTGCCGTGAGAGAGGAAGTCAAGACTATCACTGCCCAACAACAAGGAGGTCCAAGCAATCCCATCATGGTGGGATCTGTTCATCCTCAGTATGATCTTTCTCTTAACCTTTCAGGGCCCTCCATTTCACTTGAAGATCAACGCATGCTTTCCACCATCTCCGAGGCCTACCGCATCACCAACCAACTCTGCGAAGATTTCCGTGTACTAAAAATACAAGTGGAAGTCTTGGAGTCAGAGAAACAAAACCTTCTCCGTGTCATCAGGGATCTGAAGAAACAACCACAACAAGAATGAGGAGTAAAACTTCTCGAGTAATGGCACCCCCTTAGCTTGTTCCAAGCTTGGGGGAGTGCCCGGTATCTTTATCTTTTTCTTTAGGATTCAAGTAGAGTCGTATCATGTCTAGGGAGGTCACTTTATGAAATAGGTGTTGCTTTGAGGTCTATCCCTCCTCTTGTGGAGAGCTTTCTATCCGTGAGTGTGGAGTCGTCTATGAAGGAATATTAATGAGAAGTCTATTGGTTTCTTCGCTGCACTTGGTATTCTCTTCACTCAATCGACATTATGAGCTGATTCTTATGGGGAGTATTGACCTTATATCAGGTATGGCTTCGAAAACTTTATTTAATCTTGGCAAGTATAGCTTTAGTCATAACAACAAGCATGTTTTTCTCAAAGTAGCGACATAGCCAAAACCTTTGTGTTATTATGCTTGAAGTGTTATGTTGACAAGGAAGACAACTTGATGTTTCATGCTAGTTTTAATGTTTATGCTTTGTATTGCTTGCATCTAAGTTGTCATCAATTGTCTGCTCTCTCAAAGCCTTGCTAGCCAAAACTCTGTACTAAGCGGAATTCTGCTTGTACTTCCATACCTTGAAACCAACTGCTTCCACTTGAGTCCACCATACCTTCCTACTTGTGGTATTCCACTACCACTCCTAAAGTATATAATTTATGTGCTATCTTTAGATGTTCAAAGTCTTCTGTTTTGTGCCGCTGATTCAGCTCATGAGGAAGTGGTGGGTGACCCATGATCTTCTTAATTTGGACAAGTTTTATCTTGGCATTGCATGTCTAATCTGCAAACCCCTAATACGAGAAGGGACTGACATGAGTGCCCAGCTCGTAAAAGATAAATACTAACACACAAGTTCCTTCGCCCTTTTACGAGTGATAAACAAAGGAATCCAAGGGGATGTGATCGTCCCCACATGGGATCCGTTCCTCGAAACTTGTCCAAATCATGAAGTGAGTGAGTTATCTATCAGCAGTCGTTGACGGATCATGCACCACCCAAAAAGTTTGTTTTTATTCTGTTTGATCTAGAGATAGCACATAAGTTTTCCCTGCTTACCCTTTTGCACGGGGTTTATCTTTATTTTGTGCTGAGTCAGTCCTTCCTACTTCCTTCTTTCTTGAGAGAGAAAAGACATATGATTTTGATAAAGATGCTTGCATATAAACTTGCATTGAAATCTAGCATGTTATATCTTTGTTGACATGATCTTTTGATAAGTGAGTTGTTTACAAAAGCTTATGCTTAGTAAACATCTTCCTTTGTGTTGATATGTGCACTTCTTGACTAATAGCATGTTGTTTCAAAAGCTTCAACTGTTCCTTTATAAGTGAAAGAGCAAAAGTAAAAGTTATTAGTTGTTCCTTGACCAAGGCTATGTTTGTCATGATTTGATGAGTTTTCTAGGTCCTACTTTGTTATAATTGTAACTACTTTCTCATAAGGACCTTATGAGTTGAGGTTGCTGTTGAGGATGTTTAAGTTTGGTGAGGAATCTTGATGCTTCTTGTTCGTATTCTTTTATCGACACTTCACTCTCTAAACTTGTGGACAGGTTTACCGAGCTCAGCAATCGCTTGAGGACAAGCGAGGTCTAAGCTTGGGGGAGTTGATACGTCCAAAAAGCATCACTATTTTATTTTGTGATTTCACCCTATTCATTGATATATTCCACTTTAAAGTATTGTTCGTATGTTGTTTTGGCTTATTTTACACAGTTTACAACTTTCCGGTGCCGAAGCAGCAGAACCAGAATTCAGCGGTAAAAAGTGGATACCAAGTTGCTGAATCAGATCAAGTCCAAATGCGATGAAATTTTACGGGGAGTATTTTTATGAAGATTGACTAGGGATCACCGAAGGAGGAGGTGAGGGGACCCACCAGGCAGCCAGAAGGGTGCCTGGCGCGGCCCCCCTCCTGGCCGCACCAGGCACCCTCCTGGATGCCTGGTGGCCCCCCTCGGTGCCCCCTCTCGCCTATAAGACCCCCCTGGGGTGAAAACCCTAAAACAAGAGTCGTTTCCGTGTTTCGCCGCCGCCACGGGGCGGAAACCTACAGAGGAGAAAAGCCATCTCCGGCGGGCAGATTCTGCCGGGGAGATCACCTCCCGGAAGGGGAGATCGTCGCCATCATCATCATCATCGTCACGGGAATCATCGAGATCATCATCAACATCATCCCCAACATCAGCACCATCTCCATCTCCATCCCATCTCATCTCACAATTGCAACTTGTGTTGTAATCCGTACTATCTATCCTCTCTACTCTGTTAGTGTTGATTACTACTTTGTGGTGAATGCTATTGAGTTTTGTTGGAGAAATATCATTGTGTCCAGATTGTTTATCACCCATCTATCACCTCTGATCATGATCTCTTTTATGTCTTGTGAGTAGTTACTTTAGTTCTTGAGAACATGGGAGAAGTCTAGTTGTTAGTAGTCATATGATGTTGAAGTATTATGTGTTGTTTGATATTTAAGTTGTGTTGTTATTTCTCTAGTGGTGTTATGTGAGTTGAACACATAACACTTCACCTTTCATGGGCCTAGAGGAATACATTGTGCACAAAGGATGCTTATGGTGGGTTGCCGGAGTGACAGAAACCTGAACCCCAGTTCGCAGACTTTCGCACAAGGGAGTTATGGATCCTTGATCGTAATGTTGTGGTTAAGCTTATGCCTTAATTACTACCTTGTATTTGCGGATGCTTGCAAGGTTTGTAATCATAAGAGTACACTTATCTTAGTCTAGAAGGTGTACTAGCATTGATCCACCCACCGACACTTATCAACACGATACATATTACTTGGCAGAGTATGGTGAAAGTGACTTGACTATCTCTCCCGTGTTTTCTCGAGAACGCTTTAGCTTTTATAAGTTCAGTTCCTAGGCTTATCCTTGTTAAAGGATTGGGCCACTTGCTACTCCTCAGTTACCTTGTTTACTTTGCCTGTCTTTTACTTTTCTGTTGCTTAAACCAAAAACCCCTAAATATTTACTTTTAGGTGTTTGCAGCCCTTTCCTTATCCAGTGTCACTTATCAACACCTTCTGCTCCTCGTGGGATCGATACTCTTATTTATCGAAAAGCTACAATTGATCCCCTAGACTTGTGGGTTATCAACAATCGTTTATTGGCGCGGTTAACAGGGAAGGCAACCCAACTAAACCTATTAACTTCTCCGCCATCAATGTGCTACATCCTCTATGCCTCTGTCATAGGTTCTTTCATATAAAAACCAAAGTTTTGTACTCGACGTAATGTGACCCAAGTTCTTAGTAAGAAGAACATGTTGTGATATGATTTATGAGTAAATCATTGAACAAAGAGTTAAGTTTATCCTTCAGTATCTGGGGAGAACTAAGGATACATCTCTAATTTGTAAAGGATAGTGGACTTGACCATAAATGTTATGCTGGTTCAAGTTCTGACACTAACCTGGAAAATTGAGATATCATACTAATAAATGCCTAAGTTGAAATAAACATGGTTAGAGATCAAATTTGCATACAATGCACTAAGGATTAAATCTACAATGATATGGCTACTTTAGAAGTGGCAAGAGTTATATTCTGGCTTAAGAAGTTCGACTTCTGACTGAGTGAGTTTCAGTGTGCATGACTATGGGAAAGTCCGCGTGACCCACCGGATGTCATTGCTGAAACACAAACAAACGAAGTCTCACTCTACCGCCGAATATATATATATATATACCTCATCATTTTAATGGATAATGAAGTAATGTCAAACTAGGTGACATTAATGATTTGCAGAAGACATACGGATCTGAATGGTACCCAGATCGTTGATACAACCTTTTCCACAAGCAAGCATGATCTATAACCATATACATGATGTGGAGTTATGATCCACAGAAAAATGCAACTAGATTATTTGTACTCTAGTGCAAGTGGGAGACTATTGGGAATGTGCCCTAGAGGCAAACAAAATATGTTTATTGGCGTATTCCATTAGTTCATAATAAGTTTTATACTGTGCTATAACTGTATTAAGCGGAAACATTAATACACATGTGGTATACAAACAACCAGGTCCCTAGTTAACTCTAGTAAACTAGTCCATTGGGCAATTGATGATCAAGGTTTCCTGATCATGAGATGTGAACAGTCTATTGACAATGGGGTCATGTCATTGGGAGAATGACATGATGGACACACACCCACCAGAAGTGTTGCAATGTGATCCAGTCACATAGTTCAACATTGCGATAACTATAAACGTAGTGACCCGATCCTTAAGACTGTGATGATCATACATAATTGCTATCTACCAGGATGCTTTGAGTGCATTAACCGTTACACTGAAACATGGTAACCATAAAGTTGTATCTTGGGTATTCCGAAGTAGATATGTTGATGAGTATGCAAATAGATCAAAACGGGATTTGTCCATCCGAGTGACGGATAGGTACTCTAGGCCCACTCGGTAATATTACATCGTAAAGATTGCGCAATCATGTGACTAGGTCACGTGGTTGTAATATCACGGGAACGAGTAAACATGTTTGTCGGTAACGAGAATGAACTAGGTATATTGGATACCGACGATCAAACCTCGGACAAACAAAGTACCGTATGACAAAGGGATCAGGACTCAACGTTAACGGTTCAAACGATGAAGTTAATTCGATGGAAGCGCAGGGGCTCATCAAGGATTTTAACCAGATCCCACATGATGGTCATTGGTCAGAGAGTGTCTGATCATGTCTGTTGTTTCCCGAACTGTAGGGTGTCACGCTTAAGGGTATTCGACGCAATAAGGATTGATTCGGGATCATCGGTGAAATAAGAGAGAACACCGGAATTGTTCCGGGAGGTGCCGGAAGTTGTTCTTGATATTTTGAAAGATTCAAAATAATGTTTAATAATGTTTTATTATTTAATTAACATAATTAAATATTAAAATATGATTAAATATAATTAAAAATGAATTAAAAGGCATATGGGCCTAAAGAGGCCCATTAGGGGAAGGAGGGAGCTCCCCCTTGGGCCAAGGCGCCAAGGGAGGGAGCCCACCTCCCCTAGCCGCCTCAAACCCCCCCCCCTCCCTAGGGTTTAGTCGCACATGGGAAGGGGAGGGAGGGTGGCACCCCTCCTTGGCCTATATAAGGAGGGGTGGGGTGCCTTTTTTCTACACACAATTTGATTTGAGACAAGTTTCTCAGATCTCTCTTCTCTCTCTTTCTCCCTCCACGAGTGGACTCCCCTTGTTTGGAGTCTACATTTGGTTGGGGTTTCTCCACCATACGCACGCCGTCGTGCTGCTGGAATCGGGATCCGAATCCATCTTATTTCCGCTGCTCTTCTGGTTCGGAGCCCGGAGGGAACATCGGGTACACCGTATGCGTGTAATCCCGCGAGACGCTACACTTGTGGTGCTCCTTCATCGTTGAGGCCGTGTCGCGATGTCTTCACCAACAATGTTCCGACGGGGAGGTAATCCCGTCATCGGTCTTCAAGGACCGGGTGGCCTCAGGAGTCATCGTGGATCTGCGCGGCATCGGGGATTGCCGGTATGACTACATCAACCACGTTCACGCGGGAACGTTTCCCGCTTAACGGACTACATACTGGTATGTGGCCAATTCCATCCGTTACTTGCATCGCCATAGCATAGGTCTTGGGTTCGGGACGCGTAGGTCATGAAAAATATTGTTTTCTGCCCCGTTCCCCAACACTTGGATCGTGTACACCTGTCCTTGAGGCGGTTTGTAGCGTATTTCGGGACTTGGAGTTGGCGACTGCTCGGTTCGTCGGGTACGCTTGACTTCTCGTTGTATTTCCTCCTTGAGGCTGTCGGCGAGTTCGTTGAACAGGCGGCAGTCTCCCAGAGTGTGACCCGATCTGATGTATCCCCAGTCGTCTTCGAAGTAGTGGATCGTGCCGGGTCCTTCTAGCTGCTCCCTGACCGTGAGTTTGCTGGATCCGGCGTGCCGTCTCATCCTTGAGATTTGGAAGATCTGCGCGTGATCCGCCGTGTGCCTGTGGACTCGCGGGTCATTTCGATCCCCTCGCTCAGATTCTAGTTCTTTATAAGGTTGGCGAATTCGTCTGGTCTTCGATCTGGGTCATAGTATTCGCCGGTCTGAGTCTCAGAGTCGCTGTCCTGGCGGGCGACAGCTGTCCGCACGGCGGCGGGTCGTCGAGTGGTCGGCGAGCGCGTAGATGTATAGTGCGACTCGTCGAGTGGGGTCTCTTCGTAGAATCCTCACGCCTGTCTTCTAGGTCATCGATTTTTTCTTCGTTGGCGATGATCTTGACGATCGCTGATCTCGAGCTCGGAGTCGGTGTCTTCTTGTGCGGCGGGTGCCTGGGTGGCGGTGGGTCGTCGAGTGGTCGGCAGGTCCTCTGCTTCATGTTGTAGTTCGTCGATCGGGATCTCTGCGTAGAACCCTCGCGCCTTTCTTTTGGGTCGTTGATTTCTCCTTCGCTGGCGGTGGACTCGGTTGCCGCCATAGTATTGGTCTTGGCACAGCTGCAGGACGAGCGATCTCGATGGGGCGGCAGAGATGTTTGCCGTGATCTTAAATTCTTCGGGTGGATTGGATCTGGTTCTTGCTCTTGAGTTGTGGCTTGCTGAAGACGGAACCGCCGAGATCGTAATTCCAACCTGTGTAGTTCCCACAGACGGCGCCAATTGACGGGGATTAACCCTGGAAAATCCCATGGTCAGGGACCCTGGGTTAGTCATGAGAGGCTCAGGTTGGACGATAGCTCGTCGGCTAACAGGAGGAGACGTTCCTGCTCGATGTTATTGCTTGGAGATGCGATTACAGGGAAGGCCAAGGCTAGTGCGCACAAGGCTAGGGTTACAGATTGTGTCTTCGACCCCCTTCGACGTCTCCCCTCCCAGCCCTTATATACTAGGCTAGGTCTCGGGGAACCCGTCTTGGATTACAGATGAGGTTTCCTAACCCTAATCTTGTACCGCACGGCAGGTTTGCACCTTCCTTACGAGTCGCGGACTCCTACGTCGGTGCCACCAGTGGGCCAAGGCTGGGCCTAGACGACATCTTTGTGGGCCTTCTGACTTCGGGTACACCGGGTAGAACCATCCATAGGAGTCGTGGGGTCACCCCCTCGTCATGGACGCTGTCACGAATCGTTTTATTTGTATTTTCGTAGGCGTTGTAGATATGAAATTGATTATTTTCAACGAAAACTTATTTGAGTGTTCTTGCAGTATCTCCATTATATGTTGTTACTTTGGTAAAGTAGTGGCTTATAACTTCAAGAGGGAGCGGTGTGTGCTCGATGGTGGGTTTGTGCCTCCTTGGGTCTGGGCACGAGTGACAAAAACGTCTAAGACGAGGGATGTGTTGTTGCCACCAAGGGTAAATAACGATGTTTGTGACTATTTTTTGCTCATAGATGTTGCATACATTATGTGTCAAGCTCATAGCATTTGTATGTTTGCGTTTGCAACTTAATACCAGCGAGATACATTGGATAGTGGTCTCAAGGTGGACTTTTAGTTACAGATGTTGCTTGATAGCGATCTATATATGTTTGACGTAATGTCTACATGATTAGGACATTCAGCTTTCTTATGTCATAATTAGCATTGTAGTGCGATTATAATTCTGTCAATTGTCTAATTGCAATTTTTTTACTCAGTATGTTTATCGTCTTTTGGAGAGACACCACTAGTGAAGTTGTGACCCCTGGTCCATCTTTTATTGTTTACAACCATTTGAATTTACTTTTATTCAATATTTTTCTTGCTGCAATTTATTATTACTATTATTATTATCCACATCATATGTTTGATTTCTTCGTAAAAAACAAGATGAGAAGCTCGACAACCTTCCTGGATCGTTGGGGATGAAAGAGTTTTTGTCTTGTGTGCAAGACCGTGTTTTCTAGCACAACACCTACCTGAAGACTTTGAAGTCCTATTGGATCGATAACACTGGTATCTTAACCAAGGTGAATTTACTGCTTGCTGCATCACACTCTTCCTCTTGTGTGTAAGGCCCGATATGCGGTACTGTTCCAGATCTAGATGTTTTCATCCAGATCCGGGGACGAAGCGCATATCGGTCCCACCGCGACATATGACAATGCCATATGCCCCGGATTTTCAACATGATATCACAACATTACAACTACAAGGATACAACATCTCATGCAATCGGCATACAACTGCCTTAATACAATACAATAGCGGAAGATACATGTCTGAGTACAGACTACAAACAAATGCCTAGTGGCAAAGAGAAAAACATCGATCCCCATAACCACACGAGTCCAGGCCCTTCGCTGGGATCCACCTAACTAGTCGTCGTCGAGTCTCCACGTGAAACGTCGATCATCGTACCTGTTGTCGATCAAGAACCATGAAAAGAGGCAATAATAAAGTGTGTTATTATTTATATATTCATGTTCATAGTTAATGTTTATATTTCTGTGCTATAATTGCAATGATCCTGACTATGAGATTCAGAAGAAAACTCATATGCATGTGTGGAAATGTAAACAACAAGAGTTCCTGGTTTTGCCTCTAAGACCAGCCCATGTGCTTATTGATGATTATGTTTTCTTAATCATGGACATTGTTCTTGTAACAAGGATGTCAATAGCAATGAGAGCATATTGTTAGTAGAACAATGATGTTGAACCGACCCCAGTGTTAAATGATATACTTAGAGAACTCATCGAAAACAACGTTATAAGTCATATCATAAAATGTTATTATATACATAGTTCCTTAGACCATGAGAATGTCAAGTTGGTTCACACAAGAAGATGTGCTTTGGTTCTTAGATGAATCTTCCCGTAAATGGGAAGTAGTAAAATAAGTTCTGGGTACATTGGACAGTGTGTCTAGTAACGGTGATAGTTCGAGATTAGGATTTGCTCCTTCACGATGAAGAGATATAGACTCAGGGCCCACTCGGTATAACGGTATCCATTCTCGTCTGGCCAAACACTTTGTGATTCAATCACGGGGATACCGGTATACGTAACGAGGAATGAAGAAAAACGAGCAATGAGGATAACTGATGGCTTGTGATCAAGAAGTTGTTTCACATGGGTGCCAAACTTCTCTCCTCTAACTTTGTCATATATCGCGAAGCAAAGGGAATAGTATACGATAAACATAAAGGTTCACTCGAAGTCTTTTCGTGTATGTGTGGGAGTCGTTGATTATTGACGAATGACTGTAAGTCTGGAAAGCGTTTCGAGTCATGTCGACATAATACCGAACCTATTGGGTCACACACTTAAAGTGCAGTAATCTGATAGAATACTAGGATGATTGAAGGTTTAGTGGAAGCAAGTAAAGAGCAAATAATATGGCTAAGATACTTTGGAATTGTTTCAGATAACTTTAGTTCACATGAAATTGGTAATGGGAAAGTTTACGATCAACCGGAATAGTTTCGGTGATCGGTGGACAGCTTAAAAAACATGTTGTGTTCACCGGACATATTAACCTTAGCCCAGATTGTTTCGAGACCTATTTAGATGGCTTTGGAACATTCATTAGAGGTCCAGGAAGGTCCTGGAAGTGTTCCAGAAGTGTCCGAAATGTCCCGAAACGGTCCCGATAGGCCCCAGAAGGTCCTGGAAGCTTCTAGAAGGTCACGGAAGGTTCCGGGCATTACCACCCACTAGCCCCAACCCCTATCTTGGGGGGCAAGCCACCTAGGCTGCCCTGGCTGGCCAAGAGGTGGGGGCGCATCAAAGGGGGGGGAATCCTACTTGGAGTAGGATTCCCCAATCCTATTATGGAAGGAGTCCTAGTGGGAAAGTCATACGAGGTTTGGAGTCCAAGTTGACTCCCCACCCCCTAGGCCGGCGCACCAAGCCCCTTGTCCACCTATATAAGGTGAGCCAAGGGGGGAGACACACAAGCCCCTGCGCCCCCCCTTGCCCTTGTTGCTAGTTGCTCCTCTTTTAGACCCCGGTTTAGATTCTAATCTAGATCAGAACTCGCTAGGGTTTTCTCTCTCTAGTTTTCTCGGAGGCGTTCTTCTCTGGACGGCGGAGCGCTGCCGGATTGCTGTGCCGGACGTCTGGATACCGGTGGAGAGATCATAGCTTTGATCTTACTTCGAGGATCATCTTCTTCTTCCTCGGAGAACTGTTCGAGGGAATCGACGAGGAGATCCGTTCGTGGGAGAGATCGTGGGACGGATCGTGAGATCTTCTTCAACTCGCATCACCAACTCTTCTTCCGCTGCAATTGTTGGTGATCATTATCCTAAATCTTGTATGCAATCTATCATGGATGATCTTGGGTTCTTAACTCGTAGGCACGAAATTTTTGTTTTCTACTACGTTTCCCAACACAGGCCTCTAGCTCACCAGGTGTGGACCAACAGAGAAACTATGTCTCCGCTGGCCCGGGTTATTTTAATGGTTATCTACTAGAAGTGACCCCATAAAATGTTTGAAACATATATGCATGGTTTCAAATGGTAAATCAGCTTGGGCCACCTCTAGAAATGTTTGAAGCTAGATAGGTAAGAAAAGGGGACCCCATAAAATCCCACACGCGGTTAGGCACGCTCAGTCTTAGAACCAATACCCGGAGCTCAGATCCTATGTGACTCGAATGGAACAAAGCGTCGGGGCGGGATAGCCTAGACCTTCCATCCTTCGTCGAATATAGTCAACATTATAATAATCATATCATCAACAACAATATAATAATGTGATATCCCAAACCAAGGAGTAACAGGATAACATCGTAGCATCCTAAGCATGCATACTAAGCAGGGGCTGAGAAACGAGCAATAGTAACATAGCAGTACATGGTTTGCTGGGAGGGGACATGGCTGTATCGGTTTAAGAGAGGCTGTAAACATGTGGTAGGATCAAACATCGAGCCTAATCTAGACTAGCATGCAAACCGCTGGTTGAAATAGAATGGATCATAAGTAATGTATAGTCCTTGCATGTTGATAAGTCGGGTTCCGAAGGTGTGGTTGATCGCAAGATCGCATCGTCTCCGAGAGGTACCCGCGGAAGCACACAAGACGGTAAACGGTGGAAAGCAATCAACGAGCAAGCATCTATTACTACGAAGCAAACACGATCAAGCATCAACAAGAAGGCAACACGAGACATCGCACCTACCTTCGAGAGCGGTTACTAACAGGTTAAGTGGAGTACTCGTCACACACGACGATACCGCACATTTATGATGGTTCAAGTTGTTTAGCTACACAAGGTGAGCAGAGGTTATTGACATGGCATCTCACTCAAGCATGGCATAGCACACAAACATGACAAGAGGTGAAGCATAAGGTAAACTATCTATGCTAGTCAATTTAAGTGAGGCACAATCCTAAACATGGCACATCACTAAGTACCCCCACGACAATTAAAGGATTTGGTACTGTTCTGCCCTAAACCATATTTTAGGTTGGTTAACAACAGCAAACAATAGAATAAACACAAAGTACACACAAAAAACTAATCAAGTTACATATAAAGAACACTCCAAACGGAGTTACGGTTAAAAAGATACAAGCAAAACAAGTTTGGAACACAATCTGCCAACATCAGGAAGCACACTTTAGAGCAATGCATAAACAGGATAATGAATGCAAACATGCTTACAAATGATATGCAACTAAAGTAGACATGACAGGGAAGGCATGGCAAAAGGAATCGTGCAAATAGGCATCATGAACAACTAATTATAGCCCATGCAAAATGCAATAAAACATTACCGGTCTAGGACTTGGTGAAAATCAGGAAATTAGGGCAGAAACTGTTATTTTCATGATGTATAAACAGGGGATAACTATATGCAAATGTGCAGCAACATGACATAGTAATATGTGAGCATGGAGTAGGCATGATGATGATAAGGTACAAACAAGAATCAAGGTCATATGCATAACAAATCAAAAGATATTAAGCGTGCAACATGGCATCGGAAAGTTACAGACTTAGAGAAAAACAGAGGTGGTTGTCAACAATCAGCAGGATAGCAACTTTGGAGCTAAACATATCTATGATCAGGAATGTAAACATGACAATGCAATACATATAATGGAATTAGACATGACGCTTAACAGTATGCAAAAAAAATCAATGCAATAGGCCTCATGGATGTGTCACAATCATCATGCAAACTTGCAATAAAATAACAACAGCAACACTTGTCAGAAAATAATAGCAGTTAACAGTCTGGTGCCCACTTCAACACAGATTTGCACCATCAAAATAGCCTCAAATCAAAATGCTCACAAAAGATGAACTGAAGTACTCACAATTCTAAACAATTTTCCTTTTGGGCGCAACATGATCCGGGCTACGGTTTACTCGCAAACTACAACGCAAAAAAGAATCAGCACACAGTTTTTCCAGACTTAGTCAAATTCGCAGTTCTGAGAAAAAAAACAGCTCGGGCCACTTCTCACCATGGGCCGGCCCAATTGGCCAGGCGGCTAGGAGGCTGGGCTGGATCTGGCGGCCTGGCTGGGCCGCGAATTTGGTGCGGTGGGCTGTTGGATGCTGGATCGGCCCATCAGTAGCCAACGGTGACGGCCGGCTCGGGGCGCTCCCGTAGCGCGTGGCGGCGGCGACTGGTGGCGCCGGAGCAGGCCGGAGGGAGGCCAGCGGGGGCTGCGAGCGGCAGAGGAGGCGTGGGGCGCTGGATCCGTGCGCGTGGCGGTCTCCGGCGGCTGGATCCGGCTAGCTGCGGCGCGGGCGGAGCTTGGGGCCGGCCATGGCGCTCGGGCATGTCGCGGCTCGCCCGTCCATGGCCGCGGCGGCCCCTGTGCCTGCGAGGAGAAGGGGAGGGGGTGAGGAGGAGAAGAGGAGGGTGATACAGTGAGGATCTCTCACTCCTCGTTGGTTACCCCAAGTGGAAGGTGAGATGTAGCGTAGCAGCAAATTTCCCCTATGTAGAGGATAGGGTTTGTCTCCCGTAGGACTCGCAGAGATACAAGAAGGTGGTAAAGTGAACAATGGCGCCGAGGTTTCTAACTTCACCTGGACCTGCACACAGATACAGATAACTTTGCTCCCAACGAGTACAGAGGAGTTGTCAATTCCTCCGGCCTTGCTGTTTACAAAGGATTAACGCAAAAGATAATGATAGTGATAGCAACTGAAAAGTAAACTAAGGATGTAAACAATGATATGAAGATGGACCGGGGTCCCGTGATTTTCACTAGTGATGTCTCTCTCCCAAAAGACGATAAAAGTGCTAGCGAGGTAAACAAATCACAGCTGGGAAATTGACAGGATTATGAAGGCACCGCAATGCTAACTATGCTGCAAAGAAAGGAAGGGCTCAAAAGCAATGGGAAGTACGCCAAGGTAAGTAGACCGAAATCCATCTGCATCTACTACGAATCATCCACCTTGAGATATCTATCCAGAACATCTCGCTGGTATTAAGTTGCGAATCCCACCCAAAGTGTAAATCCAAAGCAACACACAACTGCATTAAAAGAACTTTGCGTAAAGTAAACAATCCTTGCATCCGCGGATACAAGCACCGTTGTTTTATCCCTGGTGGCAACAACACATCCCCTAGTCTCATGTTTCTGTCACTCAAGCTAGACATCAAGGGGCTGAACCCACAATCAAGCATAACGCTCCCTCTTGGAGTTGCAACAAATCACTTGGCCAAAGTAAAATACGGCAACGGAGAACATGCAAGAATTTATTCAAGAACAAAATATAAAAGAGAAGAACCAAATATATTACTCATCACAATCTGAACATAGTCTCATAATCCATCAGATACCAACAAACTCAGCATAGCAACGGCAGAAAATTACAAAGGTGCCTCGATCATGTGAGGCAGCTCACGAGGTCTCGAAAGTGGAGGCACAAATAGGGGAGAGATAGATCACATAGCTACTGGTCACGGACCCATGGTCCAAGGGAAACTACTCACGGTACATACGGGAGGCGTCCATGGCTATGGATGGTCTCCCGGAGGGGGTAGCTTCTCCCGGCAGGGTGCCGGAGCAGCTTCTCCAGGCAACCCCGATCTTGAAACGGCGGTGGCGGCGGTACAGAGGCGAGATCGCGAAAAAGGGATTCGTCTTAGGGGTTTCCGTCACGGGGGGTAAATATAGGCGAAGGGGGCACCGAGAGGGGCCACAGGGCAGCCAGGGACCCTTCTGGAGTCCCTGTGGTGGCCCCCCTTCCCTCCTTTGGTGTTTCCGGAAGCTTCCGTGTCGCTGATTTTTTGTCTGATTTTCCGGATTTTTTGGAGCACTTTTAATGGCCGGAAAACCTGAAATACAAAATCAGCAGAAAACAACAACTGTCAGCTGGGTGCACTGGGTTAATAGATTAGTCCAAATATGCTCAAAAGTTTATGAAAGTTCAAGCAAATCATGGCAAAGTCACACAAAACATTCATGGAGCAAGCAGAAATTATAAATACGTTTGGGACGTATCAACATCCCTAAGCTTAATTCCTGCTCGTCCTCGAGTAGGTAAATGATAAAAAGCATAATTTCTGTGGTGACATGCCACACAACCATAAAAGGACTTTGTAAGTAAAGCAATCAAAGTATGCAATTCAATTCAAGTCTTAACAAGCAAGAGTCTATATTAGCATTGACACAAGCAACAAAAGAACAAAAGGTGCAAGAGCTCTCGCTGTCCGTGACTCGAATGTCTCCAAATGGTGTTTGTGTGCAAGCAAGGGACTGGGAAGAAAGAGAAAAAAGGTTGTTGAGAACAACTATCTACTAAAGTTTCACACTTGGTCTCCTTTGGATTCTTATCTGGACTCGTCCCCAGACCACTAGCCAGGTACAAGTCAAACTGATCCACTCCCTTTCGACATTTTGAGCACTCATGCAATGGATGAGTGTGAGCAAGAAAGTTGACACCTAAAAGGCGAAACAGAAAGAAGGTGGAGGAGGAAGACAAAAAGGTTTGAAAGGCTCACATCAATGAGGACAATCATAGGCAAGAGAAGGCCATATGATAGATATGATGTGAGGAGTAGGGATTGCCATACAACGGATGCACATGTGAGCTAAAAGCTCTCCAAGGGAACTAGTGGGGGTGCATCTAACTTGCTTGCTCAAGAAGACCTAGAGCTCGTTTGAGGAGGCTCATCATTGGAATATACAAGCCAAGTCCTATAATGTGAAGGGTCCCCACATAGTTATATGCATGATGATGATCTCTATGGAGTACAAGGGATAGAAGATGAACTACTAGTGTGGATCTCTCAAAAGGAATAGTAGTATGCCCCCTTCTCTCTTTTTTATTTTTTCTTTTCTCTTTTTCTCTTTTATTTTATTTTTTGGTGGCCTCAATGGCTCTTTCTATTTAACTCTCATTTGTCCTCTTTGGGATCTTTTGATTTTGTCCTCTTTGGGATCTTTTCCTCACTTTAGGGGAAATACTCTATATTTTACAAGAATATAGGAGATATTTCACACTTTACAAAGGTACTCACATAAAGAAAATGTAACTATCATAATGCAAATGTATGCCTCTGCCAGGGTAGCAGGATATGCAATGATACTAGCGCGTCATGTAGTAATGATTAGGGCAAGGCCCAACTAGCATGCGGCTCATCGATCAAGCAAGTAGCATGTATGGCATGAAGATCAAGTCATGAGAAGGTGGATGTTGCATGGCAATGTATCTCGGAAAGGCTATGGAAATGCCTTGTAGGTAGGTATGGTGGTTGTTTTGAGGAAATATATAAGGAGGCTTATGATGACAGAGCGTATCATGCCAAGGGTTTGGATGCACCGGCGAAGTATGCGCCAACTCTCGAGGTGAGAAAGGGCAATGCACGGTACCGAAGAGGCTAGAAAAAGTATAGGTGGGTGGAAGTATCAACTTTCGAATACTCACATTAGTCCGAAGAACTCATGCACTTATTATCGGTAACTCTCAATCTAATCAGGAGGTTCAACAAGAGACAGGTACCCCGAGGAGGAGTGTATGGGGGTTTTGTTATCCTTGCGCATCCTCGACTCATGGTACGTGAGTGTACTCTAATATTCGAACCCTCCATAGGTTAGTGATCCATCTAGTAGCTAGAGTTCTCAACAGGGGTTTTTGGTTTTCAAAAAACACACGGATTGCCCAAAATACGACATCTATCACTAATAGGTTCGAGCTCTTAACACCAAAAGTTCAAACATTACTCTAGTCAATACCTCAAAACTATTGCAAGTTACTACTACAAAGAGAATAGCAAATTCAACTACCTACTTCTAGTCAAGACACAAAACTCAGTGCAACAGGCAAACTCTCTAACAAGATAAAACATGCAACCTATAGAAAGTTCAACCTAAAACAAAAGAAAAGCTCTAGAAAAACTAAAGCACTACAACTAAACAGAGCAGCAGCTAAGAAAATAAAAAGAACAACTCTCAGCTAAAAGAATAAGCAAGCAAATCCTACGAGGAGTTCTAGTTCAAGCGGAGCGTGTAACTCTCCCACACAAAAGAAAGTAAGCTGGGATCTAACTTGTTACTACAGCAAACAAAGCAAAAGGAAACTAAAAACAAAACCTAAGAGCGAGACGCTCCAAGAATAGCACATAACGCATGAAGCGGTAAAAATATAGTGCAACAAGAGACGAACTGATAATTGTTGATGAAGAAGGGGATGCACGGGGGCATCCCCAAGCTTAGACGCTTGAGTCTCCTTGAATATTTATTGGGGTGCACGTGGGCATCCCCAAGCTTGAGCGTTTGACACTCTAGGATCTTCTTTCATCCTCTTCCATCGCACACTTGAAAACTCCCTTCATACATAACTCATTGTAGACTGATTAGAGAGGTTAGTACCCTGTTAAAATAATTTTCTCTTACTGGAAATAAAGATAATCTTGAAGGGCTACTGTTTCCCAAGATTGCCAAAAAGTTTTTGCAAAGAAAAAGCAAGCTTAAGGTTTGCAAAAGTGAAGAGAGACAAAACATGGCAGAATCTGTGAAAAATAGAACAGCAGGTAGAAACAAATTTTTTAGGGGTACTTCTGCAACTCAAATAAATAACTCAAAACATACGCAAGTTTCGTAATTGTATAGAGCACGCTGTGTAAAAAATTCAGCTCAAAAAGATGAACTGGGATTTTTCCATGATTTTTCTAGTCACGAGGAAATAATCTGTTTTCTGGACAGCATGTCACAACTTTCACTTCCCCTGTCGTATGAGGCTATAAAAGGCACAAAGCTTGAAAAGCAAAGATACAATGATGTTTCTACAGTAGTAACAATCATCAAGACCACTAAAAACAGAAGGAAAACAAAAAGGAAAACCTAAATTCGTTGCGGGCTGCCTCCCGAAAGCGCTTCTTTAGAGCCATTAGCTAGGTTTAAAGCAGAAGATCAAGTTTTTTCAAGAGAATAACTAGCCCGTGTGACGGACTCAAAAGGTAACTCAATTTTTTCCTAGGGAAATGTTCCATCCCTTTCTTGAGAGGGAATTGGAATTTGATAATCCCCTCTTTCATGTTAATAACAGCCCCAACTGTGTGAAGAAAAGAACGTCCCAAAATAATTGGACAAGAAGGTTCACATTCAATGTCCATAATAATGAAATCAACGGGAACATAATTGTCATTGGCAATGATAAGAACATCGTCGAACTTCCCCAAAGGTTTCTTTACGGAAGAATCAACAAGACGAAGACCAAAAGAACAAGAATCAAAAGGTTTCAATTCAAGCATATCATACATTCTTTTGGGCATAACTGAGGTACTTGCTCCAACATCACAAAGAGCATAACAAGAGAAGTTATTCAATTTGATTTTTATCATAGGATCCCAACCATCTTCTAGCTTCCTAGGTATGGAGGCTTCTAGTCTAAGCTTCTCCTCCCTAACTTTGATTAGAGCATTGGTATGCTCTGTGAAGGCAAGATTAAGTGTGCTAGTGTGGGGGTCTCTAGACATCTTGTGTAGGAAACCAATAACTTCAGGTAAAGTGCAGTTGTCAAAGTCTAGATCACTACTATCTATCAAGGAGGTAGTGATATCATTTAAGCTCACTTGTTTGAAAGCCTCTATGTTCATAGAGGTTTCTTCATTTATGGTTGAGGTGGTAGCATCACCATTGATAGGTCCAGTGGGACTAGGGGTGTGATGGGTGCTAACTGTTTGGACATCCTCAACTACTTGGATAGTGGCTACTGTGTGGTAGGTAGGAAGGCTCTTAATTCTTTCCTCTTCCTCTTTTTCTCTAGCCCATCTTTCTTTAAGTTTAGCCATCATCCTAATGTTTTCATTGATTTTTAACTGGATAGCATTAATAGGAGTGACCTTACTCTCCTCAAGGGGAGAGGTTCTAATTTTTAGCATCTCAACATCAAGGGCTAAGTTGTCTACCTTCAAACAAAGATTATCTAATTTATCTAGTTTTTCTTCCACATTCTTGTTGAAGGCTTTTTGGGTAGTGATAAAGTCTCTAAGCATACTCTCTAGTTCAGAGGTGGGGTTCTTGTTGCTAGGGTAGGTGTTGTTGTTCCCATAAGTGGATGGAAATGGTCTAGGATTAGTAGAAAAGTTGCCCCTATAAGCATTATTATTAAAGTTGTTTCTAGAGATAAAGTTCACATCTATTTGTTCTTGAGCAACCAAAGAATTTGAAGGAACATCCTGAGGATCAATAGGAGCTTGCTTGGTAAGTAGAGACATGATAAGGTCAACCTTTTCATTTAGAGAGGAGATAACCTCGACAAAATTTACCTTCTTACCAGTTGGAGATCTTTTGGTGTGCCACTGAGAGTAGTTCAGCATCATCTCGTCAAGTAGCTTTGTGGCAGCACCAAGTGTGGTCGACATAAAGGTGTTGGGGATCGGCGCAGAAAACAAAAAATTTCCTACCTACGAGTCTCGAACCCAAGATCTATGCTATGCTGATGTATGTAACGGAAGGAATCGGTGTTCATACCTTTGAAGACCGAAAGAGGGAAACGTTCCTCGAACGTGTTTGGCGTAGAATCTGATCCTACGACCTCCCTGTCGTGTTGAAGAACCTTCGACGATGAAGTAGCACCACATGTGTAGTGCCTCGCGGGATTACACACGTACGGTGCAACCGACGTCCCTCCGGGCTCTGAACCAGAAGAGCAGCGGAAAGAAGATTGATCCGGATCCCGATTCCGGCAACGCGACGGCGTCCGGATGATGGTGAAACCCCCAACCAGGCGCAAACTCCAAACAAGGGGAGTCCTCTCTAGGTCGGAGAAAGAGAGAGAGAAAGAACTCAATGTTGTGTTGAGAAAAGGCACCCCAACCCTCCTTTTATATGCCAAGGAGGGGGGGAACTCTCCTCCTCTCCCCATGTGGGACTAAACCCCACAAGGGGGGGGGGAGTGCACCGGCCATGGGGGGGATGGGGCCCTCCCTTGGCGTCTAGCCCAAGGGGGGAGGCTCCCCCTTCCCCTCATGGGCCTTTTAAGGACCATATGCCTTTTTCTCCTTTTTAATTAATTTTTAAATCATTTTTAATATTTAATTCTGTCAATTAAATATTAAAACATATTTAAACATCAATATATATTATTATGAACCTTTCAAAGTATCCGGAAGACCGGAACAGCTTCCGGCACCTCCCGGTACATTTCCGGTGTTTTCTCTCTTTTCACCAATGGTCCCGAATCAATCCTTAATGCATCGATTGCCCTTAAGTGTGACACCCTACGGTCCGGGAACAGTAGACATGATCGAGACTATCTCTGACCAATGACCATCATGTGGGATCTGGTTAAATCCTTGATGTGCCCCTACGCTTCCATCGAATAAACTTCATCGATGTTGAACCGTTAACAATATGACTTGATCCCTTTGTGCTTCGGTACTATGTTTGTCCAAGGTATGATCGTCGGTATCCAATACCTAGTTCTTCCTCGTCTCCGACATAACATGTTTACTCGTCTGTGAATATTACATCTCTTGTGACCTAGTCACTTGCTTGCAAGCTATTGATGCAACACCACCGAGTGGGCCCAGAGTACCTATCCGTCACTCGGATTGACAAATCCCGCTCTGATCTATTTCATACTCCTCAACATATCTACTTCGGAATACCCAAGTGATGGCAAGAGAGTGTTATACTCTTCAAACCCTCGTTGATTACCCCAAGTGCAGGGTTGGATATATATAGTGCAGCGGCAAGTTTTCCCTTGGCAAAGATACCAAGGTTTGTCTCCCGTAGGACTCCGAAGGATACAAGAAGGTGGTAAAGTGAACAATGGCGCCGAGGTTGCTAACCTCACCTGGACCTGCACACAGATACAAATAACTTTGCTCCCAATGAGTACAGAGGAGTTGTCAATTCCTCCGGCCTTGCTGTTTACAAAGGATCAATGCAAGAGATAATAATAGTGGCAACTGAAAGTAAAGACTAAAGGTAATAAGGGTGTAAAAAATGATATGAAGATGGACCAACGTCACGTGATTTTCACTAGTGATGTCTCTCTCCCAAAAGACGATAAAAGTGCTAGCGAGGTAAACAAATCACAGTTGGGCAATTGATAGGATTATGAAGGCACCACAATGCTAACTATGCTGCAAAGAAAGAAAGGGCTCAAAAGCAATGGGCAGTACGCCAAGGTAAGTAGACCGAAATCCATCTGCATCTACTACGAATCATCCACCTTGAGATATCTATCCAGAACATCTCGCTGGTATTAAGTTGCAAATCCCACCCAAAGTGTAAACTCAAAGCAACAAACAGCTGCATTAAAAGAACTTTGCGTAAAGTAAACAATCCTTGCACCCGCAAGTACAAGCACCGTTGTTTTATCCCTGGTGGCAACAACACATCCCCTAGTCTCATGTTTCTGTCACTCAAGCTAGACATCAGGGGGCTGAACCCACAATCGAGCATAACGCTCTCTCTTGGAGTTGCAAATAAAATACTTGGCCAAAGCAAATACCGCAACGGAGAACATGCAAGAATTTACTCAAGAACAAAATATAAAAGAGAAGAACCAAATATATTACTCATCACAATCTTAACATAGTCTCATAATCCATCAGATCCCAACAAACTCAGCATAGCAACAGCAGAAATTACATAGATGCCTCGATCATGTGAGGCAGCTCACGAGGACTCGAAAGTGGAAGCACAAAAGGGGGAGAGATAGATCACATAACTACTGGTCACGGACCCATGGTCCAAGGGAAACTACTCACGGTACATACGGGAGGCGTCCATGGCTATGGAGGGTCTCCCGGAGGGGGTAGCTTCTCCCGGCAGGGTGCCGGAGCAGCTTCTCCAGGCATCCCCGATCTTGAAACGACGGCGGCGGCGGAAACAGAGGCAAGATCGCGAAAAAGGAGTTTGTCCTAGGGGTTTCCACCCCGAGGGGTAAATATAGGTGAAGGGGGCGTCGAGGGGACCCACCAGGCATCCAGGAGGCCTCCTGGCGCGGCCTAGGGTGGGGCCGTGCCAGGGACCCTCCTGGCCTCCTGGTGGTGGCCCCCCTTCGCTCCTTTGGTGTTTCCGGAAGCTTCCGTGACGCTGATTTTTTATCTGATTTTTCCGGATTTTTTGGAGCACTTTTAATGGCCGGAAAACCTGAAATACAAAAACAGCAGAAAACAGCAACTGGCAACTGGGTGCACTGAGTTAGTAGGTTAGTCCAAATATTCTCAAAAGTGTATGAAAGTTCAAGCAAAACATGGCAAAGTCACACAAAACATGCATGGAGCAAGCAGAAATTATAGATACGTTTGGGACGTATCACCAAGATACACCTTTTCAGTTACCATGTTTCAGTGTAACGGTTAATGCACTCAAAGCATCCTAATCGGTAGGAATTATGTATGATCATCACGGTCTAAGGATTCAGTCACTATGTTATTAAGTTAACGCAATGCTGAACTTATGTGACTTGATCACACTGCAATGCTTAAGGTGGTGTGTGTCCATCGCATCATTCTCCTAATGATATGACCTCATTGTCAATAGACTATTATGTTCTCATGATCAGGAAACCTTGATCATCAATTGCCCAATGAGCTAGTATGCCTGAGTTTAACTAGGGACCAGGTTGTTATATATCACACGTGTATTAATGTTTCCGCTTAATACAGTTCTAGCACAATATATAACGTATTATGAACAAACAGATATGTGACAAATATCTTTATTAATTTGCCTCTAGGGCACATATCCAACAGTCTCCCACTTGCACTAGAGTACAAATTACACTAGTTTACATCAGGTACGTATCTAACACCGATAGTCTCTCGGTGTTGCTCAAACTTGGCTTGTGGAAGAGGTTTAGTCATTGGGTCTGACGGATTCATATCCGTATGTATTTTGCAAATCCTAGTATGACCATCCTTGACGTAGTCCCGCGTCACATGGAAACGCCGGAGAATATGCTTAGCTATAGAGTGAGTCCTCGGCTCCCTTGCGTTAGCAATGGCACCCATATTATCGCAATAAATGCTAACAGGTTCAGTGCAACTAGGGAATACGCCAAGCTCGATGACGAACTTCTTCAGCCAATGCGCTTCATTTGACGCTTCGCAAGCGGCAATATACTCCGACTCCATCGTAGATTGGGCGACGACTGACAGCTTGCCGCTCCTCCAGCTAATCACACCACCATTCAACATAAACACGTATCCCGTCTGGGATTTTGAGTCATCGGGATCAGTACCAAGACTGGCATCGACGTAACCTGTTACGGTGAGCTCTTCTTCGCATCCTCCATAGACAAGAACCAGATCCTTAGTTCTTCGTAAGTACTTAAGGACGCTCTTCACTTCAATCCAATGATCCATTCCAGGATTACTTTGGAAACGATTAGTCAGACTAACCACCAGGGCCACATCTGGTCGAGTACACAGCATAGCATACATGATAGAACCTATGGCTGAGGCATAGGGCTTTGAGGACATTTCCTCCCTTTCTTTTGTTGTTGCTGGGCATTAAGTCACACTCAATTTACTTCCTTTCATAACGGGCAAGAGGCCTCTCTTGGCGTCATCCATATTGAACCTCTTCAATATCTTCTCAAGGTAAGTTCTCTGACTCAGTGCTAATAGGCGTCTTGATCTATCTCTATAGATTTTAATGCCTAATATGTACGCAGCTTCACCTAGGTCCTTCATGGAAAATTGTCCATTCAAATATTCCTTTACCCCCACAAGAAATTTCATATCATTCCCTATCAATAATATGTCATCCACAAATAGTACTAGGAATGCCACATAGCTCCCACTCGCTTTCTTATAAACACAGAATTCTTCTTCATTTTGGACAAATCCAAAAGCTTTGATCACCTCATCAAAATGAAGATTCCAGCTCCGAGATGCTTGCTTCAACACATAAATGGACCGTTGAAGTTTGCATACCTTACCAGCGTCCTTAGGATCAATAAAACCTTCCGGTTGTACCATATACAACTATTCCTCAATGTTGCCATTTAGGAACGCGGTTTTCACATCCATCTGCCATATTTCATAATCGTAATAGGCAGCGATTGCTAGCAATATCCGGATAGACTTTAGCATCGCTAAGGAAGAGAAAGTCTCTTCGTAGTCAACTCCTTGAATTTGTCGGAAACCTTTTGCGACAAGTCGAGCTTTATAGACAGATACGTTTCCGTCTGCGTCAGTCTTTTTCTTGAATATCCACTTATTCTCGACGGCCTTTCGGTCCTAGGGAATATCCACCAAAGTCCATACTTTGTTGGCATACATGGAGTCTATCTCGGATTTCATGGCTTCCAGCCATTTCTCGGACTCGGGTCCCTCCATTGCTTCTTTGTATTTCGCAGGTTCGTCAGGTTCATTTAACATGACTGCATTGACAAGTTGCCCATAAAACTGAGTTTTTACTCGGGCTCTTGATGACCTGTGGGGTACAATAGGATCCTCTTCATCTTGATCATGATCATCATGTATGTCACGATCGTTATGAATATCATGATGACCGTTCTCTTTAGCTCCCACTGCGGAAGATGGTTCTGGAACAACTTCCATTGCCATTTCTTCCACTTGGAGTGATTGGTCAATCATCTCGTTGAGGTCTATTTTCCTCCCACTCAATTCTTCGAAAGAAACTCTTTCTCAAGAAAGCATCCAGTCTTGGCGACAAACGTTTTGCCCTCAGAATGGTTGTAGAAGGTGTATCCAACGGTTTCCCTTGGATATCCCACAAAGATGCACTTATCCGCTTTTGATTCGAGTTTGTCAGGCTGAAGTTTCCTAACATAAGCCTCACAACCCCAAATCTTCAAGTGAGACAACTTTGGTTTCTTGCCATGCCATTCCTCAAATGGTGTTGTCTTTACGGATTTGGACGGTGCCCTATTAAGAATGTAAGCGGCATTTTCTAATGCATACCCCCAAAATGACACAGGTAAGTCCGTATGAGACATCATCGATCGTACGCTATCCAATAGAGTTCAATTACGTCGCTCAGAAACACCGTTACGCTGAGGTGTTCCTGCCGGCGTAAGTTGTGGTACGATGCCACAAGTCTTAAGATGATCGCCAAACTCGTGACTTAAATATTCGCCTCCTCGATCGGATCGAAGGTGCTTGATTTTCTTCCCGAGTTGATTCTCGACCTCACTCCGAAATTCCTTGAACCTTTCAAAGGTTTCAGATTTATGTTTCATTAAGGAGATATACCCATATCTTCCTAAGTCATTTATGAAGGTCACGAAGTAACGAAGACCATTGCGTGTGGGGACGTTCATAGGTCCACATACATCTGAATGTATGATCCCTAACAAGTCTTCCGCACACTCCATTGTTCCATTGAATGGAGTCCTTGTCATCTTGCCCATAAGGCATGTTCACATGTGTCAAGGGATCCAAAATCCAATGACCCCAGAAGTCCATCATCATGAAGCTTCTTCATGCGCTTTTCACCAATATGACCAAGTCGACAATGCCACATCGTCATGTGTTCTTAGCCACTAGGTTTTAATCTTTTGGCCTCTACGTTATCAATATGAAGTATATCACAATCGAGATTAAGAATGAATAAGCCATTTTTCTCCGGTGCGTGAACATAAAACACATCATCCTTATAAATCGCACAACCAATTGTATCTGACTTAAAAGAATAGTGGTCTCACTTCAAGCAAGAACCACTAACGATGTTCACACTCAATGCGGGTACATAGTAGAACTTATTCAAAATCAAAATTAATCCCGAAGGGAGACTAAGATGCTTCGTGCCGACCGCCACCACTTCAATCCAGCAGCCGTTTCCCACGCGCATCGTCACTTCATCTTTCATCAAGCGTCGCCTATTCCGTAGCCCCTTAGAGGAGTTAGAAATATGAGCAACAGATCCTGTATCAAATATCCAGGATTTGTTCCCAGCGCTTGTTAAGAAAAGATCAATAACTTGTATATCAAATATACCTTTGTCTCTTTTGACAATCCTGCCAGCCTTCTTATCCTCTAGGTACTTGGGGCAGTTGCGTTTCCAGTGACCATCACCCTTGTAGTAGAAGCACTCAACGCCGGGCTTGGGTGCCTTACGAGGAGTGAAAACTGGCTTGTCACCCTTCTTCGGGCTTCCCTTCTTTCCCTTCTCCTTCTTGCCAGACTTCTTAAATTCAACGGTCTTGTTGACCATGAATACAACATGCTCCTTCTTGATCTCAACCTCAGCAGTTTTCAGCATGGCGAACAACTAAGAAGGGGTCTTAGTCATCCACTGCATGTTGTAGTTCAACACAAAGACTTTGTAGCTAGGGGGCAGCGACTGCAGCACCCTATCAACAGCAAGTTTATCCGGAATCTGACATTCCAGAGCATTCAAGCGTTGAACGTAGCCAGACATCTTTACCACGTGCTCACTAACACTGCTATGCTCATCCATCTTTGCTGAGAAGAAAGCTTCAGAAGCCTCATAACGTTCAACCCTGGCTTGGGGTGCAAAGACGGCCTTGAGGTCGGTGATTATCTCATATGCACCCATCCTCTCAAAGCGTTTCTGCAGCTCAGCCTCCATGGAGTAAAGCATTCCACTCTAGACAAGGTTGTAATCATCCGTCTTGGAGAGGTATACATTCTTCTCATCCTGACTAGCGTCTGCTGGTGGTTCGTCACCTAACGCGGCCTCTAGTACGTATGCCATCTTGAGGGGAACGAGGAGAATCCTCAGAGTGCGGAACCAGTTGGTGAAGTTTGACCCATCGGTTTTTAGTTTGTCTTTGTCTAGGAATGACCCTAAGTTGAATAAGGGGCGAGGTGCAGCCATCTACAATGGTTATTTGCAAAACACATATTTAGACTTTGTTCATAATTGGAGTTCAATTTTAATTAATTCTAAAACTCCCACTTAGTTAAACATCTCTCCAAATTTACTAAGTGATTTACATAATCCTAGTTTGAATGATCGTCCTCGAATATCACACGGCCGATGACACATCTCCCTAGGTAGGCCATCATGCCAATCATATCCGTTATATGACTCATGCTTAACCTTTCGGTCATCCGTATCCCAAGCTCATATCTACATATGTCAAGCCTGCCAGTCGAACCTTAGTGTATGGCTGTTCAGCAAGGCCATATCTGCATATGCTAGGCTTGCCAAACCCAACCTCATGCGATCACTAATGTATGTATGACACCCGATCGTCACGGCCTGCCTATCATAAAGAGATCCTTCCAGGCGGTGCCCACTAAGGGAGAATACAATCATGGTATTGAGAGAGATTATCCTATCATGCTACCGTCGCATATCTAGCATATTAGCAAGACATGAAGTAAAACTGTAAATCATACAAGATATGACCCCCCCTTACATGCAAATTAAAGTTAAAACGCCTTCTACTTTATATTTTGCAAGTTTTACGTGGCTGCTAAGGGGTTTCGAGAGAGAACCGCTTTCTATCCTGCGAAAACAAGCCACAACACCAATCCTGCAATTGTCTCTATTACACCCCTGTCGGGGCCCTCCGTTGCAAACGTCTTAGCGTCGCTAATGTTAGAGAGACAGACACCCCAGCCACTTATATGGTACAAGCCATATGTCAAGCGTGGAACCAGTCTCGCGTAAACGCGTAAGGTCGGTCGGGGCCGCTTCATCAGGACATTACCGCAACGCTAAACGAGTACACGTGGGAGGGTAAAAATTGGAGAATTGATGCCCACATCCTAGATGTGTTCTACCCGTACAATACATCTACGCATAGCCTTGCTCTGATACCACTGTTGGGGATCGGCGCAGAAAATAAAAAAATTCCTACCTACGAGTCCCGAACCCAAGATCTATGTTATGCTGATGTATGTAACGGAAGGAATCGGTGTTCATACCTTTGAAGACCGAAAGAGGGAAACGTTCCTCGAACGTGGTTGGCGTAGACTCTGATCCTATGACCTCCCTGTCGTGTTGAAGAACCTCTGACGATGAAGTAGCACCACACGTGTAGTGCCTCGTGGGATTACACACGTACGGTGCAACCGACGTCCCTCCAGGCTCCGAACCAAAAGAGCAGCGGAAAGAAGATTGATCCGGATCCCGATTTCGGCAGCGCGACGGCGTCCAGATGATGGTGAAACCCCCAACCAGGTGCAAACTCCAAACAAGGGGAGTCCGCTCTAGGTCGGAGAAAGAGAGAGAGAAAGAACTCAATGTTGTGTTGAGAAAAGGCACCCCCACCCCTCCTTTTATAGGCCAAGGAGGGGGGAACTCTCCTCCTCTCCCCATGTGGGACTAAAACCCACAAGGGGGGGGGGAGTGTGCCGGCCATGGGGGGGATTGGCCCATCCCTTGGCGCCTAGCCCAAGGGGGAGGCTCCCCCTTCCCCTCATGGGCCTTTTAATGCCCATATGCCTTTTTCTCCTTTTTAGTTAATTTTTAAATCATTTTTAATATTTAATTCTGTCAATTAAATAATAAAACATATTTAAACATCAATATATATTATTTTTAACCTTTCAAAATATCCGGAACAGCTTCCGGCACCTCCCGGTACATTTTCGGTGTTTTCTCTCTTTTCACCAATGATCCCGAATCAATCCTTAATGCATCGATTGCCCTTAAGTGTGACACCCTACGGTCCGGGAAACATTATACATGATCGAGACACTCTCTGAACAATGACCATCATGTGGGATCTGGTTACAATCCTTGATGTGCCCCTACGCTTCCATCGAATAAACTTCATCGTTGTTGAACCGTTAACATTATGACTTGATCCCTTTGTGCTTCGGTACTATGTTTGTCCGAGGTATGATCATCGGTATCCAATACCTAGTTCTTCCTCGTCTCCGACATAACATGTTTACTCGTCTGTGAATATTACATCTCTTGTGACCTAGTCACTTGCTTGCAAGCTATTGATGCAACACCACCGAGTGGGCCCAGAGTACCTATCTGTCACTCAGATTGACAAATCCCGCTCTGATCTATTTCATACTCCTCAACATATCTACTTTGGAATACCCAAGATACACCTTTTCAGTTACCATGTTTCAGTGTAACGGTTAATGCACTCAAAGCATCCTAATAGATAGCAATTATGTATGATCATCACGGTCTAAGGATTCGGTCACTATGTTATTAAGTCATCACAATGCTGAACTTATGTGACTTGATCACACTTCAATGCTTAAGGTGGGTGTGTGTCCATCACATCATTCTCCTAATGATATGACCTCATTGTCAATAGACTATTATGTTCTCATGATCAGGAAACCTTGATCATCAATTGCCCAATGAGCTAGTATGCCTAAGTTTAACTAGGTACCAGGTCGTTATATATCACACGTGTATTAATGTTTCCGCTTAATACAGTTCTAGCACAATATATAACGTATTATGAACAAACATATATGTGACAAATATCTTTATTAATTTGCCTCTAGGGCACATATCCAACAAAAGGTTCCTCCCGCGGCCGAATCTAACAGGTTCCGCAAGGTAAAGTTCAAGCCTGCATAAAAAGTCTGGATAACCATCCAGGTAGTCAGTCCATGTGTGGGGCAGTTCTTGACAAGCGTCTTCATACGTTCCCATGCCTGGGCAACGTGTTCATTATCCAATTGCCTGAAATTCATAATGTTACTCCTCAATTGAATAATTTTAGCAAGGGGATAGTACTTCCCGATAAAAGCATCCTTGCACTTATCCCAAGAATCTATGCTATTCTTAGGCAAGGATTGAAACCAGATTTTAGCTTCATCCCTCAAAGAGAAAGGAAAAAGCTTAAGCTTAACAATTTCACCATCTACTTCTTTGTACTTTTGCATATCACAAAGCTCAATAAAATTATTTAAATGCAAAGCAGCAACATCTCTAGCACCAGAGAATTGATCTTTCATAACAAGGTTTAGCAAAGCAGGTTTAATCTCATAAGAAGGTCCTGAAGTAGCAGGTGTAGCAATAGGAGTGCAGATAAAGTCACTGTTGTTGTGACTAGTGAAGTCACACAACTTGGTGTTTTCATTGGAACCCATAGTAGCAGCAGGTATTTTTGGTATTTTTTATAAGGGACACAAAAGTAAAAACTGAAAGGTAAACTAACAAGACTAAAAAGCAAAGATAAAAGATAGTGTGCAACTCCCCTATCTTGTAGACTGGAGTCCCCGGCAACGGCGCCAGAAATTGGCTTGATACGGCGAGGATCTCTCACTCCTCATTGGTTACCCCAAGTGGAAGGTGAGATGTAGCGTAGCAGCAAATTTCCCCTATGTAGAGGATAGGGTTTGTCTCCCGTGGACTCGCAGAGATACAAAAAGGTGGTAAAGTGAACAATGGCGCCGAGGTTGCTAACTTCACCTGGACCTGCACACAGATACAGATAACTTTGCTCCCAACGAGTACAGAGGAGTTGTCAATTCCTCCGGCCTTGCTGTTTACAAAGGATTAACGCAAAAGATAATGATAGTGATAGCAACTGAAAAGTAAACTAAGAATGTAAACGGTGATATGAAGATGGACCGGGGTCCCGTGATTTTTACTAGTGATGTCTCTCTCCCAAAAGACGATAAAAGTGCTAGCGAGGTAAACAAATCACAACTGGGCAATTGACAGGATTATGAAGGCACCGCAATGCTAACTATGCTGCAAAGAAAGGAAGGGCTCAAAAGAAATGGGCAGTACGCCAAGGTAAGCAGACCGAAATCCATCTGCATCTACTACGAATCATCCACCTTGAGATATCTATCCAGAACATCTCGCTGGTATTAAGTTGTGAATCCCACCCAAAGTGTAAATCCAAAGCAACACACAACTGCATTAAAAGAACTTTGCGTAAAGTAAACAATCCTTGCATCCGCGGATACAAGCACCATTGTTTTATCCCTGGTGGCAACAACACATCTCCTAGTCTCATGTTTCTGTCACTCAAGCTAGACATCAAGGGGCTGAACCCACAATCAAGCATAACGCTCCCTCTTGGAGTTGCAAAAAATCACTTGGCCAAAGTAAAATACGGCAACGGAGAACATGCAAGAATTTATTCAAGAAAAAAATATAAAAGAGAAGAACCAAATATATTACTCATCACAATCTGAACATAGTCTCATAATCCATCAGATACCAACAAACTCAGCATAGCAACGGCAGAAAATTACAAAGGTTCCTCGATCATGTGAGGCAGCTCACGAGGTCTCGAAAGTGGAGGCACAAAGAGGGGAGAGATAGATCACATAGCTACTGGTCACGGACCAATGGTCCAAGGGAAACTACTCACGGTACATACTAGAGGCGTCCATGGCTATGGATGGTTTCCCGGAGGGGGTAGCTTCTCCCAGCAGGGTGCCGGAGCAGCTTCTCCAGGCAGCCCCGATCTTGAAACGGCGGTGGCGGCGGTACAGAGGCGAGATCGCGAAAAAGGGATTCGTCTTAGGGGTTTCCGTCACGGGGGGTAAATATAGGCGAAGGGGGGCACAGAGAGGGGCCACAGGGCAGCCAGGAGGCTCCCTGGCGCGGCCTAGGGTGGGGCCGCGCCAGGGACCCTTCTGGAGTCCCTATGGTGGCCCCCCTTCCCTCCTTTGGTGTTTCCGGAAGCTTCCGTTTCGCTGATTTTTTATCTGATTTTTCAGGATTTTTGGAGCACTTTTAATGGCCAGAAAACCTGAAATACAAAAACAACAGAAAACATCAACTGGCAAATGGGTGCACTAGGTTAATAGATTAGTCCAAATGTGCTCAAAAGTGTATGAAAGTTCAAGCAAATGATGACAAAGTCCCACAAAACATGCATGGAGCAAGCAGAAATTATAGATACGTTTGGGACGTATCAGAGGGCGGTCGGCGAAGGACAGACCTGCGAGGGCGCGCGGCTCGCGGCGGCGTCTGACCGGGGGCACGACGGAGGCGGCGCGGCTTCGGCCTCCACGGGCGGTTGGTGTGGAGCTCCCTGGGCCGTCGGATCGCAAGATCTGACGGTCCAGATGGCCTGGAGGGGCAGTTTTCAGATCTGGGGCTAATGTGAGGGGTGGCAACAATTTTGGCTTAGCGGAAACCCTAGAAAGGGGTGGGGGAGTGGTGGTCTTTATATAGCCCAGGTGGCTGGCAGTTTGCAAAAACAACACCGGCTTTTCTCTCGCGCGCGCGATGTTTACGTTTCTGACCGCCGGGGGTCCGCAGGACCTCCGATTCGGGTAAAACTTCGAACTACGCGATCAGCGCGTCGAGCCGGTGGCGTTCACTTCACGCTGGAACCGTTCCGAGAACATATTCCGACGCGCTATAAAAATATCCCGTTTACTTATTAAACGGGGTTTTCGTTTCGTTGGCTCCGACTGGTCTTGTGTCCGTTTTCGCGATGGTGATCGGGTGAAACCCGATGTCGCAAAGGTCGAGTGTCAGGGTGGCAAGGGTCGGTCCCGTCCGGTACGAGATAAGAGGGGGGGGGAAATAATCACCGATCGATAAATCGGGGATGCAAACACCGCAAATAAATCAGACAATCAACCAATTCACGCAGAAAACAAAAAATTTAATTTTTGTGAAATCTGGGATGTTACATTGTGGCTTCCAACGGTTGTGTGTGATACGCACTATAAGCATCACCATCGCCGCCCCCGTCGACGAACCAGGAGTTAATGCCGCTCGGTGAAGAAGGAGAGGGAGGGCGCCCGCGACCCTACGATCTCCAACACGTGCATCCACCTCCTCTACTACCTCGGACGTGATGGTGGAACCTCCTCGTCGCGCACTGTGACGACGGCCGACAAGGCGACAGTCGAATAATTGATGGATTAATATTTTGAAGCTTTCACGTGTGTATTTATTCGGTTTTCTGGATGATTTTTGTCGGATCTCATTTTTTTATCAATGTTAATTCTTTGAAAATGAATAAACCTTGTGTTTCCTACTTGATGTGTAGGTTCGAACAATACTGGAAGGAAGTGAATCAATACACTGAATCAATTTGAAGCAACTTTCCTTTTAAAAATTCCATATTAGGCACATCATAATAGAAGACGGTGTTCGGTGCGAGCGTGAACAACTGGATGACAAAAGGGAGAGGACCCAATTCAGTCGGAAGCATCATGCACATAGGCAATAGTGGATGCAGAAAGAAAACAACTTGTTACAGACACTGTCTTACTGCTTGTACACGAAAAATAACTAAAAAATTCTTATCACACATCGATTTTCAAGGCCTCGCACATGATGTTGCTTGTCATACTCATCATCAATATGGTCATACCAACTTTACAGTGACAATTCATGCTCCATCCTACAATTCACGAGTGACAAAATTACACATACATCACATAATTTGGCATAACAACATGAACTTATCACAAATACATTGCAATCAACCAATATATGCTATCTCAAGGCCATGTAAATTAAAACATATATCATATCCAACAATACGAACCATATCGCATTCAACAATATCATCTACACATTCATACCGTGCTCTCACATACATGGTACTGACATGGCAACAAATTGAATAACTATATGATCATACATGTTCTCTCAAATATATTTCATACACACAATTGAACAAATATCACAACACAAAATCTCTTCCAAGTCAAAGAAAAAAAATGTATGACCATCTTTTATATCTGAATTAGAATCAATATTTTCTCTCAAGCAATCATCTCTTTCAATCCATACATACAAAAATACCACATTCATATATGCACAATAGAAAACAAAGACTAAGCATAGTGTCTCTCAACTTAACATATATGCCATTTCTTCTTTTCTTAAATATTCAACAAGAAAAATATATTGTCTTTTCAAGCCCATCACATACACACATGCACAAGCCATCATCATTCTTTCTCGACCTAACATAACCAATCACTCCTAAAGAAAAATCCTAGAGTTTCACCAAATATTCAATAAATTCACAAACATACATTTTTTCAATCGAAAAAGTAAATTGATGAATAATACCTCAAGGAATTTCGAGAATCATAGATCAAATATATTTTGGGGGGGGGGGGGGGAGGGGGAGATATTTCCCCTCTATCCATGACGTCGCCGGGTAGGGGCGTGGGACTTAACGCCTTTAGAAGATGAACGCCATGATCCTTGGATAGAAAACACCACGATCCACGCCATTTCAGTAGGAGGGACATGCTAAGGTTTAGGACGTTTCCTAACGTGTCACGCTTGATAGTAGCGGTAAGGATTAAGGCGCGAACGAAGAAGAAAATATCACTGACCGTGGCATTTTCCTTGTAAATCATACACACGACATTTTAGAAAAGAATTATATTATAAAATCCTTTGTAATTAGGGTTAATTTATACTAAACCTGGTTAATACTAAGGCTAAAGGCGTCGTATCCTGTGAATCCTCACGTTTCGTGTATCCCTGCATCCGAAGCATTTATGACCGGTCGATCTAAATCCTGCGTGTCTACTGATTCCGTTGTATTTCTTCCAAAAACAGGCCCGCAACCACTGTAAGTTAGGGCTGCATATTTGCATGGGCACCCCTGTGTAACCCCACGTTCCTCCCCCGATCGATAGCAGTTGCAGATTTCCAATCACTACGGCGGCGACCCGCGGCTAAAGACGAAGAACTCGCCGTGTGCCCTGAACTTCGACGGCACAGGTTTCCGATCGATTGCAGTTGGCTTGTTCCTGATCTCCTGACGCAGCCGTTGTGTACTTCCTAGCGAGGTACACACGTGAAGCTGACTTAATTTTCTCCCGCAAAAAAAAGTCGCCGAGCGATCTCATAGTGCTGCTAAGGTGCCTGTTTGTGGCTTTGTGCATCACTGCAATCTACCAATATTTTGTAAATGGAGCTGAACGAGGAAAGATCTAGAACGCCTGTAAACAAATGCTGCATTTTTGTATCAGTCCAACTGAACCTTTTTGCTTCACCAAATTAATTGAGAGGTACTGGTTGAATCATGATAAAGTAGTACTCAACGAATTTTGGTTTTTGGTTGTAACTTACTAGTTTTGAATTCTTGCTTGAGTACAGACTTTGCAATTTTTCTTGTAGCAATTATTTTTCTGTGAACATATCAGAATGTATTGGCCTGATTCAGTTATATGAAGTCACATAAGAACACCTAAATTGCAAGAAATTGTTTCTTCCTGAATTTCCATTCACAGCAAACTATACAATTCTCTCTAGAGAAGCCATTCACCACCGATGTGCATTCAGAGTATAATCTGTAGCTACAAGCACAACAATTGATGATAAGCTGCATCCAAGGAACACACTAGATACATCAGACAAGAACTAACGAAATTCGAAGATGCTCTACAAGGAATGGCCTGTTGCGCTCTCTTCCCACGCGACTGTGTCCAATCTATAGCCGGCCGGACGATGGCGCAGTGTAAGCCGGCCTGCCGGAGGTTGCGGACGCGGACGGGCTTGGCACGAGGGACCGGCGAAGAGGACGTGCGCTTAGGTTGCCACGAGCCTGCCGGCCGGCCTGCCGGAGGTTGCGGACGCGGACAGGCTTGGCATGAGGGAACGGCGAGAAGGAGGACGTGCGCTCAGGTAGCCACTAGCCACGAGCCGGCCAGAGGTTGCGGACGCCCGGCGAGCTTGGCATGAGGGACGCACGGAAGTCGCGTCTGGGCCGTTGAATGGCATCTCAGTTCCGGCGATGGCGAGCGCGGATGGATTTTTTTTTTTGTGGACGCGCCGAGCCAATCGTCGCCGCCCGGCCGCCGTCGCCTTTTTTTTATAGGCCGCCGTAGCCTTTGGAGAACGAGGGTTTGGTATGTTAATCAAGCTATATAATGTTTTAAGATGTTTAGGGATTAATTTGTAAAATAAAAAGCATTGATGCTGGCGTTTTGGTGCATAAATGATTAGGAGCGAGCAGAGCATAGGATTTAGATCGAACGATTTAAAACCTTCGGATGCAGGGATACAAGAAACCTGAGGATTCATAAGATACGACGCCAAGGCTAAAACAGTAAAGACAATAGTAAATTATTGTTTGAGATGGTGAAAACAGTAATTTGCACTCTAAAAAAAACTGTAATTTGCCATGTGCTGGGACAGGTAAGATTGTGACACGAGAGGCAACGTACCATCGGAGAGATCCCATGTTAAGCTCGGGTTTGGGGAAAAGTCATGATATTTTCTTTTTCCGTCCCCTCTAGCGCTCACCCCCATGGCTTCTCCGTATCTCCTCCATCGTCTCGCCGCCGACGAGATCTTCCAAAACCTAGAGGCTTCCTCCTCCTCTTCCTCGTGCTACGACGCCTTCGTGCCGGTGTTCCGCCCAGATCCCTCGGCCTGCTCCGTGTCGGTATCGGCGGCCGACCGCGTCCGCAGCCAGTTCCTCTCCGTGGAGTGCGATCTCTTCCACGACGCGCTCATCGCGCCCAGGAACGACGGCCTCGGCTTCCCCGAGGAGGACGAGGAGGACGAGGAGGCATCGATCCGGTGGGATTGCTTCCAATCGGACGACGACGAGGGGCCGGATCTGCCGCTAGAGGCCTCCGTACCAGCCGACGAATTCGACTGGGAGGAGGTCGCGTTCGCCTCCGCAGCCGTGGTAGAGAACACGGAGGCCGACTGGGAGGTGCTCGGCGACGTGCCGCCCAGCGCCCCCGCCGACGCCAACGAGGGTTTCGTATACACCTCCGACAGGGAGGCGTACGAGGTGCTCGTCACTGGTGGTGATGGGCTTTTCATCACCAACAAGCCGCCGGCAGCCAGGTCGATCGTTAAGGCCCTCCCGTCCACCATCGTCGCAGCAGGCGAGGAAGGGGAGGGAGAGGAGTGTCCGGTGTGCAAGGACGGCGTCATGGCGGGGGAGCGCGTTAAGACGATGCCTTGCTCCCATCGGTACCACGAGGACTGCCTCCTTCCATGGCTTGAGGTGCGCAACTCCTGCCCGCTCTGCCGCTTTGAACTGCCGACCGACAATCCAAAGTACGAGGCATGGAAGGCTGGACGAGCCATGGCTGCCTGAATGAATTATGCGGTAATTGTAAGCTTTACTTCTGTGATCTTATATAGAGTTGTGTGATTTGGTTTTGGATTGACTGCTCCAATTAGGAAATCGATACCCAGTTGTATGAAGGAAAACATAGATGTAGTTACAGATATGGGTTTGCGCATTTTGATCTGTTATACTGTTCCCAAGAGAGATTTGTGTTATTCCGATGGTGCGAGGATTATACATATGTAAGCGATATATATACAATGTTGTACCTGCTCTAAATTCAGAGAGAATAGTTATACAAATTTGTTATGTTGAAAATTTAGTACTGTAGATGCGTATTTGGGCGAGGAGTTTATATTTCTGTTGAGGTGCAATTTGCTGGTCGTGAATTCAGATTCACACTGAGTTATACCTCAGTGTTTTATTCTTCTTCATTGCATATTCTTAAGGTGTTTGATTTGGTCTGTTAACTGCAAATTTGTACTGTTCTGTCTTGGAACTTTTGATAACCTTTTGATATGAGTGAAATGGGTCAGACCGCTGGGTTGTTATATTTGTGAGGCGAGAACAAATTGCTTGTTGAACATTATGTTGTTAGATATGATGATTTGAGTTGTGGCTATGTAAGTAGGAGCTTTAGCTGCAAGGAATGCTACAATGAAACTATAGTTGCTTTTTTCTGCTCTCTCCATCTTATTATTTTCTTTGTTCTTTATGTTTTTCATAAATCAAGGTGACCTTAATTGTTTCTGAACCGTGGAGAATGAAAAATTGAAACTTCACAGCAAGTTTTTCAGTTTGGCCAAAAAATGTTGGTGAAGGTTTGTTTCAACTGCCTGATTGGAAGCTAGCATCATGATACTTGGTACTTCCAAGTCTGATTTGAAAACTTGTGTTTCTTCAATTTCCGTCCATGTATCTAGCGACATTTTCACGGATTGTGCCCGGTATGGTATGTGCGAGGACGGGCACGCAGGGTTGGCAGTTGGAAGACGAACAATGAAGCACAATATGTCATGTTGGGGTGTGATGTTCCATCAATGGCAACTGAGACCTGCCGGTCCATACATCCCGTAGTTCACTGTCTTGGGTCCCTCTTCATCAGCTGCCCCGTCGTCCTCGTCCTCCTGGATGAGGACCTTGTTGTCAGCCTTTGAAGGCACCCCACCCCCGAGAAGGATTGTCGTCGAGGATGGCGAACGGGGAGCAGCCCGTTGAAGGATGGTGCAGGCGCGCTGGTAGATCGCTAAGGACATGAGTGTAGTTGGAAGTGAAAGGTTTAAGCTGTGACATTTGTGGAAGATGAGTCGCACCTGGGCTGTGGCTTGTTTGGTAGGACTTCGTGCGTTGTTTTGTGCTCATCCAAGGTGTTCCCGTATGCTAACCGGATAGTATGTACCTGACCGAAGCCTGAGTCAGTGACATGTGATCTGTTTAGTCTCTAGTGCGACACACTTGTAGGTTTCCGCATGGACTTCGGATGGTAACCGACCTGTTTAGGGACGATCAAACGCTACTTCATGATAGGATAGTTATGAAGCTTGCTTCGGGGCTGGTCCAGATCCATGCCAGCCAGACATGGTCGAGTAAGAAGTGATTTGCCCCGAGATGTGCTCGGGGCAACTTATGTGATTAGACTTAAATAAAGCATGTCCATGCGTTGAGGATTATGATGTAATTCCCAACCCAGCTACTTAAAAAAAAACTCTTTGTTTGTTCGTAAGTCGGCATCACACAGCAAGAAAGAGGTCAGGCTTGAACAAGGATGATTGAATCGCCTTAAGCCCAACAATACATGGTGTACATGAAGTTGACACGTTGTATATGTTCGTCAAGGTTTTCATCGAACACTTGGGAGTCGACATGTTGTGCTACAAGCCGTTATCGACTGATCAAACCGGATTGTTGATATCCTACTTGCAACCAAGTGTACATGAACCACATGGGCCGCACGCTTAAATAGAAAGGAACCTACGATGTTGGATTATACTTCTCTCGTTCGCTTTCATAAAAACTAAACAATCATAAAAAAAATAACCGATGTGAATTCATGGAGCACAAACACTCACTCTTATTCAACAGTCCATCCATCCACCATCATAATTTCTTACCAGACGCGATATTCTTTGGTTAGCACAATCCCCTATGAAAATACCATATGAAGATTTTGATTTTTAGTGAAAGCTTTGATTTTTATGTTTTTTACAGATTTGCTAGAGCACATTTAGATGTGCCCTAAGATAGAACACATCTAAGTTCAATCAAACTAAAAATAAAAAAAAACATTAAAAAAATATCTACACAAATGTTCATGCAAAATCAATAGTATAGAACTTAGATGTGCTCTATCTTAGAGCACATCTAGATGTGCCCTAGACTGCTTCTTCTTATTATTAGTCACCGGAACCTCAGAATGCATTAGCGCACGATACGTAGAGTCAACTGTAAAGGATCTTGATATAGTAAGGTTCCACGTAAACACATCCCGACCTTGTGTTAGGTTAATCAAATTCAAACAGAACAAAAGATTATTCCATGATATAAGATATAAGCCGAGGGCTAGTTAAGTCCTGCCTAAACGAAATATTCTGTGGGGATGAATCGAGCACCTGCGCTCAATAATGATTGGTCGAGGAATGTTCCTAGGGTGTTTCACTTTTGGTATAAGCGCAATTATCGCTTTATTGACCACCTCAGGCATATGATCCCCATTAAGAAATCCCAATTCATTCTGCACAAAAGTGAAACATGATGTTCTATTAAAATTTGAATAAATGTTCGATCAACTTAATACCGAAAAAGGCTTTTCGCCCCGCTTTATAGATAAAGCACAACCACAGTCATACAACAATCCAACAGTTACACAAGTCGGTCACAAACATAAATGTCGGGGCCACAACACAAGTAAGGCCCATAAAAGAGAGCGCCCACCACCACCCATGTGGTGGGGCGTCTCGACACCTTCAATGCGACTAAGAGAACAAATCGTTGGATTGACTTAATTCTACATCTTCAATTTTATAGTACTCCATCCGAAAATACTTATCAGACTAATGGATGTACCCAGACATATTTTTAGTTTTAGATACATATATTTTTATCCATTTTTTTTGACAAGTATTTTCAAACGAAGAGAGTATGATATATCATAAAAACTCTACAATTATTGGAGATGCACGACGGAGACTATATATAGAACCCAACCAAGAACTACACATTGAAGATAAGCAATGGAGACGGAGGGCATGGACTAACCATGGAGGAAAAAAACATGAGCCTTAAAAGTATCCAATTTCGAGGGAACTTAGAGGATCTACAGTCGGGCTCCTCATACCAACCCTATACGCCCAGACGGATGGCTCAGTAACCGACAGGTCACAAGACCTAGATGGGTTCCTCGTATCGGTCCTTGTCAAGCATCGGGCTGACCGATACCCTCATATCCAGCCCAAATATCGGGTGGACATGAGGAGCCCCGAACATGAGTAGGCACGTCCGTCACGTCGGACTGACGGCATGGACCCACGCATCGTAGCGCTTTGAAAACCGTTGGTCCGACGAGCATCTCCTTAGATTCTCGATGCCTCCACGTGCCGCAGCCCCGATGCGGCGCACGAGGGCCTAGTCCAGCTATTTAAGCCGGACGTCGACACCCAAACCCTACTCTATCCCCATGCCCCTCCTCTCACATCCACCACCGACACTTCTATCCCCATTTCCTTCCCCTTCCACCCAAAGCAAAGCCATGCCTCATCGTCTCATCACCACCTACACCAGCTCACGTTGGAGCGATGGTTGTAGCTCTTTGAGGAGCACCGGGCTAGGCATGAACCCCTGTTCGTAGTCGGCCTACCTCCGGACTCACCGCATGAGGTGAATGAAGAGCAGGAGCAGGACACAACCATTGTGAACGCGAAGCCGGAGGAGGAGGAAGAGGACACATGCGAGGTGGACCCATCAACTCCTGCCACCATGCCTGACCCGCTAGTGGTTGATCAATAGGCCATCCTCGACTCCATAAGATCGAAGTCGAAGGTGAAGGCTAATCACCGCTACCTTTGCTAGTGGAGGACGGAGATCATTCGTCGAGATGGAAGAGGAGGACGAGTCGATGGTGCCATGGTGGCGATACACCCGGAGGAAAATATCGACAATATCTTCGATGACAAGTAGTGTAAAAGTAGCTAGGCTTCTATGTAGTACGTAAATTTTATTTTGCATGCTTTGTATATATTTGAGGTATTAAATATGAGAATGTTGAATGTAGTGAAACAAGAATAAGGTTTCATCGGTCACAGTCCGTTTTGGGGGGTGCATCCATGAACGTTTGAGGATTGAATTTGTTGTATTCAGTTGTAGATGCTCTTATAAAACTTCAACGGTTTTGCTAAATCTCAGTCGACGAGTTTTTTTGTTCACCTTGGTTTTTTATTTCTAGATTCATTTTTTTGGTTTATTTTTTGGGTTTGTAAATGTTGCTTTCAATTACAACTATAACTATCACTCTCAATTGTAATTGATTTTACTTTTTTATCTGAAAAAGGCAATTGCATGTCCAATAATAGGCTTGCAACTGCAAATGCCGTCCTCAATTGCAATTGAGTTTCTACACTTTCGATTGCAACTCTATGGCCTATATCCTGACTGCAACTAATATTTGCTTTGTAAGTGGACAGCGGAAAGGTGAGGACTTGCATGTTCGATAATAGACATGCAACAACAAATGTCACCCTCGACCGCAACGACATATTTGATAGTAGGTTTGCAACTGTAAGTGTCACCCTCGACTGCAACTGCATGTATGATAATAGACTTGCAACTGCAAGTGTCATCCTCGACTGCAACTGCATGGCCGACAATTAATAGACTTGCAACTGCAAGTGTCGACGTCGAATGCAACTGCAACTGCATGTATGATAATAGACTTGCAACTGCAAGTGTCATCCTCGACTGCAACTGCATGGCCGGCAATAGACTTGCAAGTGCAAGTGTCGACTTCGACTGCAACTGCATGTATGATAATAGACTTGCAACTGCAAGTGTCATCCTCGACTGCAACTGCATGGCCGGCAATAGACTTGCAACTGCAAGTGTCGACTTCGACTGCAACTACAACTGCATGCATACACACTCGACTGCAAACTGACTTTTGTTTTTGTAAGTGAGCGGCGTGAAAGCGAGGCAGGTGCATATCGAATATTAGATATGCAACTGCAAGTGTAGTCCATAACTGTAACTGCATACACATCCTATTGCAATTCGCAGCTTTTTTAGATGTATAAAAAATCCAACTTATTTATGATGATGTCACTCGATTGAGACTTCGCGAAGTCTTAGTTGACTAAGATCTATCTAGAACTCAATCGACTGAGATTTAACGAAGTCTCAGTCGAATGACGTCACCGTCGATTTTTTGCTGCAAGCGGCATGACTAGATGCTACAATCGGCGATAAAATATGTTGCGATGGTTTTACCAGCAACGACAATTAATGCTGCAACCGATGTGACTAAAATGCTACATCGTGAATGATAAATATTGCAACTAGTGTAACAACATGCTACAATCGATCAAAAATAATATACTGCAACCAATAAAATAGACGTTGCAACCGATATGAGATAAAATGTTGCAAACGATGATATAAAATGTTGCAAAGTCGACTGAGACTTGGTTAAATCTTAGTCCGACTGAGTTTTAGCAAATCCGTATAACATAACACACATACCAGCTCAAAAAAACAAGTCATTGACAGTACAAATCAGATCATCATGTTACAAGTATCGTACGCACGGACATTTTAGAAGCAAAAGAAACACGCACATGTATGAGCATCGAACCATCCCATTCCCATTCCCATTCCATCCAAAACCCGTACGAAAAGTAAACTAAAAGATGGATCAAAATAGAACTGAGATTGACTCGATCAGGAGCAGATCTTGTCGTCGCCGTCGACGTCGCACTGCGGCAGGGTGGCGTAGTAGGGCCCTGCGGAGTAGGCGACCTCGACGGGGCCGATCTTCCAAGGGCGGGACGGCGTCTCGCCGACCCTGCCGCCGTTGAAGTTGGTGAGCACGGCGCAGCCCTTGTCCCCGGACCTGACGAGGCGGACGAGGCAGTGCGCCGGGTTGAGGCGGCAGCTGCCGCCGACGTGCACGTACGGCACGTCCACCTTGAACACCCCCTCCTCGTCCGTCGTGTCTGTGTGGTGCGTCACCGTCCTCCCCGTCTGCTCGTCCAGGCACGTCACCGCCACCACGCTCCCTGCGGATCATCAATCACAGCATACATATTAATGGAGGTGCCGGTGGTCGCCGGCGAGGAGCTAGAGATAATAAGGGTAGAGGATTAAGAAAGACGGAGGAGTGTACCGGCGATGGGCTTGGCGTTGTAGGCGTAGGCGTTCCAGTTCTTGGTGCAGTCCTGGCACAGCACGGTGCCCGTCACCGTGAACTTGGTCGCGCCGTAGCTCTCCCCGGCGTCGGCGCACGTCGCCGCCGCCGCCACCAGCGCGACGAGCGCGGCCAGCATCGACGCCCTCCTCCACGCCATCGTCGTTTCAGCCGGTGCTAGCTTAGCTCTCTGCAATGGATATGGATGGGCCGGTGACAAATGAGATCGATCGATGGAGCTGTGTGTCAAGCCAGCGCGCGGCGGCTTTATCGTGGAGCGGCTGCTTCTCCGCCATGGCCTTCGACGTGAGCCCAACTCGTTCGGCTAACGACGACGACGTGCGCGCCATTTCCCGGCGTCGGTACGGTCCTCTCGTTGCGGCCACGACCGAACCAGTCCGACGTGGACGCCGGCCGGCCGACGTGACACGGACAGGTGGGCCAGATGACCCAACAGCTCCCGGTCCCACATGCCAGTGGGAGTTCAGGAGAGACCCAAGCATCACTCACACCCATCTCTCCGTCTCGCTCGCTTTCCCCCCACTGTTCCCAGGTGGTGAAGGAAGGATTCCAAGACTCAAAGCTCCGCCGGCAATGGCCGTCGCGCGCGCCGGCGGGAGGCAAATCCGAGGGGAAAATGGAGAAGAATCTGAACTAGTAGTAGAACTAGGATCCGCGGCCTAACACTTGGCTCCGATGCTCGGTGGAAGTGGAACCCCTCCTCTGCCGCCATGAGAGACCCGAAGCTCAAGACAGCAAGACCCCACAAGCCGCGCCACCTGCACCTCCTCGACAAGCTCAGGCGGCGCTACTGCTACCGGTGGCGGTGGCTCCTCTGGCTGGCCCTCTCCGCCTACCTCTTCCTCCCGGCGCGGCGCCCCTCCAGCACCTCCGAGCCCCGCCCCGGCGTCCGGATCTACGCCTACGACCTCCCGCCGCGCTTCAACCGGGACTGGGTGGCCGCCGACGCGCGGTGCGCGCGCCACCTCTTCGCCGCCGAGGTGGCCGTGCACGAGGCGCTCACGCTGCGGCAGCGGCGGACGGGCCTGCGCCCCGAGGATGCCGACCTCTTCTTCGTGCCCGTCTACCTGTGCTGCAACTTCTCCACGGCCACGGGGCTCCCGTCGCTGGCGCACGCGCGCGGGACGCTCGCCGACGCCGTCCACCTCGTCCGCGCCCAGATGCCCTTCTGGAACCGCTCCGCCGGCGCCGACCACGTCTTCGTCGCGTCGCACGACTTCGGCGCCTGCTTCCATCCAATGGTGATCCAAGCTCTAATTTTTAGCTGTTTCTTGCAGTGCTTGCTGTGTCTGATTTTGCTATGGTAGGAACACAATTTGCTTGCTTGTCTTCTTCGCCGAGCAGATGGTTATGTGATTCAGTCTGTTGCTTGTCTTATGGTCAAAATCAGCTATTACAAGTCTATGAATTTCCAAGGAAAATTTCAAATTTCAAATTTCAGACTACGAGTTTGTTGAGTAGTTCAGTTCCTACTCTGTTTTCTCCTGAGGAAATTTCTTGTTTCCCAGTACCTACAATTCAACAAAGCTGTTCATGCTCTTCCTATTTTAACCATGGACTTGCTGACATGATACTGTTGTTTGCGTTGCATAATGATTGATCAAATCAGGAGGATGTGGCAATCGCGGCAGGCATTCCAGAGTTCTTGAAGAGGTCGATCCTGCTGCAGACATTCGGCGTGCAGGGCCAGCACACTTGCCAGGAGGTGGAGCATGTGGTGATCCCGCCATTCGTGCCGCCGGAGGAGCTGCCGGAACCAGAGAAGGCACACCGGGAGATCTTTGCCTTCTTCCGGGGCAAGATGGAGGTCCATCCCAAGAACATCAGCGGCCACTTCTACAGCAGGTAAGCTAATTAGCCTCCACTTTGCCTCCACATTGCCTTGCAAAATTCATGGACAAGAACATCGGTTACTTTTCTTTGATCTGATCCATCGTGTTCAGAACTTGAGATAACAATTTGGATCGATCAGTTACTTACATTATATTTACACTTGCGTCAGGAAGGTGAGGACCGAGCTACTGAAGCTGTACGGCCGCAACAGCAAGTTCTATCTGAAGCGGAAGCGGTACGCCGGCTACCGGTCGGAGATGGCGCGCTCCGTGTTCTGCCTCTGCCCGCTGGGGTGGGCGCCATGGAGCCCCCGCCTTGTGGAGTCCGTCCTCCTGGGCTGCATCCCGGTGATCATCGCCGATGGCATACGGCTGCCGTTCCCCGGCGTTCTCCGGTGGCCGGACATCTCGCTGCGGGTGGCGGAGAGGGACGTGGTTCACCTCGAGGCCGTGCTTGACCATGTCGCGGCGACCAACCTGACGACGATACAGCGGAACTTGTGGGACCCCGTGAAGCGGAAGGCGCTGGTTTTTAACCGCCCGATGGAGGAGGGGGATGCCACTTGGCATGTGTTGAAAGAGCTTGATTTTAGGCATACGGGAAAGGTCCAAAGGTGATGGATGAAATCATCTAACAAGAACCAGATGGTATTTGTAATTACGTAGATACACTAGGAAGAGGAGAAGTCCACAAATCACACTCGATGAGTTGAAAAGGATGAGTTGTTTGAGTAGATGATGTACCACAAGGAATGCGAGTAGGTTTTTCTAATTGACAACCATGACATGAATGATCATCGATAGTGTTTTTAGTACAAGGAAAAGAAAAAGGCATGTGCTTAGGTGCGACAAAGCTTGACTACTGAGATGTCCTAGGCGATGATACCACAACATCGATGATGATGTGGTGGTGAAGAGAGCATGTGCAGGGGAAGATGACCACCATAAGGGGTAGAGGTCGGCGAAGCTATTGCACTTGACAATCTTGTTCCTGGTGCAACATTCCTTCACGGAGAAACCAAAAGGATTAAACTTGATAGAAACCAAAAGGATTTCGTGGAAGGCCTGCCGCTGTCTGAAGGTGCAAATGTCATTCTGGTGGTGGTAGTGGACCGCCCGACGAAATAACCACTTCATCACCCATACACAACTCATTCGCTTTCCAAGCTTTTCATTGATGACGTGGTACGTTTACATGAAGTGCCTCTATCAATTATCTCAAAGCACGACACAATTTTCATTAGCCATGTTTGGTAAGCGGTGGGATCCACACTTCAGTAAGCGAGTGTGTAAATCAATGCTTGGTTGCTTTATCTATAAGGCGGGGTGAGAACCTTTTTCGGTAAATCGGTGCTTGGAGTAATATTTGCGACGTGCAGTCCAAGACCGTCCCAAAACATGGTGTATGGCCGAATTTTGGTACAACTCAAGCTATCACAGTGCCATTGGTTGCTCTCTATTTCGTGCACTCTATAAAATGGAGCCAAACTTCAGAGGTATGGCCAACATCACTGGTAGTGAGAAGTCACCAATCACGGAGGCAACAAGTTACCATGAGCATATTGCACTGCTTCGCGCGCATCTCTATCGCCCGCAACAACACATGAAGGCAAAGGCAGACAGAAACAAGACCGAGCGTCAATTTGCAGTTGGTGCTCCTCAAATTGCAACCCTATGCGCAACACACCATCGCCAATCGACCTTGCTGTAAACTGTCCTACAAATATTTTGAGCCATTCACAATGGTGGAACAGATTGAAGTCATTGGCAAGATGGCTTACAGATTGAAGTTGCCCGCCACAGCTCAGGTGCGCCATGTGTTTCATGCATCTCAATTCTCAACTGAAACCGTTTACTGCCAATCAGTCCTTCGACGCCGGTGACGCGTACGTACGTACATGATGTGTTGATACATTCAGATCGATCCAGATGCAAAGAAATATCAGTAGAGACAATTTGATTCCTTCACTAATCGGTTAATGTAAAAAAATAAAAATGGTAAAAGTGGTGTTAATAGCATACTAATCAAGGTGTAGATGATCTAAATGGCCATTTTGCGAAAGCAAAAATGGCAAATATGCGAAGCCACATGATAAAAGTGGCGAATACCCATCTGCGGGTGAAAAATTGTTTTATGTTAGAATCTATGATGCGGAGTCCCCATGGAAGACCAATGAGTGGTAGCGTAAAATCTGCAAGGTTAGCATTTTCGGTCATTTAGTGGCAAACTGGAAATCAAGCAGATCGGTGATATGGGACGAAAGAAAATCCTATACGACCTGAGTCGTACAAAACGAACGTGAGACCCTCTCCAACCGAAGACACCTGGTAAAAACAAATCTTAAAGCATGCAGACTAAATCGTGTTCTTAATCCTAAGTTCCTAACTCCCAGCGCCCGTACCAAATCTCCTTTCTTTCTCCGGCTAGCTCTCCGCAGCTGCGGCGGCCGCCGCAGGCCGGCTGCTCTCGATGCCATCCATGCCTGTGTTCCTGGACTCGAACATTAGGAATACGATGCGGCCTGGCCGCCGTCACAGGCCCGCTGCTCTCCGACGCCATTCACGACTGTGTTCCTCGACTTGAGCAGAGAATATTCTGATGGACGTGCCGCCATTTAATTGATCTGTTGCATCATCGTCTTCATCCGGTAGCGGCAGCTCCATTGTACCGCGTCGCCGGCGGCGAGATGGAAGAGACATAGAAGATGAAAGGACGGCGAGCAGAGCGTGGAAAGAGGATGTGTGGAAAGAATTATGATTAGCGATTGGGTGTGTCTAGGTCTTTTTTTGAGGGTAAATGCCACTCCGGCAGCTTATATTTCATGTGAAAATAGAGCTACATCATTGGCAAGCAAATCAGTGAGAAAAACCGGGGGATCATCAGTCCACACAACCATGGTTGATCCCTTCGCCTTCCTCGCTATCTCATGCGCTAACGAATTGGCGTTTCTAGGACAATGACAGTAAGAAACCGAATTAAAATTTCTGCTAAGAAAAGAACACTCTTCAAAAATTGCAGCAGCAACTCCCAGGGAATTTCCTCCATCTTGCATCACCAGCACGACCTCCATGCAATCGAGCTCCACCTCTAGATGGGTACAGCCCAGGTCTGCCGCCAACAGGAGGCCGTTTGGAAGAGCTATAGCTTCAGTGGTTGCCGCATCTGACGCAAACGGGAGTCCTGTGCACGCACCAGCCGCAAAGAAACCATTTGAGTCGCGTATGATCTCCCCCATAGCACCCACACCACGGTCCTCATGGTAACTGGCATCCACATTGAGTTTCATAGCGCCCATCTTGGGCTTGGTCCATCTCGGCTTGATCACCACCTTCTTCTTGTTATTATAAGCTCTTGTAAAGTTCTTTGTAATAGTGGAAATTGCCACTGCCGACTTAGCTGGTGCCAGCGCCTCCTCGCCGTGTGTCATCTTCCTTCGCTCCCACCAGATATACCATACTCCGACCGCCACCAGAGCAAGTCATTCTTGATCAAGTCGGTGTATGGATGCTAATCTGAAGAGCTCAAGCAGGATAGGATCAGAACGTCCTAGGCTTGTCTCAACATTATTCAAGGTGTGGGTGAAGCCCAGCTTCCTCCATATTTCCTGCGCCCTCTGGCACTCAAACAGGGTGTGGTTCACCGTCTCACAATCCTGAAGACAAACAGGGCATTGGGAGCTAGGCGTCATATGTCGATTGGCTAAGATGCCAAGACAAGGGATCGCCCCAGAAGAGATCTCCAACAATGAATTTTTACCTTCGCCGGAACTTGCATTTGCCACAGGGTCTTCCAAATAGAACTAGCACTTGAGGTGTCTGAGTGAGTTGTTCTCCTCAACTTTCGTCCATGTTGGTGTTCCCATTCAGTGTGGTATGAAGACTTGATAGAAAAAGTTCCGCTCTTCTCCGGGTGCCAGGCCACGAAATCCTCCATCATCCCTAGAGCCAGCGGGATGCTTAGGATTCGGTTGGCATCAATGGGCCAGAAGATCTCTCGGATCAGATCCTCGTCCCATGATCTTGAGTTCTCATCAATCAGTTCTGAAACTTTTGTTAGGACAGTGTTGCCGCGTGGCATGGTGATTTTTCTCGACGGGCTGGACGGAATCCAGGGATCCTGCCAGATGTCGATTGAGTTTCCATCCCCAACCCTCCAAATGTAACCATGCTTGAAGGCTTGAATGCCCGTCCATAGACTTTGCCACGTATACGAACTGCCTTTCTTAAGGGGATAGTTAATCAGGTCCCCGTCCGGGAAGTACTTAGCTTTGAGAACCCGGGCGCATAGGGAATCCGGCTCGGCCAGTAATCTCTAACATTGCTTTGCTAGTAAAGCCAAGTTAATGTTGGGGTTCGCAGCAGAAAACACAATTTTTTCTAACTAGCGTTCCCATAACCCAAGATCTAGCTAGCCGTATTACCGTAACGGAAAGGAGTGCGGAAATAACATACCTCGGGGTGTAGTCCGTTGCGCGGGAAATGTTCCCGCAAACGTGGTTGATGTAGCCGATCAAGTTTCACAGCCCCCTGGCTGTGTTGAGCACCCGGATGGGTGTAGTGCCACACGTGTAGCACCTCGTAGTACTCGCACACGTACGAGACTCGATGACGACCTCCGTTCTCTGATCCAGCGAAGGTGGCGGAAGCAGACCTCCGGACGGAGCTTCGGCAGCACGACGGCCTCCGATTCTAGCAGAGAAGCCTCAATTCCACTATAGGCTCACACTAGGGAGCCCACCGTGAAAAAGACAAGGGAGGGGAGAAGACCGGAGAAAACCGATCTCAATTCGGAGTAAATACTAATTTAATCCGATTTATTGTGTATTTGGCTTAATTAAATATGTGCACCATGACCCTCTTTATATAGGGGTAGGGGAGGGAGTCAACCCCCCTCCCTTAGCAATGTGGGACTATCCCACATGCTAGGGGGGGGCGCCGGCCAAGGGGGGAGAGGGGGCGCCACCCTCATGGGCCCTAGGGCCCATGGCGCCTCCCCCCCACTCCCCTTTTTTTCCTTTTTCTTTTTCCTTTTTATTTCTTCCCCTAATGGGCCTTTTTCTCCACTAAGGCCCATTGCACATATTAATTAGAAATAAAATGATTTTAATTATTAATTCAATTAATTAATAACTAAAACATAATATTCCATCTCCCGGTGCTCCGGAACACCTTCCGGTTCACTCCGAACTTGTTTGGTTCAACATGGTACTTCTCCGATGTTGTTTCCTTTATTCTCTGGTTACTCCGATGGTTCCGAAAAGGTCTCCGATTTCATCGAGCCCTTAAGTGTGTTACCCTACGGTCCGAGAACACTCCAGTCATGACCGAGATGAGGCTACGGTCAATGATCATCAGCGGGACCTGGATGCCCATAATGACCCCTGTGCATTCCGGATATCAAACACCGATTGGACCTTACGCCGTATAGCATTCCCTTTGTCCGCGATACTGGATTGTTCCGAGATTCGATCAATGACATCCTATGTTTGGTTCAACCTCGTTCTGAACTAATCCTCATTCACTCATTCCCGTGATATTCATCCCCGTGACCTGGTCACACGCTGCAGCTTTATGGATGGAATCTCACCGAGTGGGCCCCGAGTATCTATCCATTATATGGATTGACAAATCCCGCTCTTGTAACAATACTCCTCAACATATCTCCACGGAATACCCAAGATACAACCGTTATGACCCGCATATTTCAGTCAGGTGGTGGGATGTAGGTCAAAGCATCCGGGAAGATAGCAATTATGCACGTACTCACGGTCTACCACGTTCTGTAATTACAACACTGAACCTTCACAAGATTTTATCATGTTGTAATGCTTAATTTGGGTAATGTTCATCACGTCACTTAACCAGTGAGGTGATCTCATAGTCAAGAGACTTAATTGTCCATGATCGCGAAACCACGACCATCATGTTGACCATGAACTAGTTATCGATGTAGAGGCTAACTAGGAACTCTGGGGGTTTCTATACCACATATGCATCATTGTTTCACTGACACAGTTCTAGCACGGTATGAAACTGGTTATGAACTTGCTTAGATATATTGGAATAATCATATATTATTTGCCTCTAGAGCATATATCCAACAGTCTCCCACTTGCACTAGAGTGCTAATAATCTAGCCGCATTTTCCGATCATAATCATCTTATCACATAAGTGTTCATTGATCATGCATGCTCATGGAAGAGGTTTCGTCAACGAACTGCACCAATTCAGATTCATATGTTTCCTTTGCAACTGGTACAGGTCAAAAGCTCTTTTGACATACCACTCATTATCATATAATGGTTGGATATAAGTTTCGCGGGAGAGTGAGACTATTATTTCACAGTATCCTCCAATGATCTCCTGGTTCAGTCTTTAGAAGACTCATCCATAGTCATATATACTGGGAAATACACTCAACCAGAAGTCCAATACTTCTAACGCTAAACTTTTATCCATACGTCTACTTTTTTAAGTAGTATTATGTTTGTAGTGCCGTGAATTTTGCTCACATTTCTTTCATGTCTTTGGTGATGTCTCTAATTCCATATAGACCCATAATATGGCTTGCAATTGTAATCTTGCATTACATTCAAGTCTATTATCCTTTCTATATTTTAGAGAATAGTCCTCAGTATTCCTCATATACTGAATGCATGGACTTTATTCAGATTCTGTGTTTTACTCCTCAAGCACATCGGAATCTGTTCTTCTTCCAAGAACTTTTGAGTCATTCTGTTGTTGGATTCACAATGCATGTTATATGGTAGAATCATATGTCAAGAACATATAAGATCACATGTATAGTACATGGTGCATCTCTATTCTTCCATCAAGACATTTCTTGTGATATTTGGATTTCATTCGTTATATAATTTCTAGCCACAAGAACCTGTTTCTTGTCTTAGAAGATTATTCCAACCTTCACTTCGTTTCATTATCCGTATCTTAAACTACTCATATAGATTTCAACGTGTAATGTGTTGGTATTTCACATAAAAGAAGATTCTTGCAATCTTGTATTTTATTTGCCTTATGCTCTATATATATATCATAATGCACATATGTATATAAGACAATTCTCTATATACACAATCAATGCATATCCATATATATACATATGAGATCATTCTTCACACATATCAATGCATATATGTTTGAGACAATGATCATGCTCCCACTCAAATATATCCATCATATACTCATATATTTGTGGTTCATCTTTCATCAAGTCATTTTATTGTTCACTATGTCTCACATAATGACAAAGCTTCCAAAGCTCCCACTCAGAAAATGCCCTCTGCATTCCAAGTTTTTGGGAAGTCTCCAAAGCTCCCACTCAGTTTCATGAAACTGCAGGCCCACTCAATATTTTGGTCATCACAAAATCACTTGATCAAATCAAGGTTGAGGGTTCCTGTCTTGAGGTACTATAGTCCATCCTTTTAACGAAATAACCTTCGTCATGCCCATTGCAATTCTCTTTCAAATCCCAAATTTAACTGAGATGCAATTTCAGGCTATGGTCCATCGTAGTGTAAATGAAATATCTTATTGATTAAAGCATTTCTACGTTTCCGTAGTCAATCACCATTGAACTTTGGTCATAACCAAATAATGCCTTATGCCCATTACATTATTCTCAATAACTCTCCAGTTTGTCGAGAATATGAAATAATCGATTTATTTTCACGGGACGTGAGCCATCCTATATGTAACTCAATATTATTTCATTTCTCCTCGTGTTCAAGGCTACCATCATTCCTTTGTGTCTCAAGCAATGTTATTCTTTATTGTTTTATTAAGAAGACTCGTGATTATTGTTCTGTACAGAACGTATTCATGACAACCTTCTAAATTCAACAATGGCTTCAATTCATATACCAAGATTAATCATCTATGGCATATCCTTCCTTATACAGTGTCATTACAGCGGAACATGCTTCCGTTGCAATACTCTGATATTCTGAAGGCAAGGTCTAATACCCCGGTCAAAGTTTCCATTATCTCCCATTGGATCCGTGTCGAGAGACTTCTTCTCGCATCACCAATCAAGCAACACACATTTTGCTATTCGGGGAGAATATGTAATTTCAATTGCTTGTAGTTTTATTACAAAAAAATTCTTTCTTTTAAGAAACCTTATAACACCATCAGTTATGGAGCTATCATGTCTCATTAGATTCAGGATGGTTTCCTATTCATGAAGTGGGTGTTTTAACTTAATGAATTAAACAACCTTATTCGACAATAACTATAGTGCTAGGGGAAAGAACGTTTAGACCATACTACGGTTTAGTATGACTACGAATGGTTTAAGTAGTCTAGCACTTTCAACTTCCATCGTAGTTTGTGGTACAACTTCCACAAGTCTCCCATTATGTCAATATCAATACTTATCACTTCGGATCGTAGCGTAGTGATATGTATCCTTGTATTCTCACTTCTCACTGTGATTCCTGAATCTCAGTTTTATGATCTCAATTGAATACAACTTTCAATTAATCATATGAAGTCTTTAATGATAACTCACGTGCCCATTTAGTACATCATTTATGTATAATGATTGGCACAAGTTCTACTTGCTAGAACCTTGTCATGGTTATATTTATTGCAGAGGTTCATAGATCGTGTATCTAATCCATCTCATGCAATCAAGTTATGACTTTCATTCGATAATGAACTCACAAGTTAATAGATCATACATTTAATGAATTCATCAGTTATGAAGTTACCTCATGCAATCAAATCTTTGACTTGTTATAATCAAGACAACTTTATCATTAAACATTGAATATTTCTTGACAATAATAGCAGTATTATAAATGATTTCTATCATATCATAAATCAAGACGTAATCAAAGTATAAGCACACTTTTATTCATAAAGATGGAACAACTGACTTGTCTCATTACATGAATAACTTTGTCTCGCGAGATGCAAGACACACAACTAAGTGTTCATACTATAATGATTACATAAGATTTATCTAATACTCTAAGTATCTCCTATGATAGATGTCTCGGCGGAATCCATGCTGGCCATCAACTGACTTGATATCCATCAATCCTCGATTTCACCTCTTCCCGTCCATGCAACGACAGGTCCTGTTTTCATAAAACAGAATAAGTATCAGATACTCATTTACTGCAAATGTTGTATAAGGGAATAAACATTTATAAAGTATATCAAGTATATACCTTCTCCATCAACAACTTCTCCTTCAATGGGTTCAACCTCCAGGTACTGAAGTCTATCCATGAAGTCAGAGAACTCGAGGCTTTCACCTCTGCCGACATAGCCATGGACATGGTCTGTATAGCTCGGTGGAAGCGAGTGTAACACCGTGTATATCGCAGACTCATCTGTGGTCCCATAGTCAAAGTCATCTACGAGGCTCCGATGTATCTCATGCATCTTGGCCAAGTGTGCCTTCAGGCAAGAGCCTTCTTCCATCTTTGTAGAGAGAAACTCACTTTCTAACTCAAATCTGGCAACTCTAAACCGATGCAAGTTTGATGACTTCAGCTCATCGATCATATCATATGTATCCAAATCAACATACTCCTCACGCAAAGGTTGCGGAATGCTGGTTTCAATGATACCCTTAGCTATGGCATATGTCCTTCGACGATACTGATAATCAATCGCCGCTTGTGCATCCATGTCGTTTGCTGGAGGGTTTCCCACATGCTCTTTAGTTAAGAATGAAAGGTTGATTCTCTTGAGCACGGCTCTAAGGCGTAAGTACCAACTAATGAAGTTTGACCCATTTTCTTTAAGTCTTTCACCATGTAAGAAGGAAACCATTTCAAGGTACTGGGTACTATCCATTTTCTACAATCATAATTGCAAGGAACACAATTAAGACTAGTTCACAACAATGAGTTCATATAATCATATTATAAATGAGCTCACACTAAAACAATTCATCCCTAGGAAGTAGTGATTACATGATCCAGATTCACTGCCCGACCTCGAATATCACACGGCCGACGGGTCAGTTTCAAAGGTAGACAACAACTTGTGCGATCACATTATATTATATGTACTGTGACTCATGCTCGATCTTTCGATCTCTAGTATTCCGAGGCCATATCTGCATATGCTAGGCTCGCCAAATTAACCTCCATGTTATATGTTGCTCAGCAAGGCCATATCTTCATATGCCAGGCTTGCCGAACCCAACCTCATGCGAACTCCATTGAATATGTAGGACAACTCCGGTATGTACGGAGCATCAAGCCATATGGGAGAACCTTCCAGGCGGTGCACACTTCGGTAGAATACTTGTGTTTGGCTTTGTTAAGGGATCATCTTATCACATGCTACCGTCGTGTATCCTATACTAGCAAGTTTTAAGATGTCTGAGCTATGGCAACACTAAGTCTACAGTGTCTCCATTTTAGTTTGTTTTATGATGACGATTACTACTTACTCGTAACACATAGCAAAGCTATCGCTACATCACAAACAAACTAATGATAGCCCCCACTTAGCAATACAAGGTTTAGACGGTCTAGTTGTATATTGCAAGTTTTACGTGGCTGCTAGGGCTTTCATAGTTAAACAGGTTTTAACCTACGAGTCAACCACAACGTCAATCATACGATTGTCTCTATTACACCCCGCACGGGGCCCTCCGTTGCAAATGCCACATCCGCTAAAGTAGAGAGACAGACACCCCCCAGCCACTTTATACGGTACAAGCCGTATGTCAAGCGTGGAACCAGTCTCGCGTAAGCGTACGCGTAAGGTCGGTCGGGGGCCGCTTCATCAAACAATGCCGCAGATGTGAACAAGTACACGTGGGAGGGTAACAATCATACAATCAACGCCCACATCCCCCATGTGTTCTATCCGTACAGTAATACTAAGCATAGACCTAGCTCATGATACCACTGTTGGGGTTCGCAGCAGAAAACAAAAATTTTTCTAACTAGCGTTCCCATAACCCAAGATCTAGCTAGCCGTATTACCGTAACGGAAAGGAGTGCGGAAATAACATACCTCGGGGTGTAGTCCGTTGCGCGGGAAACGTTCCCGCAAACGTGGTTGATGTAGCCGATCAAGTTCCACAGCCCCCTGGTTGTGTTGAGCACCCGGATGGGTGTAGTGCCACACGTGTAGCACCTCGTAGTACTCGCACACGTACGAGACTCGATGACGACCTCCGTTCTCCGATCCAGCGAAGGTGGCGGAAGCAGACCTCCGGACGGAGCTTCGGCAGCACGACGGCCTCCGATTCTAGCAGAGAAGCCTCAATTAAACTATAGGCTCACACTAGGGAGCCCACCGTGAAAGAGACAAGGGAGAGGAGAAGACCGGAGAAAACCGATCTCAATTCGGAGTAAATACTAATTTAATCCTATTTATTGTGTATTTGGCTTAATTAAATATGTGCACCATGGCCCTCTTTATATAGGGGTAGGGGAAGGAGTCAACCCCCTCCCTTAGCAATGTGGGACTATCCCACATGCTAGGGGGGGGGGGGGGCGCTGGCCAAGGGGGGAGAGGGGGCGCCACCCTCATGGGCCCTCCCCCACTCCCTTTTTTTCTTTTTCTTTTTTCCTTTTTATTTCTTCCCCTAATGGGCCTTTTTCTCCACTAAGGCCCATTGCACATATTAATTAGAAATAAAATGATTTTAATTATTAATTCAATTAATTAATAACTTAAACATAATATTCCATCTCCCGGTGCTCCGGAACACCTTCCGGTTCACTCCGAACTTGTTCGGTTCAACACGGTACTTCTCCGATGTTGTTTCCTTTATTCTCTGGTTACTCCGATGGTTCCGAAAAGGTCTCCGATTTCATCGAGCCCTTAAGTGTGTTACCCTACGGTCCGAGAACACTCCAGTAATGACCGAGATGAGGCTACGGTCAATGATCATCAGCGGGACCTGGATGCCCATAATGACCCCTGTGCATTCCGGATATCAAACACCGATTGGACCTTACGCCGTATAGCATTCCCTTTGTCCGCGATACTGGATTGTTCCGAGATTCGATCAATGACATCCTATGTCTGGTTCAACCTCGTTATGAACTAATCCTCATTCACTCGTTCCCGTGATATTCATCCCCGTGACCTGGTCACATGCTGCAGCTTTATGGATGGAATCTCACCGAGTGGGCCCCGAGTATCTATCCATTATATGGATTGACAAATCCCGCTCTTGTAACAATACTCCTCAACATATCTCTACGGAATACCCAAGATACAACCGTTATGACCCGCATATTTCAGTCAGGTGGTGGGATGTAGGTCAAAGCATCCGGGAAGATAGCAATTATGCACGTACTCACGGTCAAAGGAACGGTCTACCACGTTCTGTAATTACAACACTGAACCTTCACAAGATTTGATCATGCTGTAATGCTTACTTTGGGTAATGTTCATCACGTCACTTAACCAGTGAGGTGATCTCATAGTCAAGAGACTTAATTGTCCATGATCGCGAAACCACGACCATCATGTTGACCATGAACTAGTTATCGATGTAGAGGCTAACTAGGAACTCGGGGGGTTTCTATACCACACCTGCATCATTGTTTCACTGACACAGTTCTAGCACGGTATGAAACTGGTTATGAACTTGCTTAGATATATTGGAATAATCATATATTATTTGCCTCTAGAGCATATATCCAACAATTAAAATAGTGTAGGCCCTGAATCCCATCCCCCCTTGAAGCTTAGCGATGCTCATCTTCCACCATGCAAACCAGTGCATGCGTTTCTTTTCAGCGGTGTCTCCCCACCAGAACTGCGATAGCGCCGAAGTAACCGCATTGCAGATCAGCTTGGGCAGTTGGAATACTGACATGGCATAGGTAGGGATCGCCTGCAAGACAACTTTAATCAAAATTTCCTTTCCTCCCAAAGATAGGAGTTTCTCCTTCCAACCTCTGATACGTGCAAGTACTCTGTCCACAATGTGTTGGAAGCAATCCGTTCTCTCCAACCCCACAAGAGGGGGTAAGCCCAAGTATTTATCAGTGATCGCCTCGGCTAGAATGTTCAATCTTGTACAGACCTCCGATTTTGTCAAGACATGAGTGCAGGGGCTAAAAATATACTTGATTTATGATCACTGACCAGCTGCCCCGAAGCATTGCAATAATCATCAAGTATCCGTCTCAAGCATTCCACAATCTCTGCATCCACTCTCATAAGAATGAGGGAGTCGTCTGCAAATAGTAGATGGGTGATAGCCGGCGCCTCCCTACATACACAGATACTGACCAGGTTCCCAGTTGCTTCTTCAAACATGAGGAGGCTCGAGAGGCCTTCCGCACACAACAAGAATAAATAAGGGGATAGGGGGTCCCCTTGCCGCAAGCCCCTTGATGGCTCAAAGGGGCCTGTCATGGAGCCATTAATCCAAACCTGGTAGGACACAGAAGAGACACACTCCATGATGAGCTCAACCCAGATAGGCGAGAACCCCAGTTGGAGCATAATCTGTCGCAAGAAGCTCCATTCCACCCTGTCATATGCTTTGTGCATGTCAAGTTTGACGGCGCACAACCCAAACTTCCCCACATTATTCTTTTTAATGGTATGATAAGATTCAAAGGCTAGTAGGAAGTTGTCTGTGATAAGCCGTCCTGGCACAAACACGCTCTGGTTTGGAGAAATGATCTCCCCAAGCAAGACCTTCAGTCGTGCCGCGAGAACCTTTGAGATCACCTTGTATATTACATTACACAGACTTATAGGGCGGAATTGGGTGATCGTCTCTGGACTCTCCACCTTGGGTATAAGGACGATAGTAGTATTGTTCCAGCCCTGTGGAATTTTACGGTTGTTTAGTGCCAGGAGCACCTCATCGATCAGGTCCTCCCCAATGATGTGCCAGAACCTCTTATAAAAAACCGCATGGAGACCATCGGGTCCCGGCGCTTTGAAGTCACCAATGTTGAACAGAGTTTTTTTACTTCATCTCGACTGTATGGTTTCAGAAGCTCGACGTTCATTGTTGTCGTAACTCTCGGGTTAACCTTTGCAATGAGTGTAGGATCAATAGGATTGTTCTCAGTAGCAAAGAGGAGATGAAAGTAATTTGCAACGTGAGTGTGCAGTTGATCTGGATCGTCCAGCACCCCACCCGCGTCATCCTTCAAGTTCCGGATATGGTTCCACTTCTTCCGAGCAGTAGCAGCTCTATGGAAGAACTCAGTGTTCCTATCACCCTTACAGAGCCAGTCCGCCCTGCCCCTTTGCATCCAGTAAATCTCCTCCTGCTCCAGAAGCTTTTCAATTTCAGTATGTAGCTCATGTTGTCTAGCCACCGCCTGGTCAGAGAGAGGGCCGGTGAGCACGTCATTCAAGGCCTTCTGGAGGTCCCTGAGTTTGCCGCGAGGCCCGTTCAGGACCGTTTTGTCCCAGCTGTGGAGCGCAGCATGTATATCACATGTGATATCAGAAAAATTCTTATCCAGACGCAATTTACTGGTATTCCATGCGGTCTGGACAACCTCCTCTACTCCTGACTCAGCTAGCCATCGGGCGTCAAAGCGCCTAGGGCCACACGCCCTCCTCGGCTGAGGGCTGGTTTGGAATTCCGTATCAACCACGATGGGCCTGTGGTCGGATTTATCAAACTCTTCTACTAAAATCCCGTAGTGTGGGAAAGCATCAGTCCAGGCCAGGTTGCCGACAGCCCGGTCTAAGCGCTCGCGAATTCTGCCACGCCGCCATGTGAAGAGGTCCCCTGAGTATCCCAAGTCATCAAGGTTGCAAGTATCCAGGGCCGAGCTAAAAGCCAGCATGGCCCTTTGTGGTCTCGGGACACCCCCTCCTTTTCATGAGCTTGAAGAATCTCATTAAAATCTCCTGCGATGACCCAAGGAAGGTCGATCATCGCATGGAGTTCACGAACATAGTCCCACGTCAGGTGTTTCCTGTCACCACTTGGCTCGCCATAGATGCCCGTGAAATGCCATCCATCTGAGCCATCCTCATTGATTCTAATGTCGATGTAGTTTTTGTGCACCCGCGAGGATGTGACACCCAAACTAGACATCCACATCATCAATAAGCCACCACTTCGTCCATCACTTTCAGCTACTTCCATCTCCTCAAAACCCAAATGTCGTCGAAGTTTTTCTGCCTTAGCTTTATCCAAATGTGTTTCAGACAGAAACAACACATCTGGTCTTACTCGCCCTTGGACCCCCAAGAGCGCACGAACTGCCGCAGGTTTTTGCATCCCACGGCAGTTCCAGACTAGGAGTTTCATTGCGTCCGGTCGAGCCCTGAGGCGGGGCTCGACGATAAAGGGTGGCCGGTGTCCATCACAGCCTTGTCGTCAGTCTTGGATCTCTTCGAGTCTTGTGAGCTATTTTCATCTCCCTCATCGTCCTCTGCTTCTTGCGAGTTTGGGTCATCAGTGAGCATAGCTATGGGCTGGCCCTCCTCACCCTGAACTGTCTCTGTTGGGGCTCCATCGTTAAAGACCAGTCTTTTCCCGTTGTTTATACCCTCAGAATTTGTCTCCTTGGTATTCTTTAGGGGGCTGGTCGCAGTATCCAAGAGCTCCTTTCTCCTCCCTTGCTTGCTAGCAAACCAATGATGAGGCTTTTCCTTGGGCGCGTCAGGTACCTGGTTCTGACCTGGCCTTGGGGCAAGCATCCACTCTCCCCACTCCATACTCTCAGGGCTGTGTTTGCCGTTCCCATGTTCAAGATGTGTATGACCCATGAAACCACACACATAGCAAAACACCGGCATTTTTTCATACCGGATGGAGTAATAGACTTTCTTCTTTGCCTTTGTGATAGACAACACCCGTAGCAGAGGGTCCTTGATGTCCAGCCTCACCCGGACTCTGACAACTCTCCCGTTCCCCCATCTAGGGTTAAGCATTACAGATTCCACCACGCCAATCTTCTTGGCCATTGATCTGATAACAGGTTCCTTGCGAAACAAAGGGGGCAGGTCCAGGATCTGAACCCAGACCGAGATCTTCTCCAGGACCACGTCCTCCATATCGGTGAAGCCATCATAGGCCTCGATCAGTACTCCATGATCGCGAAAGAGCCAAGTCCCTTGTTCCATGACCCGTTGCCAATCCCCCAGATAATTAACAGTGATCACAAAGAGATTTTCGCCCAAAGCACTGAAAGATGCACCCTGGGCTAAACTCCACGCCCTCTTCATGGTTTCATAAAACGCCGTCCGGCTGAACGGTTTCTCTGTGTGAACCTTGGCGATGACCATGAACTCAGCAGCATCTACTTCGTGCGGGAATTCCTCGTCGAAGTTGAGTTCGTCATCTTCACGTTCATTGAGTTTCAGCTTCTCGATCAGATCATCAACACCCCCGATGGCTTTGCCCTTCCTTGCTCTGGACGCCGAACTTTCAGAATCCGCCATGGCTAGGTTTTTTGAGGAAGTCGCCGCCGCCACCAACGTGGAAAAGTTAGGGTTGCCCCGTCCCTTCGCCAGCGAACTAAAATACACCCCCCGTCTTCCCGTACGGAGGGGAGTAGGAGATGTAGTCGGAATCCCCGTCGGGATCGGTAAGAACCCCAGGCTCAATGCCGGGGTAGATGCAAACCCTAGACGTCGCCGCCTTGGGTAACTTTCTACGTACGTTCTAGTCAAACCCTTCTGGGGTGTGTCTAGGTCTTAGTCGACTAAGACTTAACTAAGTCTCAGTCAAGTGATAGTATATGTAAAAAGAAAGAAATAAGAAGTTTAAATTTATTTTTTGTACGGATCTTAACGCACAATCTCACGGATATAACATCGACTAAGACTTAGTTAAATCTCAGTCGACTGAGATTTAGCAATCCCCTTAGCGATTTGTTACTGAAATTCATTAGAGAATTAATGACTTGCCATGCGTTGATTTGTTTTCTTTGCCAAGTGTTATGCATATGGGACGGCTCTGTCCTCATCCTAGCCATTGGCATCAGATCCAACGGCTCGTGTGTTGAGCTATGACGCCGGGTGAATCTAATTCACCAATCCTCCACCCCACCATCTGCGGTTATTATTATTGTTTAACAATAGTTTTTTTTGTTTAAAAATAGTTATCGCAGGCGGAGTAAGATTTTAATGGAAACAGGCTGTTGCTCGACAATCTTCAGCCATTAAAAAAAATTCAATCTTCAGCCGTATGGAGAGTTTTCTCTCTGGTGCCAAGCTGTACCCTACCAGAGCTATAATGTGATTGATTCTAGGATCTTTATAACGACATAAATTTTCTGCCCATCTAAAAGCTTGCAGTTGAAGAAGCCTGAAGACCAGGGCGGACTCTATCGAGCCGTTGGCGATTGCCAAAGTGCCAAGCGACTTCACTTTGTCGAATTTGCATCACGAGGTACTCCTAGTCTTTCTCCCTTTCTTCCGCCTAAGTCCTAACCATAATTTCCAGTCGCGATCTGATAAAGAAAGGCACTATCTTTTGGCATCTTCAGCGTTCGCAATTCATGGCGGCGGTACCAGGACTGTTGCCAGTGATGTTAAATACACAGTATATTGTTTATAAAAAATCTTCGGTTTCTCTTGATTTTAATGAATTTTAACATGTTTGTAAGAATATCGAGGTTAGTTAGGGTTGCTGTTTCGGTTCAGCACCAATTCGTACGTATATAGCACCTGCGCCAATACTATGATGTTATCACTGCCTTTGACGGGTTTAATGTTGTCGCCTCTCTTATTTGTTCACTGACATTCTTCCTTTATCTCCCATATAATATCTTGGTCGTATTTCCAATTGTTTACTCAAAAAATTAAAACCTTCCAAGTGTACCCAGTGCCCCCAATATACCGAATTATTGTGTCCCTGAAATCATTCCGAAAACAGACCCTAAATCATGGAATACTAGTATTAATGCATTTCAGACATTCTCGCACCCCTCCCCTCCCCCCCAACGATTTGTAGCAGGTAAAGTTTAGAGTGTTGAACTATAAGCCTGACGGTGAAAGTTCAGTTAGGCATCGACAGTTTTACTGTAGCCCGTCCGGCACGGTTCAGTTAGAGAGCTGTCTAGTGCATCTATTTACAGTTTCAGTTAGCTGAATAAGTGTAGCAGCTCACGAGCCTGTTTGAGAGCTGAGTAGTGTCACGTTGCACGCGCTGCGCTGTGGGATGGCACGGGCATACGCACGTCGCACGACTGCGTCCTGGTGGCGATGAGGTGATCGTGGGATGGCGCGATCGTGGTGCCTGGTCAGCCCCAGTTTTTAGGATCATTGGCTAGTTTGTAACAGCCTACAAATAAGAGGAATGAAAAAGGGAAAAGCTGCAATGTTGCACACAGCACAAAACCTCTGAGTTCATCGTCTCGATCGAGAGCTAGCATTCGCCATTGAGCTCAGGTTTAGCGCCTACATAGAGATGTACTGTATATGTTGCCAATTCTGGAGCTAATTACGTCATTACCCATATTTAAAGTACACTATTAGTCTCTAATAGCCCATATCTCTCTACAGAACTGCCACACCGAATTACAAAGCCCAATAGCCCAACGTGGACACGTATTCTATTAATTTGATCCGAACATATTCTGCACTAGGAACGAAGGGCTGCACTAGGGCGTCGTTTCCAGTTTCCTGCTGCCGCCTGTCCAGCTGACCTGCTAGGGCTTGTTTGTTATTGCCACTGGCTGCAGCTCATCAGAACGACGGCGTTGTCCTCAGCTGCACTTATCAGGTTATTGTTCACTGTTTGCCCGTTGTTATACACATGCCATATGCAGATTACAGATCAGAGTTTTGCTGGGAGATCAGATAAAGAAAAGGACTGCTACGTATTAAAGTTAATAGCTATCAATCATTATGAATAAAAATCTTAGGCCAGTAGATTAGTGTTATGTACTCCCTCCGTTCCTTGATGTAAGGTGTATAGTTTTTTAAAAAAAGTCAATCTTTTTTAACTTTGACCATATTTATAGCAAAAAATATGAACATCTATGATATTTAATAAATATAATATAAAAATATGTTTCAAGATGAATCTAATGAGACCATTTTGGTATAATTTATATTAATATATTTATCTACAAATCTGGTCAAAGTTCACTAAGTTTGACTTTTAAAAAGAAACTATACACCTTATAATTAGGAATGGAGGGAGTATAAAACAGTAAATGAATCTATTAATCATTTTTTTGTTATACTACTGAAATATGAACCGGGGGCTGAGGATTATTAACTTGTTCGACAGTGATAGTTGTAGGCTCAATTTTAACTTCTTTGTATTAATTGATGCTGAAACCGATGTATCTAGATGTAGATACATCTATTTCAGCAATAACAGATATGCAACTTTATTGTATAATTCCAATATATATCTTTATGCTTTGGCTTCAACGTTATTCTAAGACTGAATATATTATGATGTTTCATCTATTTTATGAGCTTTGTTTTTCGCCCTCCGTTCACAAATACATGACGTGGTTTTAGTTCACTTCCGTATTTGTGAACGGAGGGAGTATCTGTCAAAAAATAATGTTCCTCTGAATGTTAGCTCCAAGCTATACCACTCCATTTGCTTGTTTTTACTGTATTTAGCGTCACTCTTTATATATCCATGGTCAAATTTAAACAAGATGATTTTACATAAGAAATGTTTTATTCTCTGCTTCTGAAATTAATAATTACATCAAGGAGTGCCCTTTTCTGATGTTCAGGAGTTATTAGGTTATCATGAAGCAACCACTTTTGGACAAGCCAGCTTCTTCCCCATCTGAGGCAACGAGCAGTAGATCGCTTTTCACAGATGCTGGATGGTTTAGCATTATCACTTTTTCTTGGATGGGCCCTTTACTTAATCTTGGCAGAACGAAAACACTAGATCTTGATGATGTGCCATTCTTGGATGACCATGACAGTTTCCATGGGACTCTCCCTAACTTTAAGGCAAAGGTTGCCGCAATTTCTGCAACAAGGCAGCACACTGAAGTCACAACCATTAAGCTGGCTAAGGCTATATTCCTCACAACGTGGAAACTAATTTTTTTCACTGCAGTTTATGCCCTGCTCGGTGCTGTTGCTTCATACGTTGGTCCCTACCTGATTGAGTCCTTTATCGACTACCTAAATAGAAGCCAAAGATCTACTAAAGAAGGCTACCTCTTGGTATTGACATTTGTTGTTGCCCAATTCATTGAAGGCCTCACAACAAGGCATTTGAACTTCAGATCAAAGCAAGTAGGCGTGCGTGCCCGGTCAGCACTTGTTGCTATTATTTATGAAAAAGCCCTTGTCCTCTCTAATAGGTCCAGGCAAAGCAGCTCAAGTGGAGAGATGATCAATGTTATGAGCCTTGATGCTGAGTGCGTAGCAGGTTTCAGTCAGTCCATGCACGATCTTTGGCTGATTCCTATACAAATTATTCTAGCCATGCTTATCTTATACTCTGCACTTGGTTTGGCAGTATTTGCCGCCCTTGCTGCCACTGCTCTTACAATGTTGGCTAATATTCCAATAGGGAGGATGGAACAAAAGTATCAGGAGAAAACGATGAGCGCCAAGGATGTCAGGATGAGGGCTATGTCTGAGATCTTAAAGAACATGCGCATTCTCAAGCTTCAAGGATGGGAAATGATCTTCTTGTCCAAGATCATGGAGTTGAGGAAGGAAGAGATGTATTGGCTAAAGAAAAATTTATACACCTCAGCTACGCTTATATCTGTCTTCTTTGGTGCTCCTGCTTTTGTTGCTATGATCACTTTTGGAACTTGCGTCCTTTTGGGCATTCCACTGGAAACTGGTAAAGTACTAGCTGCTCTGGCAACATTTCGGCAGCTTCAGGGACCTATCCATGGCCTCCCCGATACAATCTCTATGGTCATTCAGAGCAAAGTATCACTTGATAGGATATGCTCATTTCTAGGCTCTGAGGAGCTACCGTGTGATGTCGTAACTAAGCTTCCGACAGGTACCACCGATGTATCGATTGAGGTGAGGGATGGTCGGTTCTCTTGGAATAGTTCATCTCAAGTTCCTACTCTACAAGACTTGAACTTCCGCATACGACAAGGTATGAAGGTTGCTATCTGTGGAAAAGTTGGATCTGGTAAATCAAGTTTACTCTCTTGCATACTCGGAGAGATACCAAAATTGTCCGGAGAAGTTCAAACTTGTGGAAGGATTGCTTTTGTTAGCCAGTCACCTTGGATACAAAGTGGGAAAATTGAAGACAATATACTTTTTGGCACAGAAATGAATAGGGAAAGGTATGACAAGGTCCTTGAAGTATGCTCTCTTATAAAGGACCTGAGTATATTACCGTTGGGTGACCAGACGATTATAGGAGAGAGAGGCATTAACCTGAGCGGCGGACAAAAACAAAGGATACAAATTGCACGTGCTTTGTACCAAGATGCTGATATCTTTCTGTTTGATGATCCATTTAGTGCGGTTGATGCTCATACTGGGTTGCATTTATTCAAGGTATGCCTAAAGATTTTCTATTTTGTTGTCCTTTACGTGCAATAGAAATGCATGCTGAAACAAACTACATTGGTTGATGTGTACACCATGTTTACCTCACTTTTAGTTTCACAATCTACTTCTCTGTCAATTTTTGTTCTAGTAAAATGATTACACTTTTTGTTTAGCATATGCTCTCTTCTAGTCAGGGGAAGTGCTGGTGTCAAAACTTTCAAATTAGTAAAATATTTGCTCTCCTCTCTTGTCATTGGTGGTGTCATGGTGTTAAAATTTAAGATCAGTAATAGCGATGAATAGTCTCATGCCCAGAAACACTATCACTAGTACTTGTAAGAATTAATATGCGAATTTGGTGCATATATTTTATTTTTCTGTATGGTTTGTCCTTTTTTTTTATCCACATATCTTGAGTACTGCACTACTACTACTGGTAAGCATGTAATAGGCGAATTTGGTGTGTATCTGTTGCCTAGAGAAAGAAATCAACATAATCATTATCTCGCTAAAATGAATCAATTTTGGACTAAAAGCAGTAGATTTTCTCGAATTCATCTAGGAAGCTAGACTCAGTTTGCTTCGATGTCCATTCCATGATAATGTTTTTTATATTTATTTTATCATGTTATTTTGGGGCTAGTCTATGTTGCTGTTTTGAGCTGATATATCCTTGAGCATGAGCTTAGGATGAAGGAGATAATGAACTTATGGATTGTAACTTCTATTTTGCAGGAGTGCTTGCTTGGATTTTTAGCTTCGAAAACTGTCTTGTATGTTACCCATCACATCGAATTTCTACCTTCAGCTGATGTTATCCTGGTAGTTTGGCAACTATGTCTAGTTTCTACTTTTATGTTGCATCCATGAAGATTTTCCTTTTCAAAATTTTAGTTTGTATTTCAGGTCTTGAAAGATGGAAAAATAACTCAAGAAGGGGACTACGCAGAAATTATTAATGCTGGAGAAGAATTAACGGAATTAGTTGTGTCACATAAGGATGGCTTATCTACTCTAGACATGTTCGAGCTCCCAAGTAGTAATTATGAAAGTACTCATCACCCTAATGGCAATGAAAGCACCCTATTCACAGAAGATGAGGAAAGGGCTAGTCAAAATGAAGGAGAAGACTCTGTAGAAAATGGTCAACTTGTACAAGAAGAAGAGAGGGAGAAAGGCCGGGTCGGGTTTGTTGTCTACTGGAAATATATCACAATGGCATACAAGGGAGCACTTGTGCCACTTATTTTGCTGGCTCAGATCATTTTTCAATTTCTTCAAATTGGAAGTAATTTATGGATGGCTTGGGCAGCTCCAATATCTGAAGATGTGGATCCTCCAGTCAGCAGTTTGATGATGATAAATGTATATGTTGCCTTAGCAGTTGTTACCTCATTGTGCATCTTCATACGATCCTATCTTCTTGTCTTTGCTGGATCTAAGACTGCCACTGTGCTATTCAATAAGATGCATCAGTGCATCTTCCGAGCTCCGATGTCTTTCTTTGACTCCACTCCGAGTGGACGTATCTTGAATAGAGTAAGCCATTATCTTTAGATACGTTTTGTTTAATAGTCAATTGAAGTTGGGTGTCCTCTTAGTCTCATCATCTTTTTAATTATGTTAATGTGAAATTCCAAAAAAATTGCAGGCTTCCACTGACCAAAGTGCAGTGGATACCAGAATTTTTGACTTGATGGGCTACTTTTTATTTCCTGCAATCGAACTTCTCGGAACAGTTATTTTGATGTCAAGGGTTGCATGGCCAGTCTTTGTAATTTTTGTCCCTGTTATTGTTGCATCTCTGTGGTATCAGGTAATTCTTCTCGTATAGTAGTTACTTTTGATATGGATTTTTGGGAGGCAATCATTGAGAAAGTTAAGACACGCTGATTAATAGCTAGTTATTTATGCACTAATCTTCCGCAGCTTGAAAAAAAAGATAGTTAGTAGATTATATAAGATAATGACATATTTTGACAATGAATTGAGGCATTAGCTATGTCTTCTGTAAAGAATTGTAAAACAGTAGATGTTTAGATAGACTAATTGGTGTGAGTAGTTCCGTAAAAAACTTCATCAGTCATGAACTGATATCACTCTGTGTGCAACAGTATTTAGTACAAATTCTAAATACTCCATTTTTGTTCCATAAATAAGTAAACATGCACCATATGTTCTTAAAACTTGAGCATTTATCACACAAGTCTCTGATTATAACTACATATTGATCTCAACACTTTGCATAAGGTCGATGCAGGTCAAGGTCAAATCTTACTTAATTTAGCAATCAGAAATGTAGCGGCAGTTCAAGCCTATTGAACCAGAAGTTTTAACAAATGACTGCAGATGAAGTGAAAGAGAATTTATTTTTTCCGAAAGACCTTGAATACCCCTTTAAATACGTAACCTACAGGTGCAGGTCTCATAATAGGGACTCAAGTATCACAACTTTACAAATTTAGGGATCATACCAGTCATGCACTTTACTCTTTATTTACCCTTGGCAAATTAAGACAAATTTTCGTGATGATATTTTTCTTATGTGTAATAGTCACATTGATACTTACGAATTTATTTGTATTCTAAGAAGTTAATTGGTGTTGCTTTTTTTTATTCACCATTTAATTCTCCCCTTTCAGCAATATTACATAAATGCTGCTAGGGAGTTGCAAAGGTTAATTGGAATTTGCAGAGCCCCTGTGATGCAGCATTTTTCTGAATCAATTACTGGCTCAAATATCATTAGATGCTTCAACAAGGAAGGTCAGTTCATCAGTTCTACCGGCCATTTGATGGATAATTTGTCTCGGCCGAGTTTATATAATGCTGCTGCATTGGAATGGTTGAGCTTTCTGGACATTCTTTCATTATTTATTTTCGGATTTTCTTTAGTACTTCTGGTCAGCTTCCCGGCTTCTCTAATCGATGCAAGTAAGTAAATATGTTTTTGTTAATCAAGAAAAAATAGTTTGTAATGTGTACTAACATCGCCAATTAGTAATATTGTTATTACCTTTCTACAGAGACAGCTGGTCTTGCAGTCACTTACGGATTAAGTTTGAGCATGCTACAAGGTTGGGCTATTGCAGTCCTCTGTAGTTTGGAAAACGGAATGGTATCTGTAGAAAGAATGTTGCAATACATCACTATTCCTTCTGAGCCACCCCTGACAATATCAGAAAGTAGACCGAATTGCCGTTGGCCAACAAAGGGAGAAATTGAGCTTCATAACGTCCATGTTTGTTTCTTCAGCTTTATATATCCAGTTCTTACAATTATTGCAGTTACATCAGTGTAGATGGATATTCCAAAGTTTATCAGATACTCCATCCGTCCCAAATTATAAGATGTTTTAGATATTTCAACATGAACCACATATGGACTGAAATGAGTGAATAAACACACTAGAACGCGTACATTCGATTCAGAAAAGGCTAGAGCATCTTACAATTTTGGGATGGAGGTGGTAATTAATAGGCTAATTGTGATATCACTGTAAGTTTTGACCTTAGTTATGAAGATTTTACTCAAATATTGGCATTTTTCTTGATTAGTAATTATTGACAGTTTTGATGTATGGGATCCAGGTAAAATATGCACCGCAGTTGCCTTTTGTTTTGAAAGGCCTTACGTGCATCTTACCAGGAGGAATGAAGACCGGTATTGTTGGAAGGACAGGTGGTGGAAAGTCAACCTTGATACAGGCACTATTCCGCATTATCGATCCATGTATCGGGCAAATATTGATAGATGGCATAGACATCAGCACCATTGGATTGCATGACCTACGGACAAGACTGAGCATCATTCCACAAGATCCTGTTATGTTTAAGGGGACTCTGCGAAGCAACATCGACCCTCTGAATGAATATAGTGATGAGCAAATCTGGGAGGTTCTCTTAAATTTCAAATTTACCTCTTATTTTTATTGCTTCCTTTGTGAACGAATACCGTATTTGATATTTGATGATGGCATGGCCGAAATAGTTTATGCATTTATCCTGTTGTTATCTAGGCATTGGACGCCTGTCATCTTGGACATGAAATTAGAAAGGCTGGAAATAAGCTTGACTCTACAGGTTTGACATCTATCAGAATGTCCCAAGGCACTGTTTTGTTTTATTATTATGTCAGTTCATTACTTGATCTTGTAAATTGTAATGCAGTCATAGAGAATGGCGAAAATTGGAGCCTGGGTCAGCGGCAGCTTGTTTGTTTGGGGAGAGTGATACTGAAAAAGAGAAGGAATTTGGTTTTGGATGAAGCAACTTCTTCAGTGGATCCAATAACTGACAGTTTGATTCAAAAAACCTTAAGGGAACAATTTACCGAATGCACAGTAATTACAATAGCGCATCGTATTACATCAGTTCTTGATAGCGAGAAGGTCATTCTTCTGGACAACGGTTAGACCCTGCTTTAATAATTCCAAGCCAAAAAGTCCTGAATTCTATATTTATTCCTCTCCTGTTTTAACTATTCACACTTTTTGTCCAGGAAAGTTTATTTTTTTTACCTGATTTGATGGACAGTTTTTTCTTCGTGATTTTTTATGAGTACAACATAAGGTCAAATGTGTTTGAAAAAAGTTTCATGTTTTTTTTATCTTTTCTATTCCCAGTATCGGATGCATATGCACCTGAGAGCCAAGGGGTATTTTCCTGGAGAGTTTGCTCTCCAATATCTCGTACGCTAAAAGACTGTTCCAGTCTAATTTTAGTCCACGATGCGCTCCCTAGGAGTGGAAAGCAAGTAGGAAGATAGAACCCAAAGGAGTTGCTTGAATGTTGGAGTAGAAATCCATTTGAACTAAGCACAAGAAGGTGGAATTCTCTCTAAAGTATGATTTGAATGTGTGTTGCTTCGAGTGGACTGATGGGGTCGGTGAGGCGAGAGTAGTGTTTCAGTGCCCAGGTGTATCTGCACTTTAGTGTGAACAGTAACAACAATTGAGATGGTAAAAAAAATTAAAAAAAAATCTAAAAACATTATACATTCAAGATGCTCACATGTGCAAGGTGCGTGCAAATTTTTGTGATGTTTGGACATCCGAGAAATTCATGGAAAAATAAATAAATGTTAGGTGTTTGTGAAACTTTGAAAAAGAACATTGTTCGAAGCTGATTTTGTCTTTTGCCACGATCTTCTCAGATGCCTAGTAAAATTCAGTTTTTTTTACTATTAAAAAAAACTATTCATTAGGAGCATATGAGCCCACACTCATCTTTGGATTTCCGTAGGTGAGGCTATATATTGATTGCACCAAAAATCTGATCATTAAACACGTTTTAATACATTTTAGAGTCTTTGAATGATGATCACAAAATCGCCAAACGAAACTAAAGGTGAAAACTTTTAAATAGCTCGGAGGGTATGTAAAAGTGGTTTAGAGGCTCTACTAACCATTGGCTCACATGCACAAGCACATAGAAGACGTAAGGAATTTTGATAAAAAAATGTTCAGAATATTCAAGCAGTTCAACAAGAATGGATGAAGTGCTCTTAAGGTTAGAATATAAAGTTTTGGGAGCTCCAAGTGACTATGGTTTTGCAATGACTATCTCTGAAAGTGGTTCTAAGGATCTGAAGGGAAAAAAGGTTCGAAGGCTCCGGATAGTGTCAATTCAAGGAGATAGTGGGAAAAGGCCAATGGATATTTGAGGGATTTGGAGTTTGATCTTTATGCACGTGGAGAAATAAACTCAGCTTGGCAACCTCAATTCCCTTATGATAGTATCGGTGTATGCATACCCTATGGACTCAATATGATCTTGTATCACTAAAAAAATCCAAGTCCTTGGCCTGGCCAATTGATGCGGAGCACCACATGGATATCACCATGAACCCATCATCAAGCTCTCAAGACCCTAGTTAATAGATGACAAGAACTTGTTCATGTGCAATTGAAACTGAGGTGGCTTCTCTCCTACTTGAGATCCCTATGAATTTGGATGAGACATGACTACTACATCAAAGTGAAAGTTTATGTGTGATTAGATACAATGATGACCACCATGGAGAATCGAGGAAGGAACACCAAGTCCATGAGGAGGAGCAAGAAGGAGGCAAGGAAGGCAGTGCCCGGAGTCTTGATACAAGAAGAACCTCTCTGGACACCCTGTGCCATATGGTGTCATCCTAAAACTCTTTGAACACCCCGTGCCCCCGGTGCCCAAGGACCTGCCAACGTGCAACTTATGGGAAATGTCCCTTATATCCCTGACTTACCCTCCCTTGGTAGGACCTATATATTTCATACATCCACCATTTTCTAGGGTTAGCAAAGTACTGAACTCGAACTTGATAGACCACCATCTTGGAGAAAAACCTTCATGGTTACAAGACCTCCATCTTGGAGAAGAACCTTCATGGTTACAAAGCCTCCATCTTGGAGAAGATTCCACTAGGAATGCATCCACTTCCTTTGCATTTGCAGATGGACTACCCTTTATTTACCTTTATTCCCTTTGTTGTTCTTGAATCCAAGGTGAAGGTGTACCTCTTGGATGAACTTCAGAACTGAGTGGATTTGGCAGTGGATCTTGTCTTGGTGTATTTGTTTTTGCTCAATTTCTCTTGTGGTTTAACTCCAATCCACCTCCAATTCGTGAAGGTCGAGCCACCATGTCGCTTGCCCTGTATAATTTCGTATGTTGAGCAAGGTTGCCATGAATTGGAGCCCATCCCCTCATATTTCTAGCCTAATTTTGATTTTTTTCTTTCTATTATTTAAAATCCTCATGAAAACAGCCTCAACCAATGATGTTGTATAATACAAGGGGTGTCCTATATCTAAGCCATTTATTGCATTTCTATGTTCATTTAAAGAAAGTAATAATTCAAATTTGAACTATATATTATAAAATAGTGGAAATTTGTTTGTAAAGTGTTACTTATGGCATTATGTAATGTACATTACTTATGCATTTTCACAGGTCCGTTTGATATATTTAAGCTATTAAGTGCATTTTTCATTTAGTTATCATTATTCAAATTTGAACTACAAGTACACCGATAATAGCGCAAAGATGCGTTGAAAAATCATATTTCTGACCTCGAGTGAATGTGTATGCCTCACGTAAGAAATTGGAATGAACTTCAAACATCTCAGACACATCGCTTGGCCGGAAACATTGAGATTAATGATTTTTTTTAAATCTCTCTAAAATTGAGGAGACATTGTATGGTGGTATGATATGGAGATAATAGGTCATGGTAAAATACTCAACCAATTTAAGAAAGTTCGGGATGCCATTGCCTTGCAAACAGAAGCATCTCACAAGAAGAATCGTGGTTTCAGTAAGGAACACGTCAGGGTTCAGGGTGAATCCAGTATTTGCTTCGTCGGATGGGCTTGATTCTTTTTCTGCAAATCACATAGGCCATCACAATCTCCACGTTAAATTTGGAATTTTCAGGGGGGCGTTTGATATACTTAAGACATTCAGAGCATTTTTATGCACTTAATGGTCATTATTCAAATTGAAACTACAAGTACAACAAAATTTGCACAAAGATGCATTGAGAAATCATATTTGTGATCTCAGGTGAACATGTAGGCCTCATACAAGGAATTTGAATGAAGTTCAAACATCTCAAACACATCGCTCAGCCAGAAATATTGAGATTAACGGTTTTTAATTCCATAAAATGGAAAATTGCTCCAAAAGTGATGAACTTTGCATGGCGCCACAATATGACATAAATAGGTCGTGGTAAAAAACCTGTTGGTTTGGGAAAGTTCGGGATGCCATCGCCTTGCAACTGGGGGCATATAACAGGAAGGATCATGATTTCGGTAAGGAACACGCCAGGATTTAGGGTGAATCTGTCATTCGCTTCGTCGACGGTCTTGATTATTTTTCTACAAATCACACAGGCCATCACAAGCATCACGCTAAATTTTGGCACACTCAGGACCCATTTGATATATTTAAGGCATTAAGTGCATTTTTATGCACTTGATGGTTATTATACAAATTTGAACTACAAGTACACAAAAAATGCGCAAAGATGCATTGAAAAATCATATTTGTGATCTCGAGTGAATATGTATGCCTCACGCAAGGAATTAGAATGAACATCAAACATCTCGTACACATCTCTTGACTAAAAACATTGAGATCAATTGTTTTTTAATTCCATAAAATGGAAAATTACTCTGAAGATGATAAGACTTTGCATGGTGCCATGATATGGCATAAATAGGACTTGATAAAAAAATCAGTCAATTTGAGAAACTTTGGGATGCCATCATCTTGCAAACGGGGCCATCTCGTAGGAAGGATCATGGTTTCAATGGGGAACATGCCAGGGCTTAGGGTGAATTCAGCATTCGCTTCGTCGGACGATCTTGATTCTTTTTCTGTAAATCACACATGACATCACAAGCTTCACATTAATCTTTGGCATTTTGAGGGGTACGTTTGATACATGTAAGGCATTAAGTGCATTTTTACGCACTTAATGGGTATTCTTGAATTTGAACTATGGTCTCATTGCACATGGTTTTGTAGAACAATCCGTGTGCAGATGATGACATATGGGCCAACATAAGACGTAAAGTCTCATCACATATAGGAAACCCTCTTCGCACTGCACCACTGCCCTCCTCTGCTCCTCATTCGCAACTCTGTCCAAATTCCTCTTATCTCGATGTCTGCCGCCGCTACAGTCACCACGAAACGCCGCCGCTCGTTGTCGCCCGTCGTTGCCACCCACCTCGGCACCGACTGTTGTCGTTGCTCCCTGTGTGGAGCCACGTTTGCCCAATTGAGATTTTCTGCCATGAAGACTTCCGTCGTTGCCACCCACCTCGGCACCGATTGTTGTCGTTGCTCCCTGTGTGGAGCCACGTTTGCCCAATTGAGATTTTCTGCCATGAATACTTTACAAGCAGAGGCACACTAGTACGGGATTGCCTATCAGTGGCAGTCGCAGGCGCCGAGTCCACGACCAATAATCTTCCACTGTTAATAGGTTACCGACGACGGGTGCTATGTGACATCCCGGTTTATTAGGTATAGATAAACTACTCATATCAATAAGGTTCACCTTCTTTTTCGAGAGTTCATCATAAAAAATCCTCAAAGTTAAGTGTATTTGGCTTTTCTTTAAGCAATTTGAGGACATGGCGACGAACTGTGAAGTTGTCTCCAGAATCCAGATGCATACGGATGAGGACAAAATATGCAAAATTGACTAATGTTGATATGTGGAACCAGTCTAAATCGCATGTGCAATGACCGAGAACCTGTAAGGGTCCGGGCGTTACAATACCACTCACCCAGAACGTGAACACATTGACCGGGGCGGCAGCTGCACACAGCTATCTCACCATTTGTGTTTTCCTCGTGATCCGCGTCCAAAATCATTAATTCAAATCAGTTAATTACAAAACAAAAAATACAGTGTACAAATACCGCTCAGCTTTGCTAGTTTTTCAACGCAAAAGGACCGGTAACCACAGTGGAGGGCATGTGCGGATCATAGTGTGTACATAGTGCAGATATTTTCACCGGAAGATATTAGTGTTTTTACCATGTGTCGTGGGCCACAGCGATGGAAAATGAGACCACTCTCATTGGCCATAATTTTCTCTCAACTCAACAGTGGGGACTCAACTAAAAAAAATACTCCTAAACAGTGGGGATAGCCTGTCAATGCATCAGCCATTGTTTTTACTGCATGGACTTGATGTTTGGAGCAACTCCAACAGTAAATGTTTTCGGTTTTAGATTATTATTCTTTTTCCATGAAAGATATTTTACATCACGGTTGATGTGATTCTAATTAGAGGATATGGTTATCTTTTGTGATTGATAACCAGGGAAATAGAAACACTTTTGTGGCTCATACATTAATATCGCGGCTCGTACTTAACCCGGGATGTGCAATACATAAAGAATATCAAAACTCTAGTGGTGCTAACCATGGAAATGTTTTGTGGCTGATAATTAAATTTCTGACACGGTTATTTAGACTTATTTGGCACTTGTGGTAAGTCTAGCATGTGTCACTATAGACATCAAAAAGTCGCATGTGTCAGGGTCGATTGGTACTAGAAAGTCAAAATAAATAGCATGTAGTAACATGGTAATAACACATTAATGTCTACCGGATTTGATAACTTACAACGTTATCAACAACACATATCATTTGCTTAACAACTTGATCAATCAAGCTACAAGTAGTAGTACATGGTGCAGGTAGATTCAGTCTCACTATATGTTCCATATTCCGAGAACATCGTTAGTTATTCATCAGTTTCAGTTCTATCGCTTGGATTGTTGGGTGAATAAATTAAAAATATGTTTAGTTCTTTATCAGTTTTTTATCAATTTTTTGTCAGTTCTTTGTCAATTCTACAAGTTTTACAAATATGTTTGGTTCTTTGTCAGATTTACCGAGTACAAGTGGTTTGTTGGGTGTATAAATTAGAAACATGTTTAGTAGGGTGGCTTGTTTGCTGCATTTCAGACTTGATTGTGGACAGAGGAGTAGTGCATTATTTTCCTGCCGTGGAGCAGCGAAGTCAACAAAGTACGGCTAAGTTAAAGTCGACACATGTGCTCAAAAGTCATCAGTTGGACCCGCATGTTCAGATTTGTCAGCTATGGTCCACCAAAAAAATACATCAGTACATCCATGATACGCTATATACACCCATTTCAATTGATATATACGCGGGAGAGTGGTGTGGGCTCCTCATGCTGCAGACCAATTGGAAATTCACATATGCCCGGTGCAGATGCCGCCCGTATCAGACGATGATTTCCCTACTCACCCACCACTACTACAAGTCCTTATCTTACCTTAAACTTGAGTTGGGCAACCAACAAAACTACTCCTTCTGTTCAGAAATAACTATCTTTAACTTTATACTATTTTTAGTATAAAATTGTACCAAGGTTAAAATAGTTATTTTAGTCCTGATCTTACCTTGACCTTGAGTCAAGCCAACCAACAAAACTACTCCATCAGTTCAGAAATAACTGTCTTAACTTTATACTGACTTTAGTACAAAATTGTACCAAGGTTGAGATAGTTATTTTAGGACGGATGGAGTACATTAGGTCATGATACTGCTTATAGGCGCATTCCATTTAAAATAAATTACAACAACTTTATTTTGTACAGACTGATTATAACGAGCCATTGCTGGAGCCTTTTCCCCCATGGGATCATTATAGGACGGCAACTAGATATCAGCATCTGCATCTGCATCTCTAACTTTTTGTCAGTTGTCATCATCATCCTCATTATCCTGCAGCAAAGCTCCTCGCACCCTTGCCCTACAGGAAAAAAGACCAGACGTTAAGAGTCAGACTACTAGCAGATGTATTGAACTTCCATTCACATCAAACAAGTGTTTCAAGGATTGTTATCCAACCTCCGAGACACGGGGACTACCCGCTTCTTGGCTTTAGCTGGTGGGGCTTTACTAGGTGAAGGTACTGCAGATATGCAATTCCATTAGCTCATACAGTATTATGTTATCTTAACTTGCAATTTCCCCATGAAGATGAAGAAGTGTGATCACCTGATAATTGCTGCTGTACATGAGCTGCAACTTGATCAGAGCCCAGAGTCACAGCAGGCACACTTGGAACCTGATCAGCCATCAGCTTTGGCTTTGTTGTCTTCCTTTTGTCTAGGAAAGAAAGAGCTTCAAGTTGTTTTTGCATGATTTCATTCTTTTCCTATGACATGAGACTATTAAAAACATCACAGCAATATACATTCCCAATATCCAACCATTGAGCAAAACAAAACTAAACAGAAATTGCTTCGCCGTTATACAAAAAGCATGTTCATAACTAAGAAGAAACATCACATGTAAATAAACGACACATCACAATGAACCTCAAATGATATATGGAGTGATGATCAAAATTGGGTCAATCAAGAAACCAGGATGTTGGAGCTTTCACGAAACATTTTCAGAGAAAGAATCAAAGAATGGATTGCTGAATGTAAGCATTTGTACGCAGTGAACTCCCAAAGATCATGTTTTAGTGTGCAAAAACATGCAATGTAGATTTCGGGGTAACAAAACCTTTTACAATGGAAAGCTGTTAACTACACAGTTAAAAACTATTCACAGTTTAACAAGAAAATATGTAGATTCAGTGAGCAACACTCATGATCCCATTTAAACTACTGTATTCATCAAGCAGCAGCAACAACAACACGAACAACACTAGTCCGGAAGTATTGGTTAGGACTTAGGAGATAAGCTGACCTACTCTTTCAGTTGACAGACTCCCCATCAGCTGTGACATTTGTTCTTGTTCTGCAAAAGAAATAAAATAGCACATACTTGAATATAGTTTTGAGTCACATTTTGATGTTTTGTCATCAACAAACGTAGCTGCGGATAGACAAATAAGCTTAGAAAACAGCAAGCAACAACAACCTTTGGATGCAAGTTCCTGTGTAGTCCTATAAGCTCCATAGAGCGCTAGCGAGAACTCGGCTATGACATCACTCATAACAGTGCCAGTAACACTATGGAGAGAAATGGTGATGCGAGGCAGGCCCTTTGCCTTGGTAGCCACAAGCTTTGCACCATCAGAACCTGAAAAGGCAAAGATGGCATTATCTATCATGTAATGTTTGTTTGCCACAAGTGAGATGAGTATCTGGGGAATTTGAAGTGGATGGGGTGGGTGGCATGCCGTTTGACTTGCGGAGTTGGTCGGCGGCGAAGACCAGCTTCACCTCGCCGGAGGACAAGGAGGACTTGAGGTAATCCAGGAAGTCGGCCCAGGAGCCCCCGATTCCAACATCGTCTCTCTTGGATTGATTCGCGCGAAAGGGAATGCGTAGATGGAGAAGCTACGTGTTAGCGCCAGTAGGACGAGGACAAGGAGGGAATAGGGAGCTTACGAGGTCGTCCAGGTCGGAGACGGAGAGGGAGCGGTCCCAGGCGAGGGAGTGGCAGTCGGTGGCGACGACGCGGAGGGCCTCGGCGGAGCCGGCGTGGGCGCGGAAGAGGACGGGGCGCGGGATGGGGTGGCCCTCCGGCTTGGCTTCGCGGAAGACGGCGCCGAACGCGTGCTTCAGGTCTACCGCCGCCGCCATCTCGCTACTGGACCGGGCGGCGACGACGAGCGGAGGAGGCGGAGGCGCGGGCGCCGTGGCGAAGTTTTATTATTATTTCTCTCGTCCTTGTGGGGTTTGACTCGACCACTGCAGGATTACGTAACTCGCACTTGGAAGCGTAATATGTGCCAGGAGCGGAGCAGAGTAACATAGAATAGTAATATGTATATGTTACTAGTCTAAGTTCCTATCTCCATACAGTGGCGGAGCTACAACAAATAAGTTGGGCGGGCCAAAAATAAAATTGTTTCTAAACCATACAATCAAGTAGGCATTAGTCAGTGAAGTTTCAGATTGCTACAACGCTACAGCCTAAGCCAATATAGAGAAACTCATATAGATATGATATGATGAATTACTGCTAAAAAAGATGATATGGTGAAGTAAATAAAATTAGAAGAAAGAAAGTTGTTGTGCGTTGGCTACTGGTTCGGCGGCCTTGTGCTCGTTGTCAGGGTTGCTCGTTGATGGCAACCTCTTGGGGCATGGCCACATGGGGATAGATCTCCATTGGCGCTGCTACTGAAGGCGCGTGGCTGCCTGAGTACTGGACATCATCGCCTCCACTGCAGTACTCCGAGCGGCTCTGCTCTAGCTTGGCTCAACGCTCATGGTGCAAAGAGTTCAGAGCTAGATGGGAGGCAGTGCTGGGCCCTGGATGTATGCTACTGGATTGGATTGTTACATGTACAAAATTATTATTATTTTGCAAAGCTGGGCGGGCCACGACATTGTTTTGCCCTCACTAAGCTCCGCCAGTGTCTCCATAGTGGATAATAACATAAGGGTAGTAACATAGAACCTTTCATTTTTTAGCTTATAGACTCATCTTGCCTTGATATGCGTTATGTTACTCATAGAGGTAGTAACATGCTAAGTTACTCAATTTTTCTCTCTTCTCATTAATTAGCTTTCACATCATATTTTTTTCTTAGGTGACATCTATGTTATTACCTATGTTACTTCCATTGTAAGTAGTCTAAGGCACATGTAAAACCGACGGCGAAGATGCGACTTTGATAATAAATTACGGGGAACAGTGCTTTGGACCACTCCATTGCGTTGCAGTACATCGATGATCTTAACTCCACTTTAGTACGTTTGTTTCCTTTCCATATGTTATGCATAAATTGTTTCAAGTTTATCCTTAAAGAATTAATTAAAGAGGTTCATCTTTTGGTTCATCGAGATTTGTAGGTTTCACTTATATATTTTTCATCTTTGGAAAGAATGGATTTGCAAATAAGATGGAATTGGTGAGTAAATAGCAAACAAATACCACAATTGCAGTAATGGGCGGATTCAGGCCCCAGGCAGAAGGGACACCGGCCTGAGGCGTGAGGCACATCTCCTTCGTCTACTGTAGCACTATAGCTAGATGCTACAGTCAACGAAGGCTGCCCAAGCCTTGGCCCAGTTTGCATGGGGCCTGATCCATTCCTAAGCCCGCCATTGTTATAGTTATCATGAAACTTCTTTTTATGATGCAATTGCTTAATTTTGCCCCCAATTATGACAGATGCGGCCGGCTAGTCAGTACCCGATAAACGATAAAGTAAAACCGAAAGAAAAAGGAGAAAAAAAACAGAGAACCAAAAATATGAAACAACAGAAAACCTCAATAAAAATCCAAATATAAAAATAGAATACAATCTTGCTAAGTCTCAGTGAACTAAGACTTCTCTAAGTCTCATCGATGTTATATCCGTGAAATTTTACATTAAGGCCCGTGTAAAAGTTTATTTTATTTTTTGTTTTTCTCTCTCGCGTGTTATGCCACTTGACTAAGGCTTTCTTAAATCTCAGTGTACTGAGACCTAACCACGCTCAATAGAGAAAAAATGAATGGTCTGAAAACTTCCTCAAACCGCGTCCAAAACAGAATAGAAGGTTCCTAAAATCAAAGCTAATGCACTGGCCCCAAAAAAACGTGACTATAGAAGAGGGACGATCGGTCTTGTAGTAAGCGGTTTATAGCAACTACGGACATTCGTCCCGTTCTTACCGCACGTGTGAAACTATTGGTGACATTAATTATCAACTAGGGCATCACATGACAATTGCTAGGCTCAAATGATTTATCTTCCTACGACCAGATAAAGCTAACAAAATCTTCATAACCCATCTTTGCTTCGTCGTGCTTATGAAAACATCGAATCCCTGGCTTTTCAGTTGGGGACACATCAACATGTTCTGTGAAAACTGACCTAATTAGTATAAGGTGTGTTTTTCAAACAAAATCGTCGTTCTCAGTGGTGTGTTTGAAAATGATCAAATTGAGAAAAAGAAGCTTTTCTAAAGGATCCCTCTTTCTTATGCCGTTCCCCCCTTTGCCCTTTCAAAGGTGGTTACTCTCGATCCCAAACACTACTTTATTTTGGTTTTTGAAAGGGTTATTTTTCATATTTTGGACCCTCCAAAAGTCCTCAACCTAGTTTCAAAGCACACAAGGTGCAAGGTCAGGATGGATAGGGCTTTTGTGTGTCCTCTGGCTGTTTCGAGGCTTCCAAAGTTTTCTTTCACTTTCAAGCTTGTGTAGAGTTTTACCTGCAAGAGAACTTGTGTGGAGTAACATCTCAAAACAGGCTTTCGCTCCGCTTTATAGATAAAGTACCGAACCAAAGTACATGGCCGAACGATACAGTATGGTGGGGAGAACCCCTTACAAAGCAGATCGAAAGATAGAGCAAAAAAACCAAGGACAAGCCTAACACCTCGTCGATGCTCGAACAAGGATCCCCGAGCTCAAAGACAACGCCCCCAGGAGGGTTACGTCATGAAGCGTCGCCGCCGCCGAGTCTGAAAACAGACAACAGTTTTCACCGTGAGCCCTGGCATAGGAACGGGATCCACGATGTCGTCTTCAAGAAGTAAGCGGCACCCACATGCGTCGCCGTCGTCGGCGCCAGAAGCGCAAGGATTTCACTCGATCAGTCGCTTGCACCACCATGAGGAGATCCGACTACCACCTCAACAAGGGACATGCTTGCCCACCCCAGATCTGGGCACTGCCAGAGAAGACCTAGTCCTCCTGCCACTTCATCCCTAGTCGTCCTCACGACCTAAAGATGGAGCCACCACCGCCACCATGAAGCCTGCGAGAAAGCCAACTGTGAGGCACCGCTGCCCGGGGCCGCCGACCCGACATCCACGCCCTAGGAGCACGCTCGCACGAGAGTGAAAGGGACCACCTTTCACTCCCAGCCCGGCATCACTACTAGGGAAATGCTTATACACATGAGCTTATTAGTAGCGCTGGAAAATAGCCACCGATGCTGCTAGTTAGCAGTAGCGCTGATCCAGGGAAGATCTACTATTCCGTCTATAGCAGTAGCGCTGGAAACCAAAAACGCGCTACTACTATGTGGGAGCAGACGAGGCCACCGATGGTAGCTATAGTACCAGCGCTGTACAGAATCCAGCGCTACTACTAACAGTTTAGTAGTAGCGTTTTATTTTACTGCGTCGCTACTGCTAATGGGCCCCACTTAGTAGTGACGTTTTTCCAGGAAAGCGCTACTACTAAGTACCGTAGTAGCAGCGCGTTTTGGTAAGCAGCGCTACTGCTAGTGGCGGCTGGTGCCACCTTTTCACCCCTCCCCCTCCTCTCCCCCACTTTGCCCTCTCTCCCCCTCCTTTCCCCTCTTCACTCTCCACCATTGTTGCTCTTCTTCTCTCTTCCTCCTACCTTTCTTCTCTCCTCATTAATGTCCCCCTCAACCATAACTCTCCTCCATAAATGGCCTCTCTCATATCTCTCTTTCTCCTACCTCTCTTCCTCTCCCCATTAATGCCCCCCTCCACCATAACTCCCTCTCCATTAGTTAGCTAGCTAGATTCACCTCTCCTCCCCAACAACTAGATCTAGCTAGCTATTTAGCCATCCACGCGTGCTCTCTCAATTGGTCTCTCTCATCATCTAATTAACGGCGTGCTCTCTCGATCGATCTCTCTCGGGAGATATATAGGTGAGTAAAAGTTGTTCATTTCAAGAATGGGAATATGTGTGTGAATGAGAATATGTGTGTTTGGTATATATGGAGAGATTTATGTGAGTGACATGCCCTCGAGTTGCTTATGTTTTGCCGAAATGTCGATTTATTTACGTTTCGGTGAATTTCGAGCAAACTCAATATGTCCTATTTTTAGGCAAGGTCATGCCAAAATTTTATATGACTTTGAAGCATGCATGTATTATTTATTTTATAACCCTTTTGCTTGTTATACCGTGCAGTCGGTCATGAAGGTGAGTGGATGGAACATGGAGCGGTGCATACAATCCGCGGTGATGGACATGTACGCAAATAATCGGACTAGGATTAGATGTTCGTGTGCAAGATGCAAGGAAGGAGTCCTTTTGAACCCTTTTGATCATGGCACTTTGAAGGCGCACCTGCTGATGAATGATTTCATGGATGGTTATACTCAGTGGATAAGTGAAGAAGATGATGATGAGGAGGACATCCACATGGCAGCGAATAACGACATGGGGCTCGACGAAGAGATGACCGATCGACACGACGATGACACCGGACATGGCGGAGGGGAAGTGTCTGGAAATGACGACAACGGAGAAGATTCTGGACATGGCGAAGAAGAGTCTGGACATGGCGGAGAAGAGGCGACGGTCACGTCGCAGTCTTCGACGCTACTAAGTGCGGTTCTGCAGGACCCTCATGTTCGAGACCTCCTTCGCAATAGTATGACTAGCGAGAGAGCTTCTTCTAGAGAAGAGGCCAAGCTGGCGCAACTTGAAGTAGACTCGAAGACTCCATTGTATGACGGTTGCGATCCCGACACTACTAGGGAAAACCTTATAGACAGGAGTCTACTAGTAGTGCTGGAAATATAAAAACGTTCCTTCTAATTACAAGCAGCGCTGCATTTCGGCATCGCTACAACTAAGGTCTTAGCAGTAGCATTGGGTTCTACTAAAGCGCTACTGCTAAGGTGGCCCCGACTACCCCACCGATACTATTATAGTAGCAGCGGTGGTATGAAAAAAGCGCTACTGCTAAGACCACTACCTGTAGCGCTTTCTGATAAGCAATCGCTACTGCTAATGTGCCCCACTTAGTACCAGTGTTGTTCCAGGAAAGCGCTACTACTAAGTACCATAGTAGCAGCGCGTTTGGGAAGCAGCGCTACTGCTAGTTGCGGCTGCTGCCACCTTTTCACCCCTCCCCCTCCTCTCCCCCACTTTTACCTCTCTCCCCTCCTTTCCCCTCTCCACTCTCCACCATTGTTTCTCTTCTTCTCTCTTCCTCCTACCTCTCTAATTCTCTCCTTATTAATGTCCCCCTCCACCATAACTCTCCTCCATAAATGGCCTCTCTCACATCTCTCTCTTTCTCCTACCTCTCTTCCTCCCCCCCATTAATGTCTCCCTCCAACATAAGTTCCTTATCCATTAGTTATCTAGCTAGATTCACCTCTCCTTCCCAACAACTAGATCTAGCTAGCTATTTATCCATCCACACGCGTGCTCTCTCGATCGGTCTCTCTTCATCATCTCTAATTAACGACGTGCTCTCTCGATCGGTATAAATATCTCTCGGGAGATATATATAGGTGAGTAAAAAGTTTTTCATTTCAAGAATGGGAATATGTGTTTGAATGCGAATATGTGTGTTTGGGATATATGGAGAGATTTGTGCGAGTGACATGCCCTCGAGTTGCTTATGTTTTGCCAAAATTTAGATTTATTTCCGTTTCGGTGAATTTCGAGCAAACTCAATATGTCATATTTTTTAGGCAAGGTCATGCCAAAAATTTATATGCCTTTGAAGCATGCATGCATTATTTATTTTATAACCCTTTTGCTTGTTATATCATGCAGTCGGTCATGAAGGTGAGTGGATGGAAGGTGGAGCAGTACATGCAATCCGCGGTGATGGACATGTACGCAAATAATCGGACTAGGATTAGATGTCCGTGTGCAAGATGCAATGAAGGAGTCCTTTTGGACCCTTTTGATCGTGACACTTTGAAGATGCACCTGCTGAAGAATGGTTTCATGGATGGATATACTCAGTGGATAAGTGAAGAATATGACAATGATGATGAGGACGTCCACATGGCAGGGAATAACGACATGGGGCTCGACGAAGAGATGACCTATCGACACGAAGATGGCGCCGGACATGGCGCCGGGGAAGAGTCTGGAAATGACATCAGCTTAGAAGATTCCGAACATGACGAAGAAGATTCCGGACACGGCGAAGAAGAGTCCGGACATGGCGGAGAAGAGGTCACACTACAGTCTTCAACGCTACTAAGTGCAGTCATGCAGGACCCTCATGTTCGAGACCTCCTTCGCAAGAGTACGACTAGCGAGAGAGCTGCTTCTAGAGAGGAGGCCAAGCTGGCGCAACTTGAATTAGACTCGAAGACTCCATTGTATGACAGTTGCGATCCCGAGGTGACCCGCTTGAGTTTCACGCTCGAACTTCTGAAGACGGAGGCCAAAAACAAATGGACAGACAAAAGCCTCGATGAGCATTTGAAGTATCTACATAATAAAGTTCTTACCGCGGGGAGCATGTGTCCTACTAGTGTCGAGGAGGCCAAGAAAATCGTTTTCCCTTTTGATTTGTCGTACATTAGGTACCACGCATGCATCAACGATTGCATCATTTATCGGGGGAGCACGCGGAAAAAAACCAGTTGTCCAGTGTGCAATGCTTCTCGATACAAGAAGGCAGGAAAGAAAGCTCCTCAGAAAGTTGTGTGGTACTTTCCGATCACTCCCCGTCTACAGCGGTACTTCGTAGATCCTAAGGAAGCAAAGCTCATGCGCTGGCACGCGGAGAGGAAGAAGCCTGAAGATGGAGATGATACGAAGCTGAGACACCTCGTAGATGGTAGCTAGTGGAGATCATTCAACGCATTATATGGATTTGCTGCAGAAGATCCAAGGAACATCGTGCTTGGTGCGAGTACCGATGGAATGAATCCGTTTGGAAACCAGAACACCAACCAGAGCATATGGCCCATGTTTGTATGGATGTACAACCTCCCCGCATGGATGTGCATGAAGAAAAAGTACATACACATGAGCATGCTGATTCAAGGGCCGAAACAACCGGAAAATAGTATTAACCTGTATATGGGGCTTCTGCAAGAGGAGCTAGACACGTTATGGAAAACACTGGCATGGACATGGGACGCCAGCAAAGGAGAGTATTTCCATATGAGAGCCGCGCTGATGACGATGGTGTACGACTATCTCGGTTACGGGTACACCTCAGGCTAGGTGTGCCACGGATACTGCGGATGCACGAGGTGCATGGATGATACAACATCTCAACAGCTTATGTCAACGAAAGATGGCGGGTCCGGGAAAATCGTGTACGTGGGGCATCATAGATGGCTCGAAAAGGATGACCCGTGGTGAAAGCGTGGAGATCTATTCAATGGGTTGGATGAGCTTTGAGTACCTCCACGTAAGAGGAGCGGCGCAGAAATCGACAAGATGTTGAGAAAATGGGAACAATGCCCTGCGCCGGGAAAGATCAAAAAGGCGCCGGAGCCACTGCTGAAGGTATGGAAAACGAGGTCCGTTTTCTGGGACTTGGAGTACTGGCCCAATCACGACACGCCTCATTGCCTTGATCAAATGCATATCATGAAGAATGTCCTCGAGAGCTTGCTTGGCACACTGATGAACATGCCTGAGAAGACCAAGGATGGGCCGAAGGCAAGGAAAGACTTGGAAGATTTGAAGATCAGGAAAGATCCCCACCGTAAAAAGTCAATGGAGGAGATGGAGACAGAGACAGATGGGGAAAGGGGCAGAAAAGTCAACAAAAATGAGGAGAATTATTGCCCCCCTTCTTGCTTCAACTTAAGTGCGAACGAGATCGGTCAATTCATAAAGTGTCTTATGGGAATCGAAGTCAGTTCCGGTTACTGTTGGAAGATAAGCAGATTTCTAGACCCCAAGAATAAAAGGTTCAGCGGGATGAAATCTCATGACTGTCACGTGATGATGACGTAGATACTCCCGGTTGCCATTAGAGGGATAATGGAGAAGCACGTCCGTGACACGCTTACTGGTTTCTGCAACTTCTTCGACGTTATCTGCCGAAAGTCCATAAGTGTGAAGCAGCTCTGAAGGCTAAAGGAAGAGATCGTTGTCATACTATGTGAGCTTGAGATGTACTTCCCGCACGTGTTCTTTGACGTCATGGTGCATATGTGTGTCCACATTGTGGACGACATCATCAACCTCGGGCCGACATTCCTTCACAGCATGATGCCGTTCGAGAGGATGAATGGGGTCATCAAAGGATTCGTTCGTAACATGTCCCGTCCCGAAGGGAGCATCGTCCAGGGGTATCTGACGCATGAGTGCGTCTCCTTTTGCAAGAATTTTATAGGCGTCGGAGATGACCCTGTTGTTGGTTTGCCCGTCAAGAAGCACGATGGGAAACTCGAAGGAGGTGGTCACATCAATGGCCGGAGGGAATTGAACGTGGACTACTCGTATCGACGGAACGACTTTGACATGGCTAACTTAGTAGTGCTACAACACCTAGATGTGGTAGATGATTATGTGGCACGGCACAAAGAAAGCATCACAAAGAAGTACCGTGATAAGGGGATTCTCAAGACAGACGATGAAGTTACTGTATAGCACAATGCCACTTTCTTGCGTTGGTTCATAGAGCAAGTTCTTGAAAATCCCCTGGAAGAGGGCAGTTCGAATGGTTTGCTAATACACACCTTAGCACATGGCCTCGCGCCCAAGCTCGCGACCTATCATTCCTACGATATCAATGGGTACACGTTCTACACGGAGGCCAAAGACATGGAGAGTGATTACCAGAACTCCGGAGTGACAATTCAATGCGTGACCGACGCCAACGGCACAACTGAAAGATTCTACGGAAGGGTCAAAGAGATCTGGGAGCTTGACTCCGTGTCAGATGGGCCAAGGACGTCGTAAGAGAAAACAAGTATTTCACCACCATGTCTATACCCGACGCGAAGAGCACTCCCGTGAACATTAACGTCATTGCCAAAATGAGTGATGCGGTGAGGAAGATAGTTCTCTCACTTCTCGTTGGTTACCCCAAGTGGAAGGTGAGATGTAGCGTAGCAGAAAATTTCCCCTATCTAGAGGATAGGGTTTATCTCCCGTAGGACTCGCAGAAATACAAGAAGGTGTTAAAGTGAACAATGGCGCCGTTCACAACTTAGGGTTGCTTACTTCACCTGGACCTGCACACACAACAAATAACCTTGGTCCCAACGAGTACAGAGGAGTTATCAATTCCTCCGGCCTTGCTGTTTACAAAGGATCAACGCAAGAGAAAATAATAGTGGCAACTCAAAGTAAGAACTAAAAGTAAATTGAAGGTGTAAACAATGGTGGAAATATGGACCGAGGTCCCATGACGTTCACTAGTGATGTCTCTCTCCCAAAAGACGATAAAAGTGCTAGAGAGGTAAACAAATCACAACTGGGCAATTGACAGGATTATAAACGCACCGCAATGCTAACTATGCTACAAAAGAAAGGAAGAGGCTCAAAAGCAATGGGAAGTACACCAAGGTAAGTAGACCTAAATCCATCTGCATCTACTACGAATCATCCACCTTGAGATATCTATCCAGAACATCTCGCTGGTATTAAGTTGCGAATCCCACCCAAAGTGTAAACTCAAAGCAACAGACAACTGCATTAAAAGAACTATGCGTAAAGTAAACAATCCTTGCACCCGCATGTACAAGCACCGTTGTTTTATCCCTGGTGGCAACAACACATCCCCTAGTCTCATGTTTCTATCACTCAAGCTAGACATCAGGGGGCTGAACCCACAATCAAGCATAATGCTCCCTCTTGGAGTTGCAACATATCACTTGGCCAAAGTAAAATACGGCAACTGAGAACATGCAAGAATTAACTTAAGAACACAAATATAAAAGAGAACCAAATATATTACTCATCACAATCTGAACATAGTCTCATAATCCATCAGATCCCAGCAAACTCAGCATAGCAACAAAGAAAATTACAAAGGTGCCTCGATCATGTGAGGCAGCTCATGAGGTCACGAAAGTGGAAGCACAAAGAGGGGAGGAGAACATCACATAGCTACTGGTCATGGACCCATGGTCTGAGAGGGACTACTCACGGTACATCCGGGAGGCGTCCATAGTGATGGATGGTCTCCCGGAGGGGGTTCCTCCTTCCAGCAGGGTGCAGGGGCAGCTTCTCCTAGCAGCCCCGATCTTGAAACGGCGGCGGCGGTGGTACAGAGAGGAGAACGGGAATAGCAAATCGATTTTAGGGGTTTCCTCCGCGGGCACTAAATATAGGCCAAAGGGGGCACCGAGAGGGGCCACAGGGCAGCCAGGTGGTCTCCTAGCGCGCCCTAGGGTTGGGCCGCGGCAGGGACCCTGGTGGGTCCACTCCCTTCCATCTTAGGTTCTTCGGGAAGCTTTCGGGACGCTGATTTTTTATATAATTTTTCTGGAATTTATTTGGCATTTTAATGGCCGGAAAACCTGAAATATAAAAAACAGCACAAAACAGGAACTGGCAACTGGGTGCACTGAGTTAATAGGTTAGTCCAAATATGATCAAAAGTGTATGAAAGTTCAAGTAAAACATGGCAAAGTCACACAAATCATGCATGGAGCAAGCAGAAATTATAGATACATTTGGGACGTATCAACATCCCCAAGCTTAATTCCTGCTCGTCCTCGAGTAGGGAAATGATAACAAGCATAATTTCTATGGTGACATGCCACACAACCACATAAGGAATTTTAAGTAAAGCAATCAAAGCATGCAATTAAATTCAAGTCTTAACAAGCAAGAGTCTATATTGGCATTGACACAAGCAATAAAAGAACAAAGGGTGCAAGATCTCTCACTGTCCGTGACTCGAATGTCTCCAGATGGTGTTTGCGTGCTTGCAGGGGACTGGGAAAAAGAGAGAAAAAGGTTGTTGAGAACTACTATCTACTAAAGTTTCACACTTAGTCTCCTTTGGATTCTTATCTTGACTCGTCCCCAGACCATTAGCTTGGTACAAGTCAAACTGATCCACTCCCTTTCGATATTTTGAGCACTCATGCAATGGACGAGCGTGAGCAAGAAAGTTGACACCTAAAAGACGAAACAAAAAGAAGGTGGAGGAGGAAGACAAAAAGGGTGTGAAAGGCTCACATCAATGAGGACAATCATAGGCGAGAGAAGGCCATATGATAGATATGATGTGAGGAGTAGGGATTTCCATGCAATAGCTGCACATAAGAGCAGAAAAAGCTCTCCAATGGAACTAGTGGGGGTGCATCCAACTTGCTTTCTCAAGAAGACCTCGAGCTCGTTTGAGGAGGCTCATCATTGGAATATACAAGCCAAGTTCTGTAGTGTGAAGGGTCCCCACATAGCTATATGCATGTATGATGATCTCTATGGAGTACAAGGGATAGAGGATGAAGTACTAGTGTGGATCTCTCAAAAGGAATAGTAGTGTGCCCCCTTCTCTTTTTTTTCTCCTTTTTATATTTTTGTATTTTTTGGTGGCCTCAATGGCTCTTTCTATTTCTCTCATTTGTCCTCTCTGGGATCTTTTGATTTTTTCCTCTTTGGATCATTTCGTCACTTTAGGGGCAACACTCTATTTTACAAGAATATATGAGATCTTTCACACTTTACAAAGGTACTCTCATAAAGAAGATGTAACTATCATGATGCGGATGTATGCCTCTGCCAGGATAGCAGGATATGCAATGATACTAGCGCGTCATGTAGCAATGATTAGGGCAAGGCCCAACTAGCATGCGGCTCATCGATCAAGCAAGTAGCATGTATGACATGAAGATCAAGTCATGAGAAGATGGACGTTGCATGGAAATGTATCTCGGAAAGGCTATGGAAATGCCTTGATAGGTAGGTATGGTGGCTGTTTAGAGGAAGGATATAAGGAGGTTTATGATGACATCGCATATCATGCCAAGGGATTGAATGTACTGGCGAAGGTGGACGCCAACTCTCGGAGTGAGAAGGAGGCAATGCACGGCACAGGAGACGCTAGCAAAATATGGGAGGTGGAAGTGTCAACTTTCAAATACTCACATTAGTCTAAAGAACTCATGCACTTATTATCTGTAAATCTCAATCTAATCAGGAGGTTCACAAAGAGACAAGTACCCCGAGGAGGAGTGTATCGGGGTTTGGTTATCCTTGCGCATCCTCGACTCATGGTACGTGAGTGTACTCTAATATTCGAACCCTCCAGAGGTTAGTGATCCATCTAGTAGCTAGAGTTCTCGACAAGGGTTTTGGTTTTCGAAAATCACACGGATTTCCAAAAATATGACATCTATCACTAATAGGCTAGAGCTCTTGACACCAAAAGTTCAAACATTACTCTAGTCAATACCTCAAAACTATTGCAAGTTACTACTACAAAGAGAATAACAACTTCAACTACCGACTTTCTAGTCAAGACACACAACTCAGTGCAACAAGAAAACTCTCTAAACAAGATAAACATGCAACCTATAGAAATTTCAACCTGTGACAAAATAGAAGCTCTAGAAGAAAACTAAAGCACTACAACTAAACAGGGCAACAACTAAGAAAAAGAAAAAGAACAACTCACAGCTAAGGAAATAAGCATGTAGGTACTATGAGGAGTTCTAGTTTAAGCGGAGCGTCTTTCTCTCCCACACAAAAGAAATCTGGGGTCTAACTTGTTATTACAGTAAACAAAGCAAAAACAAACCTAAGAAAAGTAAAGAGCGAGACGCTCCAAGCATAGCACATAACGCATGAAGTGATAAAAATATAGTGCAACGAGGGACGAACTGATAATTGTTGATGAAGAAGGGGATGCACGGGGGCATCCCCAAGCTTAGACTCTTGAGTCTCCGTGAATATTTTTTGGGGATGCATGGGGGCATCCCAAAGCTTGAGCGTTTGACACTCCAGGATCTTCTTTCATCATCTTCCATCGCACACTTGAAAACTCCCTTCATACATAACTCATTGTAAACTGATTAGAGAGGTTAGTACCCTATTAAAATAATTTTCCTCTACTGAAAATAAAGATTTTCAGGAAGGGCTACTATTTCTCAAGATTTCCAAAATATTTTTTCAAAAAAAAAGCAAGCTTAAGGTTTGCAAAAGTTAGGAGAGGCAAAACACGGCAGAATCTGTGAAAAACAGAACAGCAGGTAGCAAAGAATTGTTTTGGGGTACTTCTGCAACTCAAATAAAAAAACTCACAACATACTAAAGTTCCATGATTGTATAGAGCATGCTGTGTAAAAAATTCAGCTCAAAAAGATGAACTAGTGATTTTCTATGATTTTTCCCGTCACGAGGACAGAATCTGTTTTCTGGACAGCATGTCACAACTTTCATTTCCCTAGTCATATGAGGCTATATTTGGCACAAAACTTGAAAAATAAAGATACAATGATGTTGCTACAGTAGGAACAATAATCAAGACCACTAAAAACATAAGAAAAAAACATCTTGGGTTGCCTCCCAACAAGCGCTTTCTTTTACGCCTTTAAGCTAGGCAAAAAGATTTTAAAAGATGTTCTCATAAGAATAAGGATTTGAAGCAAAAGAGAGCATCAAGAAGAAAATATGAAACGCATTTAAGCCTAACCCACTTCCTATGCATTGGCATCTTGTAAGAAAATAACTCAAAGAAGCACAAAGAGGCAAGCATAGGAAGGTGGGACAAGAACAACTTCAAAACTTTCAACATAAAGAGAGGTGTTTTTGTAACACGAGAGTTTCTACAACCAAACTTTCCTCTCTCAAAATAATTTTCAGTAGTATCATGAACAACAGCAAGAATATAACTATCACATAAATCATATTTTTCATGACCTACAAGCACACGTGTATTGTTCTCAACACGGTTTTTAGGATCATAAGATAAATGCAACCCATCACATTGAACTTTGATAAGAGGAAAATTCTCCGGAGTTGGAGATTTCAAAAGGATAATAGGGAAATCAAGTGTGGGTGCAATAGAAACAATTTCAGGGCCAGTTATTTTGGCGGCTTCTCCCAGAAGCTGCCCTCCCCCCAGCTTTTCTGAGAAGCCGCCCCAAAAAGTTAAGGAGGCTTCCGGAATAGCCTAACACGGGGCATTTCGGAAGCCTCCCTAACTTTTTGGGGTGGCTTCTCAGAGAAGCTAGGGGGAGGGCAGCTTCTGGGAGAAGCCGCCAAAAGAACTGGCCCTCATGCTTGACGTAAGGAACTATAGCAAGTTCATCTTCGTAAGCATCATCCATAGTGGCATCCTGGCCAAAAGTATAGAAGGCATCAACTTCATCAAAAAGGGATATTTCAAAAGAATCCATAGGATCATAACACTCATATAAGGTAAGAGTCAAAGAGTTACTCTCATTAGAAGGTAGACATGGATGGCTCCATTCTTGCTCCTTGTGTTCGTCACTCTCCTCCTCTTTTTCATCCAAGGGGCTTTCAGGTTCAGCAATTTCTTCTTCCATAGAGTCCTGCAAAACATTAGTCTCTTCCTTTGGGGGAGAGATTCTCTCAAGATGATCAGTAATATAATAATTTTCATCGTAATTTTCCAAACAATAGTTAAGTATAGAAAGACTCTCAGATTTGTAAGGGGCATCATCAATATTTTTAAGAAGAGAAGTAATTTCATAGGCACCCTTATAAGCAACAAATTCTTCTATTTCCTCTGCATCATAAAAATCGTAATTTCTCTTAGCATAAGAAGCTAAGGTTTCATCATCATTGTACTCACACTGGAAAGGAAAGTGTTTATGCCTCATAAAGCAACAAGATTCATCCCTGCAGAAAGATATATTATATATTGAGCACAAGTTTCTAGCATACTCATACAACTGATGTATTTGTTGCCATAAGTGTATCCCCTTTTGAGACAAGCGGTGTTCCTTGTACCACTTTTGTTGATCCTCGGTGAATCCTCCATGCCAATAAGATCTGGTTTCAAAGAAGTCAGACATTGATTGGCAAGTAAGGAACTAGACATACTATATTTTTGGATTTTCGATAAAGGACACGAAGATAAAAACTGAAAGGTAAACTAACAAGACTAAAAAGAAAAGATAAAAGATAGTGTGCAACTCCCCTATCTTGTAGACTGGAGTCCCCGGCAACGGCGCCAGAAATTGCTTGATGCGGTGAGGAAGATAGTTCTCTCAGTTCTCGTTGGTTACCCCAAGTGGAAGGTGAGATGTAGTGTAGCAGCAAATTTCCCCTAGCGAGGTAAACAAATCATAGTTGGGAAATTGAAATGATTATAAACGCACCGCAATGCTAACTATGCTACAAAAGAAAGGAAGAGGCTCAAAAGAAATGGGCAGTACGCCAAGGTAAGTAGACCGAAATCCATCTGCATCTACTACGAATCATCCACCTTGAGATATCTATCCAGAACATCTAGCTGGTATTAAGTTGCGAATCCCACCCAAAGTGTAAAATCAAAGCAACAGACAACTGCATTAAAATAACTATGCGTAAAGTAAACAATCCTTGCACCCGCATGTACAAGCACCGTTGTTTTATCCCTGGTGGCAACAACACATCCCTAGTCTCATGTTTCTGTCACTCAAGATAGACATCAGGGGGCTGAACCCACAATCAAGCATACCGCTCCCTCTTGGAGTTGCAACAAATCACTTGGCCAAAGTAAAATACGAAAACGGAGAACATGCAAGAATTAACTTAAGAACACAAATATAAAAGAGAACCAAATATATTACTCATCACAATCTGAACATAGTCTCATAATCCATCAGATCCCAGCAAACTCACCATAGCAACACAGAAAATTACAAAGGTGCCTCGATCATGTGAGGCAGCTCACGAGGTCTCGAAAGTGGAAGCACAAAGAGGGGAGGAGAACATCACATAGCTACTGGTCATGGACCCATGGTCTGAGAGGGACTACTCACGGTACATCCGGGAGGCGTCCATAGTGATGGATGGTCTCCCGGAGGGGGTTCCTCCTTCCGGCAGGGTGCCGGTGCAGCTTCTCCTGGCAGCCCCGATCTTGAAACGGCGGCGGCGGCGGTTCAGAGAGGAGAACGGGAATAGCAGATCGATTTTAGGGGTTTCCTCCGCGGGCACTAAATATAGGCCAAAGGGGGCACCGAGAGGGGCCACATGGCAGCCAGAAGGTCTCCTGGCGTGCCCTAGGGCTGGGCCGCGCCAGGGACCCTCCTGGGGCCCTGGCAGGTCCACTCCCTTCCATCTTTGGTTCTTCGGGAAGCTTCCGGGACACTGATTTTTTATATGTTTTTCCGGAATTTATTTGGCACTTTTAATGGCCGGAAAACCTGAAATATAAAAATAGCAGAAAACATGAACTGGCAACTGGGTGCACTAAGTTAATAGGTTAGTCCAAATATGATCAAAAGTGTATGAAAGTTCAAGTAAAACATGGCAAAGTCACACAAATCATGCATGGAGCAAGCAGAAATTATAGATACATTTGGGACGTATCAATGAGCCATGGATACACTCTAAGCACGTGACACAATGCTTCTTCATAACTGACCCGGCCAATCCCGGCCGTGTTGTCCTGAGGAGATCCTAAAGGAGCATCATCGCAATGGATGGAGTCACCAACGAGGAAGACTACGACCAATACGGCAACCCAATGAGGGAAGATGCCGATGCCGATGAAGCATACATGAAAAGAAGAATAAATACTAAATTACCTAAGAAAGATCGTACTCCATGGCTCCGGAAAAGTCACAAGGAGGGTCTCAATTACTCGGCAACAAACAAGAAAGGGAAGAAGCTCAATGTGGAACGTCGTCGACGCAGCAAACCATCATTTATATATATATGTATATATTTTGTGTACGCACTTAAGTAACTGTTATCGGTCAACTGCTATGTTAACACCACATGCATGGTTCAGGTGATCTAATTAATATTCGCGCAGTAGGTGCGTGAGACGGAGACGCCATCGTCGGGAGAAAAACAAACAAACAACAAAACAAAAACAAAAGGGAGAAAGCAATACAAAAGAAAAGAAAAGTAAACAGAAAATAAAAGGAAAATAAGAATAGAAAAGAAAACTAAAAACTAGAAAAGGAAAAAATAAAAAATAAATAAAAATTGAAAATATTTTGCAGTAGCGCTGTTTGGGGTTAACCCCCGTCCGCGCAGACTCAAAATTTCGCCAGTTCCATTATCCCCCCCACTCTCCCACCTCTCCTCTGTGTGCGCTGTCGTCCCCCGCGCCGCCGTCGGCCTCGACGCCGGCCTCCTCCTCGTCCTGGACCTCGACGCTGGCCTGTGCCCCTGCCTGCCCTCGGCCTCGACGCGGGCCTCCTCCTCGTCTGCGCCGCTCCGACTTCCTCCTCGTTCGCGCCGCCGCCGCTCCGACCTCCTCCTCGTCCGCTCCGGCCTCCTCCTCAGGTACTGCCGCCCCCTGCCCCCACCTCCTCCTTGTTTCTTTTTTTAGAAATGAAATTAGGTTTTCAATTTAGGTTTCAATTAGGTAGAATAAATTTAGCAAATGCAGTAGCTAACTAGTGGAAACTTTTAGGGGAAATTTAGCAAATGTTAGGGCAAATTTAGCAAAGTTAGTAAAATTTTTAGCAAGTTAGCAAGTTAGCAAATTTGGGCAGTAGCTAATTAACAATTTTTTTTGTTTTTTAGCAAGTTATAAAATTTTCGAGGAACTAAAAAACAGTTATATGTTGGTTTTGCACTGTTGGTTGAATGTCAAAAAATATCCGAGTGGCCTATGTTTTTCCGGAATGTTGATTCATTTCTGTTCCGGCAAATTTCAGGCGCTCCATATATCCACTTTTTAGCAAAGGTCATGGAGAAAATTTCAGGCGCAACTTCTGCTAGAAACTAGGACATATGGGGTACCCGGGATTTGCCGGAAGGGGAATGAATCAACATTCCGACCAAATATATACATGCCCCTATTGTCTCTTCATTATATATTTTATTTACAATTGTTGAATAGGAAACTATGTCTACCGGCGCCGAAGTCGGGGGTTCTGCTCACCTCGTAATACACCCCATCGAGGAAGCAAATGATTCTTTCGATTACCTGGACGAACACCAGAGGGGGTTGCATGGTGGCGGCAGTGGCACGAACCCTGACACTGACGCTGAAAGCGACACTGGCACCGGCACCGACACCACCCCCGAGACCGGCAACCATGCTGTCGTAGCCGGTAAAGCACCGAAGAAGAAGAGGTCACGAAAACCAAACGAGCTCGGCATCAGACAGATTGTAGTCACGGAGATGCTGGGGCAATCAACTAGGATGCATACTTAGGGAAACCACGAACATCAATGACGTTCAGTTGAACAAGATACCACATATGAGCACATGCTCCTAAAGAAGTTTCACAATAGGTTCCCGTTCCTCGGCCGGGATGAAAACACATTTAAAGACCCGTGGAACGACATCGCCATGACAAAGATAAACGACAAGGCGATGGTGACGTTCACCAACGACTTCTCCTCCTGAAAAGTTCGGGTGAACAAAGCGATTCCGAAGAATGAACAGTGTCCAAGATTCATGCTGATAATCCATGAATAACGGAAGAGGACTTTGGAAAATTCAAGGAGAATTGCGGTAAGGAAGAAGTCAAGGCAAGCTTGGAGAAAATGAAGGCGCTCTAGGCCAGGAACACGCCTCCCCACCGCCTCAGAATTTGTGGTTACGAGGGGAAGAGGAACGTATGGGCCAAGGAGGACGCCGAACGTGAAAGTCAAGGAATCCCAGACCCCTTGGTGGAGTTCACCGACCCGCTGGAGCATGACTGGATCAGGGCCCATTACAAGTGGGACAAAGTCAACAAGATCTTTTATACGGACCCGAACATGAGGGATTTCATGAAACTTCTGGTAATTGTTATATTAACACATTATCATATTAGCTTCAAATCAGTTCGACTACAAGTTTTGTCACATTATTAAACCATCCATGTTCCTTTTGTAGAAAGAGCAGCACCAAAAGGCAGCCGAAAGCGATGAGTCGTCACAGTCGTCGGCGAGGCCCAAGTGGGACACCCCATTCAACCGGGCCCTGAACATCCTGAAAAAGGTCCCGATGGACAAGCCGCCGTCCTATGGACGTGTGCACGTCGTCAGAGATGGCGCCTAATGGAAGACGTGCTACCGCGAGGAGCCAAAGGAAAGAAGGAAGAGACGATTGGTCATCACTCAACAAACCATCAACGAGAAGATCATGATTGCGGTCAATAAGACCTTAGCTGATACCAAAGAAGAGTTGTGCGGGGCCGTCAATGCAGCAGTCACTGACGCGGTGGTCAGCTTGATTCCGACACTTTTCGATTTCACGAAGAACAATCCAAATGCACGGCCAGAGGACTTTCCCCTTCCCAGCTTTGTCGGGAGCAATTCGGCAAACACCACAGCACCAACACCTACTCAAGAAATCGCAAAAGGTCCCGCTCCTGTTCATAGCAGGCCGATCTCCGTCTCTTGCATGATCGGTGGACCTTCATCGTTGGCTGAGCTCGACGCCCTCACGGTAATTACGCATAATACCTTTTTCACCAGTATGTTGTAACACCCTCAGTGTCATGCTACAGTAATCCCTTGTGCTAAAGACAAATCATCATGGTTATACTAATAATGATCACCCTTGATCATGGCTTGTCCAAAGTCAATCCAAATAAAAATTCCAAAAGAAAGTGGTAACTCAACCTCAACCAAAATATGCAAATGCCAGTCTTATATAGAACTGTCCCTAAGGTAGTTAATGATCCCAAAGCAATTAAAATAAATAAAACCAATAACTCCTAAGTATTAAATTGCCTTAGGAATTAAAAAAAAGTGGAAAATAAACTTAAATCAAAATTTCTGCAAATAATTTTATAAAATGCCTAATAATCACTAGGTCATGATGAATTATCAATTGTATTTATTTACATTGTTTAAACATTTTAAACAAATCAAACAGTAGCAAAATATCCACGTTTAATCCACTTTTTAAGTACAACAAAATTCAAATGAATTTATTAAAGGATCTAACTTTTTGTAGCCTTGTATTGGTATGCCATAACAATATTGGTGATGGCCCCATATTTTACAAAATTCCGTTTGATGGCTAAACAAAATTAAAATAAAATAAAATAAAAAGAACATAAAGTAAAAGAAACAAAAGAAAAGGGATCCTAATCTACTGCCCATGGGCAGAAGCCAGCCCAGCCCCCTCCCCTCCCACTAGGCCAGGCCCAGCCCAACTAACCCCCTCCCTCCCCTGCACTGTGGCGCTCATGGCGTGGCCGCTATCCACGCCGGCCACGGCATTGACGGCGCCGTGGCAGGCATCCGGCGAGTCGCCGACGGAGATAAGCCCCCGTGCCCCCTGCGCCGATGAGGAACCCTAGCCCTCGATTACCCTTTTCCCCCCGCGTCTCCCTCTCCCTCTCCTCTGGCTCGACTGCGCCGCCGTTGGCGTGCTGCCGTCATGCTCGCGGCCAACGGCCCCGCCTCGCCGCTCCGGCATGTCCAACCGACGCCCCGGCGTGGACTACGTCTCCCCGTGCTGCGAATCGACGTCGGGACGCCGTTGGAGCTCGCCATTGAGCTCCTTCCCCCGCAATGGTAGCCGGTCTCGGCGACGAATTCACCGCCGGAAGTGCCTCCCCCGACTCCCTCGACGTCGTGTTCGTGCTCCCGGTGAGCTCACAACCCCCCAACCCTTTCCCTCCCTCCCTCGTGTGCCGTAGGTCCGCCGTCTGGAGGCCGCGCCCCGACCGCCGCCGGGAGGTCACCTCCGTCATTTTTGGCCGTTCGGGCCAACGTCTCTGCCTGCCACGCGCACGCGTAGTGCTTGTCCCATTCAAATGGTGCTCGCTGTAGTCGATCTGGTCGCCGGAGCTTGCCTCCCATGGAGCTCGCCGTGCTCCTGTGCTCGCCGCCGGCACGATCTGGTGGGCACAAGTGGCTGGCTCGTTGACAGGTGGGCCATGCCCTAATTAGATTAGGGATAATCCCCCTCTAACAACCCCCCTATTAGTGCTAATCCCCAATTAGAATAACCCACTGGCTAATTAATCTAATACCTCCCTGTGTGAATGACATGTGGGCCCAACCCTTTTAAGGACCTCTCTGGAATTAATTAACTGTTAAAATAAACCTATCCCTATGACAGCTGGGTCCCACTGTTTTAATAGATTAAAATGAAATAGAAAATGCTAATAGTCAATGACATGTGGGTCCATTGGAATATTAGGTATAAATTAATCATTTTTATAATCACTTTCTATGACATGTGGGACCCACTGGTCAGTAGGTCCCACTTGTTAGTTGACTGGTCAAACCTACTGTGGATAATGTTTCTATTTAAATAATAAAAGAAATTCAGAAATTGAATTAAAAATGTTTTAAACTTTGAAATTTAATATCTTTTAAACCGTATGTTAGATTCAAAAACTTTATACGTGAAAATTGATTAGAAAAATACAACGAATAAGAATACGCTACCCATAACCCCACCACACCCCCCTAACATATCGAACCCGAGACTTTCTCCCTCTGGATCGTCTGTCCGATAATTACTCGGTACCGATAAAACTTTCCGGATGGAAATGTTCAGTTCTTCAGAATTGGTTCAACGAACACGGTTACACTATCCACATGTATGTCAGATGTCTCTAACACTGCAGACATGGAACCTTCCCCCTCCGGGTCATCTGTCCGGTAATCCACCAGTACTGATGAGTCAACCTCGGATAAATTTTCGCTCTGACTAAAATACTTAACACTATGTTAGAACACCACCAACACTGCGTTTGCGATGTCTTGAATTTTTATTGCTATTATTGCAGTGTATTTATTGTTTCTTCCCCCTCTCCTATTGTCTGATAGTCTCGACGTCCGCTGCCGATGCCCCTATGATCGACTACTTCGTCGACGATCGTACCTCTAATGTCGAGCTTACAGGCAAGCAGAGCCATTTTCCTTCCCCAAATATCACCTATCTTTTCCGTACTTTTCTTGTACTAGGCATTGCTACTGGTGCTGCTACGTTACAATCCTATTCTATTGCATAGCCTATTTTTGTCGCCCCTTGATGTACCCTCCTTTTTCCTATGCTGCCTTATAAATATATATAATATTCAGCAGTGAACCCTGCGCATTGTTAGCTAGGTTTAGAATAGCGGGCCGTGATCACTCGGGTGAGTGAACGCGGATTACAAAATATTTAACTGCAACAGGCACGGATCAATGCAGACGCCCTAGGGAACCTACAACGGCGAGACTCTGCTGAGTCGCTTCGAGTTTGACTTACGAGTGGACGGACTCGTATTTCACTCTCGTCGGCTCAGTAGCGTAGCATCACTGGGATGATACGAGGGTATTCCTCTTTAGTTCATTCCGCTGGTGTCTCGGCACCTCCGGGGTGATACGAGAATATTCCTCTTTAGTTCATTCCGCTGAGGTCTCGGTCGAACCTCTTTAACTGTACCATCGAGGGTGATGCCTCCTGGTTTCACTTAATGGTAGGCACTCGAATCAACTGGTGTCCTTAAAGGTAAGAGTCGGGCGACCCAACGGTGCCCGCGAGTGGTATTGCGACGGGAAGACATGGAGGGTACGACCAGTGTACCGGTATGCTTGGCCCCTGATCGTTGGCTGCGAGAGTTACCAAACCAAGAAAGTCGAGCTCGTCCAGGAGCACACACGAGACAAGGTAAGGAGACAGTTCACCTTGTTGGTAACTGCGTGCTCTGACGGGACGACAGAGCGGGCACCGATGTACTAGTGGTCATGGCCGCTATTCGTTGTCCGTTGTGTTGTTAGTCAGACAACGATAATGGTTGTCTGTGAGGTAATAATAAAATACTAAATGGTTCGGTGGATGACTTAAGTAGCCTTTTGGCTTGTACGCGCTGGCTACACGTGGGATAATGAGTTATGGGCTCCTCTGCATCGTAGTCTCGTTCGAAGACTATTCAGACGTCAGCAGTACCGCGGGCTGATTGCCGGGAAGTGCGGTGTCTTCTTTGCTCGAGCTGTGTTGTTTTTGCTACGGCTTCCCGGCCACCCACGCACCGTGCAGGAGTACGTCAGGGTTGGGGTCCACGGCCCTGTGTACTTAGAATTTAGACTGGCGGATGGCCTCTCTGTTGAGTTTGAAAGATGAGCTACTTTGTGTCAGATAGCCTCGGTGGGGCATTCCCTAACAAGGTGTACGCCACCCTGGAGATCCGAGCGTTGTAGTGTAACAGAAGTGCACCCCTGCAGGGAAGATTGATCTATTCGAATAGCCGTGTCCACGGTAACAGCTTTATACTGAAGCCAGATCCTACTACTACAAACTATTATTACTAAACTGTATGGTTCCGGGTTTTTTTCCTCGCTGGGGAGTCGAGGAGAGGATCTCGGAGGCATTGTTAATTATTACAACTTACTATTATGATATGTTGCAGCAACTTCTGTTGCATTGTTACTTTATGCTTTATATAAACTGTTGGCTATTCTCTTCTCATGCTGCAAGACTCGTCGGAAGATGCTAGTCGTCGATAGGCCTAGCTTCTTACCCTTATTCTTATTTCTACCTTGCAGTCCACTATATACAGCCTCCCCTTTCCATTTGATACAAATGCATAAATGCTTCATAGAGGACGTAAGACTCGCGGGTATGCTAGATACTCACCCTTGCTTTATTTCCCCCCTTTTTGTTTTGCCTGATCGGCCGCTGCAGTCGACGTTGGAGCCTTGGAGTCCAAGAGCAGGAGATCCCCGATGCCTTCTACGACGTCGAGTTCCCGTCGACCAGGAGTAGTTTGGAGGTTCCCAGGCTGGAGGCCTCGCCTTTTCGATCGTTGTTGTTTTTGTGCTATCTTAAGGAAGATCATGTGTACCTTGTGTCTGTACTCAGATACTATTGCTTCCGCTAACTTTGTGATTTTGAGCTGTTGTATTCGAGCCCTCGTGGCCCTTGGCTTGTATTAAACAACTTGTATTATTTTATTTGTAGATTTGTGTTGTGATATCCCACCGTGAGTCCCTAATCTCAATTATGTACCTCGCGTGTATGATTACTGTACACGGCTTGATTTTGGGGGCGTCACACATATCCATATTCTTCTGTTTCAGTTGCCTTTCAGATGTTTGACGTCGCAAACATGTATTCGCCGTAGGCCGCCGATACCCCGTGCACCCTACTGTACGACATTAAGGGCCAAAAGGTGGCCGTGGGAAAGGCAACGATCGTGAAGCCAAAGGACCGCATGTTCCACAACCGAGAGATGCCCGATGGCGTATTCCAGGTTAACATGGCCAGTGTCTTAGCGGGCTTCGAGGATTTGCCTCCTCCAGTACCAGCCGATGATGATGAGACCCCCCCCCCCCCGAAGATTGGCGCATGCAAGAGCTGGTTCTTTCCTTGGCCGAAGTCTCTTCTTTGTCTCGAGGCGCCCATTATCACGCCAACGACACCTTCTCAAGAAGTTATGAACACCACCCCACCTGCCACATTACCGACACCTGTCGTGGAGGGTGGTAGCGGACGACGCGAGGGAGAGCCTCCATTAGTGCCAGATCATGTCGCCCCCGCCGTCGAAGAAGCAAATGTTGATGACATGGAGGAGGATGATGATGACCCAGACAAGTATTTCAATACCGCCTACGATGATGGAAGGTTGATGGCTCAGGAGATGAAGACTCAGGCTATGAGCATGGAGATGATGACTTGATGCTGCCTGATTTTCCGGAGCCGGAACATCCTAAGGCAGAATGCAAAAAGTCTCTCTTCAAGTAATCCTCGCAGGAGACGCCTCCAGATGCCGCCTCTAGCCAGCAACCCCCCGAGGCCCGTCCAACGTTTAACCCGACGACACTTGGGGTGGTGGTTAGGGAAGGTATGTTGGGCTCACTACCACTGCCACCCACCAAGAAGCCAAGGAGGAGACCGGAAAACAAAGGCCATAAAGGCGCCAGAGCTGATTCAAGCAACCAGCCGCCTCTGAAGCCCCGGGTGGTAGACGGAATACCTGTCGAAGGTAAGAGTCGTTTCCATGTCGTCGGCGAGCCGATCCTATCCGACAAAGCACTAGATAACATACTGAACAATAATCTAAGGAAACTCCATGAAGATGTGCTGGCCAGAGAGAAAAACCTTCTAATCATGGAAAAACCAGGATACCCGCTTTACGCGGCTCAGGTACCGGGTGGGAAGTTGTACGTCGACACCAGGCCCGCAAATCAGTTCATCCTGCGATTTGACTACATCTACAACATGTTCCACATGACCAAGCTGGATTTCCAGTTCATCCGCATGTATGCGATGTATCTCAACTACTTCATTAGGATCGAGAACATACAATATATTTATGTCGTGGACCCATTCTATATGCACGAGAGCTTCTTGGCAGTTTGCAAAGAGCACCGTGACTATGCGAGCAAGTACCTCAGCGGATTCATGATCGCTAATAAGGACAAAGAAGTGATTCTCCTGCCTTATCATCCCACGTAAGTCATCCGCGCATATCCTTTCGTAAGTGTTAATCATTCCTTTCCAAGCATGGAGGCTAATTAGAGGTTGATGTCTACACACAATTATATTCTTGTAGACTATGTTGGGCCTCCAAGCGCAGAGGTTTGTAGGACAACAACAATTTCCCTCAAGTGCATGACCTAAGGTTTATCGAACTCAGGTAAGTAGATGTTGAATATGGTCTCTCTCAAGCAACCCTGCAATTAAGATACAAGAAGTCTCTTGTGTCCCCAACACACCCAATACAACTAGGAGTTGTATAGGTGCACTAGTTCGGCGAAGAGATGGTAAAATATGGGTGATAGGTGTGGCAAAACATAGTAATATAAATCTGTAATAAAAACTGCAGCAAGCAAACAAGTGATAAATGTGAGCACAAACGGTATTGCAATGGTGGAAACAAGGCCTAGGCTTCATACTTTCACTAGTGGCAACTCCCAACAACATTAACATAGTCTAATCACATGATATTTCCCATAAAACATGCAATGGAGACGTACTCGGAGGTCATTCCTTTGTGTTCAAGAGAGGAGGAGAATTATGTAGGGCTACAAAAGCACACCTCAGAGTTCGTAGTTCTCAATCTATGGATTTCCCAATGTCATCGCGGCCATCCAAAGAGAGTACCACAATCACCACAACATATCTCAAGGATAGTCAAAGACAAGCACCAAGAGACTCTCAATCTTCAATCAACACACAAAAGAGGAAATCACTCATGAAAATATTCTTCTAATCCATGTCCAATAGAACGCTGTCACCATGGTCTCGGGAATTATACTAGATAAGATCAAGTGAGTACATCAATCCAATACATAGAGGAAGGGGAAATATCATGGAATCACCCTAGATTAACATAGCCTATGATCACAACGAAGATGACATCATGGGAGAGAGAGAAGAACACATAGCTACTAGTATAAACCTTAGCCCCAAGGAGGAACTACTCCCGCTTCATGGAGGGAGGAAGCAATGTCGATGGAGATGAATCCGGGGGCACTTCCCCGTCCCGGCAGGGTGCCGACACAAGAATTCTGGTCCCCTGAAGCTTGTCGGCGATGGCGGCGGAGATCAGAATCGCTTCTGGAAAAAGTACTTTGATATTACGCATTTCCTCCGCGGGGGCTAAATATAGGCCAATGGAGGGGGCCAGGGGGGCCACAGGGCAGCCAGCAGGGCAGGTGGCGCAGCCTAGGGTGGAACCGCGCCGGGCACCCTCCTGGGCCCCTGGTGGTGGCCCTCCTGCCATGTCTTGGTTATTCCAGAAGCTTCCGGGACGCTGATTTTTTATATAATTTTTCCGCGATTTATTGGGCACTTTAATTATTGGAAAACCTGAAATACAAAAACAGCAGAAAACATGGAAAGGGCAAATGGGTGCACTGAGTTAATAGGTTAGTCCAAATATGATCAAAAGTGTATGAAAGTTCAAGCAAAACATGGCAAAGTCACATAAATCATGCATGGAGCAAGCAGAAATAATAGATATATTTGGGACGTATGAACATCCCCAAGCTTAATTCCTGCTCGTCCTCGAGTAGGTAAATAATAACAAGCATAATTTCTGTGGTGACATGCTACCAACCATATAAGAACTTTGAAAGTAAAGCAATCAAAGCATGCAATTCAATTCAAGTCTTAACAAGAAAGAGTCTATATTAGCATTGAAGCAAGCAACAAAAGAATATTAGGTGCAAGATCTCTCCCTGTCCGTGACCCGAATGTCTCCAAATGGTGTTTGTGTGCAAGAAGGGGGATAGGGAATACGAGATAAAAAATATATTGTTGAGAACTACTATCTACTAAAGTTTCACACTTGGTCTCCTTTGGATTCTTATCTGGACTCGTCCCAGACCACTAGTCAGGTACAAGTCAAACTGATCCACTCTCTTTTGATATTTTGAGCAGTCATGCAATGGATGAGCGTGAGCGAGAAAGTTGACACCTAAAAGGCGAAACAGAAAGAAGGTGGAGGAGGAAGACAAAAAGGTGTGAAAGGCTCACATCAAAGAGGACAATCATAGGCGAGAGAAGGCCATATGATAGATATGATGTGAGGAGTAGGGATTGCCATGCAACAGATGCACATGTGAGCTAAAAGCTCTCCAAGGGAACTAGTGGGGGTGCATCTAACTTGCTTGCTCATGAAGACCTAGAGCTCTCTTGAGGAGGCTCATCATTGGAATATATAAGCCAAGTTCTATAGTGTGAAGGGTCCCCACGTAGCTATATGCATGTTTGATGATCTCTATGGAGTACAAGGGATAGAGGATGAAGCGCTAGTGTGGATCTCTCAAAAGGAATAGTAGTGTGCCCCCTTCTCTCTCTTTTTTCTTTTTTCTATTTTTTTGTATTTTTTTGGTGGCCTCAATGGATCTTTCTATTTAACTCTCATTTGTCCTCTTTGGGATCTTTTGATTTGTCCTCTTTGGGATCTTTTCCTCACTTAGGGGCAACACTCTATATTTTACAAGAATATAGGAGATCTTTCACACTTTACAAAGGTACTCAAATAAAGAAGATGTAATTATCGTGATGAAAATGTATGCCTCTTCCAGGGTTGCAGGATATGCAATGATACTAGCGCGTCATATAGCAATGATTAGGGCAAGACCCAACTAGCATGCGGCTCATCGACCAAGCAAGTAGCATGTATGACATGAATATCAAGTCATGAGAAGGTGGATGTTTCATGACAATGTATCTCAGAAAGGCTGTGGAAATGTCTTGATAGGTAGGTATGGTGGCTGATTTGAGGAAAGATATAAGGAGGTTTATGATGATAGAGCGTATCGTGCTAAGGGTTTGGATGTACCGGCGAAGGTGGACGCCAACTCTCGGAGTGAGAATAAGGCAATGCACAACACCGTAGAGGATGGAAAATATGGGAAGGTGGAAGTGTCAACTTTCAAATACTCACATTAGTCCGAAGAACTCATGCACTTATTATCGGTAACTCTCAATCTAATCAGGAGGTTCACAAAGAGACAAGTACCCCGAGGAGGAGTGTATGGGGGTTTTGTTATCCTTGCGCATCCTCGACTCATGGTACGTAAGTGTACTCTAATATTCGAACCCTCCAGAGGTTAGTGATCCATCTAGTAGCTAGAGTTCTCAACAGGGGTTTTGGTTTTCGAAAATCACACGGATTTCCCAAAATACGACATCTCTAATAGGCTCGAGCTCTTGACACCAAAAGTTCAAACATTACTCTAGTCAATACCTCAAAACTATTGCAAGTTACTACTACAAAGAGAATAGCAACTTCAACTACCTACTTTCTAGTCAAGACACAAAACTCAGTGCAACAGGCAAACTATCTAACAAGATAAAACATGCAACCTACATAAAGTTCAAACTAAGAGAAAAGAAAAGCTCTAGAAGAAAACTAAAGCACTTCAACTAAACAGGGAAGCAACTAAGAAAAGAAAAAGAACAACTCACAGCTAAGGAAATAAGCATGCAAATCCTATGAGGAGTCCTAGTTCAAGCGGAGCGTGTTTCTCTCCCACACAAAAGAAAGCTCGGTTCTAACTTGTTATGAACAGCAAAAAAAAGCAAAAACAAACCTAAGAAAAGTAAAGAGCGAGACGCTCCAAGCATAGCACATAACGCATGAAGTGATAAAAATATAATGAAACGAGGGACGAACTGATAATTGTTGATGAAGAAGGGGATGCACGGGGGCATCCCCAAGCTTAGACGCTTGAGTCTCCTTAAATATTTATTGGGGGTACACATGGGCATCCCCAAGCTTGAGCGTTTGAAACTCCAGGATCTTCTTTCATCATCTTTCATCGCACACTTGAAAACTTCCTTCATACATAACTCATTGTAAACTGATTAGAGAGGTTAGTACCCTATTAAAATAATTTTCCTCTACTGCAAATAAAGATATTCTTGAAGAGCTACTGTTTCTCAAGATTGTCAAAAAGTTTTTGCAAAGAAAAAGCAAGCTTAAGGTTTGCAAAAGTTAAGAAAGACAAAACGTGGAAGAATCTGTGAAAACAGAATAACAGGTAGTAAAGAATTTGTTAGGGGTACTTCTGCAACTCAAATCAAAAAACTCAGAACATACGAAAGTTCCGTGATTGTATAGAGCACGCTGTGTAAAAGATGAACTGGTAATTTTCTACGATTTTTCCCGTCACGAGGATAGAATCTGTTTTCTGAATAGCATGTCACAACTTTCACTTTCCTTGTCATATGAGGCTATAATTGGCACAAAGCTTGAAAAGTAAAGATACAATGATGTTGCTACAGTAGTAACAATCATCAAGACCACTAAAAACAAAAAGTAAAAACTCAAAGTAAAGATAACAAGGGTTGTCTCCCTAGAGCTCTTTCTTTATAGCAATAAAGATAGGCTTAAGATTTTAATGATGCTCTCATAGGAATAAGGAATAAGAGTTGAAGAACAAAAAAGAGCATCAAGAAGAAAATAACAAACACATTTAAGTCTAACATTCTTCCTATGCAAAGGGATCTTGTAGATAAATAACTCATTGAAGCATAAATATATTAGCATCGAAAGGCAAAATAAATGCAACTTCAAAACCTTCAACATAAAGAGAGGGAACTTGATATTATTGAAATATCTATAAGCATATGTTCCCCTCTCATAATAATTTTTAGTGGGACCATGAATAAACTCAACAATATAAGTATCACATAAAAAATTCTTATCATGATCCACAAGGATAGAAAATTTATTACTCTCCACATAAGAAAAATCCTTCTCATTAGTAATAGTGGGAGCAAACTCAAGAAAATAGCTATCACATGAATCATTCTTATCATGATACACTTGCAAAAATTTATTCTTTATAGCATAAGTGTCATCACAATAATCATCATAGAGAGGAGGAAAAGTATCATCAAAATAAATTTCCTCATCAAAACTTGGGAGGCTAAAAAGATCATCTTCATCGAACGTAGCATCCCCAAGCTTATAACTTTGCATATCATTAACATCAAAGGTATTCAAAGAAGAAATACTAGTAATATTGCTACCAACATGAGTGTTGTGCAAATAATGAAGCTCCATAGGCTTTTTGTTTTTCTCTTCAAACACTTCATGTCCCAACTCAAGGTAGAGCTCATAAAGCTCTCTCATAATTTTGTTGTTGTTTTCCATAAGGCCTAACTAGTGAAAATAAAAACAAGAAACGAAAAGATTTAATTGCAAGACCTGAGGATACACCTTCAACGCTTACCTCCCCGGCAACGGCTCCAGAAATAGCTTGATGTCTACGCACGCTTCTATTCTTGTAGACTATGTTGGGCGTCCAAGCGTAGAGGTTTGTAGGACAGCGGCAATTTCCCTCAAGTGGATGACTTAAGGTTTATCAAACTCATGGAAGTAGAGGTTGAAGATGGTCTCTCTCAAGCAACCCTGCAATTAAGATACAAGAAGTCTCTTGTGTACCCAACACACCCAATACAACTAGGAGTTGTATATGTGCACTAGTTCGGCGAAGAGATGGTAAAATATGGGTGATAGGTGTGGAAAAACAAAGTAATATAAATCTGTAATAAAAAGTGCAGCAAGCAAACAAGTGATAAATGTGAGCACAAACGGTATTGCTATGGTGGAAACAAGACCTAGGCTTCATACTTTCACTAGTGGCAACTCCCAACAACATTAACATAGTCTAATCACATGATATTTCCCATAAAACATGCAATGGAGACGTACTCGGAGGTCATTCCTTTGTGGTCAAGAGAGAACGATAATTATGTAGGGCTACAAAAGAACACCTCAGTGTTCGTAGTTCTCAATCTATGGATTTCCCAATGTCACCACGGTCATCCAAAGAGAGTACCACAATCACCACACCATATCTCAAGGATAGTCATAGACAAGCACCAAGAGACTCTCAATCTTCAATCAACACACAAAAGAGGAAATCACTCATGAAAATATTCTTCTAATCCATGTCCAATAGACCGCTGTCACCATGGTCTCGGGGATTATACTAGATAAGATCAAGTGAGTACATCAATCCAATACATAGAGGAAGGGGAAATATCATGGAATCACCCTAGATTAACATAGCCTATGATCACAACGAAGATCACATCATGGGAGAGAGAGAGAAGAACACATAGCTACCGGTAGAAACCTTAGCCCCGAGTAGGAACTACTTCCGCTTCATGGAGGGAGGAAGCAACGTCGATGGAGATGAATCCCGGGGAACTTCCCCATCCGGGCAGGGTGCCGACACAGGAATCCTGGTCCCTCGAAGCTTGTCGGCGATGGCGGCGGAGATCGGAATCGCTTCTGGAAAAAGTACTTCGATATTAGGGATTTCCTCCGCGGGGGATAAATATAGGCCAAAGGAGGGGGCCAGGGGGGCACGGGGCAGCCAGGAGGGCAGGTGGCGCGACCTAGGGTGGACCCGCGCCGGGCACCCTCCTGGGCCCCTAGTGGTGGCCCTCCTGCCATGTCTTGGTTATTACGGAAGCTTCCGAGACGCTGCTTTTTTTATACAAATTTTCCAGATTTATTGGGCACTTTAATTATTGGAAAAACCTGAAATACAAAAACAATAGAAAACAGGAACTGGCAACTGGGTGCACTAAGTTAACTGCTACTAATTGCTGTTAGTGTGTTGGTGTTGTTATTTTATTGCAAGTTTGCATGATGATTGTGACACATCCATGAGGCCTATTGCATTGATTCTTTTTGCACACTCTTAAGCATCATGTCTACTTCCATTACATGTATTGCATTGTCATGTTTTCATTCCTGGTCATAGTTATTTTTAGCTCCAAAGTTTCTATGCTACTTTTGTTGACAACCACCTCAGTTTTTCTCTAAGTCTGTAACGTCCCGATGCCATGTTGTTTGCTTAATATCTTTTGATCTGTGATGCCTATGACCTTGATTCTTGTTTGTACCTGATCCTCATCATGTCTACTTCATACCCATGTATTGCTATGTCATGTTACTGCACTTTTGCATATAGTTATACCCCTTTTTATACAGCATAAAAATAATAGTTTCTGCCATGTTTTTGTGATTTTCACTAAGTCCTAGACCAGTAATGTTTTATTGCATTTTGCATGGGCTATAACTAGTTGTTAATGATGCCTATTTGCATGATTCTTTTTGCCATGCCTTCCCTGCCATGTCTACTTTAATTGCATATCATTTGTGAGCATGTTTGCACTCATTACCCTGTTTATGCAATGCTCTAAAGTGTGCTTCCTGATGTTGGCAGATTGTGCACGTAACTTGTGATATGGGGTGGCCCGATCTTCTCAGTAAGCGAACGGTGAATATGAGGGCGATGATAGATAACTTGTATGTAGCCGATGAACTCTCCTCGCTAGATCCCTGTTGCCAATGCGACAGCTCTCTACCCTTTGTATATTCACAACTTCACACACTTGCGCAACGTAGCCGTCGACCACGAGACGGTAATTTGCAATCTACTAATTCCCAGTGGAACTATAGATCACACAAAATTTGCAGTAGCAACACTTCACATCGATACGAATTGAAGTATATGATTCAAGATGAAAGCTTGGAGCTATTCTCAAGAACTAGGGTTTATCTAAACGTGGTCTCACCCTAAAACTCGCAGGGGGTTCGGTATTTATAAGCTAGGGGTGTCAAACTCGGATACAAGGCCGCATCCCTTCAGATCTGCGCGCGGGCAGTTTCGGACGTCCGATGGGTTTCAGACGTCCGATGTGTCCGAACCGTGTCGGATGTCCGACTGTTTTGACATCGGTACTGTACTCGGGGGTGTCGCGAGGATCTTCGTGTCGGACGTCCGAATCCCGTCGGATGTCCGCCGAAAATGGTAACCCTTCTGTAACTTGAGGTCATCGAGGCGTCGTAGCTCCTGGCCTCCGATGTTGGACGTCCGAAATGCGTCGGACGTCCGAAAGTTGGAGCTTACTTTATCTTCTCCTCCTTCTGGATCCTCTTCTTCCTCATGATACCCGATTACGCAAACATACAAAGATTTAGGCAGTATAAAGTTCTCATTACCTAATATGTCAGAATCTATTAAGAGCGAGTTCACCTGTTGTTCTATCAACTTTGCACGAGCTCTTGTAATAGGTCCAATTCTGATTTCATCATCCTTCTTCTTTGTTGATTCAACTTGTTCTTCATGACGAACTGGAGATGTGTTGGTAGTAGGGATGTCTTCATCATCTCCCCCCCTTCAAAAGGCGTCGACCTCGACGCTCCAAGGTCATTTCCCATATATGGTGATAAATCGGCAACGTTGAAACTGTTGCTAGCGCCACCAAACTCAGCAATGGGAATATCAATCGAGTAGGCATTGTCATTGATCTTGGCTAACACCTTGTAAGGACTAGCACCACATGGCTTCAACTTGGAATCCCGCATCCCTGGAAATCTATCCTTACGCAAATGCACCCATACCATATCTCCAGGCTGAAATAGAACTTGCTTCTGTGACTGGTTCCTTGAAGCAGCAACATTCTTGCCTTGCTTCTCAATAGCCTCTCGGGTCTTCTCATGGATCTTCTTCACATAATCTGCTCGTTTGGATGCCTCCATATTAACTCGTTCCTGTAATGGAAGAGGCAACAAATCAAGAGGTGTAATAGGCTTAAAACCATATACCACTTCAAAAGGACAAAGATGAGTAGTAGTGTGTACTGCCCTGTTATAAGAAAATTCTACATGTGGCAAACACTCCTCCCACTCGCGCAGATTCTTATTTATCATAGCTCGCAATAATTGTGACAATGTTCTATTGACCACCTCTGTTTGACCATCAGTTTGGGGATGACATGTAGTGCTAAACATCAACTTTGTCCCCAACTTTCCCCAAAGTGTCTTCCAGAAGTAGCTCACAAACTTCAGATCCCTGTCAGAAACAATTGTCTTGGGCACTCCATGCAAGCGTACAATCTCCCTGAAAAACAGGTTAGCAACATGCAACACATCATCGCTCTTATGGCATGCAATAAAATGTGCCATCTTAGAAAATCTATCCACTACCACAAATATACTATCATGACCATATTTAGTGCGTGGCAATCCTAACGCAAAGTCCATACTAATATCTTCCCAAGGTGTGGTAGGAGCCGATAGTGGAGTATACAAACCGTGAGGCTTCATCTTGGACTTGGATGTGTTGCATACAATGCAGCGTCGAACAAACCTGTCCACATGACGCCTCATCCCGGGCCAATAAAAATTATCAGCAAGAATGAGTAATGTCTTCTCACGCCCAAAGTGACCCATCAATCCTCCTGCATGTGATTCCTGCAACAATAGCAAACGCATAGAAGATTCTGGAACACAAAGTTTGTTAGCTCGAAACAAAAATCTATCATGGATGTGGAAGTTATCCCATGCAGTTCGAAGCAAACACAAACGATATGGTTCAGCAAAATCATGATCAGTTGCATATAAATCACACAAACTCTCTAATCCAGGAATTTTAACATCAAGATGTGTCAATAACATGTTCTTCCTAGAGAGAGCATCAACAACAACATTATCTTTCCCTTTCTTATATTTGATGATGTAGGGAAAAGACTCAATGAACTCAACCCACTTAGCTAGGCGTCTATGCCAATTAGATTGAGCTTTTAGATATTTCAAAGCTTCATGATCAGAATGTATGAGAAATTCTTTTGGCCACAAGTAATGTTGCCAAACTTCAAGAACTCTGACAAGTGCATAAAATTCTTTATCATAAACAGGATAATTTAATCTAGCACCAGAAAGATTCTCATTGAAATAAGCTATAGGTCTACCTTCTTGCATTAAGACACCACCAATGCCTATACCACTAGCATCACATTCAACTTCAAATTGCTTAGTAAAATCTGGTAATGCAAGTAATGGTGCAGAAGTAAGCAAACGCTTCAACTCATCAAATGCAAGGTCTTGGGTAACGGCCCAAACAGAAGGCACACCTTTCTTAGTCAATCCATTCAACGGTGCAGCAATAGTACTAAAGTCTTTCACAAAACGTCTATAAAAACCGGCAAGACCGTGAAAACTTCGTACTTGACTAACATTCATGGGAGTAGGCCAGTTTTGAATTGCTTCAATTTTAGAAGAATCTACTTCTACCCCATGTTTAGATACAACATATCCCAGAAATATGACCTTATCTTTTGCAAATGTGCACTTCTCAAGATTAGCATATAATTTAGCATCACGCAACACTTGCAAAACTTGTCTAATATGATCAGCATGTTCAAATTCATTGCGGCTGTAAATAAGTATATCATCAAAATACACAACCACTAAATGTCCAATAAACTCTCGCAAAACATGGTTCATTAATCTCATGAAAGTACTAGGAGCATTAGTAAGACCAAAAGGCATAACTAACCACTCATATAATCCGAACTTAGTTTTGAAAGAAGTTTTCCATTCATCCCCTTCTTTCATCCTAATTTGATGGTATCCACTACGCAAATCAATTTTAGAGAAAATAGCAGCACCACTCAATTCATCAAGCATATCCTCTAAACGTGGAATAGGATGGCGATATCGAATAGTGATATTATTTATAGCTCTACAATCTACGCACATACGCCATGTACCATCTTTCTTAGGAACCAAAATAACAGGAACAACACAAGGGCTAAGACTGACACGAATATACCCTTTATCCAGAAGCGCTTGTACTTGTTGCTGAATTTCCTTTGTCTCTTGGGGATTGGTCCTGTATGGTGCCCGGTTGGGAAGAGTAGCACCCGGAATAAGATCAATTTGGTGCTCAATACCACGCAAGGGTGGTAATCCTGCTGGAACCTCCGCCGGAAACACATCATCATAATCCTGCAAAACAGTAGACACACTAGAAGAAAGAGGATGATTATCATTAGAAATAAAAACCTTGCCTTTGTACATAAGCACAAGTGGCATGGCTGTAGGATCCTCACTAAATTCTCTCATGTCTTCTTTGGTGGCTAATGTAAGCAAACTAGTCTCTCTCGCACTTTTCGTTATATTATCACTCACATCTATTACATTGTTCTCTTGTGTTGGTTCTACATTCACCTCTACCTTCCGACGAGACTCATTCACAATTTGCTGTGGGGACATAGGATGGAGATTAACTTTCTTGCCCTTGAACTCCAAATGATATGTATTGGCTCGGCCATTATGTTGCACATGGCGATCATATAACCACGGCCGACCCAATAAGAGATGGCAAATTGTCATAGGCACCACATCAAAATCAATGGAATCCTTGTATGGGCCTATCTCAAAATTTCTGCGCACCATGTGATTCACCTTCATCTCACCACTGTCACTCAACCATTGGACATAATAAGGATTCGGGTGAGGTAAATATTTCAGATTTAGCTTGGCACATAACTCCTTGCTTGCGAGGTTGCGACAGCTACCTCCATCAATGATAACTTTGCAAGCTTTGTTGGGGCCAACTAATGCTTTGGTTTGGAACAAATTGCAGCGCTGAGACTCAGATTTGGACTGCACAGTAAGAGCACGCTGTGACACAATAATAGTAGGAGCATGTGAAGGAAAAGCATCCATGGCTTCTTCACTATTGTGTCCCTCGTCATTGAATGCGTCAGGGTCTTCATCATCACCGGTTTCATACTCGCCGGTTTCTTCATTAATGAACATGACCTTTCGGTTCGGGCAATCTCTCTTAAAGTGACCCGGATTACCGCAAGAATGACAAGTCATCTCGCAATTGCGAGCTGTAGACATGTTGGAGCCTGCACTAGTCGCAGGAGCAGCTGGCTTCTTGGCCATAGAACCATTGGAGGCTGGCTTGGAAACTGACGAAGAAGCCCGAGCATTGGCACCATAATTCTCCATAGGCGCGGCTGACGATGTCCTTGGAGAAAATCTGCTAGCTGTGGAGTATCTGGACTTCAGTTGTGCCTCTTCTGCAAGATGGGATTCAGCCTTACGTGCAAGATGCAATAGATCATTCATATTAAAGTATTGGTGATGCCGCACAATACTCTTGATGTTAAATTTCAGCCCATGGAGAAAACGTTGCATAGTCATCTCAACCTCTTCGCGAACTCGCGCACGTTGCAACAACATCTCGATCTCCATATAGTATGCATCAACGGACATAGTACCTTGCTTCAATTGTTGCAATTTATCAAAAACTGTCCGTAAGTAATTAGTGGGAACAAACCGAGCTTTCATGGTCGCCTTCATGTCACGCCATGTACGAATAGGCTGCCCATCGGTTTCTTGTATCTCGGTCAACACACTCTCCCACCAACGCAAGGCATAACCGTCAAACTCGGAAGAAGCAATCTTGATCTTATTGTCCTCCGAATAATCATGCAAACGCCATAATTTTTCCATCTTAAGCTCCCATGTGAGGTACTCTTCCATATCCGTGGAACCTTCAAATTTGGGGATGTTAAACTTGGGCTTGCTCAAGACATCTTCTTCCTGAATGGGTAGACGACGCGCACCAAAACCAAGTGGAGGTTGGCGAACCGGCCCTTGAGCACCACGCCCACGGCCTTGATTGCCCCTCAAATCAGCATTGTCGCCATGAACACTACCATCATCTTCCTGAGCGTCAGGTTGGCATTGTACAATAGCTGCTTGTATGCCAGTGACAGATGTTGTCATTTGCTATAGGCTCTGCTGTATAGCAGCAAGTTGTTGTTGCATAGTGGTGACTACAGCTTCAGTCGCGTCCACTTTCAGTTGGACCGCTTGAACATTTGTATCAATCGCATCAGCGGATTTAGTAAACATCCCAGTCAAGTGATCACGGAGACCTTCATATGCCTCCCATGTAACTGGCGCATCCTTGTCCTGTTTCTGCATCACATCAAAACCACTTTGAGACATGATTAGTAGGTTAGTGCACTAAATCAAAATCTTTTGGTCGACACTCACAACTCACTCAAAACTGACAAGAAAAGGTGAATCCTACCGTTCCAAAGTGAATAGTAATGCGTACCCGTTCGGATGGAGGACTAGTGCGCGGATGTGATGAAGTGAATACCCGAGTATAAGAGTGAACACACGACAAAGCAGGATATATATGGTGGAGATATAGGTATGGCACCCTAACTACACCGAAGTCAAGTCCTAGTGCTGATCGTGTGATACCAACCCAAGGAAAAACTCACACAGTGGAGAAAAACGAAAGACAGGCCTCTCAAAAGATCACCACTATGATATGTCCTTTCTAGCACTTGTATATCTCTTTGAACTCTTGGATAACTCTTTTTTTGATCACACTTCTTTCTTTTTTTTGAAACTTTTCTCTTTTTCTCTCTCTTTTTTTTGATTTTTCTGACACTATTCCAAACTTGACGAAAATTGCTACAGTAATTTTGATTTTGCTACAGTAACTTTTCTCTTTAGGCCACAATATGTCGTACCGCGGAGAAATTTTCGGGAAGTACACAACGAAACAGCAAACTAAAACAATGACTCCGATGCAATCTAAGTTATGGCAAAACTAGAAACCCTAATATTTTTGTATGGATTTTTCTGGATAGGACGAAAACAAAAACGATCTAATAGATGGATTTGGTGGATGCTTACCGAGGAAACACTGGAAATCTGGTACCAAGATGATATGGGGTGGCCCGATCTTCTCAGTAAGCGAACGGTGAATATGAGGGCGATGATAGATAACTTGTATGTAGCCGATGAACTCTCCTCGCTAGATCCCTGTTGCCAATGCGACAGCTCTCTACCCTTTGTATATTCACAACTTCACACACTTGCGCAACGTAGCCGTCGACCACGAGACGGTAATTTGCAATCTACTAATTCCCAGTGGAACTATAGATCACACAAAATTTGCAGTAGCAACACTTCACATCGATACGAATTGAAGTATATGATTCAAGATGAAATCTTGGAGCTATTCTCAAGAACTAGGGTTTATCTAAACGTGGTCTAACCCTAAAACTCGCAGGGGGTCCGGTATTTATAAGCTAGGGGGTGTCAAACTCGTATACAAGGCCGCAACCCTTCAGATCTCCGCGCAGGAAGTTTCGGACGTCCGATGGGTTTCGGACGTCCGATGTGTCGGATGTCCGAACCGTGTCGGATGTACGGCTGTTTTGACATCGGTACTGTACTCGGGGGCGTCGCGAGGATCTTCGTGTCGGACGTACGTTCCATGTCGGACGTCCGTCGTGTCGGACGTCCGAATCCCGTCGGATGTCCGCCGAAAATGGCAACCCTTTTGTAACTTGAGGTCATCGAGGCGTCGTAGCTCCTGGCCTCCGATGTCGGACGTCCGAAATGCGTCGGACGTCCGAAAGTTGGAGCTTCCTTTATCTTCTCCTCCTTCTGGATCCTCTTCTTCGTCATGATACCTGATTACGCAAACATAAAAAGATTTAGGAAGTATAAAGTTCTCATTACCTAATATGTCAGAATCTATTAAGAGCGAGTTCACCTGTTGTTCTATCAACTTTGCACGAGCTCTTGTAATAGTTCCAATTCTGATTTCATCATCCTTCTTCTTTGTTGATTCAACTTGTTCTTCATGACGAACTGGAGATGTGTTGGTAGTAGGGATGTCCTCATCAACTTGTTTTGCTTGTATCTTTTTAACTGTAACTTCGTTTGGGGTGTTCTTTATATGTAACTTGATTGGTTTTTCGTGTACTTTGTGTTTATGATATTGTTTGCTGTTGTTAACCAACCTAAAATATGGTTTAGGGCAGAACAGTACCAATTACTTAAATTGTCGTGGGGCACTTAGTGGAATGCCATGTTTAGGTTGTGCCTCCCTTAAATTGACTAGCATAGATAGTTTATCTTATGCTTCACCTCTTGAAATGTTTGTGTGCTATGCCATGCTTGAGTGAGATGCCATGTCAATAACCTCTGCTCACCTTGTGTAGCTAAACAACTTGAACCATCATAAATGTGCGGTATCGTCGTGTGTGACGAGTACTCCACTTAACCTGTTAGTAACCGCTCTCGACGGTAGGTGCGATGTCTCGTGTTGCCTTCTTGTTGATGCTTGCTCGTGTTTGCTTCGTAGTAATAGATGTTTGCTCGTTGATTGCTTTCCAGTGTTTACCTCTGGTGTGCTTCCGCGGGTACCTCTCAGAGACGATGCGAGCTCGCGATCTCCTACACCTTCGGAACCCGACTTATCAACATGCAAGGACTATACATTACTTATGATCCATTCTATTTCAACCAACGGTTTGCATGCTAGTCTAGGTTAGGTTCGATGTTTGATCCTACCACATGTTTACAACCTCTTTCAAACCGATACAGCCATGTCCCCTCCCAGCAAACCATGTACTGCTATGTTACTATTGCTCGTTGCTCAGACCCTGCTTAGTATGCATGCTTAGGATGCTACGATCTTACCCTGTTACTCCTTGGTTTTGGCTATCACATTATTATATTGTTGTGGATGATATGATTATTATAAATGTTGACTATACTCGACGAAGGATGGAAGGTCTAGGCTATCCCGCCCCGACGCTTTGTTCCATTCGAGTCACCTAAGATCCGAGTTTCGGGTATTGGTTTTAAGACTGAGCATGCCTAACCGCGTGTGGGATGCTATGGGGTCGCCTTTTCTTACCTACCTAGCTTCAAACATTTCTAGTGGTGGCCCAAGCTGATTTTACCATTTGAAACCGTGTGCGTAACTGGTCTGCAGCCAGTGGATTTAAAACAACTCGGGCCAAAAGAGACAGAGTTCCTTTGTTGGTCCACACTGGTGAGCTAGGGAAATCCCCTGTTATATAGGTGAGGCTAACCCCGACCTTGGCCATACGGAAGAGTCCGATCCGAGAGCGTGGCCGGCTTTTGGGTTGGGTGTCGACTCCCCGGGGGCCACCCGGATTTGTTCGTTGTTAGTTAGAGGGACTTGTCGTTTTGGATCTCTCGGAACTAAATCATAAAATGGTTGCCTATGATGGGTAGCAACTGAGAGAGATGGGCGTGCGTGCGGAGCCTTGTAATGGGAAGTTGGTACACCCCTGCAGGGTTAAATCTTTTCGAGAAGCCGTGTCCACGGTTATGGACGACTTGAGACCTACTCCTTGTTCGTAGACAACAACAACTGAGATAATCTTAATATAACTTGATCAACGTGTGTGTGCCTTGACTGCTTCTTCTTCGTCGGGATGCGAAGAGGATGACAAGGATAGGATAGGTGTTATGTTTGCGTAAGTAGCTGATAGCAAGACTTGTTGGAGGCGATTCCTCATCGAATGCTTGGCGTCTTATCTTACTCTCTAGATCGTTAGCCACTTCATAAATGCTAGTGCGGCAACAACCTCACCACTTACCCCATCCTTACCGTAAACTACTAGTTGTCCTAGAATGACGAGTGATGAAGTCCTTGCTGGATCAGATAACCACTACAGTTGGATGCTGAGTACTTCTGTACTCATGATACTACCCCCAAACTCTTTTCAGGGTTCTTGATCGACAACAGGTATGGTGATCGACGTTTCACGTGGAGACTCGACGACGACTAGATAGGCAGATCCCGGTGGAGGGCCTGGACCCATGTGGTTATGAGGATCGATGTGTTTCTCTTTGCCAGTAGGCATTTGATTGTAGTCTGTACTCAGACATATACCTTCCGCTGATGTATTGTATTTAAGGCAGTTGTATGCCGATTGTATGAGATGTTGTATCCTTGTATCTGTAATGTTGTGATATCATGTTGGAAATCCAGGGCATATGACTTCGCCATATGTCGCGGTGGGACCGATATGTGCTTCGTCCCCGGATCTGGATGGAAACATCTAGATCTGGAATAGTACCGCATATCGGGCCTTACAAGTTGGTATCAGAGCCTTACCGACCGTAGGATCCCTTTTCTGGCCGAAGTCGAGTCTAGACAAAAACTATTTTGTAGTTACTAAGTTAGTTATCGGAGAGTAGGATTCTTTTACTCCTTCCCCATGCTCTGGTCAGGACAAGTGACATAAGTGTTTTATTCTAGCCTTATCCCCTTGAAACTTTAGGATCTCGCTGAGTGCGGAGTTTCGGAACCGCTTAGTGACCGTCAGCCAAGGCTTGTACCGTCTGGAGGATCCATCTGCCCCGCACGTCTTCAGCGGTGTTCATGTGTCTCCATCCCAGTGTCACTCTCGTCTTGGTCATCCCGCCACACCCATTGTTCGCCAGATTCTCCACCGCCATGAGCTTCCATTAGAGTCTAGCAATAAAGAGATGTCCGTGTGTGATGGTGCTTATTGGTTTCTTGCCCTTCGTTGGTTACCCCAAGTGAAGGTTTGAGATGCAGTGCAGCAGCAGTTTTCCCTCGGTGAAGATACCAAGGTTTGTCTCCAGTAGGACTCCAGAGATGATAAGTAGGTGTCAGCGGCGCAACTGACGCGGACCTGCACACAGACACAGATAACTTTGTTCCCAACGAAGTTCAGAGAGGTTGTCAATCTCTCCGGTCTTGTTGTTCACAAATGATAAAACGCAAGGGATAATGATAGAAACTTGAAAGTAAATGCAGAAAAGTAAATATAGCTTGGAATCAGTAATGAGGATATGGACCGGGATACGTGATGTTCACTAGTGATGTCTCTCTCCCAAAAGACGATAGAAAAATCAAGCTTAAGGTTTGCAAAAGTAAGGAGAGACAAAACGTGGCAGAATCTGTGAAAAACAGAACATCAGATAGTAAAGAATTTTTTAGGGGCACTTCTGCAACTCAAATAAAAAAACTCAGAACATACGGAAGTTTAGTAATTGTATAGATCATACTGTGTAAAAAATTCAGCTCAAATAGATGAACTGGGATTTTTCTGGAATTTTTCTGGTCACGAGGACAAAAATCTGTTTTCTGGACAGCATGTCACAACTTTTACTTCCCTTGCCGTAAGAGGCTATAACTTGGCACAAAGCTGAAAAATAAATATACAATGATGTTGCTACAGAAGTAACAGTCATCAAGACACAACAAAAGAAAAAAGAAAACACCTAAATTCGTTGCGGGCTGCCTCCCGAAAGCGCTTCTTTAAAGCCATTAGCTAGGCATAATGCAAAAGATCAAGTTGTAGCAATCGAATTATTATCAAGATCATCAAAAAGCTCTTCAATTGTACAACTAGTCTTAAGAGGTCTTTAAAATAAAGGCCTAAAGAAGATACTTCTAGGGAGAAAACCAAAAGGCATAATGCAAAAGATCAAGTTGTAGCAATTGACAGGATTATGAACGCACCGCAATGCTAACTATGCTACAAAAGAAAGGAAGAGGTTCAAAAGCACGGGCAGTATGCCAAAATAAGTAGACCGAAATCCATCTGCATCTACTACTAATCATCCACCTTGAGATATCTATCCAGAACATCTCGCTGGTATTAAGTTGCGAGCCCCACCCAAAGTGTAAACCCAAAGCAACAGACAACTGCATTAAAAAGAACTTTGCGTAAAGTAAACAATCCTTGCAACCGCGGTTACAAGCACCGTTGTTTTCCTCCTTGTGGCAACAACACATCCCCTAGACTCATGTTTCTGTCACTCAAGCGTGTCATCGGGGGGCATGAACCCACAATCTAGCACCACGCTCCCTCTTGGAGTCACTACCTACTACTTGGCCAAAGCAATAAACTGCAACGGAGAACATGCAAGAATTACTTAGGAACAAAAATATAAGAGATAAAAACCAAATATATTACTCTGTCACAATCTGAACATAATCTCATAATCCATTAGATCCCTCCAAACTCAACATAGCAACAACAGAAATATTACAAAGGTGCCTCGATCATGTAGGGCAGCTCACGAGGTCTAAACAATGAAGATCAAAGAGGGGAGGAGAACATCACATAGCTACTGATCACGGACCCATGGTCCAAGGAAAACTACTCATGAGACATCCGGGGAGCATCCATGGTGGAGAGGAGACTCCCGGAGGTCAATCCTCCCTCCGGCAGGGTGCCGGGAAGAGGTCTTCTGGTGCTCCCGATCTTGGAAGCGCGGCGGCGGCGGAACAGAGGCGAGTTCGTGGAATAGGGTTCTTCTTCTGGAGTTTTCCCGTGACGGGGGATATATAGGCGAAGGGGGGCAGCCAGAGGTGGAACAGGGGCCCCAGGCGCCCCCCTGGCGCGACCAGGGGTGGGGCCGCGCCGGGTGGCCGCCTAGGCCCCCCTGGCTCCCCTCTGGCCCCTCCCGGGCTCTTCTCGAAGCTTCCGTCACGCTGTTTTATTATCTGAATTTTCCCGAATTTTTCTGGCACTTTTTATATGGGGGAAAACTGAAATAGAAAAACAGCAGAAAACAGGAACTGACACTGGGGTGCACTGGGTTAATAGGTTAGTCCAAATATGATCAGAAATGTATGAAAGTGTATCTAGATCATAGCAATATCACACAAAACATGCATGGAGCAAGCAGAAATTATAGATACGTTTTGGACGTATCAGATGGTTGTCAATAAGGAAAAAGTCATCAACTTCCTTTTGTTTCATCTAGTAGAGAAGTAAAGAGTTCTCTTGAAATTGTGTTTTATGATGTGTGGGGTCCAACACAAACATTTTTTAGTGGTCACAACTACTTTTTCAGTTTCGTTGATGCTTATAGTCGCTTCACATGGCTTTTTCTCCTTAAGCGCAAATTTGATGTATTTGATATATTTATTCAGTTTCAATTGCATGTTGAACACCTCCTCAAGCATACAATCATCCATGTTCAGTTGGATTTGGGGGTGAGTATCGCAACCTCAATACCTTTTTTAATAAGCTTGGGATCTCACATCGTTTATCATGTCCACATACACATCAGCAAAATGGCGCAGTTTAGCGGAAACATCGCCATGTAGTTGAGACTGGTCTCACACTTCTAGCTCACGCCTCTGTACCCTTCCGCTTTTGGAGTGATGCCTTTGCCACCGCATGTTTTCTTACTAACAGATTGCCTACGCGTATTCTTAATATGAGAACTCCTCTTGAGCTTCTCTTGCATGAAACTCCTGACTATACCTTTCTCAAGGTATTTGGGTGTGCTTGTTGGCCCCACCTTCGTCCATATAATGATCGAAAGCTTGAGTTTCGATCCAAAAAATGTGTGTTCTTGGGGTATAGTTCTCTCCATAAAGGCTACAAGTGCCTCCATGTGCCAACAAATCGTGTCTACATATCTCGTGATGTTGTCTTTGATGAGAGCGTGTTCCCGTTTTCTGCCATGCCTCAGCCAATCACCACAACCCCACATATGCATTCATCTCCTCTTACGCCCGGCCAATTTGAAGATGTTGCATATTCGCCTGTGTTGTTGCCTAACCTTGGTGCAGGGACTGGACGTGGTGCTCGCCTGGAACTCCTACCAGATGCATCACCTACGATGGAAAAGCCGCCTGTGTCGGCTACGCCGTTGGAGCCGACTGCATCTGTGCCGACTCCACTTCTTGTGCCGCCTACTCCCGGGTCGGCCGCTTCCAGGCCGGCTACTCCCGAGCCGGCTGCTTCGACGCCGGCTACTCCCGAGCCGGATGCTTCGGTTCTAGTTGCTCCGTATGTGCCGGCTTCTCCCGAGCCGGCAGCGCCTGGGCCGGCTACTCCACAAGTGTCGTCTCCTATCATGCGGGCTGCGGTAGCGGGGCCGGATGCACCGCCTGCCTCTGTGCTTGCTGCTCCGCGGCGTCCGCACACACGCAGTCGCAATGGTATTTTTTGCCCCAAGGAGCACACCGATGGCACCTCGCATACCTGGTTGCTTTCTTGGCTCATGCTGTGGCAGACCCAACCGCCGAGCCGCGTAATTATCAAGCTGCCATGAGTATCCAACACTTGAGAGCTGCTATGGAGGAGGAATATCGTGCGCTTATGCATAATGAGACCTGGACGCTTGTTTCTCCCCCACCTCGGGTCAACATCATTGATTCCAAGTGGGTTTTAAAAGTGAAGAAACATGCCGATGGTTCGATTGAGCGCTACAAAGTGCGTCTCGTGGTGAAAGGCTTTAAACAGCGCCATGGGCTGGATTATGAGGATACATTCAGCCCGGTTGTCAAGCCCACCACAATTTGGCTCCTTCTTTCTCTGGCTGTTTCTCGTGGATGGTCTCTTCGTCAGCTTGATGTACATAATGCTTTTCTTCATGGTTTGCTTGAAGAAGAAGTCTACATGCGGCAACCACCTGGATTTGTTGATCACACTCAGCCTCATCTCCTCTGTCGTCTGACGAAGGCTCTCTATGGACTAAAGCAGGCGCCTCGTGCTTGGCATGCTCGTCTGGCTACTGCTCTTCGTGCTCATGGGTTGGTTCCTTCGACAGCTGACACTTTGTTGTTCTTGTTTCAGCGCCCGAGTGTGACCATGTAGTTACTTGTGTACGTGGATGACATTATCCTGGTCATCTCCTCTCCGACAGCTGTTGATGGTCTTGTGACAACACTTGGTAGATATTTTGCGGTTAAGGATTTGGGACAACTTCACTTCTTCCTGGGTATTGAAGTCGCTCATCAGTCTCGTGGCAGCTTGGCTCTCACCATAAGAAGTACTCTCTTGATCTCTTGCGTCGTGCTGGTATGCTCAACTGCAAGACTTCTCCCACGCCCATGTCCTCCGTCGACAAGCTCTCGGCTGCAGATGGTGCTCTTCTGTCTCCTGAGGATGCGACTGAGTATCAGAGTGTTGTTGGTGGTATCCAGTATCTGACGATCACACGTCTTGATCTATCTTTTGTAGTGAACATGGTGTGACAGTATCTTCATGCTCCCACTGACGTGCACTGGTCTGCTGTGAAGCGCATACTCCACTATGTGCGTCTCACGGTCTCCACCTACGTCCGAGTTCCTCCGGTGTTCTTTCTGCCTTCTCAGATGTTGATTGGGCTGGGTGTCCGGATGACAGGCAATCTACGGGATGATATGCTGTGTTCTCAGGTCCTAATTTGATCACCTGGAGTGCACGAAAGTAGGTCGTTGTTTCTCGTAGTAGCATCGAAGCCGAGTACAAGGCAGTTGCCGATGCGACTGTCGAGCTTATATGGATTGATTCGCTATTTCGAGAGTTGGGAGTCTCTTAGCTACATCCTCCGGTGCTTTGGTGTGAAAACATCGGTGCTGCGTTTCTATCGTCAAATCCGGCGTTCCATGCGTGGACCAAGCACATTGAGATTGACTATCATTTTGTGACGGAACATGTTGCATAGAAGCTGCTACAAATCAGGTTTATCTCTTCAAAAAATCAACTTGCAGACATCTTCAGCAAGCCTCTACCTTCACCCATGTTTGAGGTCTGTAGGCGCAATCTCAACCTCCTTGACACTTCAGGAGTGAGTTGAGATTGAGGGAGGGTGTTAGACTTTGTATTATGGCCCACCTGTAACCTATACCTAATTGGTATAGGACTCTTATTGTACCTTGTACACCACTATATATATATATGATAGGCCACCCCATAGAGGGTTGAGCCAGTTCCCACAAAACCTTTTGTTTAACAAAGTGCTACTGCTAAAACTTAGCTGTAGCGCACTAGCAGTAGCGCTGGACCCAGCGCTACTACTATGCATATTTCGAGCGCTACTACTAGGGTTTTCCCTGGTAGTGCGAGGTGACCCGCTTGATTTTCACGCTCGAACTTCTAAAGACGAAGGCCAAAGACAAATGGTCAGACAAAAGCCTCGATGCACATTTGAAGTATCTACATAATAAAGTTCTTCCCACGGGGAACCTGTGTCCAACTAGTGTCGAGGAGGCCAAGAAAATCGTTTTCCCTTTTGATTTGCCGCACATTAGGTACCACGCATGCATTAACTATTGCATCATTTATCGGGGGGAGCACGCGAAAAAAACCAGCTGTCCAGTGTGCAATGCTTCTCGAAACAAGAAGGCAGGAAAGAAATCTCCTCAGAAAGTTGTATGGTACTTTACGATCACTCCCCGTCTGCAGCGGTATTTCATAGATCCTAAGGAAGCAAAGCTCATGCGTTGGCACGCGAAGAGGAAGAAGCTCGACGATGGAGATGATCCGAAGCTGAGACGCCTCGTAGATGGTAGCCAGTGGAGAGAAAATTCAACGTCGTATATGGATTTGCTGCAGAAGATCCAAGGAACATCGTGCTTGGTGTGAGTACCGATGGCATGAATACGTTTGGAAACTAGAACACCAACCACAGCACATGGCCCGTGTTTGTATGGATGTACAACCTTCCCCCCATGGAAGTACATGAAGACAAAGTACGTACACATGTGCATGCCGATTCAAGGGCCGAAACAACCGGGAAATAGTATTAACTTATATATGGGGCTTCTGCAAGAGGAGCTAGAAACGTTATGGAAAACACTGGAATGGACATGGGACGCGAACAAAGTAGAGTATTTCCATATGAGAGTCGCGTTGGGACTTGGAGTACTGGCGCAATCATGACACGCCTCATTGCCTTGATCAAATGCATATCACGAAGAATGTCCTCGAGAGCTTGCTTGGCACACTGATGAACATGACGGAGACGACCAAGAATGGGCCGAAGGCAAGGAAAGACTTGGGAAGATTTGAAGACCAGGAAAGATCTCTACCGTAAAAAGTCGACGAAGGAGATGGAGACAAAGACGGAGGAGGAGGAACGGGGCGGAAAAGTCAACAAGAAGGAGGATAATTATTGCCCCCTTCTTTCTTCACGTTAAGTGCGAAGGAGATCGATCAAGTCATCAAGTTCCTTATGGAAATCAAAGTCAGTTCTGGTTACTGTGGGAAGATAAGTAGATTTCTAGACCCCATGAAGAAAAGGTTCAGCGGGATGAAGTCTCATGACTGTCATGTGATAATGACACGGATACTCCCGGTTGCCCTTGGAGGGATAATGGAGAAGCACGTGTGTGACACGCTTACTAGTCTTTGCAACTTCTTTTAAGTTATCTCCCGAAAGTCCATAAGTGTGAAGCACCTCCGAAGGCTACAGGAAGAGATCGTTGTCATACTATGTGAGCTTGAGATGTACTTCCCTCCCGCGTTCTTTGACGTTATGGTGCATCTGCGTGTCCACATTGTGGACGACATCATAGACCTCCGGCCGACATTCCTTCACAGCATGATGCCGTTCGAGAGGATGAATGGGTTCATCAAAAGATTCGTTCGTAACATGTCCCGCCCTGAAGGGAGCATCGTCCGGGGGTATCTGACAAATGAGTGCGTCTCCTTTTGCAAGAATTATATAGGCGTCGGAGACCCTGTTGTTGGTTTGCCCATCAATAAGCACGATGGGAAGCTCGAAGGAGATGGTCACACCAACAGTCTGAGGCAATTGCACGTGGACTACTGATGGCTTCTCGCCCGTCGTTGGTTACCCCAAGTGGAAGGTTTGAGATGCAGTGCAGCAGCAAGTTTCCCTCGGTGAAGATACCAAGGTTATCGAACCAGTAGGACTCAGGAGATAGAAGTAGGTGGCAACGTCGCCAGAAATTGCTTCCTGACTAGGGTGTTGTCGTGGACCTGCACACAACAACAAATAACTTTTCTCCCAACGAGTACAGAGGAGTTGTCAATTCCTCCGGCCTTGTCGTTTACAAAGGATCAACGCAAGAGATAAAAGGTGCAAAGGAAAGTAAAAGCGTAAAGTAAATTGAGGGTGTGAACAATAATGTGAAGATGGACCGGGGTCCCGTGATTTTCACTAGTGATGTCTCTCTCCCAAAAGACGATAAAAGTGCTAGCAAGGTAAACAAATCACAGTTGGGAAATGGACAGGATTATGAAGGCACCGCAATGCTAACTATGCTGCAAAGAAAGGAAGGGCTCAAAAGCAATGGGCAGTACGCCAAGGTAAGTAGACCGAAATCCATCTGCATCTACTACGAATCATCCACCTTGAGATATCTATCCAGAACATCTCGCTGGTATTAAGTTGCGAATCCCACTCAAAGTGTAAACTCAAAGCAACAAACAACTTCATTAAAACAACTTTGCGTAAATTAAACAATCCTTGCACCCGCAGGTACAAGCACCGTTGTTTTATCCCTGGTGGCAACAACACATCCCCTAGTCTCATGTTTCTGTCACTCAAGCTAGACATCAGAGGCTGAACCCACAATCGAGCATAACGCTCTCTCTTGGAGTTGCAAATAAAATACTTGGCCAAAGCAAATATCGCAACGGAGAACATGCAAGAATTTACTCAAGAACAAAATATAAAAGAGAAGAACCAAATATATTACTCATCACAATCTGAACATAGTCTCATAATCCATCAGATCCCAACAAACTCAGTATAGCAACAGCAGAAATTACATAGATGCATCGATCATGTGAGGCAGCTCACGAGGACTCGAAAGTGGAAGCACAAAAGGGGGAGAGATTCATCACATAGCTACTGGTCACGGACCCATGGTCCAAGGGGGGCTACTCACGGCACATCCGGGAGGCGTCCATGGCTATGGATGGTCTCCCGGAGGGGGTTCCTCCTTCCGGCAGGGTGCCAGGGCAGCTTCTCCAGGAAGCCCCGATCTTGAAACGGCGGCGGCGGCGATACAAAGGGGATTTCACGAGAAAGAGATCGATATTAGGGGTTTCCACCCCGAGGGGTAAATATAGGCGAAGGGGGCATCGACGGGACCCACGAGGCAGTCAAGAGGGTCCCTGGTGCGGCCCAGGGTGGGGACGCGCCACCTGCCCTCCTGGCTGCCTGGTGGTGGCCCCCCCTTCCCTCTCTTGGTGATTCCGGAAGCTTCTGTTGCGCTGATTTTTTATATATTTTTCCCGGAATTTTTGGAGCACTTTTAATGGCCGGAAAACCTGAAATACAAAAACAGGAGAAAACAGAAACTGGCAACTGGGTGCACTGAGTTAATAGGTTAGTCCAAATAGGTTCAAAAGTGTATGAAAGTTCAAGCAAAACATGGCAAAGTCACACAAAACATGCATGGAGCAAGCAGAAATTATAGATACGTTTGGGACGTATCAACATCCCCAAGCTTAATTCGTGCTCGTCCTCGAGTAGGTAAATGATAACAAGCATAATTTCTGTGGTGACATGCCACACAACCAAATAAAGACTTTTAAGTAAAGCAATCAAAGCATGCAATTCAATTCAAGTCTTAACAAGCAAGAGTCTATATTAGCATTGCCACAAGCAACAAAAGAACAAAAGGTGCAAGAGCTCTTGCTGTCCGTGACTCGAATGTCTCCAAATGGTGTTTGCGTGCAAGAAAGGGACTGGGAAGAAAGAGAAAAAAGGTTGTTGAGAACAACTATCTACTAAAGTTTCACACTTGGTCTCCTTTGGATTCTTATCTGGACTCGTCCCCAGACCACTAGCCAGGTACAAGTCAAACTGATCCACTCCCTTTCGACATTTTGAGCACTCATGAAATGGATGAGCGTGAGCAAGAAAGTTGACACCTAAAAGGCGAAACAGAAAGAAGGTGGAGGATGAAGACAAAAAGGTGTGAAAGGCTCACATCAATGAGGACAATCATAGGCGAGAGAAGGCCATATGATAGATATGATGTGAGGAGTAGGGATTGCCATACAACGTATGCACATGTGAGCTAAAAGGTCTCCAAGGGAACTAGTGGGGGTGCATCTAACTTGCTTGCTCAAGAAGACTAGAGCTCGTTTGAGGAGGCTTATCATTGGAATATACAAGCCAAGTTCTATAGTGTGAAGGGTCCCCACATAGCTATATGCATGATGATGATCTCTATGGAGTACAAGGGATAGAAGATGAAGTACTAGTGTGGATCTCTAAAAAGTAATAGTAATATGCTCCCTTCTCTCTTTTATTTTTATTTTTCTCTTTTTCTATTTTTATTTTATTTTTTGGTGGCCTCAATGGCTCTTTCTATTTAACTCTCATTTGTCCTCTTTGGGATCTTTTGATTTTGTCCTCTTTGGGATCTTTTGATTTTGTCCTCTTTGGGATCTTTTCCTCACTTTAGGGGCAATACTCTATATTTTACAAGAATATAGGAGATCTTTCACACTTTACAAAGGTACTCACATAAAGAAAATGTAACTATCATGATGCAAATGTATGCCTCTGCCAGGGTAGCAGGATATGCAATGATACTAGCGCGTCATGTAGCAATGATTAGGGCAAGGCCCAACTAGCATGCGGCTCATCGATCAAGCAAGTAGCATGTATGGCATGAAGATCAAGTCATGAGAAGGTGGATGTTGCATGGCAATGTATCTCGGAAAGGTTATGGAAATGCCTTGTAGGTAGGTATGGTGGCTGTTTTGAGGAAATATATAAGCAGGCTTATGATGACAGAGCGTATCATGCCAAGGGTTTGGATGCTCCGGCGAAGTATGCGCCAACTCTGGAGGCGAGAAAGGGCAATGCACGGTACCAAAGAGGCTAGAAAAAGTATAGGTGGGTGGAAGTGTCAACTTTCGAATACTCACATTAGTCCGAAGAACTCATGCACTTATTATCGGTAACTCTCAATCTAATCAGGAGGTTCACAAAGAGACAGGTACCCCGAGGAGGAGTGTATGGGGGTTTGGTTATCCTTGCGCATCCTCGACTCATGGTACGTGAGTGTACTCTAATATTCGAACCCTCCAGAGGTTAGTGGTCCATGTAGTAGCTACAGTTCTCAACAGGGGTTTTTTGGTTTTCAAAAAACACACGGATTGCCAAAAATACGACATCTATCACTAATAGGCAAGAGCTCTTGACACCATAAGTTCAAACATTACTCTAGTCAATACCTCAAAACTATTGCAAGTTACTACTACAAGGAGAACAACAACTTTAACTACCTACTTTCAGTCAAGACACAGAACTCAGTGCAACAGGCAAACTCTCTAACAAGATAAAAGATGCAACCTATAGAAAGTTCAACCTAAGACAAAAGAAAAGTTCTAGAAAAACTAAAGCACTACAACTAAACAGAACATCAGCTAAGAAAAGAAAAAGAACAGCTCACAGCTCAAAGAATAGGCATGCAAATCCTATGAGGAGTTCTAGTTCAAGCGGAGCGTGAATCTCTCCCACACAAAAGAGTAAGTTGGGGTCTAACTTGTTACTACAGCAAAGAAAGCAAAACAAACCTAAAAAAGTAAAGAGCGAGACGCTCCAAGCAAAGCACATAACGCATGAAGTGATAAAAATATAGTGCAACGAGGGACAAACTGATGATTGTTGATGAAGAAGGGGATGCATCGGGGGCATCCCCAAGCTTAGACGCTTGGGTCTCCTTGAATATTTCTTGGGGGTGCACATGGGCATCCCCAAGCTTGAGCGTTTGACACTCCTGAATCTTCTTTCATCACCTTCCATCGCGCAGTTGAAAACTCCCTTCATACATAACTCATTGTAAGCTGATTAGAGAGGTTAGTACCCTAATAAAATAATTTTACTCTACTGCAAATAAAGATTTCCAGGAAGGGCTACTGTTTCTCTTGCCTGCCCAAAAAAGTTTGCAAAGAAAAAGCAAGCTTAAGGATTTCAAAACTGCGAAAAGAAAAACTGGGGTAGAAGCTGAGAAAAACTGAACAGCAGAGAAAGGAGAATTTTTTCAAGGTACTTCTGCAACTCAAATCAAAAACTTTGAACAGACGCATGAAAGGTAATTGTATGGAGCATGCTGTCAAAATAATTCAGATCAAAAAGATGATCTGGTGATTTATTGAGAATTTTTCCGTCAAGCAGACAGAATCTGTTTCTGGACAGCAAGCACCAACTTTTGACCTTTCTTACAATCTGAGGCTAGACTTGGCACAAAGCTTGAAAAGTAAAGATACAATGATGTTGCTACAGTAGTAACAATCATCAAGACCACTAAGAACATAACAAAATCAAAAATAAAAACCTAAATTCGTTGCGGGCTACCTCTCGAAAGCGCTTCTTTAGAGCCATTAGCTAGGCTTAAAGCTTGCAAAAGATGCTCACAAGATAATAAGAGTTGAAGCAAAGGAGAGCATCAAGAAGCAAATATGAAACATATTTAAGCCTAACCCACTTCCTATGCATGGGAAACTTGTAAGAAAAAAACCAAAGAAGCACAAAGTTACATGCATAGGAAGGTGGAAAAAGAACAACTTCAAAACTTTCAACATGAAGAGAGGAGTTTTAGTAATATGGAAATTTCTACAACCAAACTTCCCTCTCTCAAAATAATTTTCAGTAGTGTCATGAACAACATCAAGAATATAACTATCACATAAATCATGTTGTTCATGACCTACAAGCACACGTGTATTGTTTTCAACACGGTTTTTAGGATCATAAGATAGATGCAACCCATCACATTGAGCCTTGATAAGAGCAAAATTCTCCGCAATAGTTGGAGATTTCAAAAGGATAATAGGGAAATCAAGCCTGGGTGCAATAGCAACAATTTCATGCTTAACATAAGGAACTATAGCAAGTTCATCTTTGTAAGCATCATCCATAGTGGCATCATGGCCATCAACAAAGAAAGTATCAAAATCATCAGAAAGGGAAGTATCAAGTGAGTCCTCGGAATCATAGGACTCCTCATCATAGCAATCATTAGCCTCTTCTCGGGAAGCAAGCATTCTATTTTTAAAATCCTCAATATAAGCATTGGGAGTAGAATTCTCAAAGCAATAAGCAAGAACAACAAAGTTTTCGGACTTGTGAATAGTATCATAATACTTTTCAATCAAAGAAGCAATCTCATAAGCACCTTTAAAAGCAACAAACTCTTCAATCTTTTCAACATCAAAGTAATCATAAACACCTTTGGCATAAGAAGATAGGATCTCATTTTCATTAAAATCACATTGGAAAGGAAGGTGCTTACGCTATATATTAGAGCAACAAGTAAAATCATAAATGTGGCATAAAGATTCAACATAGCAATAAGAAACTTGTATTTGATCCCATAAGCGTTTCCCTTTCTGAGATAGGCGGTGTCGCGTGTAATGAGCATGCTCATCCAATGATTTTCCCTCAACCAAGTCGGTTGGGTTTTTAGCGCGAGCACAAATTGATCGAAGACGAGCCAAGTGAAACATGTCCATCCTACCATATTTGGGTGGTTCAACACCAATGGTAAATATAGCATCAGCAAGCAAGGTAACAGGTATTTTTGGTATTTTTGATAAAGGACACAAAAGTAAAAACTGAAAGGTAAACTAACAAGACTAAAAAGCAAAGGTAAAAGATAGTGTGCAACTCCCCTATCTTGTAGACTTGAGTCCCCGGCAACGGCGCCAGAAATTTGCTTGATGGCTTCTCGTCCCTCGTTGGTTACCCCAAGTGGAAGGTTTGAGATGCAGTGCAGCAGCAAGTTTCCCTCGGTGAAGATACCAAGGTTATCGAACCAGTAGGACTCAGGAGATACAAGTAGGTGGCAACGTCGCCAGAAATTGCTTCCTGACTAGGGTGTTTTCGTGGACCTGCACACAACAACAAATAACTTTGCTCCAAACGAGTACAGAGGAGTTGTCAATTCCTCCGGCCTTGTCGTTTACAAAGGATCAATGCAAGAGATAAAAGGTGCAAAGGAAAGTAAAATATGAAAGTAAATTGAGGGTGTGAACAATAATGTGAAGATGGACCGGGGTCCCGTGATTTTCACTAGTGATGTCTCTCTCCCAAAAGACGATAAAAGTGCTAGCGAGGTAAACAAATCACAGTTGGGCAATTGACAGGATTATGAAGGCACCGCAATGCTAACTATGCTGCGAAGAAAGGAAGGGCTCAAAAGGAATGGGCAGTACGCCAAGGTAAGTAGACCGAAATCCATCTGCATCTACTACGAATCATCCACCTTGAGATATCTATCCAGAACATCTCGCTGGTATTAAGTTGCGAATCCCACCCAAAGTGTAAACTCAAAGCAACAGACAACTGCATTAAAAGAACTTTGCGTAAAGTAAACAATCCTTGCACCCGCAGGTACAAGCACCATTGTTTTATCCCTGGTGGCAATAGCACATCCCCTAGTCTCATGTTTCTGTCACTCAAGCTAGACATCAGCGTCTGAACCCACAATCGAGCATAACGCTCTCTCTTGGAGTTGCAAATAAAATACTTGGCCAAAGCAAATATCGCAACGGAGAACATGCAAGAATTTACTCAAGAACAAAATATAAAAGAGAAGAACCAAATATATTACTCATCACAATATGAACATAGTCTCATAATCCATCAGATCCCAACAAACTCAGCATAGCAACAACAGAAATTACATAGATGCCTCGATCATGTGAGGCAGCTCACGAGGACTCGAAAGTGGAAGCACAAAAGGGGGAGAGATTCATCACATAGCTACTGGTCACGGACCCATGGTCCAAGGGGGACTACTCACGGCACATCCGGGAGGCGTCCATGGCTATGGATAGTCTCCCGGAGGGGGTTCCTCCTTCCGGCAGGGTGTCGGGGCAGCTTCTCCATGCATCCCCGATCTTGAAACGGCGGCGGCGGCGATACAGAGGGGAGTTCGCGAGAAAGAGATCGATATTAGGGGTTTCCACCCCGAGGGGTAAATATAGGCGAAGGGGGGCATCGAGGGGACCCACGAGGCATTCAGGAGGGTCCCTGGCGCGGCCCAGGGTGGGGCCGCGCCACCTGCCCTCCTGGCTGCCTGGTGGTGGCCCCCCTTCCCTCTCTTGGTGATTCCGGAAGCTTCTGTTGCGTTGATTTTTTATATATTTTTCCCGGAATTTTTGGAGCAATTTTAATGGCCGGAAAACCTGAAATACAAAAACAACAGAAAACAGAAACTGGCAACTGGGTGCACTGAGTTAATAGGTTAGTCCAAATAAGTTCAAAAGTGTATGAAAGTTCAAGCAAAACATGGCAAAGTCACACAAAACATGCTTGGAGGAAGCAAAAATTATAGATACGTTTGGGACGTATCAACTACTCGGATTGACGGAACGACTTTGACATGGCTAACTTAGTAGTGCCGCAACACCTAGATGTGGTAGATGATTATGTGGTACGGCACAAAGAAACAATCACAAAGAAGTACCGTGATAAGGGGATGCTCAAGACGGTCGAAGAAGTTACTGTAGAGCACAACGCCACTTTCTTGTGTTGGTTCAAAGAGAAAGTTCTTGAAAATCCCCCGGAAGAGGGCAGTTCAGACGGATTGCTCATACACGCCTTAGCACATGGCTCCGCGCCCAAGCTTGCGACCTTCCAGTCCTACGATATCAATGGGTACACGTTCTACACGGAGGCCAAAGACATGGACAGTGATTACCAGAACTCCGGGGTGACAATTCAATGCATGACAGACGCCAACGGCACAACTAAAAGATTTTACGGAAGGGTCAAAGAGATCTAGGAGCTTGACTATGCTGGAATGCACGATGCGACGATGTTTCGTGACAGATGGGCCAAGGACGTCGTAAGAGAAAACAAGTATTTCACCATCATGTCTATACCCGACGCGAAGGGCACTCCCGTGAACGTTAACGTCATCGCTAAAAATGAGCCATCGGTACACGCTAAACACGTGACACAATGCTTCTTCATAACCGACCCGACCAGTCCTAGCCGTGTTGTCGCGAGGAGATCCAAAAGGAGCATCATCGGAATGGATGGATGACGACCCTCAATTGTAGGGGATCGATTGTAGTGTTCTCGCGGCTAAGTTAACCCAATTTATTGATTCGACACAAGGGACACAAAGAGTATTTATAAGCTTTGACAGTTGAGTTATCAATTCAACCGCACCTGAAATATGCTTGCTTGTAACAAAGTATTAATAGCAACTGTGATATGATAGCGATAGTGAAACAACATAAAGTAGCAACTAGTGACCAACAGGATTAAAAATATTGTAGGCTAGGGAGATGGATGGTTGGGCGCTGCATGAATAAGAATGAATATGTAATATATTCTAACACGGGGAAAGGCACACAGAAAAGTAATGATCATCTAGGAAAATATCAAACACTAGGCATGTATCCCGTAGGTAGTTGTGTGTGCTTGCAATAAGAACTTGCACAACATCTTTTGTCCTACCATCCCGCTACCAACGGGGCCAAAAGGAACTTATGGAGATTAAGGTGCTCCTGTCAAAGAGCACCGGAACAAAGCAATAAACTCAATGGATACATGAAATCCTCAAATTATGGACCATCCCCTTTGGTGTCCCAATCTGTCACTTTTGGGATCGCCGGTTCCGGACCATAACAGGTGCATACAACTCATAGATAGGATCTTGAACATAGATAAACTCATGAAAACATAACTGGTTCAGATATGAAAACATGGCACTCGGGCCCAAAGTGACAAGCATTAAGAGCAACAAGTTGTAGCAAAGATGATAAACACCAAACTAGATGATAGGCAACATGCCCCCAACAATCTGATGAACTATTACATGATCAATCTCATCCAATCCCTACCATCACCTTTTCCTACAGCAGGGAATTACTCACACATGTGAAGTGAAGTCATGGAGGAAGGATGGAGTGGTGATGCTGATGACGATGGTGACGATCTCCCCTCTCCGGAGGCCAAATCGGCTGTAACGCCCCCAGTGTCACGCTACAGTAATCCAACAGTGATCACTTTGTTAAATGCCATGTCATCATGATTGAGAAAATGATAATCATCCTTGATCCTGCCCAGTTCAAATTCAAACCCTGTTGGAATTCAAATTGAATAAAAAAACAATGTGAAATTAATGTTACTCCAAAAATTCTGCAATGTCTTTCTAAAAATGCCAAATATTCATTGGGTCATAATAAAATAGGAATATGATTTATTAAAATGTGTAGGTAATTTAAACGAATAAAAATAGTAGCCAAATCAGCCCCCTTTAGTCCCTTGGTAATTAAATAAAATCTAAATGATTTTGTTTGACCGTCAAAACTTTTGTAGCAGTACAATAATATGTAACAATAATATTGGGACAAATTTCCTATTTTGTAAAAATCAAATGATTGGAAACAAAATAAAACAGAAAATGGGTAAATACAAAAAAAATGGAAAAAACTTAAAGAATCGCTTGGTGCGATTACTTCCCTCGGCCTAGTACCCGGCCCACTTCCCTCTCCTTTGTCTTCTTCCCTCTCACCTGCTCCCTGCCCCACCCCCACGAAGCCATGGCTCTGGCCATGCCGAGCCACCCCCCTCCCCTCACCTTCCCCCCACGCCCTCTGTGGATAAGAACGCCCCCTGCCCACCCCGAGCCCCCATTCCCCCCCCCCCACTCGACGCCTCGCCATCGTCAGGGCCATCCCGCCGCGCCGCCGAGTCCGCCATGGCCGCGCCTTCGTGGCCGCCGTGGCCACCCTTATCCCCGGGCCACGAGAGCCCGTCCGGGTGCTCCGTCAACCTCTTCCAGTCCGCCTCCGCTCCTCGATTCGGGCCGGGACGCCGCCCAGCCGACGAATCGCGCCGCCGCCTCCCTGACGCCACTACCTCGCCGGCCGGCGCGCCTCCCCGGCCACCTCCGCGGGCCGCCTCCCTCGAACCCCACTGTGAGCACGTCGCTCCTCCGATTATTCCCGAGCTCGGATTCGAGCTCGAGCACGCTCGCCGTCGTAACCGTAGTCATCGCCGCTCGCCGTGGTTTTCTTCGGCCGCTGCTGGGCCTCAATGGCGGGGCGCGTGCTCACCACGCCTCGGCCCCGCGCCCCTCGCGCTCTGGCCGCGCCCCCTGCTCTCCACGCCCGCTGCCGCAACCATGCCCTCGCCGTGACCCCCTTCTCCGGCCACCGCCATGTCCTCGCCGGCGGGCACAGCCATGTAAGCCGTGGGCTAACCCCCGGCTAATAACTTCCCCCTCCATCTGCCTATGAAAAGTGGGCCATGTGCCCCTAATCACCCCCTAATTAAATTAGCACTAAAACCCCCTTCTAAATAAACTGTTAAATGTAACTGAGACTATGACCTATGTGCCCAACCCTTTTAAGTTATTAAACTTGCTTAGTTAACTTGTGTTTAGCCTAGGGTAAATGACAGATGGGCCCCACCACTGCTTAATTAAATAGAAAATGTTTATTAAATCTCTAGAGACTTACATGTGGGTCCCTTCTGTTAGGGTTGACCCAGTCAAAGTTCTTTGTGGATAATGCTAGATTAAATAATTAAAGTAATTTCAGAAATTTCTAAAACCATTTAAATATTTGAAATTCAATATCTTTTAAACCGTAAGTCAGATTCAAAAACTCTATACATCAAAGTTGATCAGAAAAATACATCGAATAAGAATACGCTAACCATACCCCACCACACCCCTCTAACATACCGCACACGAGACATTCCGCCTCCGGTTGCTTTGTCCGGTAATTCCCGGTACCGGTAAAACTTTCCAGATGAAAATGTTCTGAACATGAAATTTGTTCAGAATGGATCAACGAGCACGAATACACTATCCACATGTATGTCAGATGTCTCTAACACTGCAGACAAAGAACCTTCCCCCTCCGGATCATCTGTCCAGTAATCAACCGGTACTGATGAGTCATCCCCGGATAAATTCCTGCTCCGATTAAAATACTTAACACTGTGTTAGAACACCCCCAACAATGCGTTGCCTTGTCTTGAATTTGTATTGCTATTATTGCTGTGTATTTATTGTTTCTCCCCCCTTATTCTTCGATAGACCTCGACACTGCCGCCGACGACACCGTTGCCGAGTACGACTACTTCGCCGACGACCGTACCTCTACCGTCGAGCTTCCAGGCAAGTGATGGCTTCTCGCCCTTCGGTGGTTACCCCAAGTGGAAGGTTGAGATGTAGCGCAGTAGCAAGTTTCCCTCGGTGAAGATACCAAGGTTTGTCTCCAGTAGGACTCCAGAGATGATAAGTAGGTGTCAGCGGCGCAACTGACGTGGACCTGCACACAGACACAGATAACTTTGTTCCCAACGAAGTTCAGAGAGGTTGTCAATCTCTCCGGTCTTGTTGTTCACAAAGGGTAAAACACAAAGGATAATGATAGCAACTGAAAGTTAAAAGCAGGAAAGTAAATGAAGCGTGGAAACAGTAATAAGGATATGGACCGGGATACGTGATGTTCACAAGTGATGTCTCTCTCCCAAAAGACGATAAAACTGCTATGCGAGGTAAACAAATGACAGAAGGGCAATTGACAGGATTATGAACGCACCGCAATGCTAACTATGCTACAAAAGAAAGGAAGAGGCTCAAAAGCACGGGCAGTACGCCAAAAATAGGTAGACCGTAATCCAACTGCATCTACTACTAATCATCCACCTTGAGATATCTATCCAGAACATCTCGCTGGTATTAAGTTGCGAGCCCCACCCAAAGTGTAAACCCAAAGCAACAGACAACTGCATTAAAAAGAACTTTGCGTAAAGTAAACAATCCTTGCAACCGCGGTTACAAGCACCGTTGTTTTCCCCCTTGTGGCAACAGCACATCCCCTAGACTCATGTTTCTGTCACTCAAGCGTGTCATCGGGGGGCATGAACCCACAATCGAGCATAACGTTCCCTCTTGGAGTCACTACGTACTACTTGGCCAAAGCAATAAACAGCAACGGAGAACATGCAAGAATTACTTAGGAACAAAAATATAAGAGATAAAAACCAAATATATTACTCTGTCACAATCTGAACATAATCTCATAATCCATCAGATCCCATCAAACTCAGCATAGCAATAGCAGAAATATTACAAAAGGGCCTCGATCATGTAGGGCAGCTCACGAGGTCTAAACCATGAAGAACAAAGAGGGGAGGAGAACATCACATAGCTACTGATCACGGACCCATGGTCCAAGGAAAACTACTCACGAGACATCCGGGGAGCATCCATGGTGGAGAGGAGACTCTCGGAGGTCGGCCCTCCCTCCGGCAGGGTGCCGGGAAGAGGTCTTCTGGTGCTCCCGATCTCGGAAGCGCGGGCGGCGGCGGAACAGAGGCGAGTTTGTGAAATAGGCTTCTGTCTTCGGAGTTTCCCTGTGACGGAGAATAAATAGGCGAAGGGGGGCAGCCAGAGGTGGACCAGGGGCCCCAGGCGCCCCCCTGGCGCGGCCAGGGGTGGGGACGCGCCGGGTGGCCGCCTGGGCCCCCCTGGCTCACCTCTGGCCCCACTCGGGCTCTTCGCGAAACTTCCTGTACGCTGATTTTTCCTGTATTTTTCCCGGAATTTTTCTGGCACTTTTTATATGGGGGAAAACTGAAATAGAAAAACAGCATAAAACAGGAACTGGCACTGGGGTGCACTGAGTTAATAGGTTAGTCAAAATATGATCAAAAGTGTATGAAAGTGTATCTAGAACGTGGCAATATCACACAAAACATGCATGGAGCAAGCAAAAATTATAGATACGTTTTGGACATATCAACATCCCCAAGCTTAATTCCTGCTCGTCCTCGAGTAGGTAAATGATAACAGCATAATTTCTGTGGTGACATGCTAGCAACCATAAAAGAACTTTGAGAAGTAAAGCAATCTAGGTTAGAGATTCAATTCAAGTCATAACAAGCAAGAGTCTATACTAGCATTGAAACAAGTAACAAAAGAACATTAGGTGCAAGAGCTCTCGCTGTCCATGACTCGAATGTCTCCAAATGGTGTTTGCGTGCAAGAAGGGGGATAGGGAATACGAGAAAAAAGTATTTGTTGAGAACTCAATCTACTAAAGTTTCACACTTGGTCCTCCTTGGAATCTTATCTTGACTCGTCCCCAGACCACTAGCAAGGTACAAGTCAATTTGATCCACTCCTTTTCGATATTTCGAGCACTCATGCAATGGATGAGCGTAAGCACGAGAGTTGACACTTAGGATGGCAAAGAGAGAAGTACGGAGGAGGAAGACAAAAAGGATGAGAAAGGCTCACATCAATGAAGACAATCATAGGTAAGGGATGCCAAATGATAGATATGATGTGAGGAGTAGGGATTGCCATGCAACGGATGCACATATGAGCTAAGAAGCTCTCCAATGGAACTAGTGGGGGTGCATCTAACTTGCTCGCTCATGAAGACCTAGAGCTCGTTTGAGGAGGCTCATCCTTGGAATATGCAAGCCAAGTTCTATAGTGTGAAGGTCCCCACATAGCTATATGCATAATGATCTTCTCTATGGAGTACAAGGATATATAGGGAGTACTAGTGTGGATCTCTCAAAAGGATAGTACTGTTGCCCCTTTCTCTCTTTTTTTTGTTTTTTTTTGTGGCCTCAATGGCTCTTTCTATTTAACTCTCATTTGTCCTCTTTGGGATCTTTTATTGTGTCCACTTTGGGATCTTTTCCTCACTTAAGGGCAACACTCTATTTTACAAGAAGGGTAAAGGAGATCTTTCACACTTTACAAGGTACTCAAAATCATAAAGAAGATGTAACTATCATGATGTATGCAATGTATGTCGCTGCCAGTGTAGCAGGAACATGTATGACATGAAGATCAAGTCATGAAGAGGTGGATGTTGCATGGCAATACAACTCGAAAAGGCTATGTAAATGCCTTGATAGGTAGGTATGGTGGCTGTTTTGAGGAAAGATATAAGGAGGTTTATGATGACAGAGTGTATCATGCCAAGGGTTTGGATGTACCGGCGAAGGTGGACACCAACTCTCGGAGTGAGAAGAAGGCAATGCACGGCACGGGAGAGGCTAGCAAAATATGGGAAGGTGGAAGTGTCAACTTTCAATACTTACATTAGTCCGAAGAAATCATGCACTTATTATCGGTAACTCTCAATCTAATAAGGAGGTTCACAAAGAGACAAGTACCCCGAGGAGGAGTGTATGGGGGTTTGGTTATCCTTGCGCATCCTCGACTCATGGTACGTGAGTGTTCTCTGATATTCGATCCCTCCAAAGATTAGTGATCCATCTAGTAGCTAGAGTTCTCAACTAGTTTTGTAGGTTTTGAAAATACACACGGACTGCCCAAAATACGACACCTATCACTAATAGGCTAGAGCTCTTGACACCAAAAGTTCAAACATTACTCACATCAATACCTCAAAACTATTGCAAGTTACTACTAGAAGAAAATAGCAACCTCAATTACCTAATCTCAAGAGAAGACACAACTCAGTGCAACAACCAACTCTCTTTAACAAGATAAACATGAAAACTAAAAAGAGTTCCAGCAACAAACTAAACAAAAGCCAAGGCTCTTGCTAAAGACAAACTAAGACTAAGACTAAACATGGCAGTAGCTATGAAAAGGTAAAGAACACACAACAACAAAAAGATAAACAGGAAAAATCCTATGATGTGTTCTAAATTTTGAAAGTGGAGCGTGTTTCTCTCCCACACAAAGTAAGACGGGATCTAACTTGTTATGAACAGCAATCAAAGCTAAAGAAAACTAAAAGTAAAACCTAAGAGCGAGACGCTCCAAGCATAGCACATAACGCATGAAGTGATAAAAATATAGTGAGACGAAGGACGAACTGATGAGTGTTGATGGAGAAGGGGATGCACGGGCGCATCCCCAAGCTTAGACGCTTGAGTATCCTTGAATATTTGTTGGGGATGCATGGGGGCATCCCCAAGATTGAGCGCTTGACACTCCTGGATCTTCTTTCATCATCTTCCATCGCACACTTGAAAACTCCCTTCATATCTAACTCATCATAAGCTGATTAGAGAGGTTAGTACCCTTAATAAAATAATTTTTCCCCACTGGATATAAAGATATTCTTGAATAGCTACTGTTTCTCAAGAGTGTCAAAAAGTTTTTTGCAAAGAAAAAGCAAGCTTAAGGTTTGCAAAAGTTAGGAGAGACAAAACGTGGCAGAATCTGTGAAAAACAGAATAGCAGGTAGTAAATAATTTTTTAGAGGAACTTATGAAACTCAAATCAAAAAACTCAGAACATACGAAAGTTTCACAATTGTATAGAGCATTCTGTCAAAAAAATTCAGATCAAAAAGATTATCTGGTGATTTGATTCGAATTTTTCTGTCAAGGGACAGAATCTGTTTTCTGGACAGCATGTCACAACTTTTGCTTCCCTTATCATAAGAGGCTATAACTTGGCACAAAGCTGAAAAATAAAGATACAATGATGTTGCTACAGTAGTAACAAACATCAAGACACAACAAAATCAAAAAGAAAAACCTAAATTCGTTGCGGGCTGCCTCCCGAAAGCGCTTTCTTTTATGCCTTTAAGCTAGGCATGATGCAAAAGAAGAATCAAGGGTATCCAAGATCAGAATCATAAAAACCTTCAAATTGATTTTCAATAAGATCATTCTTCTTATTACTAGGAAAGAGATATTTGCCTTTCTCCATACCGCGTAAGCGTATGTTCCTGTTACCAATATCAATGAAGCCTTTCATAGCACGGAGGAAGTCTCTTCCGAGCAAAATATTACTTTGGTTTGGCTCCATGATGAAGAAATCCATTGGTGCAATCCTATGAAGGAATGCAACTTGGACTTCTTTTACCTTTCCTTTAATCTCTGAAATATCTCCATTAGAATGTTCATGATAAGATGAGAATTTATCCATATCTAGTTTCAAAGAATCATAAACTATTTTTGGCATAGTAGAAACTGTGGATCCAATATCACAAAGAGCAAGGAAGCCTTGGTTAGAGATGCTAATCCTAACAAAGGGCTCCCAATCATCATCTATCTCCAACATTTCTTTCTTGTTGGACTTAAGTTCCTCCACTTTACTGAAGTCTAGAGCATCCAATCTTTTTTCAATAGTGGCAAGTCTATCTATGACAGTATCAACACTACGATCATAAACAAAATAACTAGATAGACTATGCAAAATATCAAGAGCCCTATCTTCATCACACTCTAGAAAATCTCCTTCAGCTATAATGTCAAGAGAGTGTTTACACCACTTAAAAAGACCATGGTAAAAATTTCTAAGCACAATTTTTATAGGTATCCAAGACATAATTATTTTATGTGCTTCAGATATTCTGTCCCAAGCCTTCTTCATATTTTCTCCATCTCTTTGACGAAAATAGAGAACTTCCGATTCGCGCAAAGCACCTAGCCCTAACATGTTCATCTAAACAAGGAGGACTACTAACAGCAAGATAAATATATTTTTTTGTAAATTTTGATAAAAGACACAAAGATAAAAACTGAAAGGTCAACTAACAAGACTAAAAAAACAAAGGAAAAGGGTAGTGTGCAACTCCCCTATCTTAGCTCTCGGAGTCCCCGGCAATGGCGCCAGAAATTCGCTTGATGGCTTCTCGCCCTTCGTTGGTTACCCCAAGTGGAAGGTTGAGATGTAGCGCAGCAGAAAGTTTCCCTCGGTGAAGATACCAAGGTTTGTCTCCAGTAGGACTGCAGAGATGATAAGTAGGTGTCAGCGGCGCAACTGACGTGGACCTGCACACAGACATAGATAACTTTATTCCCAACGAAGTTCAGAGAGGTTGTCAATCTCTCCGGTCTTGTTGTTCACAAAGGGTAAAACACAAAGGATAATGAGAGCAACTGAAAGTAAAAAGCAGGAAAGTAAATAAAGCGTGGAAACAGTAATAAGGATATGGACCGGGATACGTGATGTTCACTAGTGATGTCTCTCTCCCAAAAGACGATAAAACTTCTATGCGAGGTAAACAAATTAAAGAAGGGCAATTGACAGGATTATGAACGCACCGCAATGCTAACTATGCTACAAAAGAAAGGAAGAGGCTCAAAAGCACGGGCAGTACACCAAAATAAGTAGACCGTAATCCAACTGCATCTACTACTAATCATCCACCTTGATATATCTATCCAGAACATCTCGCTGGTATTAAGTTGCGAGCCCCACCCAAATTGTAAACCCAAAGCAAAAGACAGCTGCATTAAAAAGAACTTTGCGTAAAGTAAACAATCCTTGCAACTGCGGTTACAAGCACTGTTGTTTTCCCCCTTGTGGCAATAGCACATCCCCTAGACTCATGTTTCTGTCACTCAAGCGTGTCATCGGGGGGCATGAACCCACAATCGAGCATAACGTTCCCTCTTGGAGTCACACCTACTACTTGGCCAAAGCAATAAACAGCAACGGAGAACATGCAAGAATTACTTAGGAACAAAAATATAAGAGATAAAAACCAAATATATTACTCTATCACAATCTGAACATAATCTCATAATCCATCAGATGCCAGCAAACTCAGCATAGCAATAGCAGAAATATTACAAAAGTGCCTCGATCATGTAGGGCAGGTCACGAGGTCTAAACCATGAAGAACAAAGAGGGGAGGAGAACATCACATAGCTACTGATCATGGACCCATGGTCCAAGGAAAACTACTCACGAGACATCCGGGGAGCATCCATGGTGGAGAGGAGACTCCCGGAGGTCGGCCCTCCCTCCGGCAGGGTGCCGGGAAGAGGTCTTCTGGTGCTCCCGATCTCGGAAGCGCGGCGGCGGCGGAACAGAGGCGAGTTTGCGAAATAGGGTTCTGTCTTCGGAGTTTCCCCGTGACGGAGAATAAATAGGCGAAGGGGCGCAGCCAGAGGTGGACCAGGGGCCCTAGGCGCCCCCTGGCGCGGCCAGGGGTGGGGCCGTGCCGGGTGGCCGCCTGGGCCCCCCTGGCTCCCCTCTGGCCCCACTTGGACTCTTCGCGAAGCTTCCTGTACGCTGATTTTTCCTGTATTTTTCCCAGAATTTTTCTGGCACTTTTTATATGGGGGAAAACTGAAATAGAAAAACAACAGAAAACAGGAACTGGCACTGGGGTGCACTGAGTTAATAGGTTAGTCCAAATATGATCAAAAGTGTATGAAAGTGTATCTAGAACCTAGCAATATCACACAAAACATGCATGGAGCAAGCAGAAATTATAGATACGTTTTGGATGTATCAGCAAGCAGAGCCATTTTCCTTCCCCAGATATCGCCTATCTTTTCCGTACATTTCTTGCACTAGGCATATGCTGCTGCTGCTACGTTACAATCCTATTCTATTGCATAGCCTGTTTTTGTCGCCTCTTGATGCACCTTCCTTTATCCTATGCTGACTTATAAATATATATAATATTCAGCAGTAAACCCTGCGCATTGTTGGCTAGGTATAAAATAGCGGGCCGTGATCACTCTGGTGAGTGAAAGCGGATTATAAATATTATAACTGCAACATGTACGGATCAATGCAGACGCCCTAGGGAACCTACAACGGCGAGACTCTGCCGAGTCGCTTCGAGTTTGACTTATGCGTGGAAGGACTCGTATTTCACTCTCGTCGTCTCAGTAGCGTAGCATCACTGGGATGATACGAGGGTATTCCTCTTTAGTTCATTCCGCTGGTGTCTCGGCACCACCGGGGTGATACGAGAATATTCCTCTTTAGTTCATTCCGCTGATGTCTCGGTCGAACCTCTTCAAGTGTACCATCGAGGGTGATTCCTCCTGGTTTCACTTGATGGTAGGCACTCGAATCAACTGGTGTCTTTACAGGTAAGGAGTCGGGTGACCCAACAGTGCCCGCATAGGGTCTCTTAGCGGAACGACAGGTCAGGTGTATTCCATCGGTGTGCGGTGGGCCTGGTAATGTTCGTGGCCGACAAATATCCTGTTGTACGAAAGTCGAGCTCTTCAAAGAGCAAACGCGAGACAAGGTAAGGAGACGGTTCGCCTTGTTGGTAACCGCACGAGTTAGTGGGATGTCAGGGCAGGCACCGATGTTACTGGTGGTCCTAACTGCTGTCGTTGTCCGTGACTCATTTAATAAGGGGCAACGATTACGGTTGTCTCGAAAAAATAAAACAAAATGCTTAACGGGTTCGGCGGATGACTTGAATAGCCTTTTGTCTTGTACGCACTACCTATACGTGGGTATTACGAGTATGGGCTCCTCCACGACGTAGCCTCGTTCAAAAGCCCTGAAATACGCCCAGTTCAGCATTGCGGCACGGTCGGATCGCGCTGTGGCGCTGGAATTCACCGTCCTCATAACGACCCGGAGAGCGAGGGGTGATAGGCCCATGACCCCTTGCCCTTAGGGCTGTAGACCGGCGGGGACCTCTCTGATGAGCCGTAGGATGGACTGCGTTGTGTCGGATAGCCTCGGTGGGGCATTCCCTAACAAGGTGTACACCACCCTGGAGATCCGAGCGTGTAGGGTAACACTAGTGCAGCCCCTGCAGGGAAGATAATCTATTCGGATAGCCGTGTCCACGGTAACATGACGCTTTATGCTGAAGCCAGAGCCTACTACTACAAACTATTACTACTAAACTGTTGGTTCCAGTTTCTCTTCCTCGCAGGGAAGTCGAGGAGGGGATCTCAGAGGCATTGATAGTTATTAATAATTACAAATTATTATTATACAATGTTGCAGCAACTTCTGCTACATTGTTATTACATTCATGCTATTGAACCGTTGGCTGATTCTCTTCTTGTGCTTCAAGACTCGTTGGAAGATGCTAGTCTTCGATAGGCCTAGCTTCTCTTCCTTATTCTTGTTTTCTACCTTTCAGTCCACTATATACAGCCTCCCCTTCCATTTGATACAAATGCATAAATGCTTAGTAGCGGACGTAAGACTAGCGGGTATGCTAGATACTCACCCTTGATTTATTTACCCTTTTTTGTTTTTCTTGATCGGCCGCTGCAGTCGATGTTGGAGCCTAGGAGCATAAGATCTCCGATGCTGACCACCGCAACATGAAGATCCCCGATGCCTTCTACCATGTCGAGTTCCCCTTTGACCAGGAGTAGTTTGGAGGTTCCCAGGAAGGAGGCCTCGCCTTTTCGATCGTTGTTGTTTTTGTGCTAGCCTTCTTAAGGCAACCTTGTATTCCTTGTGTCTGTACTCAGATACTATTGCTTCCGCTAATCTTGTGCTCTCGAGCTGTTGTATTCGAGCCCTCGTGGCCCCTGGTTTGTATTAAACAGCTTGTATTATTTTATTTGTAGAGTTGTGTTGTGATATCTCACCGTGAGTCCCTGATCTCGATCGTGTACCTTGCGTGTATGATTACTGTACACGGTCTGATTTTGGGGGCGTCACAAGTTGGTATCAGAGCCGACTGCCTGTAGGAAACCCCCTTCCAACTCATTGGTCGAAGTCGAGTCTAGTCTTTGCAAAACTACTTTACTAACAATGTTGTGTGGCTTATCGGCCCACGTCACAAAACTTGGTGGTATTAGGATCCTTTTCTCCGTACCTTTACTCTGGGATTCTACTCTCTTATCCTTTCGGGTAAATTTTGATAACTCTGACATTAGGATCTCGTGGTCGCATCTACCCGGAGAGCCCTGCATTCAAGATGATCTCTTGCTTCACTTGAAGACTCCGAAGATTACACTCCGATAAATTCTCGAGAACCTACGGGTTCATCGCCTTGCAATCCCCTGTCATCGATAAGTCCGTATGGATACTTACATCCACCTCCTGATCTCGAAATCATAATTCCCTTGTACTTAAGAATTAAATTATTCTGGTGCTTCTATCACCCGATGCCTTTGCATTCTTTCTCCTTCTGGTTGAGTGCCGATACTCACCTCAGATCCCTAGCGAAGCACCCGACCTTTGCTGGATTATTATCCGACTAATCTTACATGACTTCTTGCATGTGTCAATTGGATTCATCGTGTGGAATACCATATCCGCCCCTCAATGATTTGTGTTATCATCGACAACCTCCCTTTACTCTTTTCCAATACAACTTGGTCGTGTATATCATGCTCTGCTTTCCCTTGGGAAAGATATATACCTGATACTTGTGTGTCATCACATTTTCCCTTTCATTGGTCTGTTTAACCTTTCTTGTGATATGAATTATCTGAGCAGTGATAATTACCTGCTTACATAACCACTTCGGTTTACTACCCTGTCGGTACAACCTGTTACTATCATGGATAACCTTTCGGTTACCGACGATGGACGAGAGCTTTGCCAAGTGGTTCTCTTTGTCCACTACCCTTGTTACAGACGTTGTTGCCGAGATAACTGACGATCTTTTCTCTGACAAAACCTTGCATCATGATCGCATGGAATGTCCCCACCCTTCTTATACAATGTGGGCCCATAACCCACAGTTCCATAGGATCGAAACCTGACTCTTGTCACCTACCTTGTGATATTCAGTCTGATACCTGACTCGTTACTTATGCCTGATGCCCTAGACCCCTTTTCATTATCCGTTATCGACGTCGAATGCTTGCATATCCTCCTGAAACTTCTCATGCCTTCCTTTGATTCTCTCGATGTATTTCACTGAGTTTAAACTCGAGAGATACTTTGTACCCCTTTCCCTTGTACAACCTTGGTTGATTAGCCTGGTACCGATTCGATCCACGCGAAGTTTTCCCTCCTAACCTTTCCGTAAGTACGGTGAAGATCCTGAAGGAAGAATGACAACTCGTCGAGATGCACTGATGCAGAGAAATGAAGACGTCCACAAGAAGGATCAACTCCTTTGAAAAGGACAACAAGAACCAGAAGATTCGTTAGAATACGAAACAAAAACTCTAACCCTTACACTAGCTTTTAATTCTCGGGACGAGAATTCTTTGTAGTGGTGGAGATTTGTAACGCCCCCAGTGTCACGCTACAGTAATCCAACAGTGATCACTTTGAATAAAAAAACAATGTGAAATTAATGTTGCTCAAAAAATTCTGCAATGACTTTCTAAAAATGCCAAATATTCATTGGGTCATAATAAAAAAGGAATATGATTTATTAAAATGTGTAGGTAATTTAAACGAATAAAAATAGTAGCCAAATCAGCCCCCTTTAGTCCCTTGGTAATTAAATAAAATCTAAATGATTTTATTTGACCCTCAAAACTTTTGTAGCAGCACAATAATATGTAACAATAATAATGGGACAACTTTCCTATTTTGTAAAAATCAAATGATTGGAAACAAAATAAAACAGAAAATGGGTAAATAATTTTTTTTGGAAAAAGCTTAAAGAATCGCTCAGTGCGATTACTTCCCTCGGCCCAGTACCCGACCCACTTCCCTCTCCTTTGTCTTCTTCCCTATCAGCTGCTCCCTGCCCCCACCCCCACAAATCCATGGCTCTGGCCATGCCGAGCCGCCCCCCCTCCCCTCACCTTCCCCCCACGCCCTCTGTGGATAAGAACGCCCCCTGCCCACCCGAGCCCTAAATCGAGCCCAAGCCCCCAATCCCCCCACTCCATGCCTCGCCGTCGTCAGGGCCATCCCGCCGCGCCGCCGACTCCGCCATGGCCGCGCCTTCGTGGCCGTCGTGGCCACCTTGCTCGCCGGGCCACGGGAGCCCGTCCGGGAGCTCCGCCTCCGCTCCTCGATTCGGGCCGGGACGCCGCCCAGCCGACGAATCGCGCCGCCGCCTCCCTGACGCCACTACCTTGCCTGCCGGCGCGCCTCCCCGACCACCTCCTCGGGCCGCCTCCCTCGAACCCCACTGTGAGCACGCCTCTCCTTCGCTTATTCCCGAGCTAGGATTCGAGCTCGAGCACGCTCGCTGTCGTAACCGTAGCCGTCGCCGCTCGCCGTGGTTTCCTTCGACCACTGCTGGGCCTCCATGGTTGGGCGCGTGCTCACCACGCCTCGGCCCCGCGCCCCTCGCGCTCAGGCCGCGCCCCTCGCGCTCAGGCCGCACCCCTTGCTGTCCATGCCCGCTGCCGTAACCACGCCCTCGCTGTGGCCCCCTTCTCAGGCCGCCGCCGTGTCCTCGCCGGCAGGCACAGCCGTGTAAGCCGTGGGATAACCCCCGGCTAATAACTTCCCCCTCCATCTGCCTATGACAAGTGGGCCATGTGCCCCCAATCACCCCCTAATTAAATTAGCACTAAAACCCCCTGCTAAATAAACTGTTAAATGTAACTGAGACTATGACCTGTGGGCCCAACCCTTTTAAGTTAATAAACTTGCTTAGTTAACTTGTGTTTAGCCTAGGGTGAATGACAGATGGGCCCCACCATTGCTTAATTAAATAGAAAATGTTTAATTAATCTCTAGAGACTTACATGTGGGTCCCTTCTGTCAGGGTTGACCCAGTCAAAGTTCTTTGTGGATAATGCTAGATTAAATAATTAAAGTAATTTCAGAAATTCCTAAAACCATTTAAATATTTGAAATTCAATATCTTTTAAACCGTAAGTCAGATTCAAAAACTTTATAGATCAAAGTTGATCAGAAAAATACAACGAATAAGAAGACGCTACTCATACCCCCACCACGCCCCTCTAACATACCGCACATGAGACATTCCCCCTCCGGTTGCTCTGTCCGGTAATTCCCGGTAACGGTAAAACTTTCCGGATGAAAATGCTCTGAACATGAAAGTTATTCAGAATGGATCAACGTGCACGAATACACTATCCACATGTATGTCAGATGTCTCTAACACTGCATACATGGAACCTTCCCCCTCCGGATCATCTGTCCGGTAATCAACCGGTACTGATGAGTCATCCCCGGATAAATTCCTTCTCCGATTAAAATACTTAACACTGCGTTAGAACACCGCCAACAATGCGTTGCCTTGTCTTGAATTTGTATTGCTATTATTGCTGTGTATTTATTGTTTCTCCCCCCTTATTCTTCAATAGACCTCAACACTGCCGCCGACGACACCGTTGCCGAGTACGACTACTTCGTCGACGATCGTACCTCTACCGTCGAGCTTCGAGGCAAGCAGAGCCATTTTCCTTCCCCAGATATCGCCTATCTTTTCCGTACATTTCTTGCACTAGACATATGTTGTTGCTTCTACGTTACAATCTTATTCTATTGCATAGCCTGTTTTTGTCGCCCCTTGATGTACCTTCCTTTATCCTATGCTGCCTTATAAATATATATAATATTCAGCAGTAAACCCTTCGCATTGTTAGCTAGGTATAGAATAGCGGGCCGTGATCACTCTGGTGAGTGAAAGCAGATTATAAATATTAGAACTGCAACAGGTACGGATCAATGCAGACGCCCTAGGGAACCTACAACGGCGAGACTCTACCGAGTCGCTTCGAGTTTGACTTACGCGTGGAAGGACTCGTATTTCACTCTCGTCGTCTCAGTAGCGTAGCATCACTGGGATGATACGAGGGTATTCATCTTTAGTTCATTCAGCTGGTGTATCGGCACCACCGGGGTCATACGAGAATATTCCTCTTTAGTTCATTCCGCTGATGTCTCGGTCGAACCTCTTCAAGTGTACCATCGAGGGTGATTCCTCCTGGTTTCACTTGATGGTAGGCACTCGAATCAACTGGTGTCCTTACAGGTAAGGAGTCGGGTGACCCAACGGTGCCCGCGCAGGGTATCTTAGCAGAACGACAGGTCAGGTGTATTCCACCGGTGTTCGGCGGGCCTGGTACTATTCGTGGCCGACAGATATCCTGTTGTACAAAAGTCGAGCTCTTCAAAGAGCAAACACGAGACAAGGTAAGGAGACGGTTCGCCTTGCTGGTAACCGCACGAGTTGGTGGGACGTCAGGGCAGACACCTATGTTACTGGTGGTCCTGATTGCTGTCGTTGTCCGCGACTCATTCAATAAGGGGCAACGATAATAGTTGTCTCGACAGAAATAAAATAAAATGCTTAACGGGTTCGACGGATGACTTGAGTAGCCTTTTGGCTTGTACGCACTACCTATACGTGGGAATTATGAGTATAGGCTCCTCCGTGACGTAGCTCTGAAAGACGTCCAGGTCAGCATTGCGGCACGGTCGGATCTCGCTGCGGAGCTTGAATTCACCGTCCTCGCAACGACCCGGAGAGAGAGGGGTGATAGGCCCCTTGCCCTTAGGGCTGTAGACCGGCGGGGACCTCTCTTATGAGCCGTAGGATAGACTGCGTTGTGTCGGATAGCCTCGGTGGGGCATTCGCTAACAAGGTGTACGCCACCCTGGAGATCCGAGCGTGTAGGGTAACACTAGTGAAGCCCCTGTAGGGAAGATAATCTATTCGAATAGTTGTGTCCATGGTAACATGACACTTTATGCTGAAGCCGGAGCCTACTACTACAAACTATTACTATTAAACTGTTGGTTCCAGTTTCTCTTCCTCGCAGGGATAGTTATTAATAATTACAACTTATTATTATACAATGATGCAACAACTTCTTCTACATTGTTATTACATTCATGCTATTGAACTGTTGGTTGATTCTCTTCTTGTGCTTCAAGACTCGTTGGAAGATGCTAGTCTTCGATAGGCCTAGCTTCTCTTCCTTATTCTTGTTTTCTACCTTTCAGTCCACTATATACAGCCTCCTTTCCATTTGATACAAATGCATAAATGCTTAGTAGCGGACGTAAGACTCGCGAGTATGCTAGATACTCACCCTTGCTTTATTTCCCACTTTTCTGTTTTGCCTGATCGGCCGCTGCAGTCGATTGTGGAGCCTAGGAACAGAAGATCTCCGATGCTGACCACCGCAACGTGAAGATCCCCGATGCCTTCTACCACGTCGAGTTCCCCTTTGACCAGGAGTAGTTTGGAGGTTCCCAGGCAGGAGGCCTCGCCTTTTTGATCGTTGTTGTTTTTGTGCTAGCCTTCTTAAGGCAACCTTGTATTCCTTGTGTCTGTACTCAGATACTATTGCTTCTGCTAACCTTGTGCTCTCGAGCTGTTGTATTCGAGCCCTCGTGACCCCTAGCTTGTATTAAACAACTTGTATTATTTTATTTGTAGAGTTGTGTTGTGATATCTCACCGTGAGTCCCTGATCTCGACCGTGTACCTTGCGTGTATGATTACTGTACACGGTCTGATTTTGGGGGCGTCACATCGGCCTCCAGATTAGCCCTCCCGAGGAAGAACAGAGGTTGGCAGCGGCTCCGCGACGGGTTCTGGAAAAGCGACTTTTGTTTCGGTGTTTTTCCATCATGGTAATAAATAGGTGACGATGTAGGGCACCAGGGGAGGGGCGAGTTGCCCAGGCGGCCACCCGGTGCGGCCCCACCCCTGGTCGCGCCCACAGGGCGCCTGGGCCCCCTGGATGCCCTCTGGCCCCCCTTCTGGCTTTGTGGTCCTTCGGGTGCGTGGATTTTCTGGTATTTTTCTCGGAATTTTCTGAGATGTGCAAAAATCCATTTTCCTGCGCACAATAAAACCATACATGCAGGTCTGCCGAAAACAGCCTTAGTCCGGGTTAGTTTAGCTCAAATTATGCAAGAATTAGGGCAAAACCATAGCAAAAGTGTTTGGAAAAGTAGATATGTTTGAGACGTATCAACTCCCCCAAGCTTAGCCTATTGCTTGTCCTCAAGCAATTCAGTTCAACGAACTGGACGCGACAAAGAAAACTTTGACAAACTCTTTTGCTTCATAAGATGTATATAAGCGGTACGAAAAGAGTTTAGCAAGTATCAAAACAATGCTATGAGAACAATGCAAGAAGCAATCCTTCTTTCAAGTAACCAATCACAAACAACCTAAAGTAAACAATATGCTGCTGAAAATCAAGACAAGATCACAATGCACATAGCCTGAACATATCAGAGTGGTATCTCGCTAGCCTCCATGAGTGAAGCAAAACATAAATACAGAAACTCCTCCGGAGTTTTAAAGGAGAATAGAACTAAGAATTTCAGACTAGCAATATCACAAGCATGCAGAAGACAATGTAGTACTTTGGGACAATGCATGTTACACTAAGAATGACAATTATGCTCTCAGTAGTTGGTGCTTTGAAGAAACAAGGTGAGACTCTCGAACCGTGGATTGTTGATGGAAAGATTGAAAACCCGTGAAAGGAAGCAAAGACTAAACATGTGCTAGAGCTCTTGGTTTTGAAAACAGAGACAAAGTTCTTTTGAGAAGTGCAACTTTCCAGTCAATGGTGAACGGTAAAGGTCTCTCAATATCTCCCATGCCAACCATATTAATGCCTTTTGCTTACACATGTTCCCTTATCCATAAATCATTTGATGGTCTACGGAGCCTTTTATTTTGCCTCAAGTGTGGAAGGAGGGTATCGTTCCACCTATCATTAGCAGCATTTGGTCCATTTCATTCCATCATCAAGTATGGGGGAGGTGTAACTCTCATTTTTTTATTGACTAGTTAAAACTTCCGTCAAAATATTTTTGGCATGGTAGATACTGATTTTCCCTCACCGCACCATGAGCTTGTACGGTTACAAAAGGGAAGCTTTTGAATAAATTTCGAGATGGCACAAGAAAGTCTAAGTTAGGAGTGGCCGGTAAATACCACATATAGGTAGGTATGGTGGACTCAAATGGAATAACTGGTTGAAAAGGAGTTTGGAAACACAAGCAGAATTCTGCTTAGTGCGAGTGAAGGCTAGCAAAAGACCGGGAAGCGACCAACTAGAGAGAAATAATTGTCATAATCATGCAAAGCGACAAAGTAACATTAAATCGGGCATGAAAGTGATATGACTATTCTGAAATAAAAAGGTCATAAACATATGCGAACATGTGCCAAGTCAATCCAAGAATTCTCCGAAGGGAAATATCACTTCAATATGCCAAACCATGAACAATGCAATGCATGTAAATCATTCCAATAACATATTATGCACCCTAGCTATTTGAGATCAGCCACAAAGAAAGCATGAACACTGGGAAAGCATTGTAAACATAGCACTATGTCGCTACAAGCTGGTCTCTAGATCATAAGTACAGGCATATGTACAAAATTAGAAACAAGAAGAGTTCATACCGGTTTTACTTGTTGCTTCCCTTTCGTCGATCTTCGTCATTACTGCCTTGTCACTTGCATGACCGAACGTGGGAAATATAATCAAATGCCATCACGGATGCGAGCTAAACTCTGAAAACAAAGCAAACTAAAGAGAGAAAGGAAATATTTTTGCGTTTTTAAAGGCTAAATAAATGAGAAAGAAAATAGAAATCTTTTTGTTGTTTTTACAAAATAAAAGAGCAAAGAAGAATGGGAAAAAACTTCGAAAAGATCGAAGCAAACAAAAGGAAAACGGATAATATAATGGAAAGGTGAGAAGGGCATGTACTCCCCCAAGCTTAGGCTTTTGGCCTAAGTTGGTAGCAGCTACTGCCCCCAGGAGCCTCCTGCTCCGGGGTAATGGTATGTCCAGGAGTCGTATGAGCCCTCCGGTGCGTACAACAAAGTCCTCGGGTCCTCACATGGGGAAGGTCCTGCGCTCCAAGCAGAGGAAGACCCCTCACCTTGCTCGGTGAAGGTCTCTCCCTGGAAAGGTGGGAACTCACCATGCTCCTCCTCGTCGTGCACAACCCCCTCCACGGGGTTATGCGGCTGGTAATGAGCCATGAACTTATCGAACTGGATATCATTGAAGGACCATCTGTTCCTGCGAGTGTTATCAAACAAAAGTGGTGCAGGTAGATGGATCTCACGAGTAATGGTCTTTTCAAACCTCAAAATATAATCAAGGTTACCAAACTGGGAAGTCATGGTAACAAACTTATGCCTCTTCTAGCAGCAAGATCAAGACTTGCGTACGAAAAGGGAACATCATCAGGATGCGGGGTGCGCTCAAGAGACTCAAGGATGAGTGTGGCCTAAACACCACCATATAAATCGCCCTTGTTACTGTTCGTAACAAGGCGCCGAGCAATTAAGGCACCCACATTATAATCATTCTTATTAGAGAGGGCGTTCACATAAATAGCGAAATCTGGTGCAGAACCACTGCTCGTGTTGTCACGAGCCAACACCCCTCTAGCAACAAAATACGCAAAATACCTGAGGTGTGGAAACAGAATGCTAGAAATCTTCGTGCGCCGAATGTCAGTCTCCTCCTGGCAACAAAAGGAGTTGAAGAGGGTCCTCAACTCGGAAGGCTGAGAGGTCATCTTTGCCGTCTGACCAACGTTCGGCACACCTATTCTATCGAAAAACTGTGCCAAAGACATAGTTATGAGATCATTATAAAGTTTGAACTCGACGGTTCCAACATCATGGTTATAACAAAAACTGTTAACAAAGTGGGAGGTAATATTCTTGTATTGTACCACACGGCATAATGCTAGCCGTGTCAAACCTGCATTGGCACAAAGGCCATAAAATTCCTCCTTAATTCTTGCAGCTGTAAGAAAATCGTCGCACGGATACATCATTGCACATGCTGGACTTGTGTCTTCCAACAAATCCAGGGGCACATGATCTTCATTGTAGCTCACCCTAACTGCTGAGGGTGAAGCTGCAGCTCTAGTGACTCGATCGGAGCGCTCGGGCTTCTTCTTCCCAAGCCACCCCTTTGCTTTTCCTAGCAAACTCATTTCTGAAATTTTTGACAATTCACAAAAACAAGGATTTAAACAAAGTGAGTTGAGGCAAACTACTCTACTCACTTACCTAAGGCATAAACTTTCATCAAAACTTGGAAAATAAATTTCTTCACATGCATGCAAGCTCATCTAAACAACACCAAGAACTACTAAATACTCACAAATGAAACCACCAATCAAAAATCTAATTGGAGGAGTGAAGGAGTTGCATACCATGGAGTATTTGCTCAAAATCTTAGCTCAAATGGTTGGTTGTAGAGAGAGATCAAAAATCGCCTCCAAAAACAGCAAGAACGCAAGAAGAAGTGCAGAACTCGTGTTTTTGGAGAGAGAGGAAGGAGGAGGAAGAAGACTTACCTGGAGGTGGGACCGGTGGGCCCCAGGCACCCTGTGGGCGCGGCCAGGCGGCTGGCCGCGCCAGCTGGCCGCCTGGGCCACTGATGGCCCCCCTGGTCAGCCCCAGGTTCCTCTGGGTCACCCCAGGCATGGAAATTTTTAATATAATTTTTCTGGATTTTTTCTGAAAACTTCGCTGTTGAAAATTTTCCGGAGTTCAAAAAGCTGCGAAACTTTCTGAAAACTTGGAGTAGTGATTAGAATTGTGAAGTTTTAAAAACATATAAACTTGGTACAGCAAGGAGAATAAAAGCTAGGGAAAATGAAAACATAACAAGCTCTACTTTTTACCTATATAAAACATGCTCACTAGTAAGGTTGATCAAGTCTTACCAACAAATCGGCGATATATAGAGCAAAAAAGTCTCACCTCTTATGAAGTGATCATTGCCCCTTTACTTTAATGGACATTGTCCCCACCATAATGGTTTTGTATTTGTGGTGCACATGTAGAGGACAATCCCATTCTCCAATCTTCAAGGTCTCGATATTCTCTATAGAGTTAAGGCCATGCCTTTTGTCAATCTTCTTTGGAAAATACACCGTGTGTTCTTTATCATCTACATTGAAGGTGAACTTTCCTTTATTGCAATCAATAATGGCACCTGCGGTGTTTAGAAAAGGTCTACCAAGAATAATGGACATACTCCCATCCTCGGGCATGTCAAGCACAAAAAAACCAGTAAGAATTAAACAATTAGCAACTTCAACTGGAACATCCTCACAAATACCAATCGGGACGGCTGTTGACTTGTCAGCCATCTGAAGAGAGATATCTATAGGGATTAACTTATCTAAACATAGCCTTTTGGAAAGAGAAAAAGGCATAACACTCACCCTTGCTCCGAGATCACATAAGGCAGTCTTGACATAATTATTTTTTATAGAGCAAGGAATGGTGGGTATACCTGGGTCACCAAGCTTCTCAGGAATCTTGCCACTGAAAGAGTAGTTATCAAGCATAGTAGATATTGCCTCATTAGGAACTTTTTTTTGTGACAATAGCTTTCATGTATTTGGAATAAGGGGGTAACTTGATAGCATCAGTCAAAGGAATTTGCAGAAAAAGAGGTTTCATCCATTCACAAAATTTATTATAATGCTCCTCTTCTTTAGATTTGAGAGACTTACCTGGAAAGGGCATGGGTTTTTGTATCCACGGTTCTCTTTCCTTCCAATGTATTCTTGCTATGAAGTCTTCTCTTGTGTACTTCTTGCGTTTATCGGGTGCTTCTTCTTCTCGCACCTCAGGAGGATCATTCTTATCCTTATCATTTTCTTCAGGCTCAACACCGTCTTCAGTTTCAGCATCGGAGGTAGATATGTTGTTGGGATCAACAACAGGTTCTTCACTCGTAATAGGATCATTAGAGTTGTCAGCTTCCTTGTGTTTCTTCTTCTTCTTTTTCTTCTTAGGAGAGCTAACAATCTCGTCTTCCACTTGCACTTGAGATTCTTGCTCGATCCTCTTCAGATGCCCCTCAGGATAGAGTGGGTCCTGGGTGTGTGTTCCACCCCTGGTCTTGATGCCATAAGCTTGTATGTCCTGTTTGGCATTGTTAGCAAGCAAATCTTTTTGCACATTAGAAATTTGTTCAAGCTGAGTTTGAACCATATGAAAATGCTTAACAAGACATTTAACATCATTAACTGTTCTTTCAAGATCACCAAGTAAATTTTTGATAGCAAGAGAATTATCATGCAACTGTCTTTGTATCCTCCTATCAAAATTGCCTTGCTTAATAATAAAATTATCAAGCTCATCTAAGCATTGGTCGGGAGGCTTACCTTTAGGGATGTCACTTTCAGTAAAGTCTAATAGAGAGTGTACCTCTACCAATGGAGGGTGAGTAGTAGGCTCACACAACTTCTCGATAGGCGGTAGATTCTTCACGTCTTTGGCTTTGATTCCCTTCTCCATAATAGACTTCTTTGCTTCTTGCATATCTTCGGGGCTCAGAACAAGCATGCCCCTCCTCTTTGGTGGTGGAGGTGGTTCAGGGATGGACCAATTGATACAGTGAGGATAGTTCTCACTCCTCGTTGGTTACCCCAAGTGGAAGGTGAGATGTAGCGTAGCATCAATTTCCTCTCGGTGAAGATACCAAGGTTATCGAACCAGTAGGACTCCAAGAGACACAAGTAAGTGACAACGGCGCTAGAAATTACTTCGGGCTAGGTAGTTGATGTGGACCTGCACACAGCAACAAATAACTTTTCTCCCATCGAGTACAGAGGAGTTGTCAATTCCTCCGGCCTTGCTATTTACAAAGGATCAACGCAAGAGATAATAATAGTGACAACTGAAAGTAGAGACTGAAAGTGAAATGATGATGTAAGCAATGGTGTGAATATGGACTGGGGTCCCGTGATGTTCACTAGTGATGTCTCCCTCCCAAAAGACGATAAAAGTGCTAGCGAGGTAAACAAATCACAGCTGGGCAATTGAAAGGATTATAAACGCACCGCAATTCTAATTATGCTACAAAATAAAGGAAGAGGCTCAAAAGAAATGGGCAGTACGCCAAAGTAAGTAGACCGAAATCCAATGCATCTACTACGAATCATCCACCTTGAGATATCTATCTAGAACATCTCGCTGGTATTAAGTTGCGAATCCCACCCAAAGTGTAAACTCAAAGCAACGGACAACTGCATTAAAAGAACTATGCGTAAAGTATAGAATCCTTGCACCCGCAAGTACAAGTGATACGTCCAAAATGTATCTATAATTTCTGCTTTCTCCATGCCTCTTTTGTGTGATATTGCTATGATATTGATGAACTTCCATACACTTTTGATCATATTTGGACTAACCTATTAAATCAGTGCCCCCAGTGCCAGTTCCAGTTTTCTGCTGTTTTTCTATTTCAGGTTCCTCCCATATTAAAAGTACTCTAAAAATTCGGGAAAATCCAATAAAAAATCAGCGTACAGGAAGCTTTCGGAATCACCAAGGGGGGCCAGAGGGGACCCACCAGGGCCCCAGGCGCCCTCCTGCGCGCCCCAGGGTGGGGCCGCGCTAGGGGGCCGCCTGGACCCTTGGTGGCCCCCCTGGCTGCCCCCCTTCGCCTATTTATTCCCCGTGACGCAAAAACCCCGAGACGGGAACCCTTTTTCGCGATCTCTCCTCTGTTCCGCCGCCGCCGCGCTTCCAAGATCGGGAGCACCAGAAGACCTCTTCCCGGCACCTTGCCGGAGGGAGGAACCACCTCCGAGAGCTTCTCCACCACCATGGACGCTTCCCGGATGAACCGTGAGTAGTCCACCTTGGACCATGGGTCTATGATCAGTAGCTATGTGATGTTCTCCTACCCTCTTTGTTCTTCATGGATTAGACCTCATGAGCTTCCCTACATGATCGAGGCACATATGTAATATTTCTGCTGTTGCTGTGCTGAGTTTGCTGCGATCCGATGGATTATGAGATTATGTTCAGATTGTGTTTGAGTAATATATTTGATTCTCCTCTTTTATATTTATGTTCTAGAATAATTCTTGCATGTTCTCCGTTGCTGTTTATTGCTTTTGCCAAGTAGTAGGTAGTGATTCCAAGAGGGAGCGTTATGCATGATTGTGGGTTCATGCCCCCCGATGACTAGCTTGAGTGACAGAAACATGAGTCTAGGGGATGTGTTGTTGCCACAAGGGGGAAAACAACAGTGCTTGTACTTGCGGGTGCAAGGATTGTTTACTTTACGCAAAGTTCTTTAATGCAGTTGTCTGTTTCTTTGAGTTTACACTTTGGGTGGGATTCGCAACTTAATACCAGCGAGATGTTCTGGATAGATATCTCAAGGTGGATGATTAGTAGGTAGATGAAGATGGATTTCGGTCTACTTGTCTTGGCGTACCGCCCATGCTTTTGAGCCTCTTCCTTTCTCTATAGCATAATTAGCATTGGTTTGCGCACATAATCCTGTCAATTGCCCAGCTATAATTTGTTTACCTCGCATGGCTATTTTATCGTCTTTTGGGAGAGAGACATCACTAGTGAACATCACAGGACCCCGGTCCATATTTCCAATACTGTTTACACCCACTATAAATTTACTGCTTTATTTACTTTTACGTTTCTATCACTATCATTATTATCCCGTGCGTTTTATCCTTTGTAAACAACAAGGCCGGAGGAATTGACAACTCATTTGTACTCGTTGGGAAGCAAAGTTATTTGCTGTGTGTGCAGGTCCAGGTGAAGTAAGCAACCCTGAGTTGTGAACGGCGCCATTGTTCACTTCACCACCTTCTTGTATCTGTTGGAGTCCTATTGGTTCGACACTCAACCTTAGCATCTTCGCTAAGGGAAATTGCCGCTATCTACATCTCAACCTTCCACTTTTGGTAAACCAACGAGGGGCGAGAAGTAAAGTCTCGTGACATCAAAGCAATTTCTGGCGCCGTTGCCAGGGACTCCACTCTTCAAGATAGGGGAGTTGCACACTATCTTTTATCTTTGCTTTTTAGTCTTGTTTGTTTACCTTTCAGTTTTTGCTTTAGTGTCCTTTATAAAAAATCAGAAAAATAGTTATCTTGCTTGCTGCCACTATGGATTCCTCTGAGAACACCAAGTTGTGTGACTTTACTAGTCACAACAAAAGTGACTTTATCTGCACTCCTATTGCTACACCTGCTTCTTCAGCACCTTCTTATGAGATTAAACCTGCTTTGCTGAACCTTGTTATGAAAGATCAATTCTCTAGTGCTAGAGATGATGCTGCTTTGCACTTAAATAATTTTATTGAGCTTTGTGATATGCAAAAGTACAAAGAAGTAGATGGTGATATTGTTAAGCTTAAGCTTTTTCCTTTCTCCGTGAGAGATGAAGCTAAAATCTTGTTTCAATTTTTTCCTAGGAATAGCATAGATTCTTGGGATAAGTGCAAGGATGATTTTATTGGGAAGTACTATCCCCCTGCTAAGATTATCCAATTGAGGAGCTTTATTATGAATTTTAAACAATTGGATAATGAACACGTTGCCCAAGCTTGGGAACGCATGAAATCTCTTGTTAAGAATTTCCCTACGCATGGTTTGACTACTTGGATGGTTATCCAAACTTTTTATGCAGGCTTGAACTTTACCTCGCGGAACTTGCTAGATTCGGCCGTGGGAGGAACCTTTATGTCAACTACACTTGGTGCTGCCACAAAACTTCTCGATGAGATGATGACCAACTATTCCCAATGGCACACTGAAAGAGCCCCAACAAGTAGGAAGGTAAACTCTGTTGAGGAGATCTCCTCCCTAAATGAAAAAGTTGACTTGATTATGTCTCTACTTACCAAGCAATCTCCTATTGATCCTCAAGATGTACCTTTAAATTATTTGATTGCTCAAGATCAAGTAGATGTGAACTTTATCTCTAGAAATAACTTCAACCACAATGCTTATAGGAGTAACTTTGGTAGCAATCCTAGTCTGTTCCCCTCCAACAACTATGGGAACAACAACAATTATCTTAGCACCAGAAACTCTACCCCTAGAGATAGAGACATGCCTAGTTACGAGAAACTTTTGGAAATAGAGAAGGCCACTAAGAACTACATGCACACCCAGTATGAACAAAATTGGACCTTCTCTAAACAATTAGATGAGCACACTTCTATCTTGCAAGACATTGGTAGACAACTAGAGAGTCTAAACACTGAGCTCTCTAACCTTCAGACTAGGCTCACCATTACGGAAACCCAAGTTTCCAATATGTCTCATACTCAGGATACTTTGATAAACCAAATGGCGGCTAAACCTGAAGTGGTTTCAACCATAAAGGAAGAAGATATAATTAAGATCCTTCCTACACACCATATTGTTGCTACTATGCAAGTGGTTGAGGATATCCAAACTCTTATCACCCAATGCACCCCTAGTCCCATAGGACCTATTAATGGTGATGCTATGACCTCAACCGTAGAAGAAGAAATTCCTATGACTATAGAAGCTACCAAACAAGTGAGCCTAAAGGACACCACTACCACTTTATTTGATCGTAGTGACCTTGATTTTGATAATTTCACCCTTTCTGAAGTTATTCGTTTCCTTCACAAGATGTCTAGAGACCCCCACACTAGCACACTTAATCCTGCCTTCACGGAGCATATCACTACTGCTCTCATCAATGCAAGGGAGGAGAAGCTTAGGGTAGAAGCCTCCATACCTAGAAAGCTAGAAGATGGTTGGGATCCTATGATTAAAATTAAGTTGAATAACTTTTCTTGCTATGCTTTATGTGATGTTGGAGCTAGTACCTCTGTTATGCCCAAAAGAATGTATGATATATTTGAATTGAAACCTTTTGATGCTTGTTCTTTTGGTGTTCTTCTCGTCGATTATTCCGAAAAGAAACCTTTGGGGAAGATAGATGATGTTCTTATCATTGTCAATGACAATTATTTTCCCGTTGATTTACTATTATGGACATTGAATGTGAACCTTCTTGTCCAATTATATTGGGACGTCCTTTTCTTCGCACCGTGGGTGCTGTTATTGATATGAAAGAAGGGATTATAAAATTCCAATTCCCTCTCAAGAAAGGGATGGAACACTTCCCATGGAAAAAGATTAAGTTTCATTTTGAGTCCGTCACACGGGCTAGTTATTTTCTTGAAAAGACTTGATCTATTTGCATTAAGCCTAGCTAATGGATTTAAAGAAGCGCTTTCGGGAGGCAGCCCGCAACGAATTTAGGATTTACTTTTTTGTTTTTCTTCTGTTTTTAGTGGTCTTGATGATTGTTACTACTTTAGCAACATCACTGTATCTTTACTTTTCAAGCTTTGTGCCTTTTATAGCCTCATATGACAAGGGAAGTGAAAGTTGTGACATGCTGTCCAGAAAACAGATTCTATCCTTGTGACTAGAAAAATCACAGAAAAATCCCAATTCATCTTTTTGAGCTGAAGTTTTTACACAGCGTGCTATATACAATGACGAAACTTTCGTATGTTCTGAGTTTTTTGATTTGAGTTGCAGAATTATCCCTAAACAATTTCTTTACTACCCGCTGGTCTGTTTTTCACAGATTCTGTCATGTTTTGCCTTTTCTTCGTTTTGCGAACCTTCAGTTTGATTTTTCTTTGCAAAAACTTTTTGGAAATCTTGAGAAACAGTATCCCTTCAAGAATATATTTATTTACAGTAAGTAAAAATTATTTTATTATGGGTACTAACCTCGCTAATCAGATTATGATGAGTTATGTATGAAGGGAGTTTTCAAGTGTGCGAGGGAAGATGATGAAAGAAGATTAAGAAGTGTCAAGCGCTCAAGCTTGGGGGTGCCCCCATGCATCCCAAAGAAATATTCAAGGAGACTCAGGCATCTAAGCTTGGGGATGCCCCCGTGCATCCCCTTCTCCATCAACAATTATCAGTTCGTCTCTCGTTTCACTATATTTTTATCACTTCATGCATTATGTGCTATGCTTGGAACGTCTCGCTCTTAGGTTTTATTTTTAGTTTTCTTTAGATTTGTGTGCTGTTCATAACAAGTTAGAACCCAGCTTTCTTTGTGTGGGAGATAAACACGCTCCACTTTCAAAATCTAGAACACAACATAGGACTTTTCATGCTTATCTTTGTTGTGTGTGTTCTTTATCTTTTTCATAGCTACTGCCATGTTTAGCTCTTAGTTTTCATGCTTATCTTTTCAAAGAGTTTTTGTTTAGTTTGTTGCTGGAACTCTCTTGAGTTTTCATGTTTATCTTGTTTAGAGAGTTTGCCTGTTGCACTGAGTTTTGTGTCTTGACTTGAAGTAGGTAATTGAGGTTGCTATTCTTTTGTAGTAGTAACTTGCAATAGTTTTGAGGTATTGTTTTGAGTAATGTTTGGACTTTTGGTGTCAAGAGCTTTAGCCTATTAGTGATAGATGTCGTATTTTGGGAAATCCGTGTTTATTTTCAAAACTTACAAAATTAGTTGAGAACTTTAGATACTAGATGGATCACTACTCTTCTGAGGGGTCGAATATTCGAGTACACTCACGTACCATGAGTCGAGGATGCGCAAGGATAACCAAACCCCCATAACCTCCTCCTCGAGGTACTTTTCTCTTTGTGAACCTCCTCATTAGATTGAGAGTTACCGATAATAAGTGTATGAGTTCTTCGGAGTAATGTGAGTATTCGAAAGTTGACACTTCCACCTCCTCATATTTGCTAGCCTCTCGTGTGTCGTGCATTGCTTTCTTATCACTCCGAGAGATGGCGTCCACCTTCGCCGGTACATCCAAACCCTTGGCACGATACGCTCTGTCATAATAAACCTCCTTATGTCCTTCCTCAAAACAGCCACCATACCTACCTATCAAGGCATTTCCATAGCCTTTCCGAGATATATTGCCATGCAACATCCATCTTCTCATGACTTGATCTTCATGTCATACATGCTACTTGCTTGATCGATGAGCCGCATGCTAGTTGGGCCTTGCCTTAATCATTGCTACATGATGCGCTAGTATCATTGCATATCCTACTACACTGGCAGAGGCATACATTTGCATACATCATGATAGTTACATCTTCTTTATGATTTGAGTACTTTTGTAAAGTGTGAAAGATCTTCTATACTTCTTGTAATATATAGAGTGTTGCCCCTAAAGTGAGGAAAAGATCCCAAAGTGGACAAATTAAAAGATCCCAAAGTGGACAAATGAGAGAAATAGAAAGAGCCATTGAGGCCACCAAAAAATACAAAAAATAGAAAAAAGAGAAAAATAAATATAAAAGAGAGAAGGGGGCACACTACTATTCCTTTTGAGAGATCCAAACTACTCCCTCTTATATCTTGTACTCCATAGAGATTATCATTTATGCATATAGCTATGTGGGGACCTTCACAATATAGAACTTGGCTTGTATATTCCAATGATGAGCCTCGTCAAATGAGCTCTAGGTCTTCTTGAGCAAGCAAGTTGGATGCACCCCACTAGTTCCATTGGAGAGCTTACCTTAGCTCATATGTGCATCCGTTGCATGGCAATCCCTACTCCTCACATCATATCTATCATTTGGCTTTCTCTCGCCTATGATTGTCCTCATTGATGTGAACCTTTCACACCTATTTGTCTTCCTCCTCCACCATATTCTCTCTTTGCCATCCTAAGTGTCAACTTTCTTGCTTACGCTCATCCATTGCATGAGTGCTCAAAATGTCGAAAAGGAGTGGATCATTTTGACTTGTACCTGGCTAGTGGTCTGGGGATGAGTCAAGATAAGATTCCAAAGAAGACCAAGTGTGAAACTTTAGTAGATTAAGTTCTCAACACAAAAATACTTTTTCTCTCGTATATCCCTATCCCCTTTCTTGCATGCAAACACCATTTGGAGACATTCGAGTCACGGACAGCGAGAGCTCTTGCACCTTTATGTTCTTATGTTGCTTGCTTCAATGCTAAATATAGACTCTTTCCTGTTATGACTTGAATTTAATTTCATGCCTTGATTGCTTTACTTAAAATTTCTTATATGGTTGTTAGCATGCCACCACAGAAATTATGCTTTTATCATTTACCTACTCGAGGACGAGCAGAACTTAAGTTTGGGGTTGTTGATACGTCCAAAACGTATCTATAATTTCTGCTTGCTCCATGCCTCTTTTGTGTGATATTGCTATGATATTGATGAACTTCCATACACTTTTGATCATATTTGGACTAACATATTAACTCAGTGCACCCCAATGCCAGTTCCTGTTTTCTGCTGTTTTTCTATTTCAGGTTTCCCCCATATTAAAAGTGCTCCAAAAATTCGGGAAAATCCAATAAAAAATCAGCGTACAGGAAGCTTCCGGAATTACCGAGGCGGGGCCAGAGGGGACCCACCAGGGCCCCAGGCGACCTCCCGGCGCGCCCCAGGGTGGGGCCGCGCCAGGGGGCCGTCTAGACCCCTTGTGGCCCCCCATGTCTGCCCCCCTTCGCCTATTTATTCCCCGTGACGCAAAAACCCCGAGACGGGAACCATTTTTCGCGATCTCTCCTCTTTCCGCCGCCGCCGCGCTTCCAAGATCGGGAGCACCAGAAGACCTCTTCCCGGCACCCTGCCGGAGGGAGGAACCACCTCCGGGAGCTTCTCCACCACCATGGACGCTTCCCGGATGACCCGTGAGTAGTCCACCTTGGACTAAGGGTCTATGATCAGTAGCTATGTGATGTTCTCCTCCCCTCTTTGTTCTTCATGGATTAGATTTCGTGAGCTTCCCTACATGATCGAGGCACATATGTAATATTTCTGCTGTTGCTATGCTGAGTTTGCTGGGATCCGATGGATTATGAGATTATGTTCAGATTGTGTTTGAGTAATATATTTGATTCTCCTCTTTTTATATTTATGTTCTAGAGTAATTCTTGCATGTTCTCCGTTGCTTTTTATTGCTTTGGCCAAGTAGTAGGTAGTGACTCCAAGAGGGAGCGTTATGCATGATTGTGGGTTCATGCCACCCGATGACTAGCTTGAGTGACAGAAACATGAGTCTAGGGGATGTGCTTTTGCCACAAGGGGGAAAAGAACGGTGCTTGTACTTGCGGGTGCAAGGATTGTTTACTTTACGCAAAGTTCTTTAATGCAGTTGTCTGTTGCTTTGAGTTTACACTTTGGGTGGGATTCGCAACTTAATACCAGCGAGATGATCTGGATAGATATCTCAAGGTGGATGATTAGTAGGTAGATGCAGATGGATTTCGGTCTACTTGTCTTGGCGTACCGCCCATGCTTTTGAGTCTCTTCCTTTCTTTATAGCATAATTAGCATTGGTTTGCGCACATAATCCTATCAATTGCCCAGCTGTAATTTGTTTACCTCGCATGACTATTTTATCGTCTTTTGGGAGAGAGACATCACTAGTGAACATCATAGGACCCCGGTCCATATTTCCAATACTTTTTACACCCACTATCAATTTACTGCTTTATTTACTTTTCTGTTGCTATCACTATCATTATTATCCCGTGCGTTTTATGCTTTGTAAACAACAAGGCCGGTGGAATTGACAAGTCCTATGTACTCGTTGGGAAGCAAAGTTATTTGCTGTGTGTGCAGGTCCAGGTGAAGTAAGCAACCCTGAGTTGTGAACGATGCCATTTTCAATTCACCACCTTCTTGTATCTGTTGGAGTCCTATTGGTTCAACACTCAACCTTAGCATCTTCGCTAAGGGAAATTGCCGCTATAAACATCTCAACCTTCCACTTTGGGTAAACCAACGAGGGGCGAGAAATAAAGTCTCGTGAAATCAAGAAGCATCGTTGTTTTATCCCTGGTGGCAACAACACATCCCCTAGTCTCATGTTTCTGTCACTCAAGCTAGACATCAAGGGGCTGAACCCACAATCAAGCATAACGCTCCCTCTTGGAGTTGCAACAAATCACTTGGCCAAAGTAAAATACGGCAACGGAGAACTTGCAATAATTTACTAAAGAACACAAATATAAAAGAGAACCAAATATATTACTCATCACAATCTGAACATAATCTCATAATCCATCATATCCCGACAAACTCAGCATAGCAACATAGAAAACTACAAAAGTGCCTCGATCATGTGCGACAGCTCACGAGGTCTCGAAAGTGGAAGCACAAAGAGGGGAGAGGTACATCACATAGCTACTGATCATGGACCCATGGTCCAAGGGGGACTACTCACGACACATACGGGAGGCGTCCATGGCTATGGTTGGTCTCCCGGAGGGGATTCCTCCTTCCGGCAGGGTACCGGGGCAGCTTCTCCTGGCAGCGCCGATCTTGAAATGTCGGCGTCGGCGGAACATAGAGAACGGGAATAGCAGATCGATATTAGGGGTTTCCGTAACGGGGGGTAAATATAGGCGAAGGGGGCACCGAGGGGGCCACCAAGAAGCCAGGAGGCCTCCTGGCGCGGCCTAGAGTGGGGCCGCGCCAGGGACTCTCCTGGGCCCCCGGTGGTGGCACTCCTTCCATATCTTGGTTATTCCGGAAGCATCCGTGACAATGATTTTTTATATAATTTTTCCGGGATTTATTGGGCACTTTTAATGGCCGGAAAACCTGAAATACAAAAACAGCAGAAAAACAGAAGCTGGCAACTGGGTGCACTGAGTTAATAGTTTAGTCCAAATATGATAAAAAGTGTAGGAAAGTTCAAGCAAAACATGGCAAAGTCACACAAAACATGCATGGAGAAAGCAGAAATTATAGATACGTTTGGGACGTATCAACATCCCCAAGCTTAATTCCTGCTCGTCCTCGAGTAGGGAAATGATAACAAGCATAATTTCTGTGGTGAAATGCCACACAACAATATAAGGACTTTTAAGTAAAGCAATCAAAGCATGCAATTCAATTCAAGTCTTAACAAGCAAGAGTCTATATTAGAATTGACACAAGCAACAAAAGGACAGAAGGTGCAAGATCTCTCGTTGTCCGTGACTCGAATGTCTCCAAATGGTGTTTGCGTGCAAGAAAGGGGATATCGAATACGAGATAAAAAATATTTGTTGAGAACTACTATCTACTAAAGTTTCACACTTGGTCTCCTTTGGATTCTTATCTTGACTCGTCCCAGACCACTAGTCAGGTACAAGTCAATTTGATCCACTCCTTTTCGATATTTTGAGAACTCATGCAATGGATGAGCGTGAGCAAGAAAGTTGACACCTAAAAGGCGAAACAGAAAGAAGGTGGAGGAGGAAGACAAAAAGGTGTGAAAGGCTCACATCAATGAGGACAACCATAGGCGAGAGAAGGCCATATGATAGATATGATGTGAGGAGTAGGAATTTCCATGCAACAGATGCACATGTGAGCTAAAAGCTCTCAAAGGGAACTAGTGGGGGTGCATCCAACTTGCTTGCTCAAGAAGACCTAGAGCTCTTTTGAGGAGGCCCATTGATGTCTACGCATGCTTCTATTCTTGTAGACTATGTTGGGCCTCCAAGCGCAGAGGTTTGTAGGACAGCAGCATTTTCCCTCAAGTGGATGACCTAAGGTTTATCGAACTCAGGGAAGTAGAGGTTGAAGATGTTCTCTCTCAAGCAACCCTGCAATTAAGATACAAGAAGTATCTTGTGTCCCCCAACACACCTAATACAACTAGGAGTTGCATAGGTGCACTAGTTCGGCGAAGAGATGGTAAAATATGGGTGATAGGTGTGGCAAAATGAAGTAATATAAATCTGTAATAAAAAGTGCAGCAAAGAAACAAGTGATAAACGTGAGCACAAACGGTATTGCAATGGTGGAAACAAGGCCTAGGCTTCATACTTTCACTAGTGGCAACTTCCAACAACATTAACATAGCCTAATGACATGATATTTCCACTAAAACATGCATTGGAGACGTACTCGGAGGTCATTCCTTTGTGGTCAAGAGAGGACGAGAATTATGTAGGGCTACAAAAGCACACCTCAGAGTTCGTAGTTCTCAATCTATAAATTTCCTAATGTCACAGCGGACATCCAAAGAGAGTACCACAATCACCCCAACATATCTCAAGGATAGTCAAAGACAAGCACCAAGAGACTCTCAATCTTCAATCAACACACAAAACAGAAAATCACTCATGGTAATATTCTTCTAACCCATGTCCAATAGACCGCTGTCACCATGGTCTCGGGGATTATACTAGATAAGATCAAGTGAGTACATCAATCTAATACATAGAGGAAAGGGAAATATCATGGGATCACCCTAGATTAACATAGCCTATGATCACAACGAAGATCACATCATGGGAGAGAGAGAAGAACACATAGCTACTGGTAGAAACCTCAGCCCTAAGGAGGGACTACTCCCGCATCATGGAGGGAGGAAGCAACGTCGATGGAGATGAATCTGGGGGCACTTCCCCGTCCCGGCAGGGTGCCGGCACATGAATCTGGGGGCACTCCCCCGAAGCTTGTTGGCGATGGCGGCGGAGATCGGAATTGCTTATGTAAAAAGTACTTCGATATTAGGGGTTTCCACCCCGAGGGCTAAATATAGGCGGAGGGGGGTGTCGAGGGGACCCACCAGGCAGCCAGGAGGCCTCCTGGCGCGGCCTAGGGTGGGGCCGCGCCAGGGACCCTCCTGGTCTCCTGGTGGTGGCCCCCCTCCGCTACCTTGGTGATTCCGGAAGCTTTCGGGTCGCTGACTTTTAATGGCCGGAAATCCTGAAATACAAATATAGCAGAAAACAGCAACTGGCAGCTGGGTGCACTGGGTTAATAGATTAGTCCAAATATGCTCAAAAGTGTATGAAAGTTCAAGCAAAACATGGCAAAGTCACACAAAACATGCATGGAGCAAGCAAAAATTATAGATACGTTTGGGACATATCACTCATCATTGGAATATACAAGCCTAGTTCTATAGTGTGAAGGGTCCCCACATAGCTATGTATGATGATCTCTATGGACTACAAAGGATAGAGGATGAAGTACTAGTGTGGATCTCTCAAAAGGAATAGTAGTGTGCCCCCTTCTCTCTTTTTATTTTCTTTTTCTCTTTTTTCTATATTTTTGTATTTTTTTGGTGGCCTCAATGGCTCTTTCTATTTCTCTCATTTGTCCTCTTTGGGATATTTTTATTTTGTCCTCTTTGGGATCTTTTCCTCACTTTAGGGGCAACACTCTATATTTTACAAGAATATAGGATATCTTTCACACTTTACAAAGGTACTCACATAAAGAAAATGTAACTATCATAATGCAAATGTATGCCTCTGTCAGGGTAGCAGGATATGCAATGATACTAGCGCATCATGTAGAAATGATTAGGGCAAGTCCCAACTAGCATGCGGCTCATCGATCAAGCAAGTAGCATGGATGACATGAAGAATCAATTCATGAGAAGGTGGATGTTGCATGGCAATGTATATCGTAAAGGCTATGGAAATGCCTTGATAGGTAGGTATGGTGTCTGTTTTGAGGAAAGATATTAGGAGGTTTATGATGACAGAGCGTATCGTGCCAAGGGTTTGGATGTACCGGCGAAGGTGGACGCCAACTCTCGGAGTGAGAAGGAGGCAACGCACGGCACAGGAGAGGCTAGAAAAATATGGTAAGGTGGAAGTGTCAACTTTCGAATACTCACATTAATCCGAAGAACTCATGCACTTATTATCGGTAACTCTCAATCTAATCAGGAGGTTCACAAAGAGACAAGTACCCCTAGGAGGAGTGTATGGGGGTTTGGTTATCCTTGCGCATCCTCGACTCATTGTACGTGACTGTACTCTAATATTCGAACCCTCGAGAGTTAGTGATCCATCTAGTAGCTAGAGTTCTCAACAGGGGTTTTGGTTTTCGAAAATCACACGGATTGCCCAAAATACGACATCTATCACTAATAGGCTCGAGCTCTTGACACCAACAGTTCAAACATTACTCTAATCAATACCTCAAAACTATTGCAAGTTACTACTACAAAGAGAATAGCAACTTCAACTACCTACTTTCTAGTCAAGACACAAAACTCAGTGCAACAGGCAAACTCTCTAACAAGATAAAACATGCAACCTATATAAAGTCCAACCTGAGACAAAATAAAAGCTCTAGAAGAAAACGAAAGCACTATAGCTAAACATGGCAGCAACTAAGAAAAGAAAAAGAACAACTCACAACTAAAGAAATAAGCATGCAAAAATCTACGAGGAGTTCTAATTCAAGCGGAGCGTGTTTCTCTCCAACACAAAATAAATCTAGGATCTAACTTGTTATGAACAGAAAACAAAGATAATGAGAACTAAAATAAAAACCTAAGAGCGAGACGCTCCAAGCATAGCACATAACGCATGAAGTGATAAAAATATAGTGAAACAAGGGACGAACTGATAATTGTTGATGAAGAAGGGGATGCATGTGGGCATCCCCAAGCTTAGACACTTGAGTCTCCTTAAATATTTATTGGGGATGCATGGGGGCATCCCTAAGCTTGAGCGCTTGACTCTCCACGATCTTCTTTCATCATCTTCCATCGCACACTTGAAAACTCCCGTCATACACAACTCATCATAAGCTGATTAGAGAAGTTAGTACATAATTAAAATAATTTTTCCCTTACTGTAAATAAAGATATTCTTGAAGAGATACTATTTCTCAAGATTTCCAAAAAGGTTTTTCAAAGAAAAAGCAAGCTTAAGGTTTGCAAAAGTTAGGAGAGACAACACGTGGCAGAATTTGTAATAAACAGAACATCAGGTAGTAAAGAATTTTTTAGGGATACTTCTGCAACTGAAATAAAAAAAATCAGAAGATATGAAAGTTCCGTGATTTTATAGAGCACGCTGTGTAAAAAATTCAGCTCAAAAAGATGAACTGGGATTTTTCTATTATTTTTCCCGTCACGAGGACAGAATCTGTTTTCTGGACAACATGTCACAACTTTCACTTCCCTTGTCGTATGAGGCTATAAATGGCACAAAGCTTGAAAAGTAAAGATACAATGATGTTGCTACAGTAGTAAAAATCATCAAGGCCACTAAGAACATAATAAAAACAAAAAGTAAAACCTAGATTCTTTGCGGGTTGGTCCATTATCCAGGCTTAAAGCAAAAGATCAAGTCTTATCAAGAAAATAAGTAGCCCGTGTGACGGACTCAAAAGGCAACTTAATCTTTTTCCTAGGGAAATGTTCCATCCCTTTCTTTAGAGGGAATTGGAATTTGATATTCCCCTCTTTCATATCAATAACAGCACCCACGGTGCGTAGAAAAGGGCGTCCCAAAATAATCGGACAAGAGGGCTCACGCTCAATGTCCATAATAGTAAAATCAACGGGAACATAATTGTCATTGACAATGATAAGAACATCGTCGATCTTCCCCAAAGGTTTCTTTATGGAAGAATCGACAAGACGAACACAAAAAGAACAAGGATCAAAAGGTTTCAATTCAAGCATATCATACATTCTTTTGGGAATAACGGAGGTACTAGCTCCAACATCACAAAGAGCAAAGCAAGAGAAGTTATTTAATTTGATTTTTATCATAGGATCCCAACCATCTTCTAGCTTCCTAGGTATGGAGGCTTCTAGTCTAAGCTTCTCCTCCCTAACTTTGATTAGAGCATTGGTGATATGCTCTATGAAGGCAAGATTAAGTGTGCTAGTGTGGGGGTCTCTAGACATTTTGTGTAGGAAACCAATAACTTCAGGTAAGGTGCAGTTGTCAAAGTCTAGATCACTACTATCTATCAAGGAGGTAGTGACATCATTTAGGCTCACTTGTTTGAAAGCCTCTATGTTCATAGAGGTTTCTTCATCTATGGTTGAGGTGGTAGCATCACCATTGATAGGTCCAGGGGGACTAGGGGTGTGATGGGTGCTAACAGTTTGTACATCCTCAACAACTTGGATAGTAGCTACTGTGTGGTAGGTAGGAAGGCTCTTAACTCTCTCCTCTTCCTCATTTTCTCTAGCCCATCTCTCTTTAAGTTTTCCCAACATCCTAATGTTTTCATTAATTTATACTTGGATATCATTCATAGGAGTGGTCTTCCTCTCCTAGGGGGGAGGAGTTCTAATCTTAAGCATCTCAACGTCATGGGCTATGTTGTCTACCTTCGAAGAGAGGATATCTAATTTGTCTAATTTCTCTTCTAATCTCTTGTTGAAGGCTTTTTGGGTAGTGATAAAGTCTTTAAGCATAATCTCTAGTTCAGAAGTGGGGTTCTTGTTGCTAGGATAAGTGTTGTTGTTCCCATAAGTGGATGGAAACGGCCTAGGATTACTAGCAAAGTTTCCCCTATAAGCATTATTATTGAAGTTGTTTCTAGAGATAAAGTTCACATCTACTTGTTCTTGAGCAACCAAAGAATTCAAAGGAACATCCTAAGGACCAATAGGAGCTTGCTTGGTAAGTAGAGACATGAACAAGTCAACCTTTTCATTAAGAGAGGAGATCTCCTCGACATAATTTTCCTTCTTACCAGTTGGAGATCGTTCGGTGTGCCACTGAGAGTAGTTCAACATCATCTCATCAAGTAGCTTCGTGGCAGCACCAAGTGTGGTTGACATGAAAGTTCCTCCCGCGACCGAGTCTAACAGATTCCGCGAGGTAAAGTTTAAGCCTGCATAAAAGGTCTGGATAACCATCCAAGTAGTCAAACCATGTGTAGGGCAGTTCTTAACAAGAGATTTCATTCGTTCCCAAGCTTGGGCAACGTGTTCATTATCCAATTTCCTAAAATTCATAATATTACTTCTTAACTGGATAATTCTAGCAGGGGGATAGTACTTCCCAATAAAAGCATCCTTACACTTTTCCCAAGAATCGATACTATTCTTAGGTAGAGATTGCAGCCACTCCTTGGCTCTTCCTGTCAAGGAGAAAGGAAAATGCTTCAGCTTGACGATGTCTCCATCTACTTCCTTGTACTTTTGCATATCACAAAGCTCAAAAAAATTATTCAAGTGCAAGGCAGCATCCTATCCAGCACCTGAGAATTGATCTTTCATAACAAGATTAAGCAAAGCAGTATAATTTCATAAGAAGGTGCTAAAGTGGCAGGTGGAGAAATAGGAGTGCAGATAAAGTCACTGATGTTGTGACTAGTGAAGTCACACAACTTGGTGTTTTCATTGGAAACCATAGTAGCAGCAGGTATTTTTGGTATTTTTGATAAGGGACACAAAAGTAAAAACTGATAGATAAACTCGCAAGACTAAAAAGCAAAGATAAAAGATAGTGTGCAACTCCCCTATCTTGTAGATTGGAGTCCCCGGGAATGGCGCCAGAAATTAGCTTGATACAGTGAGGATAGTTCTCACTCCTCGTTGGTTACCCCAAGTGGAAGGTGAGATGTAGCGTAGCAGCAAATTTCCATCGGTGAAGATACCAAGGTTATCGAACCAGTAGGACTCCAAGAGACACAAGTAAGTGACAAAGGCGCCAGAAATTACTTCGGGCTAGGTAGTTGACGTGGACCTGCACGCATCAACAAATAACTTTGCTCCCAACGAGTACAGAGGAGTTGTCAATTCCTCCGGCCTTGCTTTTTACAAAGGATCAACGCAAGAGATAATAATAGTGGCAACTGAAAGTAAGGACTGAAAGTAAAATGATGATGTAAACAATGGTGTGAATATGGACCGGGGTCCTGTGATGTTCACTAGTGATGTCTCTCTCCCAAAAGACGATAAAAGTGCTAGCGAGGTAAACAAATCACAGTTGGGCAATTGCCAGGATTATAAACGCACTGCAATGCTAATTATGCTACAAAAGAAAGGAAGAGGCTCAAAAGCAATGGGCATTACGACAAAGTAAGTAGAACGAAATCCAACTGCATCTACTACGAATCATCCACCTTGAGATATCTTATCTAGAACATATCGCTGGTATTAAGTTGCGAATCCCACCCAAAGTGTAAACTCAAAGCAACGGACAACTGCATTAAAAGAACTATGTGTAAAGTAAACAATCCTTGCACCCCCAAGTACAAGCACCATTGTTTTATCCCTGGTGGCAACAACACATCCCCTAGTCTCATATTTCTGTCACTCAAGCTAGATATCAAGGGGCTGAACCCACAATCAAGCATAACGCTCCCTCTTGGAGTTGCAACAAATCACTTGGCCAAAGTAAAATACGGCAACAGAGAACATGCAAGAATTTACTAAAGAACACAAATATAAAAGAGAACCAAATATATTACTCATCACAATCTGAACATAATCTCATAATCCATCAGATCCCAACAAACTCAGCATAGCAACATAGAAAACTACAAAAGTGCCTCGATCATGTGAGGCAGCTCACGAGGTCTCGAAAGTGGAAACACAAAGAGGGGAGAGTTACATCACATAGCTACTGATCACGGACCCATGGTCCAAGGGGGAATACTCACGGCACATACGGGAGGCGTCCATGGCTATGGATGGTCTCCCGGAGGGGATTCCTCCTTCCGGCAGGGTGCCGGGGAAGCTTCTCCTGGCAGCCCCGATCTTGAAACAGCGGCGGCGGCGGTGGAACGGAGAGGAGAACGGGAATTCCAGATCGATATTAGTGGTTTCCGTCATGGGGGGTAAATATAGGCGAAGGGGGGCACCCAGGGGGGCCACCAGGAAGCCAGGAGGCCTCCTGGCGCGGCCTAGGGTGGGGCTGCGCCAGGGACCCTCTTGGGCCCCCGGTGGTGGCTCTCCTTCCATATCTTGGTTATTCCGGAAGCTTCTGTGACGCTGATTTTTTATATAATTTTTCCGGGATTTATTGGGCACTTTTAATGGCCGGAAAACCTGAAATACAAAAACAACAGAAAAACAGGAACTGGCAACTGGGTGCACTGAGTTAATAGGTTAGTCCAAATATGATAAAAAAAGTGTATGAAAGTTCAATCAAAACATGGCAAAGTCACACAAAACATGCATGGAGCAAGCAGAAATTATAGATACGTTTGGGACATATCGCCAATCTTCATGGTTCTTGGCAATCTTGCCCATTAATTCTTTAGCATCGGCTGGCCTTCTTTCCCTGAAAACACAACCAGCATAACTATCCAGATAGGACCTGGATTCATCGGTTAGACCAGCATAAATATATCAAGTAACTCATTCTTTGGGACTGCATATCCTAGTCTAGCCTTGATTAAGTCACAATACCCCCCCCCCCCAAGCTTTAGGGAGGTGATCATCCTGTAACTTTTTAAAGTTATAGATTCTTTGCAAAGCAGCATGTTGCATATGAGCAGGAAAATATTTATCAATGAAAAAATTGTACTAAGTCCTGAGGACTCTCAATGGGACCATAGGGTAGTGCATCATACCAAGATTTAGCGTCTCCCTTCAAAGAAAAAGGAAAAAAGCTTGGCCACATAGAAGTTTCATATCTTCTCATCAGTAGTAAATAGGTCACCTAACTCAGCAAGTTTTGTTAGGTGTGCTATAGCATCATCATTTTCTCTGCCATAAAAAGGGCCAGCCTCGACTGTATATATAAGTGAAAGATCAACAGATAAATCATAATCAGGATCAGTGATGCATATAGGAGATATGGCAAGTTTAAGATCAGGAATATTCTTGTTCTTCATGGAGTGCTTTTTGAGCAACTCCTTAACAGCTCCAGGGTCAGAGTCGGCACACTCTCTGAGTTCCCTGCAAATATCATCATCCAAAATAATATAATCATCATCAAGGATTCTCTCCTTGAGTTCATCCAGGTCTGGGTAACCAAAGGTTTTGCAAGTAGGAATATAGGTAGCAGGTATCTCAGTCTCGGGCTCTGCTGCAGCCTTAGCAGTCTCAGTTTCAATATAGTGACCAAGAAAATTGTCATCATCAAGAGTAGTGGAAGCATCATCAAAAGTATCGGACATAGTAACAGACTCAGTAGAAGTAGCATGTGGTGGTAGTGGTGAAGCAAACTTACTTATAACGGAAGGTGAATCAAGCGTAGCACTGATACTCAGAATGGTACCTTTTCTTGTAGTGGATGGTAGGATCGGAACCTTGGGATCTCCTTTCTTACCCATAGCGGACGAAGTGTGGCAGGCAGGATACTTCAAGTAGACTTGTAAATATTGCTATGGTCCCCGGCATTGGCGCCAGAAAACAGTACTTGATGACCCTCAACTGTAGGGGATTGACTGTAGTGTTCTCGCGGGTAAGTTAACCCAATTTATTGATTCGACACAAGGGGACACAAAGAGTATTTATAAGATTTGATAGTTGAGTTGTCAATTCAACCGCACCAGAAATATGCTTTCTTGCAAAAAAGTATTAATAGCAACTTTGATATGATAGCGATAGTGAAACAACAAAAAGTAGCAACTAGTGACCAACAGGATTAAAAATACTTTAGGCTAGGGAGATGGATGGTTGGGCGCTGCATGAATAAGAATGAACATGTAATAGATTCTAACACGGGGCAAGGCACACAGAAAAGTAATGCTCATCTAGGCAAATATCAAACACTAGACATGTATCCCGTAGATAGTTGTGCGTGCTTGCAATAAGAACTTGCACAACATCTTTTGTCCTACCATCCCGCTACGAACGGGGCCAAAAGGAACTTATGGAGATTAAGGTTCTCCTATAAAAGAGCAGCGGAACAAAGCAATAAACTCAATGGATACATGAAATCCTCAAATTATGGACCATCCCCTTTGGTGTCCCAAGCTGTCACTTTTGGGATCGCCGGTTCCGGACCATAATAGGTGCATACAACTCATAGATAGGATCTTGAACATAGATAAACTCATGAAAACAGAAGTGGTTCAGATCTGAAAACATGGCACTCGGGCCCAAAGTGACAATCATTGAGAGAAACAAGTTGTATCAAAGATGATAAACACCAAAGTAGATGATAGGCAACATGCCCCCAACAATCTGACGAACTATTACATGATCAATCTCATCCAATCCTACCATCCCCTTTGCGTACAGTAGGGAATTACTCACACATGTGAAGTGAAGTCATGGAGGAAGGATGGAGTGGTGATGTTTATGACGATGGCGACGATCTCCCCTCTCCGGAAGCCAAATCAGCCTCCAGATTAGCCCTCTCGAGGAAGAACAGAGGTTGGCGGCGGCTCCGCGACAGGTTCTGGAAAATTGACTTCTGTTTTGGAGTTTTTCCGTCACGGAAATAAATAGCAGACGAAGTAGGGCACCAGGGGAGGGGGGAGTCGCCCAGGCGGCCACCCGGCGCGGCCCCGCCCCTGGCCACGCCCACAGGGCGCCTGGGGCCCCCCTGGATGCCCTCTGGGCCCCCTTCTGGCTTCGGGCTCCTTCGGGTGCGTGGATTTTCTGGTGTTTTTCTGATAATTTTCTGCGATGTCTAAAAATCCATTTTCCTACGCACAATAAAACCATACAGGCAGCTCTGCTGAAAACAGCGTCAGTCCGGGTTAGTTTAGCTCAAATATTGCAAGAATGAGGGCAAAACAACAACAAAAGTGTTTGGAAAAGTAGATACGTTTGAGACGTATCTATGGGGTCGCCAACGAGGAAGACTATGACCAATACGGCAACCCAATGAGGGAAGATAAAGATGACGATGAAGCATACGTGAAAACAAGAATAAATTCTACATTACCTAAGAAATATCGTACTCCATCGCTTTGGAAAAGTCACAAGGAGGGGCTAAATTACTCGGCAACGAACAAGAAAAGGAAGAAGCTCAATGTGAAACGTCGTCAACGCAGCTGATCGTAAACCATCATTTATATATATGTATCTATTTTGTGTATGCACTTAAGTAACCGTTATCGGTCAACTGATATGTTACCACAACATGCATGGTTCCGATGATATTCACGCAGTGTGGGAGAGGGAGACGCCGTCGTCGTGAGAAAAACAAAAAAAACAAAAACAAAAGAGAGAAAGTAATACAAAAGAAAAAGAAAAGTAAACAAAAAGAAAAGGAACTAATAAAAGAAAAGAAAACTAAAAACTAGAAAAGGAAAATAATAAAAAGAAAAGAAACGTAGCAGTAGCGCTTGGTTGGTAACCATCGCTATAGCTAAGTTATTTATAGCGCTGGATAGGGGACAAGTGCTACTCCTATTTGTATTTTAGAAATAAAAAAATAAAATTAGAATATTTAGCAGTAGCGTTGGTTTGGAAACCAACGCTAACTTAGCTATAGTGGTGGTTCCTAACCCAGCGCTACTGTTATTTTGAGTTAACCACCACCCACGTGGGCTCAAAATTTTCCAAGTCCCATTCCCCCCCCCCACCCCACTCTCCCACCTCCTCTCTCCTGTCGTCGTCCGCGCCGCCTTCGTCACCCTGCCCGCCGGCCGTCGCCCCTCGACCCGGAGCTCGACGCCGGCCTGAGCCCCTGCCCTCCCTCAGCCTCAACGCCGGCCTCCTCCTCCTCCATGTCCGCACTACTCCGACCTCCTCCTCCGCGCCGCCGCCGCTCCGACCTCCTCCTCGTCCTCTCTGGTCTCCTCCTCCTCCTCGTCGTCCACTCCGGCCTCCTCCTCAGGTACTTCCGCCCCCTTCCCCCACCTCCTCCTCGTTTCTTTTTTTTAGAAATGAAATTAGGTTTTCAATTTAGGTTTCAATTAGGTAGGACAAATTTAGAAAATGCAGTAGCTAACTAGTAGAAAATTTAAGGGGAAATTTAGAAAATTTTAGGGCAAATTTAGCAAAGTTAGCAATTTTTTAGCAAGTTAGCAAAGGTAACAAATTTGGGCAGTAGCTAATTAGGGCAGTAGCTAATTAACAATTTTTGTTTTTTGTTTATTTAGTAAGTTAGAAATTTTTATAAGTCAATTTGATCCACTCCTTTTCGATATTTTGAGCACGCATGCAATGGATGAGCGTAAGAACGAGAGTTGCCACTTAGGATGGCAAAGAGAGAATATGGTGGAGGAGGAAGGCAAAAATGGTGAGAAAGGCTCACATCAATGAGGACAATCATAGGCGAGAAGGCCAAATGATAGATATGATGTGACGAGTAGGGATTGCCATGCAACGGATGCACCTATGAGCTAAAAAGCTCTCCAATGGAACTAGTGGGGGTGCATCTAACTTGCTCGCTCATGAACCTAGAGCTCTTTTGAGGAGGCTCATCCTTGGAATATGCAAGCCAAGTTCTATTGTGTGAAGGTCCCCACATAGCTATATGCATGAATGATCATCTCTATGGAGTACAAGGATAAGAGGGAGTACCAGTGTGGATCTTTCAAAAGGATAGTAGTGTTGCCCCTTTCTCTCTTTTTATTTTCTTTTTCTCCCTTTTCTATTTTTTTGTATTTTTTTGGTCGCCTCAATGGCTCTTTCTATTTAACTCTCATTTTTCCTCTTTGGGCTCTTTTATTTTGTATACTTTGGGATATTTTCCTCACTTAAGGGCAACACTCTAATTTACAAGAGGGTATAGAAGATCTTTCACACTTTACAAGGTACTCAAATCATAAACAAGATGTATCTATAATGATGTATCCAATGTATGTCGCTGCCAGTGTAGCAGGAACATGTATGACATGAAGATCAAGTCATGAAGAGGTGGATGTTGCATGGAAATATATCTCGGAAAGGCTATGGAAATGCCTTGATAGGTAGGTATGGTGGCTGTTTTGAGAAAAGATATAAGGAGGTTTATGATGACAGAGCGTATCATGCCAAGGGTTTGGATGTACCGGCGAAGGTGGACACCAACTCTCGGAGTGAGAAGAAGGCAATGCACGGCACGGGAGAGGCTAGCAAAATATGGGAAGGTGGAAGTGTCAACTTTCAATACTTACATTAGTCCGAAGAACTCATGCACTTATTATCGGTAACTCTCAATCTAAAAAGGAGGTTCACAAAGAGACAAGTACCCCGAGGAGGAGTGTATGGGGGTTTGGTTATCCTTGCGCATCCTCGACTCATGGTACGTGAGTATACTCTAATATTCGATCCCTCCAAAGATTAGTGATCCATCTAGTAGCTAGAGTTCTCAACTGGTTTTGTAGGTTTTGAAAATACACACGGATTTCCCAAATACGACATCTATCACTAATAGGTTAGAGCTCTTGACACCAAAAGTTCAAACATTACTCACATCAGTACCTCAAAACTATTGCAAGTTACTACTAAAATTAAATAGCAACCTCAATTACCTACTCTCAAGACAAGACACAACTCAGTGCAACAACCAACTCTCTTAACAAGATAAAAATGAAAACTAAAGAGAGTTCCAGCAACAAACTAAGCAAAATCCAAGACTCTTGCTAAAGACAAACTAAGACTAAAACTAAACATGGCAGTAGCTACGAAAAGATAAAGAACACACAACAGTAATAAGATAGGCATGAAGAATCCTATGATGTGTTCTAGATTTTGAAAGTGGAGCGTGTTTCTCTCCCACACAAAGTAATACGGGGTCTAACTTGTTATGAACAGCAATCAAAGCTAAGGAAAACTAAAAATAAAACCTAAGAGCGACACGCTCCAAGCATAACACATAACGCATGAAGTGATAAAAATATAGTGAGACGAAGGACGAACTGATGATTGTTGATGGAGAAGGGGATGCACGGGGGCATCCCCAAGATTAGACGCTTGAGTCTCCTTGAATATTTATTGGGGATGCATGGGGCATCCCCAAGCTTGAGCGCTTGACACTCCCGAATCTTCTTTCATCATCTTCCATCGCACACTTGAAAACTCCCTTCATACATAACTCATCATAAGATGATTAGAGAGGTTAGTACCCTTAACAAATAATTTTCCCCACATAGATATAAAGATATTCTTAAAGATCTACTGTTTCTCAAGATTGCCGAAAGGTTTTTTCAAATAAAAATGAAGCTTAAAGTTTGCAAAAGTTAGGAGAGACAATGTGTGGCAGAATCTGTGAAAAACAGAACAACAGGTAGTAAAGAATTTTTTAGGGGTACATATGTAACTCAAATAAAAAAACTCAAAACATAAGAAAGTTCCGTGATTGTATAGAGCACTATGTGTAAATATTTCAGATCAAAAAGATGAACTGGTGATTTGATCTGATTTTTCCCGTCACTAGGACAGAATCTGTTTTCTGGTCAGCATGTCACAACTTTCACTTCCCTTGTCATATGAGGCTATAACTTGGCACAAATCTTGAAAATAAAGATACAATGATGTTGCTACAGTAGTACCAATCATCAAGACCACTAAAAACAGAAGTAAAAACATCTTGGGTTGCCTCCCAACAAGCGATTTCTTTTACGCCTTTAAGCTAGGCATAAGGCAAAAGAAGAATCAAGTTTTATCAAGAGAAAGAGAATAGCTAGCGCGTGTAACGGACTCAAAAGGTAACTTGATTTTCTTTCTAGAGAAGTGTTCCATCCCCTTTTTGAGAGGGAATTGAAATTTTATATTCCCCTCTTTCATGTCAATGATAGCACCAACGATGCGGAGAAAAGGACGTCCGAAAATAATTGGACATAAAGGTTCACACTCTATATCCATAATAATAAAATCAACGGGAACATAGTTGTCATTGACAATGATAAGAACATCGTCGATCTTTCCCAAAGGTTTCTTTACAGAAGAGTCGACAAGATGAACACCAAAAGAACAAAAATCAAAAGGTTTCAATTCAAACATATCATACATTCTTTTGGGCGTGACGGAGGTACTAGCTCCAACGTCACATAAAGCATAGCAAGAGAAGTTATTTAATTTAATTTTGATCATAGGGTCCCAACCATCATCTAGCTTCCTAGGTATGGAGGCTTCTATCCTAAGCTTCTCCTCGCTAGCTTTGATGAGAGCATTTGTGATCTGCTCCGTGAAGGCAAGATTAAGTGTGGTAGTGTGGGGGTCTCTAGACATTTTGTGTAGTAAGCTAATAACTTCTAAGAGGGTGCAACTATCAAAATCAATATCACTACCATTAAAAGGTGGTAGTAGTGTCATCTAGGCTCACTTGTTTGAAACCCTATATGTTCATAGGGGTTTCTTCTTCTATAGTTGAGGTATTAGCATCACCGTTAATAGGTCCAATGGGACCAGGAGTGCGTTGGGTGCTAATAGTTTCGGTGTCCTCAACAATTTGGATAGTGGCAACTGTGTGGTGTGTAGGAAGGCTCTTAATTCTATCCTCTTCCTCTTTTTCTCTAGCCTATCTTTCTTTAAGTTTAGCCATCATCTTAATATTTTCATTAATTTGTCATTGGATAGCATTAATAGGAGTGGCCTTGCTCTCCTCAAGGGGAGATGTTCTAATTTTTAACATCTCAACATCAAGGGCTAAGCTCTCTACCTTGAAACAAAGATTATCTAATTTAGCTAGCTTTTCTTCCACATTCTTGTTGAAAGCTTTTTGGGTAGTGATAAAGTCTCTAAGCATATTTTCTAATTCAGAAGTGGGGTTCTTGTTGCTAGGGTAAGTGTTGTTGTTCCCATAAGTGGATGGAAACTGTCTAGGATTACTAGAAAAGTTGCCCCTATAAGCATTATTATTAAAGTTGTTTCTAGCAATGAAGTTCACATCTACTTGTTCTTGAGCAACCGAAGGATTTAAAGGAACATCATGAGGATCAATAGAGGGTTGCTTGGTAAGTAGAGACATAATTAAGTCAAGTTTATCATTTAGGGAGGTAATTTCCTCGACAGAATTTACCTTCCTACCTGTTGGAGCGCGTTCGGTGTGCCATTGGGAATAGTTGGTCATCATCTCATCGAGGAGTTTTGTGGCAGCACCGAGTGTAGTTGACATAAAGGTTCCTCCCGCGGCCGAATCTAATAGGTTCTGCGAGGTAAAGTTCAAGCCTGCATAAAAATTCTGGATAACCATCCAGGTAGTCAAACCATGTGTAGGGCATTTCTTAATAAGACATTTCATACGTTCCCAAGCTTGGCAACGTGTTCATTATCCAATTGCCTAAAATTCATAATGTTACACCTCAATTGCATAATTTTAGCAGGTGGGTAGTACTTCCCAATAAAAGAATCTTTGCACTTATCCCAAGAATCTATGCTATTCCTAGGAAAAGATTGAAACCACATTTTAGCTTCTCCTCTCAGAGAGAAAGGAAAAAGCTTGAGTTTAACAACATCACTTCTACTTCTTTATACTTTTGCATATCACATAATTCAACAAAATTATTCAAGTGTAAAGCAGCATCATCTCCAGCACCAGAGAATTGATCTCTCATAACAAGGTTTAGTAAAGCAGGTTTAATTTCATAAGAGGTAGCTGAAGTGGCAGGTGTGGCAATAGGAGTGAAGATAAAGTCTTTGTTGTTGTGACTGGTGAAGTCACACAACTTGATGTTTTCAGTGGAACCCATAGTAGCAGCAAGTGTGGCAGATTTTTTTGTAATTTTCGATATAAGACACAAAGATAAAAACAGAAAGGTAAACTAACAAGACTAAAAATTAAAGGTAAAAGGTAGTGGGCAACTCCCCTATCTTATCTCTCGGATTCCCTGGCAACGGCGCCAGAAATTTGCTTGATGGCGTGGAAGTGATAATAGCTTCTCGCCCTTTGTTGGTTTCCTAAGTGGAAGGTGAGATGTAGGATAGCAGCATATTTCCCCTATGTAGAGGATAGGGTTTGTCTCCCGTAGGACTCCGGCGATGATAAGTAGGTGTCAGCGGCGCACCTGACGCGGACCTGCACACAACACAATTAACTTTTCTCCCAACGAAGTTCAGAGAGGTTGTCAATCCCTCTGGTCTTGTTGTATACAAATGATCAAACACAAGAGATAATGATAATGATAATGATAGCAACTGAAAGTAAATACTGAAAAGTAAATAGGCTTGTAAACAGTGATGAGAATATGGATCGGGGTCCCGTGATGTTCACTAGTGATGTCTCTCTCCCAAAAGACGATAAAACTGCTATGCGAGGTAAACAAATTATAGATGGTCAATTGACAGGATTATAAACGCACCGCAATGCTAACTATGCTACAAAAGAAAGGAAGAGGCTCATAAGCACGGCCAGTACGCCAAAATAAGTAGACCGAAATCCATCTGCATCTACTACTAATCATCCACCTTGAGATATCTATCCAGAACATCTCGCCGGTATTAAGTTGCGAGCCCCACCTTTGCGTAAAGTAAACAATCCTTGCAACCGCGGTTACAAGCACCGTTGTTTTCCCCCTTGTGGCCACAACACATCCCATAGACTCATGTTTCTGTCACTCAAGCGTGTCATTAGGGGACATGTACCCACAATCGAGCATAACGTTCCTGATGACCCACAACGTAAGGATCTGTTGCAGCGTTTTCGATAAGTAAGAGTGTCGAACCCAAAGAGGAGCGAAAGGTATTGATAGGTGATTGTGGACAAGGAATAACTGCAAGCACTAAAAGATAACTTTTTAGGGGTTTTCGATATAAGCAACGATAAAGTAAAAGCAAGCAAAGTAAATATTGCTGAGGAGCAGCAAGTGGCCCAATCCTTTTGAGCAAAGGATAAGCCTGGCAACTGAACTTATAAAGACTAAAGAGTTCTTGGGGACACATGGAGAGGTAGTCACGTGCTTTCGCCATACTCCGTATCGATAACAAGTGTTGTGCTGATAAGTGTTGAGTGGGTGGATCTAAGCTAGCACACCTTCTAGACTAAGATAAGTGCAATCTTATGATTAAACATCTTGCAAGCATCCGCAAATACAAGATAGAAATTAAGGCAAAGCCTAACCACAGCAATAAGATCAAGGATCCATTATTCCCTTGTGCAAAAGTGTGCAAACTGGGGTTCAGGTTTTTTTCACTCCGGCAACCCACCATAAGCATTCTTTATACACAATGTATCCCCCTAGGTCCTTAATAAGGCGAAGTGTTGAGTGTTCGACTCACACAACACCACTAGGAAAATAACAACACAACTAAAATATCAAACAACACAAATTACTTCAACATCATATGACTACTAACAACTAGACTTCTCCCATGTCCTCAAGAACTAAAGTAACTACTCACAAGACATAAAAGAGATCATGATCAGAGGTGATAAATATATGATAAACAATCTGGACATAATGATATTTCTCCAACAAAACTCAATAGCATTCACCACAAAGTAGTAATCAACACCGATAGAGTAGAGAGGATAGATAGTACGGATTACAACACAAGATAAACTTGTGAGGTGAGATTGGATGGTGGTGGAGATGGTGCTGATGTTGGGGATGATGTTGATGATGATCTCGTTGATGCCCGTGACGATGGTGATGACGATGGCGATGATCTCCCCTTCTGGGAGGTGATCTCCTCGGCGGAATCTGCCCACCGGAGAGCCCTTTTCTTCTCTGTAGTTTTCTGCCACGGAGCAGCGGTGGAACTCCATAAAGGCTTCTCTTTTTAGGTTTTCGCGTAACGAGGAGTATATAGGCCAGAGGGGGAGCCGGGAGTGGCCCCATGGCTCCAGGCGCCCTCCCGGCGCGGCCAGGGGTGGGGCCGCGCCAGGTGGCCGCCTGGGGCTCCTGTGGCCCCCCTCTGCATCCTCTTCGGCGTGTCTTCGTTAATCTTCTGGAAAATACTCCCCGTCGATTTTCAGGTAATTTGGAGGTATTCTTCTTCAGCAACTCAGCGTCCACTTTTTACCACTGAATCCTGCGGCTGCTGCTTCGGCACCAGAAAGTTGCAAACTGTGTAAAATAAGCCAAAACAACATAAGAACATCATCGTAATATGAAATATATCAATGAATAAGGATGAATTAAGATATAAAATAGTGATGCATTTTGGATGTATCAACTCCCCCAAGTTTAGACCTCGCTTGTCCCCAAGCAAAAGCTGAGCTCGGTAAACCTGTCCACAAGTTTAGAGAGTGAAGTGTCGATAAATAGAATACGGACAAGAAGCATCGTGATATCTTCACCAAACTCAAACACCCTCAACAACAATCTTCAACTCATAAAGCCCTTATGAAAGAGTAACAACAATTATAAACAAAAGTAGGTCTAAGGAAACTCATCAAATCATGGCAAACAAGTCCTTTGGTTAAGGAACAACTAATAGCTTTTACCTTTGCTCTTTCTCTTTATATTTTGAAGAGACAATTTGGAACTTTTTGAAAGAACAAGCTATTAGTCATGAAGTGCAAATGCTAACACAAAGGAAGATGTTTTCTTGGAAAATGCTTTTGCAAACAACTTACTTATCAAAAGATAATGTCAACAATGATATGGCATGGAAAAACTTCAATGCATCATTATATGGATGAATCCTCATCAGCATCAAGTGTCGGTTCTCTTTGGGAAAAGAGGAAGTAGGGAAAACTGACTCAACATAAAAGTAAAGGAAAAAGCCTTGTTAAAGGCAAGCAGGGAAAACTCAAGTGCTATCCTTAAATCAAACAGAATGAAAACAAGTTTTTGAGAGGTGCATGATTTGTCAACGAATGCTAATAGAAAAATCAATTACTTCTCATATTGGACAAGTTTCGAGGAACGACTCCCACACGGGGACGATCACATCCCCGCAATCTCCTTTGTTTATCACTGCCAAAGTTTTCTGATTTCTCATGAACAAAGCGTGAAGGAGGGTTTTTTTGTTGTATTATCTTTTGTGAGCTGGGCGCACTCATGCCAGTTCCTCCTCGTATTAGGGGTTTGTATATTAGACATGCAATCCCGGGGTAAAACTTGTCCAACTTAAGAAGATTATGAATTAACTACTACTTCCTCATGGGCTAAAACAGGGGCACAAAATAGAGGATTTTGAACATTTAAGGATAACACAAAAATTATATGCTTTAGGAGTGGTAGTGGAATACGACGAATAGGAAGGTATGGTGGACTTATATGGGAGATACTGGTTTCAGGGTATGGATGCACAAGCAGAATTCTGCTTAGTACAGAGGTTTGGCTAGCAAAGGCTTTGAGAGAACAGAAAATTGATGATGACTTGGATGCAAAGCAATATAAAGCATAAACATTAAAACAAGCATAGCACATCAAGTTGTCTTCCTTGTCAACATAACACTACAAGCATAATAACAAAGAGGGTTTTGGCTACGTCGCTACTTTGAGAAAAATAACATGCTTCTTGTTATGACCAAAGATATGTTTGCCAAGATTAAATAAAGTTTTCAAAGCCATACCTGATATAAGGCCAATACTCCCCATAAGAATCATCATAAGGTCGATTGCGTGAAGATAATACCAAGTGCAGCGAAGGGATCAATAGACTTCTCATTAATATTCCATCATAGACGACTCCATACTCACGGATACATAATTCTCCAAAAAGGAGTGATAGACCTCAAAGCAAACACCTATTTAATAAGATAACTTCCCTAGACATGATACGACTCTACTTGACTCTAAAAGACAAAGATAAAGATAAAGATACCGGGCACTCCCCCAAGCTTGGAACAAGCTAAGGGGATGCCATTACCCAAGTATATTTACTCCTAATTCTTGTTCTTGTTCAGGTCCCTTATTATACGTCAAAGGGTTTGGTTTTCAGCTTCCAAGATTTCCACTTGCACTTTTAGTACACGGAAATCTTCACAGAGTTGGTTGGTGATGCGGTAGGCCTCGGAGATGGTGGAAAGCGTGCGCTGATCTTCAAGCGAAATGGAGGGCCCTGGAAGGTTAAGAGAAAGATCATATTGAGGTTGGACAGATCCCACCATGATGGGATTGCTTGCACCTCCTTGTTGTTGGGCAGTGATAGTCTTGACTTCCTCTCTCACGGAGCGCTCCATCTCCGCTTGTCTTGCGGCAATTTCTTCTTCGGTGGCCCAATCGACGTGCTTCCCTTGATTAAGATCCTTCTAGACTTGACGTAGACGCCATCCCAAGAAGTTCTCTCCGCTCGAGCCACAAGAAGACATCTCTACTACTCAACTTTTAGCCCTGGCAGAAACATCTCGAAAAGAAAAGACACAAAATCGCGAGATACGCTGCCGGAACAATCCAGGGAAATATATAGCAAAAAAATTTGCACAGAAAGGAAGGTAACGAGCCAAAGAGGGGTCGGAGACGGACTCCGGGGTGCCCAGGCGGCCTCCCGGCGCGGCCAGGGGTGGGGCCACGCCAGGGGGGCACCTGGCCCCCCTGGAGCTAGTCTCCGGCTCCACTTCGGCCTCAAATTTTCTATATTTTGCAAAAACTCGTAATCTGGAACTTTTATGGCGGTTTCACGATGTTTCCTTACCGTAATACATACCTTTCCTTATTCTGCTTTTGCTGGTGTCTGAAACATGGTTGCAACATGTTCTTCATGAGTTGTTGTGTATACCAAACCCAATCAACATTGACAGGATCTCCTGCTATGTAATGGTTAAGTCTTTGCCTATTCACCACTTGAGGTTTGGTGCCTTCAAAATTGTTAATCTTGATTGCACCCGAGCGGTAGACTTCTTCAATATGAAATGGCCCTTCCCACCTAGAAAGTAGTTTACCTGGGGAAAACCTGAAACGGGATCTAAACAACAAAATTTTATCACCAACATTAAATTCACGTTTCAGAATTCTCCTATCGTGCCACTTCTTTACCTTTTCCTTGAACATTTTAGCGATCTCGTAAGCTTCACTTCTCCACTCATCTAGGGAAGTCAAGTTCATGAGACGCTTTTCACCAGCTAATTTCGGGTCAGCGTTAAGCTCTCTAATAGCCCAGAAATCTTTCTGTTCTAATTCTAATGGTAGATGACAAGCCCATGGGGTTTTTGTAAGCAGTTCTATACGCCCACAAAGCATCTCCTAACTTATTTGACCAATCTTTTCTATTTCTATTGACTGTCTTCTGTAGGATCAACTTGATCTCTCTATTGGTGAGCTCAACTTTCCCACTAGTTTGAGGGTGGTACGGTGAAGCAATTCTATGATTGACATCGTACTTGGCTAAAGCTTTTCTATAAGCTCCATGTGTAAAGTGCGAACCCCCATCAGTCATGAGATACCTGGGTACTCCAAACCTAGGAAAAATTACATCCTTAAGCATTTTCAAAGATGCCTGGCGATCAGCACTTTCAGTGGGGATTGCCTCTACCCACTTGGTTACATAATCAACAGCAACTAAAATGTGAGTGTACTTGTGCGAGGAAGGAAAAGGACCCATAAAATCAAAACCTCAGCAATCAAAAGGCTCAATCACTAGAGAGTAATTCATAGGCATCTCATTCCTTCTACTAATATTACCAACTCTCTGACACTTATCACAGGACAAAACATAACTTCTAGCATCCTTAAAGAGAGTAGGCCAATAAAAACCTGATTGAAGAACCTTTTGTGCGGTCCTCTCACCGGCATGATGTCCTCCATATGGACTGTCGTGACATTGTTTGAGAATGTCCTTCTGGTCGTGTTCCGGTATGAATCTTCTCACGATCCCATCTGGACCTTCTTTGAAAAGATGTGGGTCATCCCAAAAGTAATGCCTCAAATCATGAAAGAACTTCTTCCTTTGCTTAAATGTTAAACCTAGAGGCAAAAACTTTGCAACGATAAAGTTAGCATAATCTGCAAACCAAGGATCGGATAGAGATTGTACTTTTACAACATCTAGTTGTTCATCTGGAAAATTGTCGTTGACTGGAATGGGATCATGCGGTATATCTTCCATCCTTGAAAGATTATCCGCCACCGTATTGTCTGCTCCTTTCCTATCGACAATCTGCAAATCAAATTCTTGAACAAGGAGTACCCATCGGATGATCCTTGGTTTGGCATCCTTCTTATCCATAAGATACTTAATGGCAGCATGGTCAGTATGAACAATAATCTTAGAATCAACAATATACTGCTAAACTTATCACAAGCAAACACTACTGCTAAGAATTCCTTCTCAGTAGTAACATAATTCTTTTGAGCACTATCAAGGGTTTTGCTAGCATAATATATAACATTCAACTTCTTATCAACCCACTGCCCTAAAACAGCTCCAACAGCAAAATCACTAGCATCACACATAATTTCAAAAGGTAAATTCCAATCAGGTGGTTGTACTATAGGAGCGGTTATTAAAGCTTTCTTAAGAACTTCGAAGGCTTCCTTACAATCTTCATAAAAAACAAAAGGAACGTCCTTCTGAAGAAGATAAGTGAGGGGTCTTGAAGTCTTAGAAAAGTCTTTATAAATCTTCTATAGAAACCAGCATGACCGAGAAAACTACGAATACCTTTGATGTCCTTTGGGTAGGGCATCCTTTCAATTGCTTCGATCTTGACCCTATCTACCTCAATTCCCTTCTCGGGAAATCTTTTGGCCAAGAACAATTCCCTCGTTAACCATAAAGTGGCACTTCTCCCAGTTAAGCACCAGATTTGTCTCCTCACATCTCTGCAAAACTTTATTAAGGTTGTGGAGACAATGGTCAAAAGAGGTTCCATAGACAGAGAAATCGTCCATGAATACCTCCACAATTTCTTCACAAAAATAATGAAAGATAGCAGACATACACCTTTGAAAAGTAGCAGGGACATTACATAAACCAAAAGGCATACGTGTGTAAGCATAAGTACCATAGGGACAAGTAAAAGTGGTCTTCTCTTGATCAGCAGTGTTATAATGAATTTGAGAGAAGCCAGAATAAACGTCAAGATAACAAAAGTGAGTATTTTTGGATAACCTTTCAAGCATTTGGTCGATGAACGGCAACGGGTAGTGGTCCTTCCTGGTTGCCTTGTTCAGCTTCCTGTAATCAATACACATTCTATATCCAATAATAATTCTCTGAGGTATTAGTTCATTCTTATCATTAGGAACCACAGTTGTACTTCCTTTCTTTGGAACACAATGAACTGGGCTTACCCACTTACTATCAGCTATAGGGTAGATAATACCTGCGGCTAGAAGCTTGAGAATCTCAGTGCTTACAACATCCATCATTTTCGGATTCAACCGTCGTTGATGATCGACAACTGGTTTAGCATCAGGCTCAAGGTTGATGGTATGTTGACAAATAGATGGACTAATCCCCTTAAGGTCATCAAGGGTATAGCCAATTGCACCTTGATGTTTGCGAAGTACTTCCAATAGTCGTTCATCTTCATACCCTGAAAGGTTACAATTGATAATAACATGATATACTTTATTTTCATCTAAGTAAGCATATTTGAGCGTATCAGGAAGAGGTTTAAGATCAAACACTGGATCTTATTTTTGTTTCGATAAAACTCCCAAAGGATCAACTGGAAGGTTGTGCTTTAGGATAGCAGGTTGTCTTAAGAATATTTCGTCCAGCTCATTCCTCTCCTGGATATGGAAATTATTCTCGTGGTCCTCCATATATTGCTGCAAAGAATCATTAGGAGGAATAGCAATGGGAGCAATATATTCAATAATCTTATCATTACTAGGCAAATCAGTACCATGAGGCTGCTTAGAGAATTAGAAAAGTTAAATTCATATGGCACACCATTGAATTCAACAGAAACTTTACCTTTTTTGCAATCTATTATAGCTCCACAAGTTCTGAGAAAAGGTCTACCGAAAATAATAGGACAAAAATTATCCCTTACTGAACCAAGCACTAGAAAGTCGGTAGGATATTTTACCTTTCCGCATAAAAATTCAACGTCTCTCACAATTCCGATAGGAGAGATAGTTGCTCTGTTTGCAAGATGAATAGTAACATCAACTTCTTAAAGTTCACAAGGTGAAATCTCACCCATGATCTCTTGATAAAGTGAATACGGGATAGCACTAGCACTCGATCCCAAATCACATAGCCCATAATAATTGTGATCTCCTATTTTAACAGATACTACTAGAGTACCTGAAATTGGGCCTTTATTCTTGGCTATGACAAGGTTAGTGGAAACAGCACAAAAATTTGTATTGGAATCTAAAGCATCATTAGTAATAAGATCCTTAACCAATGCAACTCGAGGATCGACCTTGATCTGGTCCTCAGGCTCATCAATTCTTCTCTCACTCTTATTCATTATGCCTATCACAAAAGAGTGCTCCCTTATTCTTGCGGGAAAAGGGGGCTTTTCATATATAACTGCAAGCATAATAGGGTCAACAAGATGAATATCAATAGGTGATTCTTTGAAGGGTTTATGATGCTGATCATTTTTCTTCTTAGAAGAGTCAATATGAGAGGCAAGGTCCTTACAAAAATCAATCATCACATGGGAATCAAGACCAATCTTAGAGAAAAAGGTATTAAAATAATCAGTTTTCACATAGCTCTCTATATAATCATGCTCATAATTTATAGTGGGTTCAATACCTTTATCTATTTCCCAATCTTCGGTATTCTTCTGGATCCTTTCAAGGATATCCCATCTTTCTTCAACGCTTTTCGTCTGAAATACCCCACTAGAGGAGGCATCCAACATCTCCTTATCCTAACGAGAAAGTCTAGCATAAGAATTTGTAAGTATAGTTTTATTGGGGAGCTCATGAATAGGACATTTGAGCATTAGGGATTTCAATCTCCCCCAATCTTGAGCAATGATTTCTCCGTCGTGAGACCTAAAGTTATAGATATAATTTCTGTCTCGATGAATTTCATGAAGAGGATAAAACTTGGTATAAAAGAAAGACATAAGCTCTTGCCAATCAAGCAAATGAGAGTTATCGAGAAGCTTATACCAATCTGAAGCTTTATCTGTAAGCGATACGGAGAATAATTTATTCATGACAAACTCCTTTGATACACCTGGAAGCTTAAATAGTGAACATAATTGTGATAAATATAGCAAGTGTTCACTGGGATGTCTGTCTCCCGCATAACGATTAGCCAAAACACAATCGATAATACCAGCCGGTATTTTATAAGGCACAATTTCAGTAGGGGGAGGAACAACCACCACAGATGTGGGGTGTTTCCCCATAAGAAACGATCCAATAGCTAGGTTGTCCATTCGGACAAAGAGCAGCAACAGGAAAGTAAAAAACAACAATATAAAAATTTCCTTACCAGCTTCACTTACCAATAGCCTATGCTCCCCAGCAACGGCGCCAGAAAACGTTACTTGATGACCCACAACGTAAGGGATCTGTTGCAGCGTTTTCGATAAGTAAGAGTGTCGAACCCAACGAGGAGAGAAAGGTATTGATAGGTGATTGTGGACAAGGAATAACTGCAAACACTAAAAGATAACTTTTTAGGGGTTTTTGATATAAGCAACGATAAAGTAAAAGCAAGCAAAGTAAATAGTGCTGAGGAGCAGCAAGTGGCCCAATCCTTTTGAGCAAAGGATAAGCCTGGCAACTGAACTTATAAAGACTAAAGCGTTCCTGAGGACACATGGAGAGGTAGTCACGTGCTTTATCCATACTCCGTATCGATAACAAGTGTTGTGCTGATAAGTGTTGAGTGGGTGGATCTAAGCTAGCACACCCTCTAGACTAAGAGAAGTGCACTCTTATGATTAAACATCTTGCAAGCATCCACAAATACAAGATAGAAATTAAGGCAAAGCCTAACCACATCAATAAGATAAAGGATCCATTATTCCCTTGTGCAAAAGTGTGCAAACTGGGGTTCAGGTTTCTGGCACTCCGGAAACCCACCATAAGCATTCTTTATACACAATGTATCCCCCTAGGTCCTTAATAAGGCGAAATGTTGAGTGTTCGACTCACACAACACCACTAGGAAAATAACAACACAACTTAAATATCAAACAACACAAATTAATTCAACATCATATTACTACTAACAACTAGACTTCTCCCATGTCCTCAAGAACTAAAGTAACTACTCACAAGACATAAAATAGATCATGATCAGAGGTGATAAATATATGATAAACAATCTGGACATAATGATATTTCTCCAACAAAACTCAATAGCATTCACCACAAAGTAGTAATCAACACCGATAGGGTAGAGAGGATAGATAGTACGGATTACAACACAAGATAAACTTGTGAGGTGAGATTGGATGGTGGTGGAGATGGTGCTGATGTTGGGGATGATGTTGATGATGATCTCAATGATGCCCGTGACGATGGTGATGAAGATGGCGATGATCTCCCCTTTCGGCAGGTGATCTCCTCGGCGGAATCTGCCCGCCAGAGAGCCCTTTTCTTCTCTGTAGGTTTCCGCCACAGAGCGGCGGCGGAACTCCGTAAAAGCTTGCCTTTTTAGGTTTTCGCGTAACAAGGAGTATATAGGCCAGAGGGGGAGCCGGGAGTGGCCCAGGGCTCCAGGCGCCCTCCCGGCGCGGCCAGGGGTGGGGCCGCGCCAGGTGGCTGCCTGGGGCTCCTGTGGGCCCCCTCTGGCTCCTCTTCGGCGTGTCTTCGTTAATCTTCTGGAAAATACTCTCTGTCGATTTTCAGGTAATTTGGAGGTATTCTTCTTCAGCAACTCAGCGTCCACTTTTTACCGCTGAATCCTGCGTCTGCTTCTTCGGCACCGGAAAGTTGCAAACTGTGTAAAATAAGACAAAACAACATAAGAACATCATCGTAATATGAAATATATCAATGAATAAGGATGAATTACGATATAAAATAGTGATGCATTTTGGACGTATCAGTTCCCTCTTGGAGTCACTACCTACCACTTGGCCAAAGCAATAAACAGCAACGGAGAGCATGCAAGAATTACTTAGGAACAAAAATATAAGAGATAAAAACCAAATATATTACTCTATCATGATCTGAACATAATCTCATAATCCATCAGATCCCATCAAACTCAGCACAGCAACAGCAGAAGAATTACATAAGTGCCTCGATCATGTAGGGCAGCTCACAAGGTCTAAACCATGAAGAACAAAGAGGGGAGGAGAACATCACATTGCTACTGATCATGGACCCATGGTCCAAAGGAAACTACTCATGACACATCCAGGAAGCGTCCATGGTGGAGGAGAAGCTCCCGGAAGTCGATCCTCCCTACGGCAGGGTGCCAGGAAGGGTCCTGACGGTGGTCCCGATCTTGGAAGCGTGGCGGGGGCGGAACAAAGGCGAGTTTGCGAAATAGGGTTCTTTCTTCGGAGTTTCCCCGTGACGGAGAATAAATAGGCGAAGGGGGCAGCCAGGGGGCCACCAGGGGTCCAGGGCCCGCCGGCGCGGCCAGGCCCCTGGACGCGTCAGGTGGCCGCCTAGGCGTCTGGTGGTGGCCCCATGGCCCTCCTTCGGGGTTCGGGAAGCTTCCGACACGCTGATTTTTTATCTGATTTTTCCCGGATTTGCGGAGCACTTTTTATATGGGGGAAAACGGAAAAAAAAACAGCAGAAAACAGGAACTAGGACTGGGGTGCACTGAGTTAGTAGGTTAGTCCAAATACGATCAAAAGTGTATGAAAGTTTATTAGCAATATCACACAAAAAATGCATGGAACGAGCAGAAATTATCGATACGTTTGAGACGTATCAGACGCGCCCGATTGGGAGAAAATGACAAACCAGGAGCTACATGATAAATTTGCAGGTATGATGACTGAACAGGTGCATGACATCTAGAACAGATTTGCAGAGGCGATTGATGGCGTGGAGAAGATGATCGACACCAAGCTCGACGCCAAGTTTACTGAGTTGATTGCACGTCTACCTCCACAGCCTGCTGCCACTCCGGCACAGTGCACGACGTATTCTGTTTCCGACCGGACAAGCTGCTGGTATTGGTGCTCCTCCTGCTGCTGATGCAGTTGCTGCTGCTTCTGACGTCGGCCATTATGACGACTACGAGGGTGATTACGAGGATGAGGTGGAACATGAAGCGCCCTATGAACAACAAGCTGGACGTCCACGTCCCAACATTCGACAAGGTCGACACCCCCCAAACCCTCAGGTACACGATGATGAACATGTTCCTAAACTGAAACTGCATCTTAAACCTTTTGAGGGTAGATATATTCCTGATGCTTATCTTACTTGGGAGTTAGAAACTGAACAACGCTTTACATGTTTACAATATCCTGAGAATAGACGTGTTACTGCTGTTGTTTGTGAATTCACGGGGTTTGCATCTATTTGGTGGTCTGAACATAGTAGATTGCATGCTAATAATATTCCAACTACTTGGGCTGCTTTAAAAGATGCTATGCGAACTCGTTGGGTTCCTCCTTATTATCAACGTGAATTGCTACAAAAAATACAGCGTTTGAGACAGGGAAAAATTCAGTAGAGGAATATTATCAGGAATTACATACTGGATTTATTAGATGTGGCCTGGTAGAGGATAATGAAGCTATGCTTGCACGTTTTATGGGTGGCTTAAACAAGGAGATACAAACTATTCTATAATACAAGGACTATGCTACTATCACTCGTTTGTTTCATCTTGCTTGTAAAGCTGAATGTGAAGTGCAGGATCGACATGCCGCTACGAGAACTAACTTTTCTTCAGGACGAAATACATCATGGACATCGCGTGGACCTTCTACATCCACACGTCCTGTGTCGGGACCCAGGATTAGCGTATGCAAGCCTCGCTACAACACAATCATATGGAGAGCCGAGAACCGTACCCACTTGTCTAAGCAGACAAGGCCAAGCACAGAACGTTCTCGGAAAGCATGGAACGTGAGGGGCATCCCATCCAGGCCGGATGATCAACTGAAATGGGTCCTCATCGTCTCCACACAAGTCTAAATGATATGGGTGGTGAACTCCCATACTCATAGACAAGTCGCCTCAACCATACTATCGATTGTATTATAACCCTTACATAGACTTACTCCAGCCCGATCACTTAGTCGGGGTCTAGGGCAGGCTCAATCATACATCAAAGTGTGCACGAGACAGAGTCTCGAACAATCACATCGCGATGCCCCAAGCTGCGCACATCTAAGGGCCACTTGGTGTATAAAAGACCGCCAGCCAGATCACAACTAAGGTCTCGAAAACCCATACTAAGACATGCATGTTATAAACATACACGCAGCACACATGCCTTGTATGAACAGCAGGTATCATTGCAATTCCTTACAAAGTATACATCTTTATTAATAACTCTTATAGAGTGCACACAGAGATCACAAGCATGTGATCCAACATTACAACAAACAAGCGGAAGCAAAGTAGGTCTGAGTACAGACAAGTTTAACAAATGGCTTAGAGAAGCCTTATCTAAAAACAAGCCCTCCACGAGGGAACCAGTCGTCTGACTGGGACCACAGTAGCTTGGTCTTGGTCTGAGTCTTCATTCTTCGAGCTTCGGTTAGAATTCCACCATCAGGGTCGGTGGGTTCATCTAAAACATGGATTAAGCAAACGTGAGTACAAAATCGTACTCAGCAAGACTTACATAGGAACTATACTACTCATGCATATGTATCAAGGTAAAGGGAGGTGGGGTTTCACTTGCAGAAGTGCCAGCTTTGACTTGGCTAGTCCTGAACTACGAGTACCAGACTTGAGGTAAGAAGCGTACACGAGTCCACTACATCTCTTCAACCAATTATACCACTATGGTTACTTCCTCGACTTCCCCACGAGAAGCACACCATAGCACTCACGCTTATCTTGCGAGTTTTAGAAGTATCCAGTTCAAGTTGTCTAATAATCGAGCACAGCTCTCCAAGTGGTCCCTTACCGCGGACGCGGCTATTCGAATAGTTTTGTTAACCCTGCAGGGGTGTACCGCTACACACACGTGTCATCAGTTACCGCCTTTTGCATGTCACCGTTCAAGAGGTGACAGCGAGGATGCCACCACAACACTTCGCCCACAGCTCCGTTCTAGTCCAGAGAGTCTCCTATCTAAGGGGGATCCGTATGGAAGTCCGGCCGAGGTTCCAGTACAGCCTCAAACGATGTGTGCAGGGTCCCAAGACGGTCTTGAAAAGCCGTTCATCCACTTCGCAGACCGTGCCACAGCCCTACCAGAACTCTGAACTACTGCGACTCTTGGGGTTCGAACGGGGTGAGGTACTAGGATGAGAGGGGTCAGTGAGCCCAATGTGTGGTTGTACTTTTCTTCTTGGATCACCACACAAGAACTCGGACTTAAGGCGGTGTTCAACGAGACAACCCACTGTGTACTCCTACACAGCCTCTCATCGTTCACCTTGTATTAGGGTAGATTCACCAACACGTTTCACTTTCATCAACACCATGTTTACCATCATCCCGACTCACATCATAAGCAACCTCATTGTACCACTAAGCATGCAATAAGCAGTAACAGTTGCAGGGGCCACATGATATCAACCAACTCCTACATCTGCTAGGATTGTGGTTTTCTTACTACTGTGACAAGATGATAGGTCATGCAAAGGATATGGGTTCAACTATGCGGTAGAAACGTTATCATGGTGATCATCCTAAACAATGCATAAGCGAGACATGAGAGGGAAGTGGGATTTTATAGACATGATCAATGGGGGTTTGCTTGCCTTGCTGACGAGGTTTCCATAACGGTGTCTTCAACGAAGGGGGTGGCCTCCGATTCCGGTTGCACGTCTATCAGCAACATGACAATCATAGGATCAACATAATGTACAATGCACAATCACATGAATAAGATTGTAATGGTGATGTTCATGGTACTGATGTGTTGAGCATTCTATTTAAAAGGAGTATATTGCATTTGAAATGAAAATTCAAACTCCATTTGATTTATCGATGAATTTCAAATGCAATTGAATGCATGAAAGTTCATTTGAAAATGTTGATCATGAAGTGATGTGGTATAGTTGAAGTAATGTCTCTGATGTGTGGATGAATACATTGGAATTAAGGATGTTGCAAAATCATTTGCAAAATCACTCCAAATTTGAATTTGAAAAGGATCCATATGCATGTTTGCTACTTTTAACCCATTTTAAAATGGTCAAACATGAAAACAAATTGCATATTCATAATCCTTGTATTTTTCTGATAATTTTAGACATATTATTTGTCCAATTTGGAGTTAAAATGAATTAGTTATGATTTTCCAAAGCTTATATGATTTTCTGTAATTTCTGTAATTCTTAAATTCATTTCTAAAAATTCTGGAAAAAGGTTTACTGCCTCATGCTGACATCAACATGACGTGGGCGGGGGTCTGACTGCTGGGGCCCCCATGTCAGTGGGAGAGGGTTTAATCCCCTCTCTGTTTAATTAACAGAGGGGCTTAAGGGGCCAGGGGGGCCACCTGTCATCGTCACTGGGGGGATTAAGGGCTGATTAGCCCTTAAGCTAATCCACCCGGCCGGCGGCTAGCCGCCGGTGCCACTGGGCACGGCGGAGCCCTGCCGGAGTGACCATTCCGGCCACGGCTGGGCACGGGGAAACTACCAGGGGGTAGCCCGTGCTCGTCCGCTTCGAGCTATGCCACCAAGGAGGTCACGGGGCGGCCGGAACCTCGCCGGCGACGAGGGGCAGCGGCGGCCGTGGACTGGACCATGGCGAAACACGACTCGGGCACGAATTCGAGCGGGACTTTGAGGGGAAATGAGCGCAAGCTCACCCTGGGTGCAGAGAAGGTCTCGAGGAAGCCGAAGGATGCGAGGCGACGGCGAATTCCGGCAATGGCGCACGGCGGCCGTGGGGAAGAACTCGAAGCTGGCAGCTCTTCCAAGGGCTTCTGGCCTCGATTCGTTGCGCAGCTTGATGAAGTCGTCTGCTGCGGACCTTCTGGACAGCACAGTTCACCGGGAAATGCTCGATGGCCACGCGCTGCACGGCGGCGTGCTCCGGCTGGGCTTCGGGCGGCGCTGGATTCACGGGGGTGAGAGACAGGGAGGAAGCCAGAGGAGGGGGAAAGGGTGCGGGGGTTCATGGGCAGCTCCGTGGCGCGCTTAGAGGCCAGGGGGAGGTCTGGAAGGGTCGGGGCGTCGCGGTGTCGCCGCCGTGGCCATGCTCTGCTCCAGCGAGCAGCTTGGCTCGGCGGGGAGGAAGAGGACAAGCGAGGGGCTGGGCTGGGCCGAGGCAGAGGGACGGTGGGCCTCGCCCAGGGCGCAAGGTAAGGTTTTGTTGTTTTCTTTTATTTTTATTTTTCTGTAAATAGGTTGGCCCCACTAATTAAATTAGCTAGGCATTTTTAATAATTGTCCAAATAATTTTATAAATACTAGGTGACCACTAGCTAGCCACATAAAGAAAATGGGCATTTTTTAAATTCAATATATTTTGAATTTCAATTCAAATAGGGTCAAATTTAATTTCCAGGGCACCTTTTGAATTTTTGAATATTCCATGGGCATGGGAAAATACCCAAACCACTTTTAAAATGATCAGCATCATTTATAGGAATTTTCCAAATATTCAAATGATTTTTGGAAAAAGATTTTTTATCTGGCCATTTGAATTAATTTCTCAGGGCTTTCTGCTTCCCCATTTTTGAATTTTCTTTTGAATTTTTGGCATGATGCAAAGGCACAATAAAACCCTAGCACTTCCTAACTTGGGGGTTGTGACATCCTGCTGCACCACCACCATCTACTTCAGCCGCTCATTCTTATAGGGAGCCACCAAAACAGCCAACGCCACCATTCAAGGGTGCAAAGAGTGGTACAGCGGCGAGTTCTTCTTCATCCATGGCTTCCACAGGGCAAACACGAGAACGTGATTGACGAGGGGGTGACCCCACGAATCCTACATGTGAGACTACCTGGTGCACGTGAAGACAGAAGGCCCGCTGGAAAGCTGCGACAAGCCCACAATTGGCCCAACCAAGCACCAACGTAGGAGTCCGCGACTAACATGGAAGGTGCAACTTGGCGCACAAGGCAAGACTAGAACTAGGAAACCATCTACTGTAACCTAGCACGGACTCCCCGAGACCTGGCCTAATATATAAAGGCTGGGAGGGGAGACGTCGAGATCAACTCAATACACATCTACTCATCCTAGCCTTGCGAGAACTCGCCTTGGCCTCCACTGTAATCGCCCCCTCACGCAATAATATCGAGCAGGAAGTGCTTCTCCTGTTAGCCGACGAGTATCGTCCAACCTGTGCCTATCTCTATGACTAAACCAGGGTCCCTGACCATGGGATTTGCCGGGTTGATCCCCGTCAATTGGCGCCGTCTGTGGGAACTACACAAGTTGGAATCACGATCTCGGCGGTCCCGACCTCAACAGATCAAGACTCGAGGACTGGATCGAGATCTGGTCCGCTCGAAAGATTCAAGTTCACTACAAGCATCTCCATCGCCCCGTCAGGATCACCCAAACTGCAGCCGAACCAAGTCCAGCACCTCGACGACTGTCAGATTCATCACTGACGGAAAAGACCCGACGACCCAGAAGACAAGCACAAGGAATCTACTAGAGAATCCCACTCGAGGAGTCGCGGCGCGTGGTTGAAGGCTCGCCTATCAGTCGACGACCCGCAGTCGCCCGGATTCCCACCACACACCAAGACAGCGACTCCGAGACCCAGACCGGAGATTACTACGACCCAGATCGAAGGCCAGACGAATTCGCCAACTTCATCCGAAATCAATCACTCAGCGATGGGATAGAGCTCGATCCAAGAGTTCACAGCGGAGCAGAAGACCGCTCGCAGATCTTCCAAGTCTCAAGGAGAAGAAGGCACGCCAGCTCCAGCAAACTCACAGCTAAAGAGCAACTGGAAGGACCTTGCGCGATCCATTGTTTTGAAGACAATCGAGGACACCTCAGGGCAAGCCACACACTGGGAGACTTCCGCCTATTCTCCGAACTCTCCAACAGCCTCAAGGAAGAGAAGCAGCGCGAAGCCAAACGCACTCGAAGAAGCACGCAGTCACCGGCACCGAGTGCAGAGGAGCAATACCCCATGTCCCATGGACGAATCTGCATGATCCAAGAAGGAAGACCCCAGAAAGCAAAGCAAGATGCCTACACCTTGCAGGCCGAAGCAGCCGAAGACCTAAAAACAACAGAGACCTACAAGTGGCATGGCGCGGAGACCAGCATCACTTTCTCATAGAGCGACCACCCGCCTGTAGTCCCAAGGCCTGGTCATGCACCCTTGGTCCTCGAAGCCAAAATCGGAGGATACGACATGGACAGAATCTTCATGGATGGAGGCAGCAGCCTAAACATAATCTTTGCCAACACTCTACGAAAGATGTTCATCCCACAATCAGTTTGGAAGAAATCAGGAACCACAATATACGGCGTAGTCCCGGGCGAAGAAGCCACCTCCATCGGAGCAATACAGCTTGATGTAATCTTCGGCAGCAAGCGCAACTTCGCAAAGCAGGCACTCGAGTTCGAAGTGCTCGACTGGCAGTCGCAGTATCACGCCATACTCGGACGACCAACGTTCGCACAGTTCATGGCGGTCCCACACTACGCATATCTAAAGCTCAAGATGCCAGGACCTGCAGGAATCATCACAGTCAAGGGAAGCTTCATCAAATCAGACCAGTGTGACCGTGACTTCCACAAAGTCTTCGACACACTTGGAGCCCAACAACTGCTCAAAGAAATAGCCATGGTGACGGACAAAAGCATATTTCCGCTAGCAAACAGAAGCGAGACAAAAGAATTTGGTCGCGATTTCAGCGTCGACAGCGGCACGATCACACACCAAGTACACCCAACAGACCCAGAGAAGACAGTCTGCGTATATGCCCACCTTCCAGAAGAGCAAGCTACCGCCCTCATAACCTTCCTTCGTGAAGAGTGGAAATTTTTTGCCTGGTGCCCAGCCGACATGCCAGGGATACCACGAGAATTTGCGGAACACGCGCTCCACATCAAGCCAAACACAAATCCAGTAAAACAGGCACTACGCCGGTTCTAAGAGCCCAAACGCAGAGAAATCGGAGAAGAAGTCAATCGACTACTCGACGCACAGTTCATCAGATAGACAAAGAAAGCAACATGGATAGAAAATCCAGTCCTAGTACCTAAAAAGGACACCGAGATACTTAGGATGTGCGTCGACTATAAGCCTATCAACAAGCATTTCCCAAAAGACCACTTCCCCCTGCCAAGAATCGATCAAATAATCGACTCCACAGCAGGATGCGACCTCCTATCTTTTCTCGACGCGTACTCAGGATACAATCAGATCAGGATGAAGGAAGAAGACGAAGAGCACACCTCCTTCATCACCCCCTACGGAGTATTCTGTTACCAAACAATGCCCTTCGGACTAAAAAATGTCGGAGCCACGTACCAGCGGATGATGCAAGCATGTCTGAGAGACCAGATCGGCAGGAACGTCCAGGTCTATGTAGACGACATTGTCATCAAAACCTACAACGCAAACACACTACTCGACGACCTCCGCGAGACGTTCGCGGCCCTCAACAAGTACAGGATCAAGTTGAACCCCAAAAAATGCGTGTTCGGTGTCCCAGCTGGAAAATTACTCGGGTACATGGTCTCTGCCCGAGGAATCGAAGCAAACCCTGAAATGGTTCAAGCAATCGCCAAAATGCAATGGCCAACCAACATTAGAGGGATACAACAGCTCACAGGAAAGCTCGCAGCATTAAGCTGCTTCATCAGCAGGCTAGGCGAACGGACCCTACCTTTCTACAAACTGCTGAGAAAAGGAGAAAAATTCAAGTGGACCGAGGAAGCCAGCAATGCATTCGCAGACTTGAAGAAGACCCTCTCTACCCCACCAATATTGGCGGTGCCTAAAGAAATGGAAAAGTTGTATCTCTACATAGCAGCACGCAGCAGCGTCGTGAGCACAGTGCTTGTCGTCGAGCGTACAGAAGAAGGCAAAATCCAGAGCATCCAAAGACCAATTTATTACCTGAGCACGCTACTCACGAAGCCACAGCAGCGGTACCCACATTACCAGAAGCTCCTGCTCGCCATTATCATGACCTCCAGGAAAGTATCGCATTACTTCGACGAACACTCCATCACAATCGTGAGCAGTGAACCACTCGCGGACATCCTCAACAATCCCGGCGCGACCGGTCGAGTCGCCGAGTGGAACATGGAGCTTAGCCCGTGAGACCTACAGTTCAAACACCCAACAGCAATCAAAGTCCAAGTACTCCTAGACTTCCTGGTCGAGTGGGCAGAAGTCCAAACACCAGGGCCCCCAGACTTATCCAACTCATGGACGATGTACTTTGACGGATCCAAAAGACAACAAGGAGCCGGAGCAGGCGTCGTCCTAGTCTCCCCCAAAGGAACGAAGCTCAAATACATCCTCCAGATCAACTTCAGCAATGCCTCCAACAATGAAGCATAATACGAGGCACTAATTCACGGCATACGCATGGCAAAAACTTGCGGTTCCACTCGCCTGTCGATCTATGGCGACTCCAACCTCGTCGTCTAGCAGGCGATGAGAGACTGTAACGCAGTCGCAGACAACATGGAAGCTTACCAGAAGCTCCACAACACGCTAGAAGGAGGATTCGACGGCTGTGAACTCAACTACATCCCCAGAGCAAACGATACAGAAGCCGACAAACTTGCGAACATCGGATCAACTCGAGGACCAATACCACCGGGCGTTTTCCTCGAGAGCATCAACCAGAGATCAATAAAAGCAAAGCCAACGGAGCCCAAAGAAGTCGCAGAATAAGACGACACAAATGAGCCAACACAGGTGGCGGCAACAACAACAGTTGACGCTACAAACAGCCAAGCAATCGAAGTTGAAGCACCAGCAGTACTCGAAGACCCGGCCTGGGCAAGGCCTTTTCTTCGATTCCTAATCGAAGGCACCCTACCACAAGACGTTGCAGAAGCTCGACGCATCCGTCGACGATCTAAAGCACTCACGGTAATCAACAGAAAGCTATACAAGCGCAGCATCTCTCAGGTACTCCAAAAGTGCATAGACAAAGAAGACGGCAAAGCCCTTCTACTGGAGATTCACGAAGGCACCTGCGGACATCATGCCAGCAGTCGAGCACTCATGGAAAAAACCTTTCGAGCAGGATTCTATTGGCCAACCGCCATGAGAAACGCAGAGGATATCGTGCGGCGTTGCATCGCCTGCCAAAATTTCGCCAGTAGGCCGCACGCCCCAGCATCAGAACTCAAAACCACTGTTATCATGGCCATTCGCCACATGGGGACTCGACATGGTAGGCCCACTCAAGAAATCATCAAAAGGAGGAAGAACACACCTACTGGTCGCAGTCGACAAATTCACCAAATGGATCGAAGCAGTACCAATCACCAGCTCAACAGCCCTCACGGCAGTCAACTTCATCAAATCAATCATCTTCAGATTCGGAGTACCACACAACATCATCACAGACAATGGTACCAACTTCACGGTAGCAGAGTTCCAAAACTTCTGTCAAGAGTTGGTCATCAAAATCAACTACGCATCAGTCGCACACCCGCAATCCATTGGCCAAGTGGAGAAAGCAAACGGATTAGTATGCGGAGGATTAAAGAAGAGACTCCTAGCACCACTTGAACAGGCCGCAGGAAACTGGATAGAGGAACTCCCCGCAGTCCTATGGAGCGTACGCACCACCCCAAGCAGATCAACCCAGTATACACCTTTCTTATTGGTATACGGGGCAGAAGCAGTGCTACCGCACGACCTAAAATTCGGAGCACCCAGAATCTCAGGATACGAAGAGGAAGAGGCAGAAGAAGCGCTGCAGAACGACAAAGACATAGCAGACGAAGCACGAGACACAGCCCTCACAAAATCTGAAGGATACCAGGACAAACTGCGCACCTATCAAAGCAGTCGCCTACAGACCAGATCATTCAATAAAGGAGATCTTGTGCTACGACTAATACAGGAAAAAGTGCACAAACTTGCCCCTTAATGGGAAGGACCGTTCATCATCTCGGAAGTCATAGGAGGAGGAGCATACAGATTGAAGAATCCGAAGACCAACGAGGACGTGGGAAATCCATGGAACGTAGCGAACCTACGCCTATTCTACCCATAGTCCTCCAGGCATTATCAGAGACATCGGCAGCAGCACCGATCGGAAACACATGTAAAAAACGAAGGAATAAAATAATGTTGCCCAAAGCATCTTACTTACAAGCACTCGGGGGCTTGATCCTAGAACTCCCCCCGAGAGACGCTATCTTCGCAAATGCGACCATTAATTACAAGCACTCAGGGGCTCGAGCCTAAAACACCCCCCGACAGACGCTATCTTCGCAAACGCGGCCATTAATTACAAGCACTCGGGGGCTCGAGCCAACCCCCCCCCCCCCCGAAAGACGCTATCTTCGCAAACGCGACCATTAATTACAAGCACTCGGGGCTCGAGCCTAAAACTCCCCCCGAGAGACGCTATCTTCGCAAACGCGACCATTAATTACAAGCACTCGGGGGCTCGAGCCTAAAACTCCCCCCGAGAGACGCTATCTTCGCAAACGCGACCATTACTTACAAGCACTCGAGGGCTCGAGCCTAGAACTCCCCCCGAGAGACGCTATCTTCGAAAAACGTGACTTTTACTTAAAAAGACTCAGGGGCTCGAGCATAAAACTTCCCCTGAAAGACGTTATCCTCGCTAAAAACGCGACTCTCGCCAACAACAAAGCTCAGGCAAAAGAAAGTTGCATCAAAAAGCGCACGGTTCTTTAGTCTTCACCCGATCGCAAGCGATCGCCTAAAGACTCGGGGGCTACTCCCATCGGGAGCGCTGACGCGCACCCGATCTAAACTTGGAAAAATTCAAAGACAATTATACACCAGTGAGACAAAAATTCATAAAGCCTACGGTTGATTCTGCAAATCAAACGCAACCTCGGGGGCTACTCCCATCGGGAGCGCTTGCGCGCACCCGAGAAGACACTCTCATTACAAAGGAGTCGAAGACACTCTCATTACAAAGGATTCGAAGACACTCTCATTACAAAGGAGTCGAAGACATTTCATTACAAAAAAGATGAAACGACAGTTTGTCGTTAAAGAAGGACCTACAGAACTACAAGCTGGGTTACATTTCAAACTTCTACATGTGTGCTCATGCTGAGATAATTGGCACTTTCGTGTCACAACCAGACGGGCATCATCACAGACAAAGTAGCAGCCTAGCTGGTGGAGGAGAAGCTCGCCGTCCTCTAGTTCTACAAGGTGCCTCGCCTACTGCCGCTGCCGCTTGACGACTGGATTGACGTCCAGTTCCTCCTTAGAACTAGAAGAGCAAACACCATCGCCTGAAGGATCAGCCGAAGACGAAGAAACAGGATAAACATGCGAGCCACCACTCGAGTCATCAGAATCGCTGCTGCTCGTCTCCTCACAGTATGGATCCAGACGGTTTCCCCCAGCATCAAACGCACGAATAATAACAGTATCTTCGCCGTCAAAACGACAGCAAAGGTTGTCCCCGCCGCGCAAATTCAACCGATGAGAAAATGCCCTCCATCCAGACCCAAGGAAGATCAAGGACGAACTATCAAATTCCAGCTCCACCCAAGAAGAAGAACGAGAGTATCCATGAAGACGGATCCAGAAGCCTTTTAAACCACGCTCAGAAGCAATGGAGGCAAACGAGGCAGGAAGAGGAATTCGGGCAGCATTTCTCCCAAGAACATGCAAAAGAAAATCATGGCGCCAAAATCCCTCTTCCATGGAGGAAGAAGAATAAAGCGCCAACGCAGTACCATGACGCCCACCGAGTAAGGAACGAGGGGTGCGGCCACCACGACCACGGCGGCCACGGCCTCGCCCTGAAACACCATGACCTCGCCCAACTACACTGCTACCACGTTTGGGTGCCATATGAAGAAGAAGAAGCAGAAGGAAAAAGATGCAAAGAATGGATGCCAAGGACGGGTAACCAAAGGAAGTACTTATAGCTCAATCCAAGGGTAAAAGAGGAAAAACACATAGAAGCCCAGGCGGCGCCATCATTGCATCAAAGACCGAACGGGCCGAGCGATATGAATTCCAAGACGAAGATGCCTTCACACGGTCAGCATTATTTACAGGACGCATCAAATCTAGCTTGTTTCCCATACAAAGCCTTGGAAACCCAACAGGCAACAGGCTATGTGCCGTCCAAATCGTCATTATGACAGTCCAGAAGACATGACGGATCAAAAAAATCAAGCATCATCATAGGTCATCAAACTGCATGACAATACATATCAGCACGACACCCCAAAGGGAACGGATCAAGGCTAAAGAAATTGGAAAAAACCAAACGATTCCAAGAGCCAGCTATATGTCTAAAATTTCTGACTCTAAAAAATTCTTACTCCCATCGGGAGTACCCTTTTGAGTCCGGGTGCTCCCTCACCCAGAAGGCAAAGATGTGCTCGAGTGATCACTCGCACCAGCAAAAACAACATACTATCAAAGTTCGGGTGCTCCCTCACCCCAAGAGCAGAAAAGCATTCGAGTGACCAATCGCAAAAAAGACTCAGCAATTCAATAAGCATGACTTACTCGCACACTCGACGACTTTCCGAGTGGGAGCTATCTTATTTTCGTCGCCTGAGTTCATTACAAGCTCCGCGAGTGACGACTAAAACAGCTCACTTGATTGTTTATTCCAAGTGGGTGCATTTCTAAATCAGGCTCCGTGCCTCAACAAAAAACAAATTATGCCTGGGCTATGACACACTATACCCAGATTCCATGCAATCTTAGCGTGTAGGTAAGACCCTGCAGCAAAGAACGGCCGGGCCGGGACTTGCCGCAGAGCGATTTCACTCCCGACCTTTTCCATGCGCTCGCATGATAGAAAGAGTCGAGCGGACGCACTCAAGCTATATGCTTAAACTGGCAGCAATTGATCATATAAGACCTAAAGCGGCATGACTTTGCTTGACACCAGTGTTCCAAGTTCATGTCGAGGGACATGGGCTTGATTGGGCTACTGTGGTATTTGTCACTAGCAAAATTCACCAAGGCTCGACCAGTCGACCCCTTGGGCCCTTTCAGCTTAGCAATCCCTCAAAACAGATATTGTCATGGCTCAAAACTTCCAGCGACCCGTGGCGATGCCGCGCTTACAAACAATAAACGCGCAGATGAATTCGAGTCCCTGCGCGACTCTTCGAGTCCCCCAGGCACTCGGGGGCTACTGACGAGGGGGTGACCCCACGACTCCTACATGTGAGACTACCTGGTGCACGTGAAGACAGAAGTCCCGCTGGAAAGCTCCGACAAGCCCACAATTGGCCCAACCAAGCACCGATGTAGGAGTCCGCGACTAACATGGAAGGTGCAACTTGGCGCACAAGGCAAGACTAGAACTAGGAAACCATCTACTGTAACCTAGCACGGACTCCCCGAGACCTGGCCTAATATATAAAGGCTGGGAGGGGAGACGTCGAGATCAACTCAATATGCATCTACTCATCCTAGCCTTGCGAGAACTCGCCTTGGACTCCACTGTAATCGCCCCCTCACGCAATAATATCGAGCAGGAAGTGCTTCTCCTGTTAGCCGACGAGTATCGTCCAACCTGTGCCTATCTCTATGACTAACCCAGGGTCCATGACCATGGGATTTGCCGGGGTTGATCCCCGTCAGTGATATTAAATGTCGCAAGTGCCAAGGTGGAGGTCACTTCGCAAAAGACTGTCCCTCCAAGCGTGTGATGACTATTACGGCGGATGGTGGGTATGAGTTAGCGAGTGACTATGATGAGGAGACTTTAGTCCTCATTGCTAATGAGGAACAGGGTGCCCATGATGATGCTCATGATATAGAGTATATGGCTCCTGATGATGCGGATAAATATGCTAGTTTGGTTGCTCAACGTGTGTTAAGTGTGCAGGTAACGAAGGCCGAGCAAAACCAGTGGCATAATTTGTTCCACACAAAGGGAGTGGTGAAAGAACGTTCAGTTCGCATCATTATTGATGGAGGGAGTTTCAACAACTTGGCTAGCATGGAGTTGGTGGAGAAGCTATCTCTCACCACAAGACCACGCCCTCATCCGTACTATATTCAGTGGTTTAACAATAGTGGTAAGATTAAGGTAACACGTTCTGTTCGTGTGCATATTAGCATTGCTGCATATGCTGATTATGTTGATTGTGATTTGGTACCCATGCAAGCATGCTCTCATTTACTTGGTAGACCATGGAAATTTGATAGGAATGTTGTACACCATGGTAGGACAAATCAATTTACTCTTGTTCATATGGATAAAAATATTGCTTTACTTCCTATGTATCCTGAACAAATTGTGAAAGATGATCTTGCTAGAGCTAGTAAAGTTAAACAGGAGAAAAATAAGAGTGAAAATGAGATACCAGCTAAAGAATTTGAGCAACAACATAAGACTAATAGCAAATCTTCACCTGCTGTCTCTAATGAAATTAAATTGACTAGTCCAACTTTGCTTGCTAGTAAGGTTGATATTTCGGATTTGGATGTTAGTCAATATGTGTGCTATGCTTTTGTGTGCAAAGAATCTTTGCTTTCATTTGAGGAATTGCCTCCTTCTTTACCTCCTGTTGTCACTGACCTTTTGCAAGAGTTTATTGACGTCTTTCCACAAGACGTGCCACCGGGATTACCACCTATTCGAGGGATTGAGCATCCGATTGATTTAATTCCCGGTGATTCCCTGCCCAACCGTTCGCCATACCGTACCAATCCGGAGGAGACGAAGGAGATTCAACGTCAAGTACAAGAGCTACTCGACAAAGGTTATATACGTTAATCCCTTAGTCCTTGTGTTGTTCCTATTATATTAGTGCCCAAAAAGGATGGAACATGGCGTATGTGTGTTGATTGTCGAGCCATTAACAATATTACTATTTGTTATCGTCATCCTATTCCTAGGTTAGCTGATATGCTTGATGAATTAAGTGGCTCTACCATGTTTTCCAAAGTTGATTTGCGTAGTGGATACCATCAAATTCGCATGAAATTATGAGATGAATGGAAAACAGCATTTAAAACAAAGTTTGGACTATATGAGTGGTTAGTCATGCCTTTTGGGTTAACTAATGCACCTAGAACTTTCATGAGATTAATGAACGAGGTTTTACGTGCTTTCATTGGACGATTTGTGGTAGTCTATTTTGATGATATACTGATTTATAGCAAATCTTTGGAGGAACATTTGGATCATTTACGTGCTGTTTTTATTGCTCTACGTAATGCACGTTTGTTTGGTAACCTTGGGAAGTGCACCTTTTGCACCAACCGAGTATCTTTCTTGGCTATGTTGTTACTCCACAAGGAATTGAAGTTGATAAAGCCAAGATCGAGGCGATTGAGAGTTGGCCGCAGCCAAAAACGGTCGCACAAGTGAGGAGTTTTCTTGGCCTCGCTGGATTTTATAGGCGTTTTGTGAGAGATTTCAGCACCATTGTTGCACCTCTCAATGAGCTTACACGCAAGTATGTGCCTTTTACTTGGGGTGCCGCACAGGAATAAGCCTTCATGGTATTGAGAGATAAGTTAACACATGCTCCTTTGCTCCAACTTCCTGATTTTAATAAGACTTTTGAGCTTGAATGCGATGCTTGTGGGATTGGTTTGGTAGGTGTGTTATTACAAGATGCTAAACCTGTTGCATATTTTTCTGAAAAATTGAGTGGGCCTAGTCTGAACTATTCTACTTATGATAAGGAATTATATGCTCTTGTTTGGACATTAGAAACTTGGCAACATTATTTATGGCCCAAAGAATTTGTTATACATTCTGATCAGGAATCTTTGAAACACATAAGAAGTCAAACAAAACTTAATCGTAGACATGCTAAGTGGGTTGAATTTATTGAGACTTTCCCTTATGTCATTAAACACAACAAGGGTAAAGATAATATTATTGCTGATGCATTGTCTCGTCGTTATACTATGCTTTCACAACATGACTTTAAGATATTTGGTTTAGAGACAATCAAAGATCAATATGTGCATGATGCGGAATTTAAAGATGTCTTGCAGAATTGTAGAGAAGGTAGAACATGGACCAAGTTTGTGCTTAATGATGGATTCATGTTCCGTTCTAACAAGCTATGCACTCCAGCTAGCTCTGTTCGTCTTTTGTTGTGGCAGGAGGCGCATGGAGGAGGATTAATGGGACACTTTGGCGTGAAGAAGACGGAGGACGTACTTGCTACACATTTCTTTTGGCCAAATATGAGACGGGATGTTGAGCATTTTTTTGCTCGCTGCACTACCTGTCAAAAAGCTAAGTCACGACTCAATCCTCATGGTTTATACATGCCTTTACCTATACCTAGTGTTCCGTGGGAGTACATATCCATGGACTTTGTTTTAGGCTTGTCTCGAACAAAGAAGGGGAGGGATAACATATTTGTTGTCGTGGATAGATTTTCTAAGATGACACACTTTATACCATGTCATAAAAGTGATGATGCTGCTAATGTTGCTGATTTATTCTTTCGTGAAATTATACGCTTGCATGGTGTGCCAAATACTATTGTCTCAGATCGTGGTACTAAATTTCTTAGCCACTTTTGGAGATGTTTATGAGCTAAGTTGGGGACTAAACTACTTTTTAGTACTACTTGCCATCCCCAAACTGATGGACAAACTGAAGTAGTCAATAGGACTTTGTCTACTATGCTTAGGGATGTTTTAAAAAGTAACTTGAAAATGTGGTAAGAATGTTTACCTCATATTGAATTTGCTTATAATCGTTCATTGCATTCTACCACTAAACTGTGCCCTTTTCAGATTGTGTATGGTTTTCTACCTCGTCCACCAATTGATTTGCCGCCTCTTCCATCTTCGGAGAAGGTTAATTTTGATGCTAAGCAACGTGGTGAATTGATATTAAAAATGCATGAGCTAACTAAAGAAAACATTGAGAGAACGAATGCTAGATACAAGCTGGCTGGTGATAAGGATAGAAAACATGTTGTGTTTGAACCAGGAGATCTTGTTTGGTTACATCTACGTAAAGATAGGTTTCCTGATTTACGCAAGTCTAAGTTAATGCCACGAGCTAATGGTCCCTTTAAGGTTCTGCAAAAAAAATGATAATGCATATAAACTTGAGCTACCTGCAGATTTTGGGGTTAGTCCCACATTTAACATTGCTGATTTGAAGCCTTATTTGGGAGAAGATGATGAGCTTCTGTTGAGGACGACTTCAATTCAAGAAGGGGAGGATGATGAGGACATCACTACTAATGTTACGCTCACAACCCCACCAACTACACATATTGGACCAGTTACTAGAGCACGCGCACGCCAACTAAATTATCAGGTACTTTCGTTTCTTGCGAATCCTTCTAATGTTCATGAACATATGATTCTGCCTAAATTAGATACTTTTGTTTTACTTATGAATAAAGTACCTAGCATGGATAAAAAGGATGGCCATTGGAGCGGGATCAAGCGTGGAGAAGAAGGTGCGCGCGCGGGAAAGGGCAATGGAGCTTCCAGTGGTGATTTTCGCACTTCGTAACTACCATAAGGAGTACACGAAGGCTTGGACGAAATACACGAGATGACACTTCAATGGTCCTTATCTACAAATGGATTCGAAGTTTAATTCTTAGTACTAATTCTTACTCCAAGATGGGTAAAGCTTAGTTGTACAAATCACCCTTGGGGCTACATCTTGTCTCACAAATGGATGTGCTTAACTTCTTATTGTACATGTTGTTTCAGCGCCTCATATAACTCCGAGCACAAAAATTTGTCCATTTACTTTGAAAGAATAGAAACTTTAACTTCTGTAAAGAGAAAAATATGATAGTGTTAGACCTTTTTTGAAATTTTGTGAATTTGATACAAGAATGTGACACCAAACTCTAGCACGGGGAAGGAGAGGTGATGGCGGAAATGAAACAATCCCTTCATCTGTCCATCACCACGTTTCTAGAATTTGGATAAAAATTACAACTTCACTTTATTGAAGTCTATCAGTAGTTGTATTGTTTGAAACACAGCATAACACTACTTGACATGAATGGGTTGGTTTCATACAATTGAGTATACACCAGAATACCAGATATTGGTAAAAACATATATATTAAAAACAGTTCTTTACACATAGACAATTATATGTTCTAGGATCTTGAGCAACGGAAAAACGTTTCAAGATATTGGTGGGATAAAAAAAGTTTCCATCTCTAGGTATATCAATCAATGTAACATCAAGAGATGATTGCTAATTAATTTCTCTATTAATTGTTAGAGTTCATATGTGTACAAGTTTAATCTCCCAAGTTATACAATTTATAATTTATGTAATTATTGTATACGATTTCTGTTATTTCTACATTTGATCCATTACAACTTGTTGCACAAGAAGGGGATAGAGTGAAATAGTGATTGATTTGATGCATATCTCATTTCCATCATACAAAGAAGATATATAAATTTTGTCAATAACTACTAAGCAACTACTGTCGAAATTCTGTGATAGAAATAAATAATATGCACCGTAATTCGACGAGGTTATGTAAACCTAAAGCCTAGTGGATCTTCTCGCTTCCCCTCCCCACCATCTCTCGCCACCAGGCAGACCCAGAGGCGCCCCAAGTCCAGCACCAACCCATTCCCACCCATACCTGGCCAAACGGACCGGCACGACACGACCCGGCCCGGCCGCCGAGGCACGTTTACTAATCAGACCATGTCGTGCTGGCCCGCGTGCTCGAGGTCCCGGACCAGGCACTTCCTGATTACTAAACGGGCCGGCCCGTTGGCCCATTTAGCACGCTGGCCCGCTACGCTTTTAGCCTATTAGACTTTTTTTGGGCCGATTTTGGCATGTTGGGCTATCATATATATATATATAAACATATAAGAAATTGATAAAAAAGATAAATGGGTCGTGTCGTGCCGGCCCGTGTTCCCAGCCTTCAGGCCCAAGCACGGCCCAAGGCGGGTTGCGTGCCTGGCACGGCCCGTTTAACTCGTGCCGGGCCGGCCCCGTAGCGTGCCGGTGCACCATGCTGCTAGGCCGGCCCGTTTTTCCAGGTATATTCCCACCCTGATCCGAGACCTCTCTGCTCTCCTCGTTCCTCTTTCCCTTGAACCTTAGAGGCACGGCGACCGGGTGGCGGCGGATTGCTGCGGCGGGCGGGCGGCGGCGGAAGACGGATTGCGGCGCGGGCCGCAGCCACCGTTGCGGCCAGCCGGCCACTGGCGGCGTTTGAAGCTCGACACGTCGCGCGTCGGCGTCGCGGCCTCTCCCTTGCTGGGCGCCGCCGGCATCTTGGCAAGGGCGCATCGGCGTCCGACGCTGCGGCGGAGGCCGGCGGCGCAACGACCATCGGCCAGGAGGCAGGAGCAAGCGTCCAGCGGCGCACGGCCGCACGAGCACAGAGCACTGGCGCAAGCGCAAGGAGCAGGACTGCAGGAGCAGCCTGCAGGCCAACTGGCCAAGTCCCCAAGTGGCCAACTGCATTGAGATTAACAGCCAAGGTCAAAGGTGAGCACATTTGTCATTTGATAAACCAGCTACTAATGATTAGAGCCATGGAGGAACATATGCTAATGATTAGAGCTATTTTGTAATTTTTTAGATACTTTAATTTTAGGACATCGATATCCACCGAACGTCCGGTGGAGGCTTGGCTGCCCGAACGTCAGCAGCATCTTTTGCATTTTCAGTTTTTAAAAATGATTTATCTCTTAAATAAATAATCCAATTGAAAAACAGTTTTCACTATTAAATTCGTCACGACGAGATCTTCGAAACTAGATCCCATATCGATATGTTTTGACAACTTTTTTTCGGGTTCAAAATTGCCATGTCTATTGCACTTAAATTTCCATGTTGTTTGCACTAAAATTACCATCATTTTTCTTTCAACTACGTTTTTTTGCACTTTTTCTTCAACGTTCTTTGTAAATTTGTCGTAATTAATAAAATAAAACTTTATAAACTTACCTTGGGTAAACACATGTTTATTTTGCCATGGAAAAAGCATATCTTAAATTGTCATGGCGAAAGATATGTTAAATTTTCCATGGACACAAAAAAACTAGTTTGCCATTGGTAGATAGAAATAACTTGGGATGCTGATAACTACCACATGTGTGACACGAGTACATGGCAATCCCTGATGTTTTTGATGGCAAGTATAGTTATGTGAGGGTGGAAACTTCAAGTTGTAGACGCTATTCCTGTAAATAAGAATTGGCATGTCCTATGAATAAGAATTGACATGTCCTATGAATAAGAATTGCCATGTCCTATGAATAAAATTGCCATATATCGGAGGCACTTCCGCCAACACATTTTTTAGATGCTAATTTTAGGTGTACATAGATGGCAATTATTAGCCAAAGTTGCCATGTATTTAGCGAAGTTGCCATCTCACATGTGCTAAAGTTGCCACTAAAGCGTGTGGGCTTGCCATCTATCCGTCCACACGTGTGACACGTTTTTATGGCAATGCTGATAACTACCACATGTGTGACACGAAACATGGCAATCGCTGATATTTTTTATGGCAAGTTTAGTTATGTGAGGGTGACAACTTGAAGTTGTAGACGCTAATCTTACGAATAAGAATTGCCATGTCCTATGACTGTTGGTTAGGGGACGAACCTTTATCCACACAATACCCAACGCTTTATAACATTGTACAGGATAAGCATTCTACGGTAGCCACGGTACTTTCGCATAGACCACTTAATATTCGGTTTAGGAGAAGCCTAACTGGTAATAAGTGGATTTTATGGCTACATCTGGCCGAACGACTTATGCATATCAATTTAACCCATGACCAGGACAGATTCGTTTGAAACCTATCAAGGAACGGCGATTTTACAGTTAAATCGATATACTTACATCTCATGAATGACCATACTCAATATCTGCATAAATATATTTGGAAGTTGAAGATACCACTAAAGGTTAGAATCTTTATGTGGTTTCTGCATCGCAAAGTCATTTTAACAAAAGACAATCTAGCAAGACGTAATTGGCATGGAGATTCAAAATGTTGTTTTTGTAGTCAAGAGGAAACAATACACCATTTATTCATTGATTGCCCGCTTGCTAAGATTATGTGGCAAATAGTTCATATAGCTTTCAACATCCCTGCACCAACTAGCATAGATCACCTTTTTGGAAATTGGCTTCAGGGCATGGATAGAAATGATAAAGAACGTATCCGAGTGGGTGCATGTGCTTTACTTTGGGCTATATGGAACACTAGAAATGACTTTGTCTTTAACAAACAGAGAAAATCTTCCTTCTTGCAGGTTATCCCGCGAACTACGCATTGGATCCGTTTGTGGTCCTATCTACAACCGGAGGAGCAGCGACAGGACACGGATACTGGGTGCAGCCGTTTGGAGACGGTAGCTCGGGATTTATTCAACCAGTGTTGTTGGCGTCCTGTTGCTAGAATTTCATATTGATCTGACACGACATGTATCTCTTTCATATTTTTAGATGGTTGATCCATGTTTCGACCTTGAGTGATCCATGAGTTGTAAGACATATACTCTTTAAATAAAGTAATAAAGGTGGCCGTATGCATCGTTTTGATGCAGAGGCCGGGGTATCCCCATTTCGAAAAAAAAATGAATAGAAATTGCCATGTCCTATGAATAGAAATTTCCATGTCGTATGAATTAGAATTGTCATATCCTATGAATAGAAATTGTCATGTCCTATATATTAGAATTGTCATGTCCTATGAATAGAAAATTACCATGTCCTATGAATAGAAATTGCCATGGGCACAAAAAATAGTTGCCGCCAGAGCAGCACCACACCGTCGACAAACTCTCCCCCCGATCCATGTCCCTCTCCCACCATCAAGCATTGAGATGCGTCGAAGGATCTCCTCGACGCATTCGTAACCTAGGAGACCTCCGTGTCGCACACCCCTCCCCCCCCACCCACGCCAAATATCTGATCGGGGTCCATTGAGCATCACCGCAGCTCTCCCCGGTCTTTCTATGAATAAGAATTGGCATGTCCTATGAATAGAAATTGCCATGGGCATAAAAAATAGTTACCGCCAGAGCAACATCACACCGTCGACAAACTCTCCCCCCGATCCATGTCCCCTCTCCCACCGTCATGCGTTGAGATGCGTCGAAGGATCTCCTCGACGCATTCGTAACCTAGGAGACAACCATGTCGCGCACCCCCTCCCCCCTTGCCAGATATCTGCTCGGGGTCCACTAAGCATCACCGCAGCTCTTCCCGGTCCTCGGCGATGAATCAAAAGGCGTTAAAATACAATAGTGGCTTTAAATCTAGAAGAAAATAATAGATGAAAGACATCATAGCAATTTTAGTGTAAACATGATGGCAATTTCAGTGTAAACGGCATGACAACTTTTGTTCCGAAAAAAAAGTTCTCGAAACATATCAATATGACATCTAGTTTTGAAGATCTCGTCGAAACAGAGTTAATAGTGAAAATGAAATTTTAATCGGAATTTTTATTTAAGAGATAAAACTATTTTAAATAAAAAAAACGCAAAAACTGACTTTTGAATGGATAGAATCTTTAATATTCGTGCGCGTGGTAATTAGGCGCGTTCGGCGTGGGGTGGCCGCGCGACGGTGGCTATCATTATTCTAATTTTAATCTTCCTTTGTTTGATATACGGCAGTCGGCGTTTCCCCGTTGGTTTTCTTGCAGTCGGCTCCGACAGCGCGCGATTCCTTCCTCCTGGCGCTGCATATAGATCCGTATATAGATCCGTGGACAGCAAACGTCGATCGTCTGTCCTTACGGGCTACTGGCGCTGCAGCGGCGGCTCTCATGGCACAGGGCGACGATCACCAGAAAATCCTTGCCCCGAGTAAGCCTAGTTCTCCCCCTCTGTTGCTTCATGCAATACGTGATTAGTCGATGACCATGACCATGCTTGTTGGGTTGCAGATGGATCGGTCGCTTCAGCGAATAAAAGAAAAGGTTCGCCCTGTCAGCAAGATGGCAATCCTTATTTTCTAAAAGAAAACGGTGATGGTGATTCTCAAGCTGGCGAAACAACAATGGGATGCTCACTCCCGTACCTTCCAGTGGTATGTGCCACACAATTTTGATGATGGGTGGATTATCTTGCAGGCATGATATGCGGTTGTTAACTCAAATTCTTTGGACTATGTGAGCTAAATAGTATCTGTAAACAGAGAACAGATCTTTACTCTCCTAAAAAAATCAGTAGATTTCCTGTCTATCGTAAATCTAGATCACCTGCCAGGCTGTCATCTTGATGCATGTATGGTTCCTATAGTTATCTTAGTTTCTCTTAAATTAGCATAGACTTCTCTTGAGTTCTTTGCTCCTTTAACCTATTTATAACATGCAATTGGCTATTTGCATGTGATGCTGTGCATTTTGGTTGGCACAATTGCACAACAAACAATATCATTGTCTACTCGGCTCTCTAATACCCTCAGTTAGGTAAATACTTTTGGATGCAATGCTCAATGTACATACCAAGGTTACATTCAGTTTCGCTATCAAGCTAAGCAATGCAGCAAGTCTTGTGTGAATCATGTCAAGTTCTATCCAGGGTAGAATGCTACTCCATGTAGTTCCACCGTTTTACTCTCTGGTTTAAGTAACAATTTAGTTTGACAATCCCAGTGTTAACATTCGGTTCCCATGCTTGCCCATGCAGGATATCTGGCATCATGTCCATTCTCTAATGCCACTGCGTGATGCTGCTCGTGCTGCTTGCCTGTCGCATGCCTTTATACGATCCTGGAGGTGTTATCCCAACCTCACCTTCAATGAGGATGCACTTAGTCCTGAAGGATGTAGGTACAGTGGTCGTTTCAAAGACGCAGTTGACTGTATTATGAGAAATCACTCAGGCATTGGTGTGAAGATATTGGAGCTCCGACCATTTTGTATCGCTTATGACAATCTTAAAAGGTGGCTTCGGGTTGCTGTTAAACCAGGGATTGAAGAACTCAACATTACGATCTGGCATCCATTAAAAGAGAACTGCAAGTTTCCCAGGTCGCTTTTATCGGATGGGGTTAGGAACTCACTTCGGTGTCTTAAACATGGTCGTTGTACCTTCCAACCCACAGCTGAACTCGGCCCCTTTCTAAACCTAACAAGTCTACGTCTTACACATGTGCGTATTACGGAGGATGAGTTACAGGGTCTTCTTTCGAATTCTCTTGCTTTAGAGAAGTTGGAACTGATTGGGTGCAAGGGAATAATTTGCCTGAGGATACCTTGTGAGCTTCAGCACTTCAGCTGCTTGAGGACGTCTGGATGGATGATCCTGAAATTGATAGAGTGCAAAGCTCCAAATCTCTCCACTTTAGTCTTTTGCGGAAAACCAAAACTATTGCTTGGAGAAGCTTTGCAAATGAAGACATTACGCATGTCACGTTCAGGTGTTATCTGTTATGCTCGTACTGAGTTGCCATCCATTATGCCAAATCTTGATACTCTTTACTTATGTTCCAGTGACGAGGTAATCTAAAACTTTTTGTGGTAGATGATTAGCAGCATGTGAACATCTGAGTAGTTATAGCTTGTGAATAATAATTTTAGGTTTCTTTTACGGTACCTTTCACTAGTACCATGCGATGAGTAGTATGAATTCGTATTAACGGTTGAGATGAAGAGACGTAAATTAGGACTAGCCAGTCTAGTAAACTAGTACTAGTACGGTATTTTTATCTGAGACGCCCGGATGATCTGAAACGCCCGGATGAAGCAACTAGTGACACAACAACCAGCCAGAAGTGGTGTAGCAGGAGCTTTATCCTGGCACAACGCCGGGATGAACGCCAGGTTGAACGCCAGCGCGCGGCTACAGTTAGCAATGGCATCGGCCGGCCGGCCAGACGCGCGGAACGACCTCGGCGGGGAGGCCGGTGTCCGGCGTGACCGTGCGGCGGCAAAGCAGGAGCTTCACGTGCGCTAGAAGCTGCGACACTGAGTCCGCCTCGCTCACTGGCGGAGCTCCGGCGCCAGCTCCGGCTTCGACGCGGCCGACGTGGCAGTCCTCTGGCTCAGCCCTTCGACGTGGCCGACGAACGTGATAATGGTGGCGGCAGTGTAAATCTGACAATAGTATGAATTTAACTAGTTATATTTTTGTCACTAGTATGAAATCTTTTAGACCTTTGGATGAACAAAAATGAAGAGCTCTTATTCATTTGAGGGTACCATAAAACACCTCTAATTTTAATATGACATGTGGCGTATTTGTTTATGCAGGTGGTCGATACCCCAATGCTGCCTACCAGATTCCTCTGCCTCAAGCACCTGACCATTTATCTGATGTCATGCCCCTCGCCTTATGACTATTTTTCTCTGGTTTCTTTCCTTGAAGCATCTCCTTCCTTGGAGACTTTAAGCTTGGATGTAAGATGTTTTTCGTTCTATCCTGCAAAGATGACTAATCGATCTATTGGCTCAATTAATTATGTCTTTTTTGGGTCTTTATAGGTGTTGAAGAAACCTATGGATAATGAAACAGTTTTTGGACATTCCCCACATTTGAGGCAGATGACTGAAGATCAGCATTGCCACCTCAAGAATGTGAAGATCACAGGGTTCAGCTCTGCAAAAGGCTTGGTTGAGCTAACCTGTTATATCCTCAAGAACGCAGTGTCACTTGAGTTTCTTACATTGGACACCAATTGTGGTTCTACTAGCAGGTGTTCTGACAACGGAATTGGACGGTGCCCCTCCAAGGGCAACGGTCTAAGGGAAGCTCGTAGAGTGCTTCGGGCTATTAGAACATACATTGAGAATAAAGTTCCTGAAAGAGTTAAGTTTACTGTTGTGGAGCCTTGTAGCCGATGCCATAAGTAGTCATAATCACTTGCATCATGTATGATATTCCTAATTTAATTTAATGTACCATGATGTGTTTCTTGATCAAGCTATTGCAGTTGAGCAAATGTGGAACCTTTTTAGTTTTAATTTGAGATGAAACTTAGTTTGTTTGTTGTGCTTGTGCCCAACAATTGGCTGTCAGTGAGGTCTTGTCATGACAACAGGGCCGACCATTTATGCAAAGAACGAGTAATGGCAGCACCTCGCTCACCACTAGATCTATGAGCGAGTGTTACCACGGCAGCCTGAACATGTCCACTCTTTCCCTCAAACACGCAGGAGGACAGTTCCAAGGTCGAATTGATATGGTAACCATAAGAAATAATGGCCATCAAGCAAGCAAGCTTAATATAGTATTGAATCCTATGATCATCCAAAATAAACAATTATTCTCAGATCTGAACCTTTCCAATTTTATTATGATGGAATTATTATACACTCGTGGTATACTGTACGTAGTAGTCTGATAGCCTCTGTACCCAGGCAGGGTCTGTACGTGGATGGAGTACAGGCTCAATGCGTACACGCAGGTTGTTAGAGCATCTCCTCCAGCCGTTAACAGCGTCAGTTTTGACGGCCGGCCATTGTTGTCTCATTCTCATCGATCTGTTGTCAGGTGAGTCACTGGGTTGATTCGATCGAATCTGCTGGGGGTTTCAGTTCGTCTTGCACGCACCACAGCTACCAGAACCTGATCGATCGGTCGATGGGGGGAGAGCATGGTTTTTCCGAGGGTGCCGGCCGGCCCGGGCAGGGATGTTCTGAGCCATCGATGCGCTTTAGGAATCGTGCATCTTGATTGCTCTTTGCCCAAGTTGGTCCCACCACTCCCCCACGCGCCTGGTTCCTGCCTACCAGCCACTGCATTGTGAGGCAAAACCATCAGGCAAGAAGCAACAGAGGGTCGGAGGCGGGTGGATTTTAAAATTTAATCCTTTTTTAATCAATATTTCAAAAATAATCCTGTTTTAAACTTATTTTCACCGTGCACCCTTCATTTGGCGCGACAAAAGCACGTCGTCGCGCGCCAAATCAAATGATTTACCGTGACAAGAGAGTTGACCGGGGCCACCATAGGTCCCACCCTGTCGCGCCAAATCGGTTGCAACAAAATTTTGAAGTTATAAATTTTACTATGATTTAGTCACTTGGATTTTGACTAAGTCCTAAACTTTACTATGGTTTTGTCACTTAGATTTTGACTAAGTCCTAAATTTTACTCCAAATTTTTAAAATGACTTAAAAAGTTGAATTTTAAAAAAATTCAAATTCTATTGCAAACCATAACATTGTGATCCGTTTCATACTAAATTTTGTGCTTGGCATCTCAATTTCATGGGGATGGTGAAGTTTGTATATAACTAAACCATGGTAAATTTTCCATTTGTCCAAGGCATGGTTAAGTTGACTATAACCTAGGCATTAAAAAATGCATACCCAAACCATGGTAAAATTGGCTTAGTGTGATCCGATCCATGGTAAAATTATGATCTTGGGATATAACCAAACCATGGTAAAATTGGCTTTAACCAACGCATGGTAAAATTGAACCATGGTAAATGCTATTATAATCAAACTATGGTAAAATACTAACATACCAAACCATGGTACTTCTGCATAGTTAGACATATTTCGATTTGTCCAAGGCATGGAAAAAATGCATAATTAGGCACATTCTCATTAACCTAATGCATGGTAAAATTACAGAGTTAGGCAACTCGTACGATATCCATCCCATAGTAAAATTGGCTATAGCCTAGGCATGGTAAAGATGCGAAGTTAGTTAAAAAAAATCCAAGGCATGCAGAAAATGCGAAGTTAGCACCATTGTGATACTACTAATTCATGGTAAAATAAATTTTGTTGTCCAAATCATATTAAAATTTATTATTCCTTAGCTCAAATTTTGTCCAAACCCTGTCGCACCAAATCATTTGGCGCGACGGGGTGGGACCCATGGTGGCCCCGGTCAACTCTCTTGCCACGGTGTAATGCTTCATTTGGCGCGACAAAAAGGGTGTACGGTGAAAATAAGTTTGAAACAGGATTATTTTTAAAATATTGATTAAAAAGGATTAAATTTTAAAAAAAATCCGAGGCGGGTTGGGGCCCAAGTTGGTACGGTGGACTCTCCTCCCCCTTAGGTACGCCCTCCCTCTCCACGCCAACTCCGCAGAACTCAGCTTAGGATTCTCTGGCTCTGCCTAGTTGACCATGGCGGCTTGCTCATCTTTGAAGTTTCGAACCAGCAACCCAAGGGAAGTGGTACTCCTTTCAACTTCACTGATTCTTCTTTGCGGTCACTGATCGTCAGCTGAATTCTGGCTCCTCTGATTGAATGATATCATCACTTATTGTTATGACTGTTGTTGTGTTTTCTTGTTTTAATAAAATCTATCAAACATTTGAAGAAATCTGATATATATGACTCCTTAATAATTTGTTTGTTGTATTTGGTGGCACCAAAATTGTGTTAGTTTGGTTAATATTGTGTCTGTACTTCACATTGGAAGAAACCAGACATTCTTTGACTTCATTGTTTATCTTGTTTGTGTGCTTGTTTATCTGAAAATGCTAAAAATCAAATGAATGCTCTTAGACAAGAGGAGTACATTAGGAGGCATCCCCTTTTCGTTCCAACATAAGACTCCTTGTCAGTTACCACCAGCTTCAAATAAGAAGAGAATTGATTGCAGGAACTGCAGCTTTCTTGCATCTTGTTATCTTGAAAAAGTATCGCTACTCCTTTCTAAATTCTTTATCTGAATATCATCACATGACGAACTGCAAATGCAATAGTGCAGCCATACAACAAAGTGAAAGCTCCAAAGATAAGCGTAAAATGGAATAAATTTCCCAACACAATAGGTAGTATACGACATCCTGTGTACAAACACTTCAGTTTTCATCACAGACCAATCAAAATACAACCAACAGAAGAATTTTTGTTCTATCCAATACACCAAACCCACAACGACTAAGTAGTTAGATGATGAGAATTATCAGCAGATGTTATAATAATGACCACATCATCCTGAACTCAAGCATTCAACGGTCCGATTGATGTAAAGAAGCAAGAAGGGCCAGAAGGCTATCTGCAAAGGGAAGGAAATACATGATCATGTCTTATAGTTGCCTGCACTATAAAATGGAAACTTCATACATGAAGAGGCATCAGTATGCACCAGAGAGGTGAAAAACACATTGCTTCAGGGCCAGGGATAAATCAATCATCAATTCATCAGAGGATAAGTAGCTGGTACTTATTCAGAACTATACTAAATGGAACTCGAACTGGTAATTAAGCAGCAGCACAACAATAGCAAAGTGAAAATTATCCCTACCAATTGTTGTCCACAGCCAGGCACAGAAGCCACAGAGTAACCACATCTCACTGTGCGGCAACCTTGAAGATCAACCTCTGGATCCGCTGCCTACAGTGCTACTTCTAGTGGCCATTGGGATGCTTAGTTTGCAGATTGGGAACCCATGATTGAAGGGAGTTTAATCCAGGAAGAACATGTGCCGATGATTGATGTGCTCTCTGCAGCCTGGAAACGGGAGGCCTCTTTGTCTGGTCCAGTGACTGGTGTGCACCAACTGTTTGGAGAGATGGTAACCAGCAGCCAGCACAAGGAAGAACAAGAAGAAGAAGAAGAAGAAGAAGAAGCGCACGCGGTGGCCTTGGGATCTCATCATTTACATGCTCGTGCGCCTGCCTCCGAATTATCGCCTCTCTTTCACGCACTATAATTGCGGCTTTCTCCTTTACAGCATCATCCATTGAAGCACCTCACCTCACCTCACCCCTCAACAGTGGTAAAGATTGGGGGCCGGACAGCCGGACAATGATGCTTTATGCTTGCCTCCCAGATCGACAACATTTACTAAGCAGGATTTAACCGCACATGTGTGTCAATTGTCACCCTCTACTAATAGTAGTTGTCAAGTGATATTGCCATGGCGCCATGTCAGGCATGAGGCATCTTACAATTTCAGAGTATCCAAAAAAAAATCTTGGGACTTGGCAAAATGGCATGAGAAAATGAGGTTCAGCTGCTTCAGCAAGATGGTGGTTGAGGAACAACCCTCCTGTCGGGTGGTCTGTTTGGGGTTCCAGTCCATCCGATTGTCTCGGTCTTTCCAAATTTTTGACTGCGATCGTGAGAACCATTAACCAAGGACTAATCCATCACTAAAATTGTATAAACTATACTTAATCAAACGACCAAAAAGTGAAGTCCTTGTGTTTGTCCGATTGTCTCATATTGTAGCACATCCGTTGCACGATCAGGGGCTCCAATTTTTGACATTATACTGAAACTGACAGCCACGAGATCGACAACATTTACATTGTCAGTTTTGTCACTACCCGTTGAAGCGACACGAGATGAGTCTATATCGGCAGCGTAGAACAAGTGTGTTCGTGCAAGCAATGAGCACGATCTGAATTGAACCCTCGAATATGAAACGAGGAGTTGTTGTCGTTCAGATTTTGTCTGAAATTAACTTGCTTATACGATTTCCAACGTGGTCATGCTATGTCTTTTTGAACAAACGCCACTTTGTTGAAAGGTTGAAAGTACTCATGCATCCAGTTGCAAATACTCCTATCATGGACCATATGAAAAGCAAAAGCCTTTCTACGATTTTTGGATTGACATGACTTGTATGGTTTCGGTGGTTCACTTAAACCATATGTTTTAGACAGATTTCCGACATGATAATATCCAAGGATTAAACATGTTTATGAGGCAAAGTTATAAAACGATCCCCAATTCTCAATTGCTCATTATACTGATTGTTACCTGTCGTGTTTCTATTGCTTTGCTTTTAGGACGAAGCACCGCATGCCACACAGGTTGGGAGATAGGGGTAGGGAGGATGTCATCTAGGCCCCAAAAAATCCTAGCGGGTGGAAGCAACCCCACAAGAGGAAGCAACCAATTACAAAGAACAACATCAGCTTAATCTCCCATCTTTTTCAACACTAATGTGGATAGGTGGGGCAAGGGCATCCACATTTATTGGGTGTGAGTGACAAAATTAGCTAGCCCCAAACCAAAGAGTGCTTAAGCAACTAAAACCACCACACATTTTGGCTACACTACCGGAATCGGTCACTACGCCGACGACCTAGCCCCGTCGGCGTAGGGCAGAATACCGTCGGCGTACCCCTACGCCGACGGTAGGTCCGTCGGGATCGCGAACGTCGGTGTACCCGGGCGTTTTTGTCGGCGTAGGAAAACCGTCGGCGTAGGTCCCCTATGCCGACCTCTGACCGTACGGCCGTCGGTGTAGATGGGCCGTCGGCGTCCTTTCTCAAGTGACCGCGGCTGACGGCGACGGCGGAGTTCGACCACCAACCGAAAGCTGCCACGTGTCAGGGTCTACGCCGACGGTTACACCGTCAGCATAGGCCTGGCCTATGCAGACGGTGTAACCATCGGCGTAGACCTGCCACGCGGCAGATTCTGGTGCACCGAAGTCAGGGTCTACGCCGACGGTTACACCGTCGGCATAGGCCAGGACCTATGCCAATGGTGTAACCGTCGGCGTAGACCTGCCACGTGGCAAATTCTGGTGCACCGAAGTCAGGGTCTACGCCGACGGTTACACCGTCGGCATAGGTGCTGTTTTTTTGTTTTTGCTTTTTTTTCTTGTTAATATACAGCACAAATATATCACAAATAGTACACAGCATATATATATCACAGATCCACATCATTATCACCACAATATAAGTATTACCATCACAACATACGTGAAATCAATAAAACATATGTCGAAACAACACAACATATGTCTGAACAACATAATATGAATCCATGAAAGATAAGTCATGACCACCATCACCAAGAGGCTTAAGCGTCACCACCAAGTTCGGTACCGCCAAGACCGCCAAAGCCAAGGTCGTCATTACTACCAACAGTGCTACCGGCAAGACCGTGACCGCCACCTCCATGGTGGATTGGAGTGACCGGGCTCCGTGACTCGGGAGTGCTGCCATAATTGGCACCACCACCAACGTAGGATCGATTAGTTCCCTGCATGTTTGAAAAGAGATGTTAAAGAGATATATGATACTCCCTCCGTCCCATAATATAGTAACGTTTTTTGAGCTAAACGTCCCATAATAGTTTAGCTCAAAAAATGTTACTATATTATGGGACGGAGGGAGTAGTGTTGAATGCACGATAAGTAGTTGGATAGTTTGGGGATGTACTAACCGGAGTCGGACAGTGTTGTGCCACAAAGTCTTCAAACGTAAGCAGAATTGGTTGTTCTCCAGCAGGTGGTGGTGGTGGTTTCATTACAGGAACCGTTCCGGCCGCCATGGACTAAAAAACAAGCTGCATGTTAGTTGACCAAGCACACACGAACATTAGAAGAAATGAGAATGCAAGTGTGAAAGTCAAATGAAAGGGGCTAAACTAACCTTCCTCATGCGACTGGCGTGGTCCGAGATTGCTGCAAGTCTCGCGTTCCACGCCATGGTCTCCTGACGTTGGTACTCCATGTAGGCCTTCAATATAACATGATGAAACTCATAAGAACATCTTGGTGTGGAAAATAAAATGAGAAAAAGGAAGATAACAGGGAAAATTCTTACAGAGTTTCTAGGCTAGGAGGGACATTGAGTGTGCACTTGTCGTCCTCGGCTGCGGGCTCAGGATCGGGTTGGTAACTCGAAGCTGTGTGTAGGAGACAGAAGGAGTGACAACGGCATCCAGTCATCCTCAAGTAGTCGAGACGGAATATTACGGGCTCGACCACTCCGACTAGTAAAGAATTTGAGTTTGCTTAGTAAACCCGTGCCATCGGCCTTGCCCTTGCCCATGCGTAGCAAACCTACATTGAGAAGAGAATAAACAATTAGTATAAAAATAAGGAAGAAAAAACCATATAAAAAAGACATTGATAAATAAGCATATTAATAAACCATAGTAAAAATACATGAAACGTACATCTGCTAGGACCCATACAAATCATCATTGTCAGTATCACTATCACACATATCATTTTCATTGTCGGACGGAGGTGGAGGCTCTTCCTCGTCGTCATCGTCTTCATTTAACAATGAAGGATGGAAGTACCAAGAGTGGTGCAAATCATCCACCGCGGCTGCATTAACACTCCCAAATTCTTCCCCGGGTATTCGGGCCCTGGAATGATCAGCGACAAGAAAATGGTGTCGCGTTGCATTAGGACACCGGGAGGGAGATTGAGCGGAATGACAAACACGGGCCAGCAGCTGTATGAATTGGACGACATACCATATGGATTGACCCCATCACCTGTTATTGCAACTCTGACAATCCCATCCTCGGCTGCTTCCTCGGGGTATTCTTTATCGAATGACTTCCATGCTTCACCTCCCGATGGACGTACGATTTTGTTTGGATGGTACCTTTTCCCTTGCTTGTGCCACTTCATCATTTTGGCAGACTCCTCCGTGATGAAAAGGCGTTGCAGTCTTTTTATGAAATGAAGATATCGAAGAACCTTTGCGGGGATGCGTAGCTGCCTCTTTTGACCATCCTTACCGACCACCTCAAGGTACCGAGAGGAACCACACTTCCTACAATACTTGTCATCCGCATACTCGTGTCTAAATGATACGTCTCAAACGTATCTACTTTTCCAAACACTTTTGCTATTGTTTTGACTTCATTCTTGCATGATTTGGACGAAACTAACCCAGACTGACGTTGTTTTCAGCAGAGCTACCAGTGTTGTTTTCTTTTGTGCGGGTTTCTGGATATTTAGGTACGCTGGAAAAATCCATAAAAATTATAGAAAAAATCAGCGTTCCCGAAGCTTCGACGAGTCCAAAGGGGGGCCACAGAGCAGCCAGGGGGCACCAAGAAGGGTGTGTGGCGCGACCCAGCCCCTGGTCGCGCCACCTTCCCTTCTAGGTGGGTCCCACACCCCCTGGTGCCCTACCTTGGCCCTATTTATTCCCTCGGCGAGGAAACTCCGAAACAGAAGTCGCTTTTCCAATCTACGTCGCGGAGCCGCCACCATCCTCTGTTCTTCTCCGGGAGAGCTAATCTGGAGGCTGTTTTGGCCTCCGGTGAGGGGAAATCATCGCCCTTCCATGACTTCCTCTCTCATGTGTGAGTAATTCTCTGCTGTAGGCAAAGGGGATGGTAGGGATTGGATGAGTTAGATCATGTAATAGTTCGTCAGATTGTCGGGGGCATGTTGCCTATCATCTACTTTGTGTTTATCATCTCTGTTACAATTTGTTTCTCTTAATGTTTGCCACTTTGGGCCCGAGTGCCATGATTTCAGATCTGATCACTCTTTTGTTTCTTCAGTTTGAGGTGTTCTTGATCCTATCTATGAGTTGTATGCACCTATTATAGTCCGGAACCGGCGATCCCAATGGTGACAGCTTGGGACACCAAAGGGGATGGACTATAATTTGAGGATTCTGTGTATCCATGAAGTGTTAATGCTTTGTTCCAGTGCTTTTTGACAGGAGTACCTTAATCTCCCTAAGTTCCTTTTGGCCCTGTTCGTAGCAGGAGGGTAGGACAAAAGATGTCGTGCAAATTTCTTATTGCAAGCACGTACAACTACCTTGGGATACATGGCTGATGTTTGATATTTTCCTAGATGATCCTTTCTTTTCTGTGAGCCTTGCCCGTGTTAGAATCTATTACATGTTTGTTCTCATCCAAGCAGCGCCCAACCATCCATCTCCCTAGCCTATAGTGTTTCTTTCCGCTGGTTACTAGTTGTTTACTTTCGCTGTTTTACTTTTGTTGTTTCACCACCACTATCACCACTATTATCACCCACACTACCACTACCATATTACCGTTGCTACTAATACTTTTGTGCAAGCAAGTGTTTATTTCAGGTGCGGTTGAACTGACAACTCAATTGTCAAAGCCTGTACGTATTCTTTGTGTCCCCAAGTGTCGAATCAATAAATTGGGTTATCTTGCCCGCGAAGACTATCTCGATCCCTTACAGTTGAGGGTTATCAAGTAATGTTTTCTGGTGCCGTTGCCGGGGACCATAGCTTTATTTACAGGTCTACTTGAAGTATCCTGCCTGCTGCACGTTATCCACTATGGGTAAGAAAGGAGACTCCGAGGTTCCGATCTTACCATCCCGTACGAGACGAGGTACTACTCTTAGCACTAGTGCTAAACTTGATTCACCTTCAGTTATGAGTAAGTTTGATTCACCTCAGTTACATGCTACTTCTGCTGAATCTAGCAATATGTCAGACACTTTTGATGATGTTTCTACTACCTTTGAGACTACTGGTTCACTTGGTTCTTTTATTGAAGAACTGATTGTTGCTGCTGCCCAATTCTCGGGATTTGAAATTCCTGTTACCGAAACCCCTATTGGAAAAGTTCATGATCTTACTGGCCTTAAGGAGAAACTCCTTGAGGACGATTATGTTATACTTGATGATGATTTATGCAGGGAGCTTAATGAATGTGCTGATTTCGACCCTGCTGCTATAAAGAAGTTGCTAGCAAAGCACTCCTTGAAGAACAAGTTTACTCGTGATCCTAATTTTGCTACGTCTCCTATATGCATCACTGATCCTGATTATGATTTCTCTGTTGACCTTTCACTTATATCCACAGTTGAAGCTGATCCCTTTTATAGCAGAGAAAATGATGATGCTATCGAGCACTTGACCAAACTCACTGAGTTGGGTAGCCTGTTTACTACTGATGAAAGGATCCGGAACTTTTATGTGACCAAGCTTCTTCCTTTTTCCTTGAAAGGAGATGCTAGAGCATGGTACGATGCACTACCATGTGGTTCCATTCAAAGTCCTCAAGACATGGCTATATCTTTCGTTGATAAGTATTTTCCTGCTCATATGCAACATGCTGCTTTACAAAGAATTTATAACTTTAAACAGTTGCAGGATGAGCATCTCCCTAAAGCTTGTGGTGATTTTGCTGTTTGCTGAAGGCTAGACCGGGACATGAGATCCCTAAGAATGAATTACTTGATATATTTTATGCTGGTCTAACCGACGAATCTAAATCATATCTAGATAGTTGTGCTGGTTGTGTTTTCAGGCAAATAACACCGGACGATGCAGAAGAATTGATGGGCAAGATTGCCAAAAACCACGAAGATTGGTTCGTCCCTGAACCACCTCCACCACCAAAGAAGAGGGGCATGCTTCTCCTAAGCCCCGAAGATATGCAAGAAGCAAAGAAGTCTATAAAAGAGAAAGGTATTAAACCTAAAGACGTGAAGAATCTACCTCCAATTGAGAAGCTGTGTGAACCTACCACTCACCCACCTATGGTAGAGGTACACTCTCTTTTAGATTTCAATGCAAGTGACATTCCTAAAGGTAAGCCTCCTGACAGATGTTTAGATGAGCTTGATAATTTTATTATGAAGCAAAGTCACTTCAATGAAAAGATACAAGGTTAGTTGCATGATAATACTCTTGCTATCAAAAGTTTGCTTGATGTTCTAGGAAGAACAGTTAATGATGTTAAATGTCTTGTGAAGCACTTTCATATGGTTCAAACTCAGCTTGAACAAATTTTTAATGTGCAAAAAGATTTTCTAGCTAACAATGCCAAACAGGACAATTTACATGCTTATGGTATAAAGACCCGGGGTGGAACACACACCCAGGACCCTCTCTATCCAGAGGGGCATCCGAAGAGGATCGGGAAAGATTCTCAAGTGCAGGAAGAAGAGATTGTTAGCTCTCCAAAGAAGAAGAAGAAGAAAAAGAAACACAAGGAAGATGGCAATTCCAATGATCCTATAGAAGAAGAAGAACATGTTGTTGATCCAAACAACATATCTACCTCCGATGTTGAGACTGAAGACGGTGCTGAACCAGAAAAACATGCTAAAAAGAATGACCCACCTGAGGTATGAGAAGAAGAAGCACCAGATAAGCGCAAGAAGTACACTAGAGAAGACTTCCTTGCAAGGAGACACGGGAAGGAACGAGAACCATGGGTACAGAAATCCATGCCCTTTCTAGGTAAGTCTGTCAAAACCAAAGAAAAAGAGCACTACAACAAGTTTTGTGAGTGGATGAAACCTCTTTTTCTTCAAATTCCTTTGACTGATGCTATTAATTTACCTCCTTACTCTAAATATATGAAAGATATTGTTACTAATAAAAGAAAAGTTCCTAATGAGGCAATATCTACTATGCTTGCTAACTACTCTTTCAGTGGCAAGATTCCGGAGAAGCTCGGTGATCCAGGTATACCCACCATTCCTTGCTCCATAAAGAATAATTATGTTAGAAATGCCTTATGTGATCTTGGTGCAGGAGTGAGTGTTATGCCCTTTTCTCTCTACAAAAGGCTTTGTTTAGAGAAACTAATTCCTACAGATATCTCTCTTCAGATGGCCAACAAGTCCACGGCCGTCCCGATCGGTATTTGTGAGGATGTTCCTGTTGAAGTTGCCAATTGCTTAATACTTACTGATTTTGTTGTGCTTGACATGCCCAAGGACGGGAGCATGTCCATTATTCTTGGTAGACCTTTTCTTAACACCACAGGTGCCATTATTGATTGCAATAAAGGGAAGGTTACCTTCAACGTGAATGACAAAGAACACACGGTGTATTTTCCAAAAAAGATCGACAAAAGGCATGGCCTTAACTCCATCGAGAATATCGAGACCGTGAAGATTGGAGAATGGGATTGTCCACTACATGTATACCACAAATACAAAACAATTATGGTGGGGAAAATTTCCATTAAAGTGAGAGTGCAATGATCACTTCATAAGAGGCGAGACTTTCTGCTCTATATAGCGCCGGTTTGTTGGTAAGACTTGATCAACCTTGCTAACTAGCATGTTTTATATAGGTAAAAAGCTGAGCTTGTTATGTTTTCATTTCATTTAGCTTTTATTCTCCTTGTTGTACCCAAAGTTTTTTGTTTAAAGCTTAAGTTGTTCTAACTTTTGTCTCAAGTTCACGAAAGTTTTGCATCCTTTTCAACTTTGAAATTTTTTCTACAGTGAAGTTGCCCAGAAAATTCCAGAAAATTCAAAATAAAAATTTCCAGGTAAAAATGCATCGGGGAGTACCTGTGGCTGACCAGGGGGTCCACCCCTGGTCCAGGAGGGAAGGTGGCGCGGCCCAGCCCCTGGCCGCGCCACACACCCTCCTGGGGCCCACAAGAACCCCATGCTGGCATCTCTTCTTCCACTCTCTCTTTCACCCCAAAAACTCGTGTTCTTGCTCTGGTTTCGTGTTCTTGCTGTTCTTGAGCACGAAACTTCGATCTCCCTCTATAGTGTAACACCCTCACTGTCATGTAACAGTAATCACTACAGTAATCATTTTGATAATGATTATTACTGTTGCAAATCATGCCATGATGATCTTTGCTTTTGATCCCATTCAAAATGCCTTTTGGGTTATATTAAAAATAATGTGACAATTAAATCTTGTCCAAAAATTGTGAAACCACTTTTATAAAATCACTAATAATCAGTGGGCCATGTCCATGTGATTGTGGTTATTTGTTATGCCTCTGAAAAATCCAGACAATTCTTGGCAGTGCTATAACAGCACTATTGGTCATTTACAAATTCCAAAAAAATGTCAAATGACTTTATAAAAGTCCAATACTTTTTGTAGCCCTCTGGTAAGTTGCAATACTAATTATGGTATTGTTTTCATGATTTATAAAAATGCAAAACTAACTAAAACAATTGCAAACAAAAAATGGGAAAACAGAAGTAAAACTAATAAAAAGGAAAACCTTATTAACCGCACGGGGCAAAGCCCTCCCGCTGGGCCCAGCCCTAGGCCCACCCAAGCCGAACCCCCCTGGCCAGCCCACCTATCCCCGATGCCCTAACCCCCACGTTCCGGCCTCACCCCCCTCTCGGTCATCTCTCTCCCTCACCCCCGACCCCGTTCCCCTTCCCCTCCTCCTGGCGGCACGGCAGCCGCCGATTCCGGCCGCCGCCGGCCAGCCCCACACGCCGGTTGCACCGCCCCGGTTTCCCCCTCGTGCCGTGCTCGCCCCCCCCCCCCCCCCCCGCCGGCTTCCCCCCCCTCGCGCTGGAGCACACGTCGTCGCCCGTCGTCTCCAGGCCGCCGCCCTGCAGCTCGCCTCCCCCCCCCCCGCCTGTACATCCCGGATACGCCGCTGCTCGCCCCCTACACCGCGAGTCTCCGGCGACCGCCCCGGCGCCTCCCTGCCCCAACTCCTCCCTGTGAGCCGCCAACCTCCCCTCTCCCTCCTCACGAACTAGGTCGTGGACGCCGTCGACAACCGCCAGCCGGGGCCGCGCTCCCCACTCCCATGTCGCGCCCGGCTCGGCGGCGCTCGTGCTCACCCCGTGCTGGTCGTGTGCTGACCACGCCCTGGCCGCACCCTGCGCATGCCGCACGCCCATGGCCAGGCTCGCATGCTGCTGCTGTCTGAATTTGCTGCAGCTGTTGTTAGTCAAAACCGTCGCTGAACCCTCTTTTGGGGGTAGCAAAACAACAACAAAGATAGAGCAAAATGAAATCTAAGGTAAATAAAAATAAGATGAGTTGAAAGTTGAAGCAACCAGCTCCAATATTTACCATTGGACCAAATCAAATTGATGCACGGATTAAAAGCTATAAAATGGACAAAATACAGATTTCTGATTTCAGATAATGCTAAGGTAGATGTAGGCTGCTGTTGTACCATATTTGCAAGCCACAAAATTGCAATAAATCCAGACCAAATAAAGCTAAAAATTGTTTGGTTGTAAAGTAGATGTATCAAGCTTCGAATTGTTCCATTGGACCATCTCCAGATAAGGCCAGGATTAAATCATGCTAAAATTACAAAAGTCAGATTTTTGTTAACCGAAAAACAAATAAGTCACCATTGCTACTTTAGAGCGAGTTCTGGACATGATACAAAACCCTATCATGGTATCTAATGGCATGACATTATAGAACACTTGTGGTGTATTAAAATACCTTTAGGATTCATCCTCAAAAGAGCTAAAGATTAGATGCAATCATCAATCAAAGTTTTCTAAATTTATCAATTTCTGGAACTTACATCAAGTTACACTTTTTCGTCAAAGATATGATCAAGTAATTGAACTCTAATAAATTTGGCTTCCGTACCAGATTGTAGATCACAGAAAACTGTTAAGTTTGATATTTGGCACTAAATCGTCGGTTGGGCAGAACATCAAACCGTAGGCTCTCGAAAACGGCTAAATGTTGTTTAGCAACAAGGATCCCAGACTTAGCACAATTCAGATTTTCTTAGATGACAGGATGACAAGTGGGACCACTTGCACTATTTGACTAAATAGATTATTTATTAGAGTCACTCTATGACATATGGGTCCCAACTGTTAGGTTGACTGGTCAACATTTCTATTGTGGATAATGTTGAAATAATTAATAAAAGAAATTCAGAAATTCCTTTACAATGATTTAAATCTTAGAAAATCAATATCTTTTAAACCGCAACTCCGATGGAAATACTTTGTGCATGAAACTTGCTCAGAAGAATACATCGATTACGGATACGCTACCCTTGCCCCCACCGCACCTTTCTAACATACCGAACGTGGAACATTTCTCCTCCGGTTCATCTGTCTGTCAGACGACCGGAGCCGGTAAAACTGTCCGAATGAAACTGTTCTGTATACGAAAGTTGTTCAGAATGGATCAACTAACACGGATACGCTACCCACATGTCTGTCTGATGTCTCTAACATTGCAGACATGGAACCTTCCCCCTCCGGATCATCGGTCCGGTAATCAATCGGTACTGATGAGTCATCCCCGGATAAATTCCCGCTCCGACTAAAATACTTAACACTGCGTTAGAGCCCCGTTGCTTTATATCTGATATGTCATACAATTGTATTGCTATTATTGTCGTGTATTTATTGTTTCTCCCCCTCTCTTATTGTTCGGTAGTCTCGACGTCCGCTGCCGATGCCCCTGTGATCGACTACTTCGTCGACGACGACCGTACCTCTACCGTCGAGCTTACAGGCAAGCAGAGCCATTTTCCTTCCCCAGATATCGCCTATCTTTTCCGTACTTTCTTGCACTAGGCATTGTTACTGCTGCTGCTACGATTACAATCCTATTCAATTGCATAGCATGTTTTTGTCGCCCCTTGATGTACCTTTCCTTTGTCCTTTGCTGCCTTATAAATATATATAAAATATTCAGCAGTAAACCCTGCGCATTGTTAGCTAGGTTTAGAATAGCGGGTCGTGATCACTCTGGTGAGTGAACGCGGATTACAAAATATTATAACTGCAACAGGTATGGATCAATGCAGACGCCCTAGGGAACCTACAACGGCGAGACTCTGCCGAGTCGCTTCGAGTTTGACTTACGAGTGGATGGACTCGTATTTCACTCTCGTCGGCTCAGTAGCGTAGCATCACTGGGATGATACGAGGGTATTCCTCTTTAGTTCATTCCGCTGGTGTCTCGGCACCACCGGGGTGATACGAGAATATTCCTCTTTAGTTCATTCCGCTGATGTCTTTGTCGAACCTCTTCAAGTGTACCATCGAGGGTGATTCCTCCTGGTTTCACTTGATGGTAGGCACTCGAATCAACTGGTGTCCTTACAGGTAAGGAGTCGGGTGACCCAACGGTGCCCGCGCAGGGTATCTTAGCGGAACGACAGGTCAGGTGTATTCCACCGGTGTGCGGCGGGCCTGGTACTGTTCGTGGCCGAAGGATTTCCTGTTGTACGAAAGTCGAGCTCTTCGGAGCAAACGCGAGACAAGGTAAGGAGACGGTTTTCACCTTGTTGGTAACCGCACGAGTTGGTGGGACGTCAGGGCAGGCACCGACGTTACTGGTGGTCCTGACTGCTGTCGTTGTCCGCGACTCATTCAATAAGGGGCAACGATAACGGTTGTCTCGACAGAAAATTAATAAAATGCTTAACGGGTTCGGCGGATGACTTGAGTAGCCTTTTGGCTTGTACGCACTACCTATGCGTGGGATTACGCGTATGGGCGCCTCCGCAATGTAGCCTCGTTCGAAAGCTCTGAAAGACGTCCAGTTCAGCATTGCGGCAGGGACGGATCGCGCTGCGGCGTTGGAATTCACCCTCCTCGCAACGACCCGGAGAGCGAGGGGTGATAGGCCCATGACCCCCTTGCACTTAGGGCTGTAGACCGGCGGGGACCTCTCTGATGAGTCGTAGGATGGACTGCGTTGTGTCGGATAGCCTCGGTGGGGTGCTCCCTAACCAGGTGTACGCCACCCTGGAGATCCGAGCATGTAGTGTCACACTAGTGCACCCCTGCAGGGAAGATTAATCTATCGATAGCCGTGTCCACGGTAAGAGGACGCTTTATGCTGAAGCCAGATCCTATCACTACAAACTACTACTATTAAACTGTTGGTTCCGGGTTTTCTCCCTCGCGGGGATGTCGCGGGAGGGAACTCGGAGGCATTGTTAATTATGATTACAACTTATTATTATACAATGCTGCAGCAACTTCTGCTGCATTGGTACTTTCATTACTGTTATATTAAACTGTTGGCTGATTCTTACCTCATGCTGCAAGACTCGTCGGAAGATGCTAGTCTTCGATAGGCCTAGCTTCTCTTCCTTGCTGTGAACTTTCTACCTTGCAGTCCACTATATACAGCCTCCCCTTTCCATTTGATACAAATGCATAAATGCTTAGTAGCGGACGTAAGACTCGCGGGTATGCTAGATACTCACCCTTGCTTTATTTCCCCCCTTTTTGTTTTGCCTGATCGGCCGCTGCAGTCGACGTTGGAGCCCAGGAGCAGGAGATCCCCGATGTCGACCACCGCAACATGAAGATCCCCGATGCCTTCTACGACGTCGAGTTCCCTTTTGACCAGGAGTAGTTTGGAGGTTCCCAGGCAGGAGGCCTCGCCTTTTCGATCGTTGTGATTTTTGTGCTAGCCTTCTTAAGGCAACCTTGTACCCTTGTGTCTGTACCCAGATACTATTGCTTCCGCTGACTTTGTGCTCTCGAGCTGTTATATTCGAGCCCTCGTGGCCCCTGGCTTGTATTAAACAGCTTGTATTATTTTTATTTGTAGAGTTGTGTTGTGATATCTCACCGTGAGTCCCTGATCTCGATCGTGTACCTTGCGTGTATGATTACTGTACACGGTCTGATTTTTGGGGCGTCACATATAGCCACTCGTTTGAGCTATAATTTGAAACAAATATTCCTTGGTATGTGACTCCCTCACCCCTCCAATTAGTTTTCTAGTTGGTGGCTTCATTAGTGAGTATTTAGTAGTTCTTGGTGCTGTTTAGTTGAGCTTAAATGTATGTGTAGAATTTTATTTTCCAAGTTTTGTTGCTAGTTTGAGCCTTGGTAAAGTAAGTAGAATGTTTTGCCCAAACTAGTTTTGCTTAAACCTTCGTTTTTGTGATTTGTCAAAACTTTCAGAAATGGATAGGCTAGGAAGGTGACTTGGGAAGAAGAAACCTGAGCGCTCTAGCCATGTTACGCGGTCCACAGCTTCACCTTCGGCTACGAGGCTGAGCTACAACGAAGAAATCGTACCCTTGGAGCTGTTGAATGCATCACCCGCAAAGGCCATGGCATTTCCATGCAGCGATTTCATGGCAGATGCCGGCATACACGAGGAGTTCGACGCCCTGTGTGCCAGAGCAGGTTTGACACGGCTTGTGACGAGCCGTGTACTACAGTATGAAACACTCACTGCTATATTTATTAACAGTTTCAGATTCTATCCTGAAAGTGATGCTGTTGCATTTAAGATTTATGAAAGGTTACTAACCATGCTGATACGTCTCAAACGTATCTACTTTTCCAAACACTTTTGCTATTGTTTTGCCCTCATTCTTGCATGATTTGGACGAAACTAACCCGGACTAACGCTGTTTTCAGCAGAGCTGCCTGTATGGTTTTATTGTGTGCAGGAAAATGGATTTTTAGACATCCCAGAAAATTCCCAGAAAAATACCAGAAAATCCACGCACCCGATGGAGCCAGGAGCCAGAAGTGGGACCAGAGGGGAGCCCTGGGGGCCCCAGGCGCCCCCTGGCGGGGCCAGGGGTGGGGTCGCGCCCTCTGGCCGCCTGGGCTGCTCCCCCCTCCTCTGGTGCCCTACCGAGGCTCCTATTTATCCCTGTGACGAGAAAACCCCAGAACAGAAGTCGTTTTCCCAGTTTCCGTCGCGGAGCCGTCGCCACCCTCTATTCTTCTTCGGGAGGGCTAATCTGGAGGCTGATTTGGCCTCCGGAGAGGGGAGATCGTCGCCATCGTCCTCACCATCACCACTTCATCCATCCTCCATGACTTTTCTTCACATGTGTGAGTAATTCCCTGCTGTAGGCAAAGGGGATGGTAGGGATTGGATGAGTTTAATCATGTAATAGTTCTTCAGATTGTTGGGGCATGTTGCCTATCATCTAGATTGGTGTTTATCTTCTTTGCTACAACTTGTTGTTCTTAATGCTTGTCACTTTGGGCCCGAGTGCCATGTTTTCAGATCTGAACCTTATGTGTTTTCTTGAGTATATTTGTGTTCTAGATCCTATCTATGAGTTGTATGCACCTATTATGGTCTGGAACCGGCGATCCCAAAGGTGACAGATTGGGACACCAAAGGGGATGGTCCATGATTTGAGGATTCCATGTATCCATTGAGTTTATTTCTTTGTTCCGGTGCTCTTTGACATGAGCACCTTAATCTCCATAAGTTCCTTTTGGCCCCGTTCGTAGAGGGATGGTAGGACAAAAGATGTTGTGCAAGTTCTTATTGCAAGCACGCACAACTACCTACGGGATACATGCCTATTGTTTGATATTTGCCTAGATGATCATTGATTTTCTGTGTGCCTTGCCCCGTGTTAGAATCTATTATTGTTTACTCCCATCCATGCAGCGCCCGACCATCCATCTCCCTAGCCTACAGTGTTTTCAATCCTGTTGGTTATTAGTTGTTACTTTTTGCTACTTACTTTTGTTGTTGCTATCATCACTATCATATCACCGTTACCACTTATCTATTGTTGCAAGAAAGTATATTTCAGGTGCGGTTGAATTGACAACTCAACTGTCAAAGCTTATAAATACTCTTTGGCTCCCCGTGTGTCGAATCAATAAATTGGGTTAACTTACCCGCGAAGACTATCTCGATCCCTTACGCCTGTGGGGCATCAAGCAACGTTTGCTGGCGCCGTTGCCGGGGAGCATAGCAATATTTACAAGTCTACTTGAAGTATCATGCCTGCTGCATATCATCCGCTATGGGTAAGAAAGGAGACCCCAAGGTTCCGATCTTACCATCCCGTACAAGAAAAGGTATTGTTCTGAACACTAGTGCTACACTTGATTCACCTTCGGTTATGAGTAAGTTTACTTCACCACCACTACATGATGCTTCTATTGAGTCTGTTACTATGTCCGATACTTTTGATGATGCTTCCACTACTCTTGATGATGCTACTTTTCTTGGTCACTATATTGAAACTTAGACTGCTAAGACTGCAGCAAAATCCAAGACCGAGACCCCTGCTACCTATATTAATACCTGCAAAACCTTTGGTTACCCGAGCTTAGATGAACTCAAGGAGAGAATCCTTGATGATGATTATGTTAGTCTTGATGATGATTTTTGCAGGGAACTCAGAGAGTGTGTCGACTCTGACCCTGGTGCTGTTCAAGAGTTGCTCAAGAGGCACGCCATGAAGAACAAAGTTATTCCTGATCCTAAATTTGCCACGTCACCTATATGCATCACTGATCCCGATTATGATTTATCTGTTGATCTTTCACTTATATCTACAGTCGAGGCTGACCACTTTTATGGCAGAGAAAATGATGATGCTATAGCACACTTGACCAAACTCGATGAGTTAAGCAACCTATTCACTATTGATGAGAAGATACGAAACTTCTATGTGGCCAAGCTTTTTCCTTTTTCTTTGAAGGAAGACGCTAAATCATGGTACGATGCACTACCCTATGGTTCCGTTAAAAGTCCTCAGGACTTAGTCAAATTTTTTGTTGATAAATATTTTCCAGCTCATCTGCAACATGCTGCTTTGCAAAGAATCTATAACTTTAAACAATTGTAGGACGAGCACCTCCCTAAAGCTTGGGGGAGGTTTTGTGATTTACTTAAGGTTATGCCGGGACATGGGATCCCCAAGAATGAATTGCTTGATATATTTTATGCTGGTTTAACCGATGAATCCAGAACCTACCTGGATAGTTGTGCTAGTTGTGTTTTCAGGGAAAGAACACCGGACGATGCAGAAGAATTAATGTGCAAAATCGCCAAAAACTATGAAGATTGGAACGTTCCTGAACCACTTCTACCACCGAAAAAGAGGGGCATGCTTGTTCTGAACCCCGAAGATATGCAAGAAGCAAAGAAGTCTATAAAGGAGAAAGGTATTAAAGCCGAAGACGTGAAGAATTTACCGCCTATTGAGAAGTTGTGTGAGCCTACTACTCACCCTCCCTTGGTAGAGGTACACTCTCTATTAGACTTTACTGAAAGTGACATCCCTAAAGGTAAGCCTCCCGACCAATGTTTAGATGAGCTTGATAATTTTATTGTTAAGCCAGACCATTTTAATAGGAGATTACAAAGTCAGTTGCATGATAATTCTCTTGCTATCAAAAGTTTGTGTGATATTCTAGAAAGAACAGTTAATGGTGTTAAATGTCTTGTTAAGCATTTTCATATGGTTCAAACTCAGCTTGAACAAATTTCTAATGTGCAAAAAGATTTGCTTGCTAATAATGCCAAACAGGACATACAAGCTTATGGAATTAAAACTAGGGGTGGAACACACACCCAGGACCCACTCTATCCTGAGGGGCATCCAAAGAGGATCGAGCAAGATTCTCAAGTACAAGAAGAAGACGAGATTGTTAGCTCTCCGAAGAAGAAAAAACAGAAGAAGAAACACAAGGAGGCTGACAATCCCGGTGATCCAATTACAAGTGAAAAGCTAGCTGTTGATCCTAATATCATATCTACCTCCGACGCTGAAACAGAAGACGGTGCCGAGCCTGAAGAAAAGGATGCGGAGAAGGATGATCCTCCCAAGGTAAGAGAAGAAGAAGCACCCGATAAACGCAAGAGGTACTCTAAAGAAGACTTCATCGCAAGGAGACATGGGAAGGAAAGAGAACCATGGATACAGAAACCCTTGCCCTTTCCAAGTAAGTCCCTCAAATCTAAAGAAGAAGAGCATTATAATAAATTTTGTGAATGGATGAAACCTCTTTTTCTTCAAATTCCTTTGACTGATGCTATTAAGTTACCTCCCTACTCGAAATATATGAAAGATATTGTTACTAATAAAATAAAAGTTCCTAATGAAGCAATATCTACTATGCTTGCTAACTACTCTTTCAGTGGCAAGATTCCTAAGAAGCTTGGTGACCCAGGTATACCCACCATTCCTTGCTCCATAAAGAATAATTACGTCAGAACTGCTTTATGTGATCTTGGGGCAGAAGTGAGTGTTATGCCTTTCTCTCTTTACAAAAGGCTTTGTTTAGAGAAACTAATCCCTACAGATATCTCCCTTCAGATGTCTGACAAATCAACAGCTGTCCCAATAGGTATTTGTGAGGATGTACCCGTTGAAGTTGCTAACTGTTTGATCCTTACAGATTTTGTTGTGCTTGACATGCCCGAGGATGGGAGCATGTCCATTATTCTTGGTAGACCTTTTCTTAACACCGCAGGTGCTATCATTGATTGCAATAAAGGAAAGGTCACCTTCAACGTTGATGATAAAGAACACACGGTTTATTTTCCAAAGAAGATCGACAAGAGGCATGGCCTTAACTCTATAGAGAATATCGAGACCGTGAAGATTGGAGAATGGGACTGTCCACTACATGTGCACCATAAATACAAAACCATTATGGTGGGGACAATGTCCATGAAAGTAAAGGTGCAATGATCACTTCATAAGAGGGGAGACTTCTTGTTCTATATATCGCCGGTTTGTTGGTAAGACTTGATCAACCTTACTAGTGAAGCTTGTTTTATATAGGTAAAAATTCAACCTTGTTATGTTTTCATTTGCTTTAGCTTTCATTCTCTTTGCTGTACCAAGTTTTTATGTTTTTAAAGCTTCACAATACTAATCACCGCTTTAAGTTTTCAGAAAGTTTTGCAGCTTTTTGAACTCCGAGAAATTTTCAATAGTGAAGTTTTCAGAAAAATTCCAGAAAAATAAGAATAAAAATTTCCATGCCGGGAGTGACCCAGAGGCACCTGGGGCTGACCAAGGGGGCCACCAGGCGGCCAGCTGGCGCGGCTCGCCCCCTGGCCGCGCCCACAGGGCGCCTGGGGCCCACAGGCCCCACTTCCAAGTATGTCTTCTTCCTCCTCCTTCTTCTCTCTCCAAAAACACGAGTTCTGCACTTTGTTCTTGCATTCTTTCTGTTCTTGGAGGCGATTTTCAATCTCTCTCTACAGCCCACCAGTCGAGCTGAATTTTTGAGCAAATACTCCCTGGTATGTAACTCCTTCACCCCTCCAATTAGATTTTTGATTGGTGGCTTCATTTGTGAGTATTTAGGAGCTCTTGGTGTTGTTTATATGAGCTTGCATGCATGTGTAGAATTTTATTTTCCAAGTTTTGATGCAAGTTTATGCCTTAGGTAAGTGAGTTAAGTAGTTTGCCTTAACTACTTGGTTTAAATCCTTGTTTTTGTAATTTGTCAAAAATTTCAGAAATGAGTTTGCTAGGAAGAGCAAAGGGGTGGCTTGGGAAGAAAAGGCCCGAGCGCTCCGACCGAGTTACAAGAGCGGCAGCTTCACCCTCGACTGCTAGGGTGAGCTACAACGAAGATCATGTTCCCTTAGAGTTGTTGGAGGACACAAATCAAGCACGTGCAATGACTTTCCCGTGCGATGAATTCCTTGAAGCTGCAGGAATTAGGGAGGAGTTCTATAATCTTTGTGCTAATGCAGGTTTGACGCGGCTCGCAACGTGTCGTGTTACTCAGTATCAAAAACTCACCTCATGTTTTATTAACAGTTTTAGATATAACCTCGATGCTGGTTCTGTTGAGTTTAAAATTTACAATGATCTTTTGACCATGCCTTTGGAAAAGTTTTGTGAAATAATAGGTGTGCCGAACGTGGGACTGACGGCGAAGATGAGCTCTCAGCCCTCCGAGCTGAGGACCATCTTCAACTCTATATGTAGCATGGATACAAGGGGTATTCATCGGTCAAAGATCTCCAGCATCTTATTTCCACACCTCAGGTATTTTGCGTATTATATTGCTAGAGGGGTGTTAGCTCGTGACAACACGAGCAACATATCTGCGCCGGATATTGCTATCCTGGCAACCGCCCTTTCAGGGAGGTTTGATTATAATGTGGGTGCCTTGATTGCTCGACGCCTTGCTATGAACGGTAACAAGGGAGACTTATTTGGTGGCGTTTACGCCACACTTATCCTAGAGTCTCTTAATGGCACCCCACACCCCGATGATAAGCCTTTTACTTATTTAAGTTTTGATCTTGCTGCTATGAAAAGGCATAAGTTTGTTACCATGACTTCCGAGTTTGGTAACCTTGATTATATCTTGCGTTTCGGAGCTACCATGGAACGCAAGATCCGTCTACCTGCACCTCTTTTGTTTGATTTTTATCGCAGGAACGGATGGTCCTTTGATGTTATCCAGTTTGATGAGTTCGTGGTCTAGCGTCAGTTTCATAACCTCATGGAGGGGGTTGTGCCCGACGAGGAGGAGCATGGTGAGTTCCCACCTTTCCAGGGAAAGACCGTCACTCAGTTTGGTGAAGGGTCTTCCTCTGCTTGGATCGCGGATCCTTCTTCGTGGGAGGAGCCGAGGACTTCGGTGTACACACCGGAAGCCTCATACGACCCTTGGACTCACCCGTACTACCCTGGAGCAGTAGGCTCCTGGGGACATTAGCTACTACCAACTTAGGCCAAAAGCCTAAGCTTGGGGGAGTACGTGCCCTTCTCACTTTTCCATTTTATTATCCATTTTATTCGCTTTGATCTTTTCGAAGTTTTTGCCCGTTCTTCTTTCTTTCTTTCTTTGCAAAAACAACAAAAAGATTTTCTCTTTTCTTTCACTTTCTTTTAACCTTTAAAAAACCCAAAAAGAATTCCTTTCTCTCTTTTAGTTTGCTTTGTTTTCAGAGATCAGCCCGAGTCTGTGATGGCATTTGATTATATTTCCTACGTTCGATCGTGGAAGTGACCAGGCAGTAATGACGAAGATCGACGGAAGGGAAGCAACAAGGAAAACCGGTATGAACTCTTCTTGTTTCTACTTTTGTACATATGCCTGTACTTATAATCTAGAGACCAGCTTGTAGCGACATAGTGCTATATTTACAATGCTTTCCCAGTGTTCATGCTTTCCTTGTGGCTAGTCCCAAATAGCTAGAGTACATAATGTGTTGTTGAAATGATTTACATGTATTGCATTGTTCATGGTTTGGCATACTGAAGTGGCATTTCCCTTCGGAGAATTTTTGGATTGACTTGGCACATGTTTACACATGCTTATGACTATAAAGTCTACTTTTGCCTTGATGATCTTTTTTTTTCAGAATAGTTATATCACTTTCATGCTCGATTCAATGTTGCTTTGTCGCTCTGCATGATTATGACAGTTATTGCTCTCTAGTTGGTCGCTTCCCAGTCTTTTGCTAGCCTTCGCTCGCACCAAGCAGAATTCTGCTTGTGCTTCCAAACTCCTTTTTCAAACCCAGTTGTTCCATTTGAGTCCACCATACCTACCTATATGTGGTATTTACCGGCCACTCCTAACTTAGACTGTCTTGTGCCATCTCGAAATTTATTCAAAAGCTTCCCTTTTGTAACCGTACAAGCTCATGGTCCGGTGAGGGGAAATCAGTATCTTTCATGCCAAAAATATTTTGACGGAAGTTTTAACTAGTCAAAAAAGAAAAAGAAAAAAATATATGAGAGTTACACCTCCCCCATACTCGATGATGGGGTGATATGGACCAAATGATGCTTATGATAGGTGGAACGATACCCTCCTTCCATCCTTGAGGCAAAATAAAAGGTTCCATAGACCATCGAAGGATTCATGGATAAGGGAATATGTGTAAGCAAAAGGCATTTTATATGGTTGGCATGGGAGATATTGAGAGACCTTTACCGTTCACCGTTGACTGGAAAGTTGCACTTCTCCAAAATGTTTTATCTCTGTTTTCAAAACCAAGAGCTCTGGCACATGTTTAGTCTTTGCTTCCTTTCACGGGTTTACAACCTTGCCATCAAAAGCCACGGTTCTAGAGTCTCCCCTTGTTTCTTCAAAGCACCAACTATGAGAGCATAATTGTCATTCTTAGTGTAACATGCATTGTCCCAAAGTATTACATTGTCTTCTGCATGCTTGTGTTATTGCTAGTCTGAAATACTGAGTTCTAGTCACCTTTAAAACTCCGGAGGAGTTTCTGCATTTATGTTTTTCTTCACTCACGGAGGCTAGCGAAATGCCACTCAAGTATGTTCAAGCTATGTGCATTGTGATCCTGTCTTGATTTTCAGTAGCTTATTATTTACTTTTAGTTGTTTGTGACTGATCACATGAAAGAAGAATTGTTTCGTGCATTGTCCTTATAGCATTGTTTCATTACTTGCTAAACTCTTTTCGTAGTACATGCTTATTTACATCTAATGAAGCAAAAGAGTTTGTCAAAGTTTTCTTTGTCGCGTCCAGTTCGTTGAACTGAATTGCTTGAGGACAAGCAATATGCTAAGCTTGGGGGAGTTGATACGTCTCAAACGTATCTACTTTTCCAAACACTTTTGCTATTGTTTTTCCCTCATTCTTGCATGATTTGGACGAAACTAACACGGACTAACGTTGTTTTCAGCAGAGTTGCCTGTATGGTTTTATTGTGTGCAGGAAAATGGATTTTTAGACATCCCAGAAAATTCCCAGAAAAATAGCAGAAAATCCACGCACCCGATGGAGCCAGGAGCCAGAAGTGGGACCAGAGGGGAGCCCTGGGGGCCCCAGGCGCCCCCCTGGCGCGGCAGGGGTGGGGCCGCGCCCTCTGGCCGCCTGGGCTGCTCCCCCCTCCTCTGGTGCCCTACCGAGGCTCCTATTTATCCCCGTGACGAGAAAACCCCAGAACAGAAGTCATTTTCCCAGTTTCCATCGCGGAGCCGCCGCCACCCTATGTTCTTCTTCGGGAGGGCTAATCTGGAGGCTGATTTGGCCTCCGGAGAGGGGAGATCGTCGCCATCGTAATCACCATCACCACTCCATCCATCCTCCATGACTTCTCTTCACATGTGTGAGTAATTCCCTGCTGTAGGCAAAGGGGATGGTAGGGATTGGATGAGTTTAATCATGTAATAGTTCGTCAGATTGTTGGGGCATGTTGCCTATCATCTAGATTGGTGTTTATCTTCTTTGCTACAACTTGTTGTTCTTAATGCTTGTCACTTTGGGCCCGAGTGCCATGTTTTTAGATCTGAACCTTATGTGTTTTCATGAGTATATTTGTGTTCTAGATCCTATCTATGAGTTGTATGCACCTATTATGGTCCGGAACCGGCGATCCCAAAGGTGACAGCTTGGGACACCAAAGGGGATGGTCCATGATTTGAGGATTCCATGTATCCATTGAGTTTATTGCTTTTGTTCCGGTGCTCTTTGACAGGAGCACCTTAATCTCCATAAGTTCCTTTTGGCCCCGTTCATAGCGGGATGGTAGGACAAAAGATGTTGTGCAAGTTCTTATTGCAAGCACGCACAACTACCTACGGGATACATGCCTATTGTTTGATATTTACCTAGATGATCATTGCTTTTCTGTGTGCCTTGCCCCGTGTTAGAATCTATTATATGCTTACTCCCATCCATGCAGCGCCCGACCATCCATCTCCCTAGCCTACAGTGTTTTCAATCCTGTTGGTTATTAGTTGTTACTTTTTGCTACTTACTTTTGTTGTTGCTATCATCACTATCATATCACCGTTACCACTTATCTATTGTTGCAAGCAAGTATATTTCAGGTGCGGTTGAATTGACAACTCAACTGTCAAAGCTTATAAATACTCTTTGGCTCCCCGTGTGTCGAATCAATAAATTGGGTTAACTTACCCGCGAATACTATCTCGATCCCTTACGCCTGTGGGGCATCACATGCCTATGAGTACCTTTTGTGAAGCTTTAGGTTTGCCCGACAGAGGAGAGAAGAGGAGGAAAAATTCTCAAACTACTGCACTCAAAACCCTTCTCGACTCGTTGTGCAACACTGAAGTGAGGAACACTAACCGTTAGAAGATCTCCAATATTTTGTTTCCTCATCTCAGGTATTTCGCGTATTATATTGCTAGAGGGGTGTTGGCTCGAGACAACACGAGCAACACTTCTTCGCCTGATACTGCTATCATGGAGAACGCCCTCTCAGGGAATCACGAGTATCATGTGGGCACACTGATTGCTAGACGCATTGCTGCTAATAGCAACAAGGGGGTCTCTTTGGTGGCGTCTATGCCACACTTCTTTTGCAGTTTCTCGAAGGAGAACCGCGCCCAGATGATATAGTTTTTCCTTTTTTTAGTCTTGATTTAGTTGCCATGAAAAGGCACTTCTTTGTTACTAGGGCCTCTGACCGATATGCACTTGATTATATTTTGCGGTTTGAGGGCGATGTGGAACGCATCATCCGTCTACCTGCACCACTTGTGTTTGATTTTTCTCGCAGGAATGGATACCTCTTTTCAGATACCCAGTTTGATGAGATCATGGGGAGATACCAGTTCCACGACCCCACGGAGGGGGTTGTGCCAGATGAGGAGGAGCGCGTGGTGTATCCACCCGTCCAGGAGGAGACCCTCGCCCCATGGGACGGAGGGTCTTCTTCTGGTTGGGATGAGGGACCTTCCTCATGGGAGGATCCGAGGACTTCAGTGTACGCACCGGAGGGCTCATACGACCCTTGGACTTACCATTACCCCGGAGCAGGAGGCTCCTCGGGACCGCAGTAGACGAGCCAAACTTAGGCCAAAAGCCTAAGCTTGGGGGAGTACGTACTCTCCTCCCTTTCCATTGTATCTTCCGTTTTGTTCGCTTTGATCTTTTTGAAGTCTTTGCATGTTCCTCTTTGTTCTTTTATTTTGCAAAAACAACAAAAATATTTATCTTTTCTCTTTTATTTTATTTAGCCTTTGAAAAATCCAAAAAGATTTTCTTTTTCTCTTTAGTTTGCTTTGTTTTCAGAGTTCAGCTCGAGTCCGTGATGGCATTTGATTATATGTTTCTTACGTTCGGTCGTGCAAGTGACAAGGCAGTAATGACGAGGATCGACGGAAGGGATGCAACAAGGAAAGCCGGTATAAACTCTTTTTGTTTCTACTTTTGTACATATGCCTGTACTTATGCTTAGAGACCAGCTTGTAGAGACATAGTGCTATGTTTACAATGCTTTCCCAGTGGTTCATGCTTTCTTTGTGGTTAGTCTCAAATAGCTAGAGTTCATAATGTGTTGCTTGAAATGATTGACATGCATTGCATCGTTCATGGTTTGGCATATTGAAGTGGTATTTCCCTTCGGAGAATTCTTGGATCGACTTGGCACATGTTCACGCATGTTAAGACTAAAAAGTCTGTTCTACCTTGATGACCTTTTTATTTTAGAATAGTTATATCACTTTCATGCCCGATTCAATGTTACTTTGTCGCTCTACATGATTATGACAATTATTGCTCTCTAGTTGGTTGCTTCCCAGTCTTTTGCTAGCCTTCACTCGCACTAAGCGGAATTCTGCTTGTGCATCCAAACTCCTTTTCAAAGCATTTTTTCCACTTGAGTCCACCATATCTACCTATATGTGGTATTTACCGGCCACACCTAACTTAGACTTTCTTGTGCCATCTCGAAATTTATTCAAAAGCTTCCCTTTTGTAACCATACAAGCTCATGGTGCGGTGAGGGAAAATCAGTATCTGTCATGCCAAAAATATTTTGACGGAAGTTCTAACTAGTCAATAAAAAAATGAGAGTTACGCCTCCCCCATACTTGATGATGGAATGAAATGGACCAAATGCTGCTTATGATAGATGGAACGATACCCTCCTTCCATCCTTGAGGCAAAATAAAAGTTTCCATAGACCATCAAAGATTCATGGATAAGGGAACATGTGTAAGCAAAATGCATTAATATGGTTGGCATGAGAGATATCGAGAGACCTTTACCGTTCACCATTGACTGGAAAGTTGCACTTCTCAAAAGAGTTTTTATCTCTGTTTTCAAAACCAAGAGCTCTGGCACATGTTTAGTCTTTTCTTCCTTTCACGGGTTTTCAACCTTGCCATCAAAATCCACGGTTCGAGAGTCTCACCTTCTTTCTTCAAAGCACCAACTATTGAGAGAATAATTGTCATTCTTAGTGTAACATGCATTGTCCCAAAGTACTACATTGTCTTCTGCATGCTTGTTATATTGCTAGTCTCAAATTCTTAGTTCTAGTCTCCTTTAAAACTCCGGAGGAGTTTCTGCATTTATATTTGCTTCATTCATGGAGGCTAGCGAGATACCACTCTAATATGTTCATGCTATGTGCATTGTGATCTTGAATTGATTTTCAGTAGCATATTATTTACTTTTGTTTGTTTGTGACTGATCACATGAAAGAAGGATTGCTTCGTGCATTGTCCTTGTAGCATGGTGTCGAAACCTACTAAAATCTTTCGTAGTACATGCTTATATACATCTACTGAAGCAAAAGAGTTTGTCAAAGTTTTCTTTGTCGCATCCAGTTCGTTGAACTGAATTATTGAGGACAATCAATAGCTAAGCTTGGGGGAGTTGATACGTCTGAAACGTATCTACTTTTCCAAACACTTTTGCTATTGTTTTGACTTCATTAATTCTTGCATGATTTGGACGAAACTAACCCGGACTGACACTGTTTCCAGCAGAGCTACCAGTGTTGTTTTCTTTTGTGCAAGTTTCTGGATATTTAGGTACGCTGGAAAAATCCATAAAAAATATATAAAAAATCAGCGTTCCCGAAGCTTCAACGAGTCCAAAGGGGGGCCACAGAGCAGCCAGGGGGCACCCAGAAGGGTGTGTGGCGCGGCCCAGCCCCAGGCCGCGCCACCTGCCCTTCTGGGTGGGTCCCACACCCCCTGGTGCCCTACCTTGGCCCTCTTTATTCCCTCGGCGAGGAAACTCCAAAACAGAAGTCGCTTTTCCAATCTACGTCGCGGAGCCGCCACCACCCTTTGTTCTTCTCCAGGAGAGCTAATCTGGAGGCTGTTTTGGCCTCCGGTGAGAGGAAATCATCGCCATCGTCATCACCATCGCCTCTCCATCACCCTTCCATGACTTCCTCTCTCATGTGTGAGTAATTCCCTGCTGTAGGCAAAGGGGATGGTAGGGATTGAATTAGTTAGATCATGTAATAGTTCGTCAGATTATTGGGGGCATGTTGCCTATCATCTACTTGGTGTTTATCATCTCTGTTACAATTTGTTGCTCTTAATGCTTGCCACTTTGGGCCCGAGTGCCATGATTTCAGATCTGATCACCCTTTTGTTTCTTGAGTTTGAGGTGTTCTTGATCCTATCTATGAGTTGTATGCACCTATTATTGTCCGGAACCGGCGATCCCAATGGTGACAGCTTGGGACACCAAAGGGGATGGACTATAATTTTAGGATTCTGTGTATCCATGAAGTGTTAATGATTTGTTCTGGTGCTTTTTGACAGGAGTACCTTAATCTCCCTAAGTTCCTTTTGGCCCCGTTCGTAGCGTGAGGGTAGGACAAAAGATGTTGTGTAAATTTCTTATTGCAAGCACGTACAACTACCTTGGGATACATGGCTGATGTTTGATATTTGACTAGATGATCCTTTCTTTTCTGTGAGCCTTGCCCGTGTTAGAATCTATTACATGTTTGTTCTCATCCAAGCAGCGCCCAACCATCCATCTCCCTAGCCTATAGTGTTTCTTTCCGCTGGTTACTAGTTGTTTACTTTAGCTGTTTTACTTTTGCTGTTTCACCACCACTATCACCACTATTATCACCCACACTACCACTACCATATTATCGTTGCTACTAATACTTTTGTGCAAGCAAGTGTTTATTTCAGGTGCAGTTTAACTGACAACTCAATTGTCAAAGCCTGTACGTATTCTTTGTGTCCCCAAGTGGCGAATCAATAAATTGGGTTATCTTGCCCGCGAAGACTATCTCGATCCCCTACAGTTGAGGGTTATCACTAAACAAAAGGCAATTCTTCGGACATACATTTCTCATAATGCATAGAGAGTGTCCTCATGATTTTCTTCGTGGCGTACATGCTTTCCGGCAGTTCATGACCATCGGGAAGACTGTTAGCCCATACTCCCAGAAATGCTTTGATGCAAGCTTAGCTACAGCCGTACCCAGCCTTAACTGCCATTAGTTGCGAGATGGCATCTAGCTAAGAGAGTTTGGCACCCACATAAATAGGCTTCTTTGACGAAGCCAAGATCTCCAAGAAGGACTTTGCGGTTGCCTCCGGTTCCTCCGGCTCCTCTAGTTCATTGTCTGAAGGTGTCGCATGTGTCGCCTCTGTAGCAATGACATCATCTATCATGTCTCTGACACCGTCGTCCACATAACCACCGATGCATTGACGCATCACCTCCTCTCTACCACGGCCCCGCTCGGCAAAGTTTATCGACATGTCAAAGTTTTTCATATATCCGTGCGTGCGAAGGTGCCACGTCATTTCGTCCTTGCATTTAGAGTGACGTCTGCCACATCTCGCACACGGGCAATGTGGGATCATTCTCATTGGACCACGGAATGTCTCCCTCAAAAACACATCAGTTTTGGCAATCCACTATGATGTTACTCGATTCCCATGGGGGCACGGGTAAAACCACTATACAGCCACTGATTATCTGCCATTCTATGCTTTATTGGGAGCCACACAACAAAACTGATATTAAATTTGAATTAATCACATCAAATATTTATTTTCTACTACGTTGACATCACTGAATCCACCTAAATTATAATAGGTAAAGAGGGTCTTAATCCCACCCGACGTGTAGATTGAGTACGTTCTCCATGCTCTACCCCGTTCCGAGACAAAATTTCGGCAGCACCTCCCCGTTATTCTCCAGATACACGCCTCGACAAAGAGCCGAGAGAATGTGCTCCGGAGAACAATGGGGAGGCGCCGCCGAAATCCTGTCTCGGAACGGGGTAGGGCATGGAAAACATACCCAATCTACACATCCTCGGGTTGTCCGTGGAAAACGCTGGACAATCCGAAAGAGTTACGGTGATAAATATGCAATTGAATGCATATTTATCGATGCAACCATTTCGGACGGGAGACGCCTAGGTTACGCGACTTGACGTGAAAATAAAATCTAGTGACATGATTAAAAAAACATAGAAGGTGAAGGTGGATTCGTATCTCACCCTCGGTTGTAGAGGAAGTAGTCGAACAGCAGAGGGACGATCGGGGACCAACAGCTCCGACGTCGACGATCACTCCATGGAGATGCAACACCACAAAGCCTGTAAATTCCAACAAGTGAAAAAAAATAGGTCATCACATCTCGTATAGCAATCGTTGATGAAAAAAATGATAGCATCCATCCATCCAAAAAACTACTCATCAGAGACAACCGCTTCCGATGAGGGTCACTCCGGGGAGACTCGAATCTATGCTAATTCCACCGTGAGAAAAGTATATATGACCACATCACACACAACATTGACACTTCAAACTTGGAAAAAATCATACTGATAATGACATCCATTGATAACAAATTTGACCAACATTCCATCCATCCATCTATGAATCTAAAAACATCCATACTATCTACAACATACTAGTTCATGCAACCATCCACCTATAATCAGTAGCAAAAAACTAAAAAAACAAAGGAAAAAATGCTCACAATGGCCACGGATGGCAAAGGGTTGTTGTGGGCGCGTGTGCAGCGGAGGATGGCCGGCTGGAGCTGCAGCGGGGGAGGGCCGGGTGGGGCGGCAGCGGGGCGACGCGGAGCCGGGTGGGGCGGGCGCTGGTGCGGCGCGGGGCGGGGCCGGTCGAGGCGGCGGCCGTGCCAGGGCGGTGGGTGGGGGCGAGGCGAGGTCGGGGAGGCGGCCGGGCCGGGGCGGTGGGTGGGGGGCCAGGAGGGGTCGGGTGGTGGTCGGGCATCGTGGGGCGGTGACTAGGTCACCGGGCGAGGCGAGGCGACGAAAAGGTCACCGGGGCGGCGCGACGCCAGGATGGCGAGCGACGTCGGGGTCGCGCGGGGCTGTGGGAGTGAGTGGTGGTGGAGAGAGGTGGGGTGAGGGGATAAGGCAAGGCTCTATGCCGACGGCTTAGCCGTCGGCATAGGTTCTGTAGCCACGTGGCAACCTATGCCGACGGCTAAGCCGTAGGCATATGTAATTTTTTTTTTCATTTTTTCGTTATATTGTTTTACTGACATTATTAATTTTAATATATTTTTAAATTTTCATAGCAATTTTTAAAATATTCATATCCTTCCTTCCCTCCAAAGACCCCGTGCGATATTCCGGTGGCATTGCTACCCACAGACGCCCCCCGACCGGACTAAACCCTAGCCCCGTTGACCCGGTGATCTGGGCATTTGAATTTTGCTGGACGTCCGTTGACCAGTTGACTCTTCCACCTCATTGAGATAGGACAGCCCCATTATATTCGCTCCGGCTCCACCCGATGCACACGTTTCCCCCCCCCCTCCATGCGACGGCGTCAGTGCCACCCCCAGGTCCCCTGTCCCGTCTAACCCTGACACTGTTGACCGAACGGATCTACCCGTTGACTTTCACCAGACGGGGTTTGACCGAGGGACATTTTCACCTCGCTGTGATAGGCCATCCCATATAGCAACATCTTAGCACAAGGTCCGGGCCTAACCCACCGCAAGATTCCCTCGGTATCGAACCGATGCGACAGTTTTCGAACGTAAGAGGGCCCAGTGCAAGACTTGGCGACATAGCCCTCCTCCAGGTCCCCCGTCCCGTCTAACCCTGACACTGTTGACCGGATGGATCTACCACTTTGACTTTCACCGGACGGGGTTTGACCGAGGGTCATTTCCACCTGGCTGTGATAGGCCAGCCAATAGGTTTACTTCGGATCAAGGTCCGGGCCCAACCCACCGCAAGATTCCCTCGGTATCGCCCTGATGCCACATTTTCCCAACGTAAGAGGGCCCAGGGCAAAACCTGGCGGCATTGCCACCACCCAGGTCCCCCGTCCCGTCTAACCCTAACACTATTGAACGAACGGATCTACCCCTTTGACTTTCACCGGATGGGGTTTGACCGAGGGACATTTTCACCTCGCTGTGATAGGCCAGCCCATATAGCAACATCTTAGCACAAGGTCCGGGCTCAACCCACCGCAAGATTCCCTCGGTATCGAACCGATGTGATAGTTTCCGAATGTAAGAGGGCCCAGGGAAATACCTGGCGGCATAGCCCCCCTCCAGGTCCCCCGTCCCGTCAAACCCTAACATTGTTGACCAGACGGATCGACCCCTTTGACTTTCACCGAACGGGGTTTGACCGAGGGTCATTTCCACCTGGCTGTGATAGGCCAGACCATAGGTTTACTTCGGATCAAGGTCCGGGCCCAAACCACCGCAGATTCCCTCGGTATCGCCCCGATGCCACATTTTCCCAACGTAAGAGGGCCCAGGGCAAAACCTGGCGGCATTGCCACCACCCAGGTCACCGGTCCCGTCTAACCCTGACACTGTTGGCCGAACGGATCTACCCCTCTGTCTTTCACCGGACGGGGTTTGACCGAGGGACATTTTCACCTCGCTGTGATAGGCCAGCCCATATAGCAACATCTTAGCACAAGGTTCGGGCCCAACCCACCGCAAGATTGCCTCGGTATCAAATCGATGCGACAGTTTCCGAACGTAAGAGGGCCCAGGGCAAGACCTGGCGGCATAGCCCCCCTCCAGGTCCCCTATCCCATCTAACCCTGACACTATTGACAGACGGATCCACCCCTTTGACTTTCACTGGACGGGGTTTGACCGAGGGTCATTTCCACCTGGTTGTGATAGGCCAGCCCATAGGTTTACTTCGGATCAAGGTCCGGCCCCAACCCACCGCAAGATTCCCTCGATATCGCCCCGATGCCACATTTTCCCAACATAAGAGGGCCCAGGGCAAAACATGGCAGCATTGCCACCACCCAGGTCCCCCGTCCCGTCTAACCCTGACACTATTGATCGAACGAATCTACCCATTTGACTTTCACCAGACGGGGTTTTACCGAGGGACATTTTCACCTCGCTGTGATAGGCCAGCCCATATAGCAACATCTTAGCACAAGGTCCGGGCCCAACCCACCGCAAGATTCCCTTGGTATCGACCCGATGAGACAGTTTCCGAACGTAAAATGGCCCAGGGCAACACCTGGAGGCATAGCCCCCTCCAGGTCCCCCGTCCCGTCAAACCCTGACACTGATGACCGGACGGATCTACCCCTTTGACTTTCATCGGACGGGGTTTGACCGAGGTTCATTTCCACCTGGCTGTGTTAGACCAGCCCATAGGTTTACTTCGGATCAAGGTCTGGGCCCAACCCACCGCAAGATTCCCTCGGTATCGCCCCGATGCCACACTTTCCCAATGTAAGAGGGCCCAGGGCAAAACCTGGTGGCATTGACACCACCCAGGTCCCCCGTCCCGTCTAACCCTGACACTGTTGATCGAACGGATCTACCCCTTTGATTTTCACCGGACGGGGTTTGACCGACGAACATTTTCACCTGGTTTCCACACTCCGTTTGACGACGGTAGCGACATCCCTGAGGAGGGACACACTTCGGAGACACATGCGGGGTGCTTGCACTTGCCACCACACTTCCATACATGTAAGAGGGCCCAGCGCAAGACCTGGTGCCACTGCCAACCCCCCAAGTACCCTGTTCCGTCGAACCCTCGCACTGTTGACCTGACGGATCTACCTCTTTGACTTTCACTGGACGGGGTTTGACCGAGGGGTCTTTTCACCTGGCTGTGATAGGTCAGCCCATAGCAACATCTTAGAATAAGGTCCGGGCCCAACCCACCGCAAGATTTCCTCCGTGTCGACCGGACGCCAACGTTTCCCCCCTTCAGGTGCAAGCGGCAGCACCGTCCGTCAAGACTATGTGCATACTATATATAACATGATTTTTAGCGCCTATACATACAGCTAAATAGACGATGGATTGAAAAAACAGTGTGTAGACTATATATAACATGGACATGGGCTATAGACTTCCCAATTAAATTAAATTTTAATACCAGGGAAAGATTTAAAAAAAGTGTACCTATGCCGACGGTTACACCGTCGGCGTAGCTAAAATATAAAAAAATATACCTATGGCGACGGTGACACCATCGGCGTAGCTAAAATAGAAAATATATACCTATGCCGACGGTTAGACCGTCGGCGTAACGCGGATCCGCACCTCCCTCGGATCGATGACGTGGCACCTATCGCGGATCGATGACGTGGCCCATCGAAGCTATGCCGACGGTGTCCGTCAGGGCCGTTGGCATATCTTTGACGGCGTCAAACGAGCGTTACTCATCGAGTGGCTGGGCCCGCTGATACGCCGACGGGGTGTCTATGCCGACGGCCACCGTAGGTATAGATGAATCTACGCCGACGGCTTTTATACGCCGATGGTGGCCGTCGGCATAGGGTGATCTACGCCGACGGTTTTAGTACGCTGACAGCGAGGCACTGGTGGTCGGCATAGGGTGATATATGCCTACGGTGGCCGTCGGCATAGTTTAGGCCGTCGGCAATGACCCTGATTCTGGTAGTGCTAGCAGGTACCCTGGCCATGATCATGACCCTAGCGGGTGCTTTCTTGGCCATCAGCTGACCCCCTGGGCCCCACGGCCCATCACAATGCAAAATTGCCACTGTCTACATCACATCTCTGTCAGAACCCTCTGTTAGGTAATGTGCTAGGGTCTTTTTCACTCTGCATTCATGAAAGCAATCAAAGGAAATTCAAACTCAAAAGCAAATGGGAGAAGGAACCCCCCAGATGAATTAATTCAAAAGGCCAGATAAAAATCTTCTCCAAAAATTCATGTTAGATTTTTGAAAAGTCTTATAAATGAGTGTGATCACATATCAAGTGATGTGGGACCCATCCCATGCTCATAGATTTTTCAAATATTCAAACAGTGCCTTGGAATTAAAGAAATACCCCTATTTGATTTAAGATTCAAATTATTTGAATTTTAAAAATGTTGAAACTTTATAAGTGGCTAGTCTATATTATTATGAGACCACATAAAAATTTTCAGCATTTAATAAAATGTTTAGCTATTTTATTTGGCTAAACAGAACAAATGTCAGAAAAGAAAAATAGAAAAGAAATCAGAAAATCCTTACCTAACGCCTAGGCGGAGCGGGCCCATCCAGCCCACCCGGCCCACAGGGGCAGCGGGGTCTTCTTCCCCGTCCCGCGCCTCCAAGCTGCTCGGTGGAATGCCACCGAGCCAGCCGTGGACGCCACGTCGCCGCCGAGAGCTTCCAGGCCTCCCCGTGGCCTCTTCTCGCACCTGGAGACGCCCTGGAGCATGCCCAGTCCATTCCCCCCCTCCACGAGCTCCCTCCCCTCCTCTCTCGTCCGTTTCGTCGCCGCCCGAGGACCGTCGTGGAGCACGCCGCCGAGTCCACGCAGCCACCGTCGTCCCAGAGCCGTGCCGCCGTGTCCAGAAGAACCGCAGCAGGCGTCTTCGTCGTTCCCCTCAACCAATCGAGCCCGAGCTCCTAACCAGACGACTCCAGCTTCACCGAGGAGTCGCCGGACCCGCAAGTCGCCGTCGTCGAATTCTCCGCCACCACGACCTCCCCGACCTCCCTGACTCCTCTGCTAGCTTCAGGGTGAGCTTCTTCATCCGCCCCGACCAACCCCGGAGTATTTCTCCTTCTCCTTTGCGTTTTGCCATGAAAGCCGAGCACGGCCTCCGCCATGGATGAGCTCGAGGTCGCCTCTGTGCCCCTTCGTCTCAACCAGAGCGTGCGTTGTGTTCCCCGTGCTCCTCCTCGTCGAGCCAGCCCAACCCCGCTTCTTTTCGTGCACTGGAACGGAATCCCGACCACGGCCGTAGCTAGGCCGTCGCAAAGCTTGACGCCGGCGAGCGTACGGTGCACCCCCATCGCTTGGTTTCGGTCCCTTTCGACGCGCGCGAGTGAGGGCTTCAAGTGGATGGTCTCGGCGCTCCAAATCGTCCACGGATTCGCCTTCCCGTGCAGCGCCGCCGTGGCTCCAGTCGCCGGCGTTTAGCCGCCGGCGTGTCAGCCAAAACTCCCCCCTTAATCACCCAGCTAATGATCCCTGGGTCACTAACCAGTGGGCCCAGTGGCTTAATTAAGCCACTGGATTAATTTAACCCACGGGTTAATTAAATCCAGCCACTGACAGGTGGGACCCCCATGTCAGCCCCCCCCCCCTGACGCCAGCTTGACGTCAGCCTGACGTAGTAAATCGATTTAAATGAATTTCCAGAGATTATTTGAATTAAAAGAATTCCAGAAATTCCAGAAAATACCCCAAACTTTGGAAATTCATAGAAAATTCATATTAACTCCAAATTGGACAAATAATATATGAAAAATGATCAGGAGAAAATTATCTTTCCAAATATGCAACTTTCAACTCTGTTTGAGTTGAATTTAAAATGTGATCAGTAGCATTTGCTATTTGATTTAAATGGAATTAAATCAAATTCAAATCAAATATTTTTGCAACTTGAACCATGGCAACATGCTACATTTCAATCACACATCAGAAGCATATCATACACATTTTCCAAAAGGTTCAAAATGATCAAACTATGTCACATGTAACTTGGTAAATGTTGAATTCAAATGTGGAGTTTGAATTTGCAATTCAATTTGCAATATACTCCATTTAAATGGAATGCTCAACACATCAGTACCATGAACATCACCCTTTCAATCTTATTCATGTGATTGTGCATTGTACATTCTGTTGATCCTATGATTGTCATGTTGCTGATAGACGTGGAGCCGGAACCCGAGGTCACCCCCTACGTTGAAGACCCCGAACCCGAACCTCGTCAGCAAGGCAAGCAAACCCCCATTGATCATGTCGATAAAATCCCACTTCCCTCTCATGTCTCGCTTATGCATTGTTAGGATGATCACCATGATTCGTTTCTACCGCATAGATGAACCCATTCCTTTGCATGACCTATCATTTTGTCACAGTAGTAAGCAAACCACAATCCTAGCAAATGTAGGAGTTTTTTGATATCATGTGGCCCCTGCAATGTTACTGCTTATTGCATGCTTAGTAAGATACCATGTTGTTACTATGATGTGAGTCGGGATGGGAATGATCATGTTGATGTTGGTAGAAAAGTGTTGGTGAATCGACCCTAATACAAGGTGAACGATGAGAGGCTGTGTAGGAGTACACGGTGGGTTGTCTCGTTGAACACCGCCCTAGTACGAGTTCTTGTGTGGTGATCCAAGATGAAGAGTACAACCACACATTGGGCTCACTGACCCCTCTCAACTTACTAACTCATCCCTTTCGATGTCCAGATGTCGCAATAGTTCGGAGTTCTGGTAGGTCTGTGGCCTGGATGCTAAGTGAGAGAACGGCTCATCCGAGACCGGCTTATGCACCACGCACACATCACTTGGGTCCACTTCGGTAAACCGGCCGGGTTCACGATTGTGGTAACCAACCCAAGTAGGCGGCTTTCTCGGACTAGATCGGCTATGAGGTAACAGTTGTGGTGAGCATCCTCGCTGGCACCCCTTGAATGGTGTCGAGATCAAAGGCGGTAAATGATGATCATGTGTGTGTAGCGGTACACCTTTGCAAGGTTAACAAAACTATTCGAATAGCCACGTCCGCGGTTATGGACTGCTTGGAAAGCTTAGCTTGATTATTAGATAACTTGAACTGGATACTTCTAAAACACACCAAGATAAGTGTGAGTGCTATGGCGTGCTTCCTCGTGGGGAAGTCGAGGAAGGCACCATAGTGGTGTATTGGTTGGAGAAAGTAGTGGACTCGTGTACGCTTCTTATCTCAAAGTCTGGTACTCGTAGTTCAGGATTAGCCAAGTCAGAGCTGGCATTTCTGCAAGTGAACCCCACCTCCCTTTACCTTGATACATGTGCATGAGTGGTATATATCCTATGTAAGTCTTGCTGAGTACGACTTTGTACTCACGTTTGCTTAATCTATGTTTTAGATGATGCCACTGACCCCGAAGGTGGCTTTTTCATCGAGCTGGACGACTGAAGACCAACTAGTCTAGTCCCAGTCAGACGACTGGTTCCCTCGTGGAGGGCTTTGTGTTTAAATAAGGCTTCTTAAGCCATTTGTTAAACTTGTCTGTACTCAGACATAATTTGCTTCCGCTTGTAATGTAATGTTGGATCACATGTATGTGATCTCTGTGTGCACTCTATAAGAGTTATCAATAAAATTGTACACTTTGTAGAGAATTGCAATGGTACCTGCTGTTCATACAAGGCATGTGTGTTGCGTGTATGTTTATAACATGCATGTCTTTGTATGGGTTTTCGAGACCTTAGTTGTGTTCTGGCTGGCGGTCTTTCATACACCAAGTGGCCCTTAGATGTGCGCAGCTTGGGGCATCGCGATGCGATTGTTCGAGACTCTGTCTCGTGCACACTTTGTGGTATGATCGAGCCCGCCCTAGACCCCGACTAAGTGATCGGGCTGGAGTAAGTCTATGTAAGAGTTATGAGATAGTCGATAGTATGGTTGAGGCGACTTGTCTTTGAATATGGGAGTTCACCACCCATATCATTAGACTTGTGTGCGGACGATGAGGACCCATCTCAGTTGATCATCCGGCCTGGATGGGATGCCCCTCACGTACGATGCTTTCCGAGAACGTTCTGTGCTTGGCCTTGTCTGCTTAGACAAGTGGGTACGGTTCTCGGCTCTCCATATGACTATGCCTTAACTAGACTTGCATACGCTAACCCCGGGTCCCGACAATCTCCTCCCATGTCCATCACAGATCGTCGAGACAGTTTCTGATCTCACCACTGAGAGTGGAGCATGGAATGAGGGGCTTATCAGATATATCTTTTTCCCTGTTGATGTTGTTGCAATCCTCAAGCTGCCAATGGTGTATAGAGGAGAGGACATTTTGGCATGGGAGAAAGAGAAGCATGGTATTTATTCTGTCAGATCGGCACATCGACTGCAAGAAGATGTGCAAAACCAAGCGGTAGGAGGCTATGATAATCCGGGTTCATCGATGGAGGGGTCGTGGAAGCTGATATGGAAATTGGAAGTACCACCCAAAGTCAGGGTGTTTTGGTGGCGTGTTATGCATGATTTTTCACCGGCAAAGCAGGAGCTCCATCGGAGACACTTGGAACCTACTGCTCATTGTGAAACATGTGGTTCAGAGGAGGTATCGGTGCGACATGTGTTGACAGAATGCAACGTAGCAAGGATTTTCTGGGAACAAGCTAAAAAGATCACAGGGGTTAAATTGTCTGTCATTCATCCGACTTCATGGGCCAGTGATTTGCTTGATGACAGGGTGTGTTCTAGGAAGGACAGGGCGGTGATCATACATGGGATGTGGTCACTCTGGATGCAGAGAAACCAGCGCCGTCATGGTGAGTCTGAACTGCCAGTCCACCTAGCTGTGTAGGTGGGTGAGGGATACAGCCTTCGATCTCCGGCAGATTTTGCATCAAGAGATTACAACTATGAGCATGTGGGAACAACTGTGAGGCCTGCGAAGGATAAAGACCGAATCAAGAGATTTCTCGAAGTGCACGGCAAGATTGAAGACCGAGAAGCACACGATCAACTCCGTGATGACCTTGTTGAGCATTTGTGGCAACTTCATGAACAATAAATTTGCAGTAAGCTGGGCTTTATATTTTTGCTGCAATTATTTCTCAAATATCACTTGTGCTTAACTTCAGCTGTTTATAAACTTGCATATGATCCTAGCTCATGCAGAATTGAAAGGAGGTTAAAGCACTAGAGACCCACAAAGTTGCAACCTATGTGATGGTTTAGTCCATAATCTTGCAAATTGTGATGCCGCCACCCCCTAACTTGTTAAGCGGGTGCTAATTAGTCCATAGCCAACCACGTGATGACATCTGGCGCCATGCTGGCGGAAACAGGGCTGAGCACGTGGGATGGTAATTGTTTGAAAAAAACCTTGGAATATTAGTGAAAATCACAATCGTATTTGGCTGAGGCGCGCTCGTCAGTTACGTGATTCAAGGACTTGCCTGTTCTTGTTCGTAGGAGAGCACGGCTTGTACCTATTGTTCGCGACGGCAGGGACACCATCGCCGCGGGCGACATTTCCGACGGTAGCTACCTCCATGGAGCCGCCTGAGTCAGTGGGTCTCGTCCGCGATCCGGGTGTTTACCCTCCAGAATATGGTAAGCGCAGCGTTCTCCTCCCTTTAGTTCGTGGAATTGGATGATCAAATTTAAAAGTTTCGATGATCGCTCGATTTAAGGCCTTAAAATAGATTACTACGATGCTAGAACTTTGTTTTAGAGAGAAGGGATCTTTGCTTTCCGCTCGGTTTCACTCTCTCTGCATGCTCTGTTTTCAGTCTTTGTTTCCTTTTGGCCCTTGTTACTTCGTCATCTGCTGCCTCTTGTAGTTGTGATGGTGATAGAAATTGAAAAGGGACTATGAGTTTGAGCCATTCGACCTGTGAAAACTGTACTATTTTGCTCAGAACAAGGTTGCGGTCTGTTCATCAGTTTCTACTAAAGTGTACAGAGGCAGGGGTCTTTATCTTGGGAGGATTTTAAGATGTTAAACTAGATTAGTACAATGCTGCTACATAAATCGTGGCACTGCTTGACAATACAGGCCGATAAAAAAGACTGACGCTGACAAGTTTTGATTCTATTTACTTGTCGCCGTTGCTGTTATTCATTATTGATGAGTTCAGACTTATACAAAGGACATGTATAAGTTCTACGTACAAACTTGGGTGATAAAGTTATGTTTTTGGATGATAAAAAATGAGAAATTGTGGCTTCTTTTCTATGTCTATGTACTGCTGGACATGCATAATTTTAGAATTCAGTTCTTTAAGTGTGTTTTCTGTTGTGCTCCAATTTGAAAATTTGACTTGTAAATTATTCTGCGGTGTGTGATGCAGCAATGGGAAAAGTTGTGGTATCTTTGTTTTTTAGTTTGGAAGGAGCAAGTAGTAGGTTGGAGTATGTCAGCCCTACTTTGAAGATTCTGGACAAGTGCCTTTTCAAGTTTTATTGTGTTTCCTGTTTTTTGAGGCACAAGTGCCTTTTTCGGAGGCACCCGCGGAGGTAAGGTCGTGCCTCTTTTTTTTCGAAAAAAAAATTAAATTTTTTTTCACCAAAACGTATAGAAAAAACGTGCGAAAACCAGAAAAGTCAAAAAAACCACCTAAAAACCAATTTGAAACATAAAAAACGCGTACACAAAAATAAAATCCAGAGAGATTGCTGTGAGCGCGACACGTGGCGCTGTTCGCTGGAACGGGCTGCGAACGAGTACTCCCTAATTAGTTGCTCCCGATCCTATCAGATCCGCATTGGCATGTTTCAAATTATGTCGCTTGCTTTGGCATCGTTGTGTTTAGAAGGCCATATGTCCTTTTTATCATGTGAGAGGTGAAAACCTAGCATAGAAAGGAAAGAAACAAAGGGGGATCATTGATGACTGCTGCCCGGGCCTGCAATTTGCACATAGGATTGTGCGAACCGATTGTTTTAAGGGCAATCGGCAGCTGGGAGTACGTACGTCGTGGTGAGAGGCGTTGCACGGTTTATCATTCCGCGGTTGGTAGCGGCGTTTCTTTCGCTTTCTTCCTTTGCAGTTTCATCTTCTTTCTATTTGCCTCTTTTTATCATTCTGGATGTTACTTCTATTCTCCAATGTCATTGTTTGCCATCCACGAAGACGTTGACTGAATAAGGAGGAGAGGATTGACTACATGGACCTGATGTGCTCACAGTCGGGATGACGATGAAGAAGCAAAGTCCAATGAGGCATATGGAAGTGTTGTCGCGAAATATGATGGTGAGAATGAGGTTCGTAGGTGCTTGGGTGCTTAGATTTGGTTTCGTGTTTTAGTTAATCTTCATTGGTTATGTCGTAACCTCAGAAGTTGATGCTTTTGTGTTTTTTTTGTTCTTCGGTTAATCTTCGTTGGCCCTGCCGAGTATTGCAACACCGGATGTTGCGAAAGATAATGACATATTGCATCATCTTGCATAACATAATCATTGAAGATAAGATGCATGCGAGAGAACTTTTCGTACATCTCCAATTGGGGACCCTGCCGAGGAGCACGATGCAAACATCATTAAGAGACTTCTTGCAGTGCATCGAATCATCGAGAACCGAGAAATTCACACCCAACTTCAAGATGATCTTGTTGAGCATTAGTGGCATGTCCAAATCACTTCATAGTGCTTTTATCATGTTCTTTACTTCATTTAAACCCTTATGTGGGTTTAAATTTGAAAATTTTGGTTTGTAACTCTAAAATAATAACATTCATGAATTTTGTGAATCTTAATTATTATGTTCAAATTAAATGTGTACATATACGTAGTTAAAATGAAGAATGTAAACCAAAATTAGAAATATTTAGGAAAAAATAGGGAGTTAAGTTTAGGGGATCAACTAGAAACAACAGTTGAAAAAAAAACTATACTACTCTAAAGAATACTTGACGGTTTACTTTTCTAAATTTTAGAGGATCGGTTAGAAGTGCTCTTAGGGAATAAATTTTACATTGAGTGTCAAATAAGAAAGAAAAAACTTTTTTGGGCCAAATAGGGAAGCAAACTTTAAGAAAAGGCCAAATAAGGAATTCTCTCTTGTTTATATTGGGAACAGGGACTCTACTGAATCATACTTCTTGGCTCAGTCAGCCCTCTAAGTATCAAAAAATAACTTTATCAACTTCAAATACTTCCTCCGTCCCAAAATAAGTGTCTTATATTTATTTAGATAAGTCTAGATACATTTATATTTAGACAAATCTGCAATACTTATTTCAGGATGGAGGAAATGGTGAAATTAATCTGCAGGTGATGATAATTTTGTTGGCAAACAGGCATAAGTACACCAGTCAATCAGTTGACAATTCCAGGAACCAACCTTCTATGGCCGGAAAACGGATGGTGTAGAATCACCTAGTAGTCCAGAACTCCAGAAGAAGTTGCGATAGCAACAAAACAGCAGATCAAAGCTATACTTAAGCAGTATAAAAACTTGAAACTGCGCCCACCTAATCCCATGAAGCCAATAGCTCTACATACATGCATGGTTACCTAGCAAAGGGTAATGGAATATAACTAATGTTCTTCTGATAGTTCAGTTCCGACACAATTAGGAACATTTTTTCCAGAAGAGCTCATGTTCAAGGCTCGTTCCCCTGTCTTCTACTTCTGGATGTCCACTAATCCAGTGTCTTCAAGCAATGATAGATGATAGATGGGAAGATCTTATAATAAATTGTGCAGAGCAAGGGGGCAAAGCAAAGCTAAAGTTGTGGTTGAATGTGTGGCGCTCTAAGAACATTCTGTGATAAAAAAACATTTTTTAAGATTAATCAAGTCAAATACTTCTACAGAATAAAACGTTCTAAATGTACTTGGTACCAATGCTTGCAAGATTAGTCAAGTCAAATACTTCTTCAACCAACCCTTGTATAATTTTCTACTGTGTAAAAGTAACATCTAGCAGGCCAATTTGGTGGTAGTGCTAGCAAGGATTGGGATTGGGAATGACAAGTATAATCTATTGATGTATCCCAATAATATAATTGAAAAAACAATTTGACTTTCGCACATTAGTTACCCCGAACAGTTCAGGTAGGCATTGGCAAAACAATCATGCTGAATTATCATGAAAAGAAAGTAAGCTGTGCAATATGATACAAACAGATAAGTACATACCTAGCAATTGACAACAGCGGCAGGTCTTCCTGTAAGCTTTCTCTGTAATCTCATCAATCAGTTGCGGTGGTACTTCTCGGTCAAGAATGAGAACTTTTAAAAACACATTGTTCCGATTAATATGGAGAATACATGGCTCAACTATCATACAATGAACTATACGGATAATAACGCTACCATCGATCAGTATGTCACAAATTCAGAAGCTCTTCCATTATAAAGACCAGCAACGCAGTACATCCAGCATGGGCATGCACACAGGGTGAACTGAATTTCATAGGGGAATAGATTCAAATAAAGAGAAAAGCTAATGAACTGAACACACCAGAGATCCACAAATAGCTTAGGAGAACCAAAACTGGATAGTCGATCTCTCAGTTCTCATAACAAAACAACTCAGTAACTGCACTAGAAAAATCTACAGTACCCCGTGATAAGAGCATAGCAATTGCTATCCAAAGAATACGTATATAATTGTGTTGAATGGATCATCATACGATCAGTTTTCATTATTCCCCTGGCCAAAATTCCCTTCTTCGGGGCTCAAAAATACTACTCCGTACTTGAATTACAACAGCTTCAATTGAATCATGCTGCAGAGAGTGCCCAACTCAACTCATTCGGGCAATAAAATCTATCTATGCCTCAAACCACACGCACTCCAGATCTAAATCGTAAAAGCACAAAGCAAAATCTTACGAGCTTGCCTTGGCTCCATCGACCGCAGCCGCCGCGCTCTCCTCAGCAGCGGCGGCTGCGGCATCGGCCTCGATCTGCTTCTTGTTGCGCTCGATCGCCTCGCCGACCTCCTTGGGCATGTACTTCTCGTCGTGCTTGGCGAGCACCTCGGTGCCGCGCAAGAAGCACTGGCCCTCCAGCGCCTTGTCGGAGACCTTCCTCCCGGCCCAGTCGCGGCGGAGGTCGTCGGTCAGCGGCTTGAGGAAGCCCTCGACGACGACGGAGTGGCCCTCGCGGAAGAGGTCGGGGAGGGCGCCCTCGTAGCGGACGAGGACGTCGGTGACGAGGTCGGTGACGACGAACTCGATCTCGGAGGAGGAGGAGGAGGGGTGGGCGACGGAGCCCTCGAGGACGAGCCCGCCGAGGCGGCAGCGGGTCTTGGAGGGGTCGGTGGCGAAGCGCGCGAGCGCGTCGGTGGGGGTGAGGTAGAAGACGAGCTGGTCCTGGAACGTGGCGAGCACGGTGACCACGAACCCGGCCGCGCAGCCGAAGGTGAGCGCGTAGGTCCAGAGGCGCCGGGTCTGGAGCTGCCGCGCCCGCGCGCCGATGTCCGCCGCGCGCTGCCGCGGGGCGCCGCCCGGCCCGGCCCGCCGCGTCGCGGAGAAGAAGCGCGCGGGCTGGAGGGTGTGGGCGAGCGGGGTGGTGGTGCCGGCGGCGGCGGGGATCGGGGTGGGGGCGTGGAGGAGGGAGGAGAGGAAGCGGCGGGTGGGGAGAAGGCGCGAGAAGGCCATGGGCGCGGCGCGGGGCGGGAGGGATCTGGAAGGAAGGTGCGGGGCCGAAGGAGGAATTGGGGGAAAGGCGTGTGGGCGCGGTGCGCTCGCCTTTGGCTCCGGATGGGTGGTCGGCCGCTGATCTTCTTGCTGCGCACGGCACGCCGGTGCGGCGAGGTCAAACTGGGCTGCGTCGTTCTGGCGAATGGACCCCCCGAGGTCCGAGGAGAGCGGCGGAGACATCGTGGATTTCTGGCCCAGAAAAGTGAGTTGAAAATAATAAATTGTTGAAATGCTGAATTTCACGTTTTGGTAAATGCTTAAAAAATATTTTAAATAGTCCTTCATTCTTTTTTTTTGAGTTTAAATAGCTCTTCCTTTGAAATTAATTGATGTTGAAACAGTTGTATTTGGCATTGAAATACGTTTAAATACATCCATTTCAGCGTCAATTAATTTCAAACCAAGAAAGTGTGCTCAGGTAGAAAATATACATGTGGGTTGCACAAAATGTTAGCGATACGACGGGGAAAAGATTAACAAGAAGACGAAATCACACAAGGGGATACGGGCATTTAACGTGGAAACCCCCTCCAAGAAGAAGGGTAAAAATCACGGGCGTCAGCCAACAAACTTCGACTGTCGAGAGAGAAGAAGTTACAGAGCACCGAGGGAATCAGTGTTCATACCCTTAAAGACCGAAAGCGAGAAACGTTTCCGTGAACATGATTGATGTAGCCGTACAACTCCTACGACCTCAGAGCCGTGTAGACGTGATGACGATGACAAGTGTCACAGATGCATCACCTCGTAGCTCTACACACATATGATGGACTCTGATCCAACGAAGTACCGAAATAAGATGGACTCGAATCGTGATTCCAACAGCACAATGTCGTGTGTTTGATGGAGAACTCCCAATCCCCATATGTTTGCTCCGTTCGCGAAACTACATGTGAGGGAGAGAAAGAGAAAGAGGAAGAGGTGGAGGGGCAAGTGAGGTTGTGGGGAGGAGGGGAAGCTCCCTCATCCTCCTTATATAGGCGTGAGGGAGGGAGGGGCTCTCTCCACCCGTTGGCTGCTCCCACCCCTTGGGTGGGTGTAAGGCCCGATATGCGGTACTGTTCTAGATCTAGGTGTTTCCATCCAGATCCGGGGACGAAGCACATATCGGTCCCACCGCGACATATGACATAGCCATATGCCCCGGATTTCTAACATGATATCACAACATTACAGATACAGGATACAACATCTCATACAATCGGCATACAACTGCCTTAAATACAATACAACAACGGTAGATACATGTCTGAGTATAGACTACAAGTAAATGCCTAGTGGCAAAAGAAAAACACCGATCCCATAACCACACGGGTCCAGGCCCTCCGCCGGGATCCGCCTAACTAGTCGTCGTCGAGTCTCCACGTGAAACGTCGATCACCATACCTGTTGTCGATCAAGAACCCTGAAAAGAGTTTGGGGGTAGTATCATGAGTACAGAGGTACTCAGCATCAACCTGTAGTGGTCATCTGACCCAGCAAGGACTTCATCACTCGTCATTCTAGGACAACTAGTAGTTTACGGTAAGGATGGGGTAAGTGGTGAGGTTGCTGCCGCACTAGCATTGATGAATTGGCTAACGATCTAGAGAGTAAGATAAGAAGCTAAGCATTCGATGAGGAATCGCCTCCAACAAGTCTTGCTAACAAATACTTACGCAAGCATAACACCTATCCTATCCTTGTCCCCCTCTTCGCATCCCGACGAAGAAGAAGCAGTCAAGGCACACACACACGTTGATCAAGTTATATTAAGATTATCTCAGTTGTTGTCGTCTATGAACAAGGAGTAGGTCTCAAGTCGTCCATAACCGTGGACACGGCTTCTCGAAAAGATTTAACCCTGCAGGGGTGTACCAACTGCCCATTACAAGGCTCCGCACGCACGCCCATCTCTCTCAGTTGCTACCCATGATAGGCAACCATTTTATGATTTAGTCCCAAGAGATCCGGAACGACAGGTCCCTCTAACTAACAACGCACAAATCCGGGTGGCCCCCGGGGAGTCGACACCCAATCCAAAGGCCGGTCGCGCTATCGGATCGGACTCTTCCGGCTGGATGAGGTCGGGTTAGCTACCCAAACAGATGTGGGCAGCCCCCTAGCTTCCAGGTGTGGACCAACAAAGAAACCATGTCTCCGCTGGCCCGAGTTGTTTGAAAATCTGTTGGGAGCTCACCAGTCACACACACGTTTTTCAAATGGTAAAACCAGCTTGGGCCACCTCTAGAAATGTTTGAAGTTAGGTAGGTAAGAAAAGGGGACCCCATAAAATCCCACATGCGGTTAGGCACGCTCAGTCTTAAAACCAATACCCGGAACTCGGATCCTAGGTGACTCGAATGGAACAAAGCGTCGAGGCGGGATAGCCTAGACCTTCCATCCTTCGTCGAATATAGTCAACATTTATAATAATCATATCATCCATAACAATATAATAATGTGATATCCCAAACCAAGGAGTAACATGGTAACATCGTAGCATCCTAAGCATGTATACTAAGCAGGGGCTGAGCAACGAGAAATAGTAACATAGCAGTACAAGGTTTGCTGGGAGGGGACAAGACTGTATCGGTTTGAAAGAGGCTGTAAACATGTGGTAGGATCAAACATCGAGTCTATCCTAGACTAGCATGCAAACCGCTGGTTGAAATAGAATGGATCATAAGTAATGTATAGTCCTTGCCTGTTGATAAGTCGGGTTCCGAAGGTGTAATTGATCGCAAGCTCGCATCGTCTCCGAGAGGTACCCGCGGAAGCACACAAGAAGATAAACACTGGAAAGCAATCAACGAGCAAGCATCTATTACTACGAAGCAAACACGAGCAAGCATCAACAATAAGCAACAAGAGACATCACACCTATCGTCGAGAGCGGTTACCAACAATTTAAGTGGAGTACTCGTCACACACGACGATACCGCACATTTAGAGAGGTTCGAGTTGTTTAGCTACAAGTGATCAACCAACGGTTGTTAACATGGCAAGGCACCCAAGCATGGCATGTCACACAAACATGGAAAAAGGTTAAGCACAAAGTAAACTACCTATACTAGTCAAGTTAAGCGAGGCAACACCCTAAACATGGCATAACACTAAGTGCCTCACGATGATTAAAGGATTTGGTACTGTGCTGCCCTAAACCATATTTTAGTTTGGTTAACAACAACAAGCAATAGCACAAACACAAAGTACACGAAAAACTAATCAAGTTACATATAAGGCACACTCCAAAAGGAGTTACGGTTAAAAAGATATAAGCAAAACAAGTTACGGGCACAATCTTCCAACATCAGGAAGCACACTTTAGAGCAATGCATAAACAGAATAATCAATGAAAACATGCTCACAAATGATATGAAATTAAAGTAGACATGACAGGGAAGGCATGGCAAAAATAATCATTCAAATAGGCATCATAGATAAAAAGATATTAAGCAAACAACATGGCATCGGGACGTTACAGACTTGGAGAAAAACAGAGGTGGTTGTCAAAAACAGCAGCATATCAACTTTGGAGCTAAATATCTATATGACCAGAAATGCTAACATGAAGATGCAATACATATAATTGAAGTAGACATGATGCTTAAAAATATGCAACAAGAATCACTCAATTCCGATAAACGGTCGCGACACACTCCTCGACCGAAGTTGCAACAAAATATAAATAGCAGCACACTAACAGCAGGGTAGCTACTTTGGAGCAAGATACAATCAACATGCAGCAAGCAAATATGACATGTGAAGGCATGGATCTGAAGTATAAACAATGCTTAACAGGATGCAAAAGGAATCAATCAATTCCGACGAACGGTTGCGAAGCAATCGTCGCCCGAAGTTGCAATAAAATAACAGTTCAGCAACAACAGCACAACTAACGATCTGGTACCCACTTCGACGCAGAAATAAATTATCTAGACGGCCTCAAACATAAAAACTTTCTACATACGAACGCTAGAGCACGTAAAACTGAGCAACTTTCATTTTGGGGGCACGTTCATCGAAGCTACGGATCAACGGGAAAACGCATTACAAAACGGGATCAGCAGCAATATTTAAAAGACTTAGCAGAATTTCGCACGGTTATACCTAAAAATAAATAAAAGGGGCTCACCCCACTGGGCTCGGCCCAAGTGGCCTGGGAGGCTGTGGCTGGGCAGGCCTGCTGAGGTGGGCCGCGGTGGCCTGGGCCGGCCCACCCGCGGCTGGTCAACGGGGGCGACGGTCGGTCTCGATCCCGACCGGATCGGACCGTGCGGCGGCGCACGAGCGGCTCCGGCGAGGAGCGCGGCGGGGCGGCAAGGAGGAGTGCGGGAGGGCGCGGGGGTGTGGGAGGCCAGGAGCTGGCCGGCGGCGTTGGGCGTGGCGGCCTGAGCTCGAGCGGAGGGCGGCCATGGCTGCTCCCTGACGAAGACGGCGACCTCTCCGGTGACCTGCGAAGACAGAGGGGGCGGAGGTGAGAGGAGGAGAGGAAAGGGAGAAGAGGGGGTGACGGCGACCTGGGACGGCGGGCGCGACTCGCTGGCGGCACGGCCGCGACGGCTAGCCGGAGGCGGAGCACCTCCACGGGCGGCGGTGGCTCAGGCGCCAGATCGGGCCCGGGCGGCACCGTGACGGGTTGGGGAGGGCCCTGCGGGGCCCAAATGCGGTGGAGGTTGGATGGATCCCTCCGGAGGCGACGTGGCCGTCTGTGTATCCTCGATCTGCAGATCCAACGGTCTGGACTGTCTGGGAGCTAGGGTTTCGGGGATTTTGGGGGTTTTGGGGCTAATTTTGTGAAAAAAAGAGGAGGTGGCTGCAATTATGCCATAGGGGGTACCCTAATTGGCTGGTTTGGGAGGTGGGGGTCATTATATAGGCAGGTTGGCTGGCCAGTTTACGCAAACGCCCTCGGTACCCCTCTCTCGCGTCCGGTGATCGCGTTCGTGACCGCCGAGACTCCGTACGGACTCCGATTCCGACGAAATCTCGAACCACGCGCTCAGCGCGTCGAGGCCGTCGATCGTACCTCACTGCGGTGACGTTCCGACAACATTTTTCGGCGCGCCATAAAGTAATTTGTTTATTAAATAAACGGGGTTTTTCGTTCCGTTGGCTGCGGCTGGTCTCAGACGGTTTTCGCGACGGTGATCGGGCGTAACCCGGTGTCGCAAAGGTAGAGTGTCAGGATGGCAAGGGTCGGTCTCTGTCCGGTACGAGATAAGAGGGGGAAAAATAATCGCCGATCGATAAATCGGGGATGCAAACACCGCAAACAAATCAGACAATCAAACAATTCACGCAGAAAATAAATTTTTTTATTTTTGTGAAAACTGGGCTGTTACAATACAACAACACCAACAAGGGATCTCGTCCCGAGATCCAGGACGATCCGGGGAAGAGGAAAGAGTCAACACCACCAACAAGGAACTCTGCTCCATGTCGACGTCGAACTTCGGTCGAGATAAATTTCCGCAGGGAGACAGCAACGTCGGAAAACGAAACCATCGAGAGATCAAGAGGAAGAAGAACAACGATAACCGGATCAAAGGATAGTGTTTTCGACGCAAGTCGTGAAAACACCGGCAAAAGGATGGATGGCAATGGATGACCCAGATGATACCCGAAAACGGAGAAGCTAAAGGTACTACATGAATTCCCACCTGGGCTCGGAATCGAGACAATACTTCCCAAGAAAAGCATTGTAACGGTTCCGATACTCCACACACTCGAGATCCTAGAGTTTTGAAAGGGATAAGACGAGAATAAAACACTTACGACACTTGTCCTGACCAGAGCAAGGGTAAGGAGTAAAAGATTCTACTCTCCGATAACTAACTTAGTAACTACAAAATAGTTTTGTCTAGACTCGACTTCGGCCAGATAGGGGATCCTATGGTCGGTAAGGCTCTGATACCAAGTTGTAAGGCCCGATATGCGGTACTGTTCCAGATCTAGGTGTTTCCACCCAGATTCGGGGACAAAGCACATATCGGTCCCACCGCGACATATGACATAGCCATATGCCCCGGATTTCCAACATGATATCACAACATTACAGATACATGATACAACATCTCATACAATCGGCATACAACTGCCTTAAATACAATACAACAGCGTTAGATACATGTCTGAGTACAGACTACAAGCAAATGCCTAGTGGCAAAAGAAAAACACCGATCCCATAACCACACGGGTCCAGGCCCTCCGCCGGGATCCGCCTAACTAGTCGTCGTCGAGTCTCCACGTGAAACGTCGATCACCATACCTGTTGTCGATCAAGAACCCTGAAAAGAGTTTGGGGGTAGTATCATGAGTACATAGGTACTCAGCATCCAACTATAGTGGTCATCTGACCCAGCAAGGACTTCATCACTCGTCATTCTAGGAAACTAGTAGTTTACGGTAAGGATGGGGTAAGTGGTGAGGTTGCTGCCGCACTAGCATTGATGAAGTGGCTAACAATCTAGAGAGTAAGATAATAAGCCAAGCATTCGATGAGGAATCGCCTCCAACAAGTCTTGCTAACAACTACTTACGCAAGCATAACACCTATCCTATCCTTGTCCTCCTCTTCGCATCCCGACGAAGAAGAAGCAGTCAAGGCACACACACACGTTGATCAAGTTATATTAAGATTATCTCAGTTGTTGTTGTCTATGAACAAGGAGTAGGTCTCAAGTCGTCCATAACCGTGGACACGGCTTCTCGAAAAGATTTAACCCTGCAGGGGTGTACCAACTGCCCATTACAAGGCTCCGCACGCACGCCCATCTCTCTCAGTTGCTACCCATGATAGGCAACCATTTTATGATTTAGTCCCAAGAGATCCGGAACGACAGGTCCCTCTAACTAACAACGCACAAATCCGGGTGGCCCCCGGGGAGTCGACACCCAATCCAAAGGCCGGTCGCGCTATCGGATCGGACTCTTCCGGCTGGACGAGGTCGGGTTAGCTACCCAAACAGATGTGGGCAGCCCCCTAGCTTCCAAGTGTGGACCAACAAAGAAACCATGTCTCCGTTGGCCCGAGTTGTTTGAAAATCTGTTGGGAGCTCACCAGTCACACACACGGTTTTCAAATGGTAAAACCATCTTGGGCCACCTCTAGAAATGTTTGAAGTTAGGTAGGTAAGAAAAGGGGACCCCATAAAATCTCACACGCGGTTAGGCACGCTCAGTCTTAAAACCAATACCCGGAACTCGGATCCTAGGTGACTCGAATGGAACAAAGCGTCGAGTCGGGATAGCCTAGACCTTCCATCCTTCGTCGAATATAGTCAACATTTATAATAATCATATCATCCATAACAATATAATAATGTGATATCCCAAACCAAGGAGTAACATGGTAACATCGTAGCATCCTAAGCATGCATACTAAGGATTTGGTACTGTGCTTCCCTAAACCATATTTTAGTTTGGTTAACAACATCAAGCAATAGCATAAACACAAAGTACACGAAAAACTAATCAAGTTACATATAAGGCACACTCCAAACGGAGTTATGGTTAAAAAGATATAAGAAAACAAGTTACGGGCACAATCTGCCAACATCAGGAAGCACACTTTAGAGCAATGCATAAACATAATAATCAATGCAAACATGCTCACAAATGATATGAAATTAAAGTATACATGACAGGGAAGGCATGGCAAAAATAATCATGCAAATAGGCATCATAGATCAAAAGATATTAAGCAAACAACATGGCATCAGGACGTTACAGACTTAGAGAAAAACAGAGGTGGCTGTCAAAAACAGCAGCATAGCAATTTTGGAGCTAAATATCTATATGACATGAAATTCTAACATGAAGATGCAATACATATAATTTCAGTAGACATGATGCTTAACAATATGCAACAAGAATCACTCAATTCCGATAAACGGTCGCGACACACTCCTCGACCGAAGTTGCAACAAAATATAAACAACATCACACTAACGGTAGGGTAGCTACTTTGGAGCAAGATACAATCAGCATGCAGCAAGAAAATATGACATGTGAAGGCATGGATCTGAAGTATAAACAATGCTTAACAGGATGCAAAAGGAATCAATCAATTCCGACGAACGGTTGCGAAGCAATCGTCGCCCGAAGTTGCAATAAAATAACAGTTCAGCAACAACATCACAGCTAACGATCTGGTACCCACTTCGACGCAGAAATAAATTATCTAGACGGCCTCAAACGGAAAAACTTTCTACATACGAACGCTAAAACTGAGCAACTTTCATTTTGGGGGCACGTTTATCGAAGCTACGGATCAACGGGAAAACGCATTACAAAACGGGATCAGCAGCAATATTTAAAAGACTTAGCAGAATTTCGCAGGGTTATACCTAAAAATAAATAAAAGGGGCTCACCCCACTGGGCTCGGCCCAAGTGGGCTGGGAGGCTGTGGCTGGGCAGGCCTGGCGAGGTGGGCCGCGATGGCCTGGGCCGGCCCACACGCGGCTGGTCAACGGGGGCGACGGCCGGGCTCGATCCCGACTGGATCAGACCGTGCGGCGGCGCGCGACCGACTCCGGCTGGCATGGCTCCGGCGAGGAGCGCAGCGGGGAGGCAAGGAGGAGTGCAGGAGGGCGCGGGGGTGCGGGAGGCCAGGAGCTGGCCGGCGGCATTGGGCGTGGCGGCCTGAGCTCGAGCGGAGGGCGACCATGGCTGCTCCCTGACGAAGACGACGACCTCTTCGGTGACCTGCGAAGACAGAGGGGGCGGAGGTGAGAGGAGGAGAGGAAAGGGAGAAGAGGGGGCGACGGTGACCTGGGACGGCGGGCGCGGTTCGCTGGCGGCACGGCCGCGACGGCTAGCTGGAGGCGGAGCACCTCCACGGGCGGCGGCGGCTCAGGCGCCAGATCGGGCCCGGGCGGCGCCATGACGGGCTGGGGAGGGGCCTGCGGGGCCCAAACGCGGTGGAGGCTGGCTAGATCCCTCCGGAGGCGACGTGGCCGTCTGTGGATCCTCGATCTGCAGATCCAACGGTCTGGACTGTCTGGGAGCTAGGGTTTCGGGGATTTTGGGGGTTTTGGGGCTAATTTTGTGCAAAAAGAGGGAGGTGGCTGCAATTATGCCATAGGGGGAACCCTAATTGGCTGGTTTGGGAGGTGGGGGTCATTATATAGGCAGGTTGGCTGGCCAGTTTACGCAAACGCCCTCGGTACCCCTCTCTCGCGTCCGGTGATCGTGTTCGTGACCGCCGAGACTCCGTACGGACTCCTATTCCGACGAAATCTCGAACCACGCGCTTAGCGCGTCGAGCCCGTCAATCGTACCTCACCGCGGTGACGTTCCGACAACATTTTTCTGCGCCCCATAAAGTAATCTGTTTATTAAATAAACGGGGTTTTTCGTTCCGTTGGCTGCGGCTGGTCTCAGACGGTTTTCGCGACGGTGATCGGGCGTAACCCGGTGTCGCAAAGGTAGAGTGTCAGGGTGGCAAGGGTCGGTCTCCGTCCGGTACGAGATAAGAGGGGGGAAAATAATCGCCGATCGATAAATCGGGGATGCAAACACCGCAAACAAATCAGACAATCAAACAATTCACGCAGAAAACAATTTTTTTTAATTTTTGTAAAAACTGGGCTGTTACAGTGGGGAGGCCCCCAAGGGGCCTTAGCACTAGAGGAGGCGCCATCCCCCCTATGGGCCCTAAAGTGGCCCATTATGGGATAGACATTTTATTTAATTAATTAAATTATACATTAATTAAATACTAAAGTATATTTAAATAACTTTCTAACAATTGAGCAGCCCTAGAAATTCTTCGACACCTCTCCGGAACATATTCAGTGTTCTCTCTTATTTCTCCGATGATCCTTAATCTATCCCTAAGCGTTGTATACCCTTAAGTGTGCCACCCTACGATCCGATAATGCTCCACACATGACCAAAACACTTCTCCGATCAATGACCGACAGCGGGATTTGGAAACCCATTATGGGCCGAGTGCTTTCACGAATTAACTTCATTGTTTGAACCTTAAATGTCGAGTCCTAATCCCTTTGTCACAACGATACTTAGTTTGTTCGAGGTTTGATCTTCGGTATCGTTATACCTAGTTTAATCTCATTACCGACAAACATATTTACTCGTTCCGTGATGTTACATCCCCGTGACCTAGTCACATGCTTGCAAGCTTCATAGATGCAATCTCATAAAGTGGGTCCAGAGTATCTATCCGTCACGCGGATGGAAAAAATCTTGATCTTTATACATACGCCTCAACATATCCCTTTGAATACCTGAGTGACACTTTTATGATCACCATGTTACTGTGTGACGGTTGATGCAATAGGCAGCCTCCGGCGATAGTGGTTAGATATGATCTCATGGTCTAAGGATCGAGTAACTACATTATCTAAGTTATCGCGATGTTGAACTGTGTGACTGGATCTAGCTCTCATTGCAATGCTTAAGTTGGTTGTGTGTGTCCATCACATCATTCAGCTAATGACATGACTCCATTGTCAATAAATATAAATGTACCATGATCTGGAAACCTTGATCATCAATTGGCTAATGAACTAGTTGATTAGAGGTTATTAGAGATCTGATTTGTTTGTATACTACACGTGTATTAATGTTATAGCATAATATAAAACTTATTATGAACAAGGAATGTGGCAAGCTAATATTCTTTAAAAATTCAAGTTTTTCTGTGGCAACTCTTTCAAGGCGCTGTCTTGACAAGGAATGTGATGGGCCGTCGTAACTGTCTAGGTAGGCCTAAGTGCTCTTTTTGTGCGGACAAAGAGACTTCACAACACCTGTTTTTCCTTTGTCCTTTGGCGAGGGTTTTTTGGTGCACTGTAGGTGCGGTTTGGGGACTAATCTCTGCCCCAATAACATTTGGCAGTTTTACTCGTGGTGCTATGTTTTTTTGCCTTCTGAAATGCATCTTTACACTTATGGCTTAACTGGAATTTGCTGGGCCATTTGGAATTGTAGGAATAGGGCGACCTTCGAATTCCAATGGACTTCTACCTCCCTTTGAGGTGGGTTTTACAGTTGTTGTGTATTTATCAAATTGGACAGGGCTTTTGAAGGAAGGGGATCGGCTGAAGATGGAGCAAGGGATCAAGATGCCGAAGGCGACTTCTATTGAGTTGCTCCGTATCTGCGCCCCACCAGCGTGCGATTAATCGGTGGTTTCTTCGTGGTGATGTATGCATCCTTGAAAGTCCAAGTATGTGATCAGAGGGGGAGGGGGTGAATGATCACTTCAAAATTTTCTACTGAAACCATTGAAGTGAAGCATAAGTAGGGCGGAAAAGCGAAGTTAAACTGGAAGCGAAACTAAATGCAGTGAATCAAAACACATTGAAGCATAACTGCGAAGCAAATGCAATACTGAAGGTAAATGCTCGAAGTAAAACGAACTGGTACTCGGCGATGTTTGTTCGACCAGTTCACGCTCTGCAAAGTGCTACGTCTGGTTGGAGGGACTGGTGATTGAACACCTGGAGCAAATCTCTCTCCGTCCGTTGCTCCACTGCACCAAACTCCTTGAGCTTGGTTAGTTCTTCACTCGTGGTTGATTATTGAGGAAATCACCGAAACCTTTGACAAACTGGGCTTCGAGGCGACAATTACTATTCGCTCTCTGAAAAACAACACTCTAACCGTCTAGGAGAATTGCAGTTCTCCAAGATAAAAAGGCTAGTAAGCTTTCACCTAAGTCATCTCGAATCTACTCAGATCAATGGGACTTAGGCTTCAGTATTCTGGATTTTGGGTTTTGCTTCGGTAAAGTCTTTGGGGTGCTCTCTCCAATCTCTCTCAGGAATATTCTTGGAGCAGCCACCCGCAAATGGAGGAGGGGGCGGCGTATTTATAGTTGGCGATCCCGAGGTGCGGAATGACCAAATTGACCCGAGGTGACAGCTTGACACGTGTCCACAACGGTCGGATTTGTCATCACTGCGCAACTTTACTTGCGGAACAAGTAAAGCTGACTCACGGACTTAGTTCTGCTTCAGAGGCCAAAGAACGAAGTCTTTGCTACCGAAGCTTAACTCAGTGCACATGAGATTTCTTCGCTCAGGCTTCTCACTTGGTTTGGATTTGATCTGAGCATTTTCTCAATGACTTCGGTGTCCACAAACTAAATACCCCTCTTGATAGTACGGTTTGTCCTATGACTCAAGGAACAGAAAATGAACTACACAAAAACATCTAAGTCTTGCGCCGTCTTCTTCATTTCCTTCAATGAATTGAGCTTCAGGACACCTTCATTTTTGGGGGTCATCCTCCGTGATTAAGCTTCGCTCAGGGGGTAATGCTTCGATAACTTGAAGACCTTCCCTGAAGCTTTATCATCTAGCTTGTCCTTCAGGAACCTATACAACTGTTTACACTAGAAAACATTGTTAGTTCCTCTACTGTCTTGTCCAACAATATCCAAAACACACGGGGGGAAAACTTTGCTCTTACAATATCCCCCTTTTTGGACTATTGTTGACAAAACAGGCATCGATAAAAGATATTGAAGTTTTTGTGAAGTGATGGGACAAACTCTAAGATATGAAGTTTTTGGCTCCCCCTGAATGCAAGCATCGAAGATTTATATAATCGAAGTTAATGCTTGAGATAATTTTCTTCGGTGGAGAGCAAAAAAAAATATCTTAGCGAAGACAATTGCATTAGAAGATATATATCCAATAATGTATGCAATTTCTTCCAATGACCTGTGACTTAGAAAATAATAACCACCTGCAAGATAGAAGATACGAAGCAATACTTGCAAGCAAAGGGGTTATTAAAACTTAAGCGTATCACATAAGTAGCAGGACCGAAGTTAAACTTAAGTTACAACCCAATCGAAGAGAATGTAATGTTTGTTGTAACTTAACCAAGCGAAGCAAAAGCAAATAGAAAACCCTTTCCCCGATGCAACTCTAACTCATCGATGCCCTCATTCTCCCCCTTTTTGTCAATGATTGGACAAAAGGTTGAGAAGAGGTTCGAGAGATCTAGTGCGCGGCATCAGCACCCTGGGGACCCGCCGAAGCAGAGCTTGACGAAGACTCATCCGACGAAGACTGATCGCCTGAGGATTCTTCTTCGGAAGAAGACGTAGGAATGGCTTCGTGGCGCGACTGAGTGACGAGGTTGATGTCGAGGTCGCTGTCGTTGAGGCCGTCATCGTCCTTTGAAGTAATGGAGTCGTTCTCGGAGACGGTGTCAGGCCGGATGGGTTCAGGTTCGTTGACGAAGAATACTTCATCAATCTTGTGCAGGGGAGGGATCTTCTGATTCGGGCGGTCAACTGTATCATCACGAGAAAAGTTTCGGTGGAGGTGCTCATACTCTTTGTAAATGCAATCTTTACGAAGGCCTTTGAAAGAGTTGAATTTCCGGAGCCCCTTCCAGGAATGACACTTGAGCACACGGAGAAACTGATTGTTGTTGAGTGCAATGTTGCCAACTCTGTTTATCTCATCAGCAAGAAATTGCATCTGGCGCTGATTGGCTTCAATGTAGTTTTCAAGCATTTGTTGCGACCGAAGATTAACTTCAAAGTGGTGGCAGTCTTTCTGGAACTTCTTGGATAAGTTTCGCTCATTGACTTCATGGCGTACGCCAACATATGTGGCAAAAGGATCATTGGGCTTCCTCAGCAATTCCAAAGAGTCACGCACTGGAGGAAGGAAAAGCTTCGGATGATGGCGAGCCACAAAGTCTTCGTTTCTGCCGTAGTCACATACAACTTGCAGCCAGGGAGCATAAGGTTTCAGTGTGAATGGTTGCTCTGCTGCATGAACCAAGTTCTAAATGAAGCAGTCTTCAAAACCAAAGAGAAGACCATGAGTGAGCTTCATGATAGCATGCCTTGTCTCTGGATAAATGTTCGATTCTTCCGAAGCTACTCAATGGGATCATTGAGTTGGACAGGATGTAGAACCAAGTCCTGGAGATGAATTTCAAATGCTTCGGGCGAATGTTTTCAGGAATGTAGTTTGCAGTGACTTCGGGGTCTAACAGCGTAGAAAATTCTTCGTCTGACATATCAGGTTCTAAGTGAATCTTTTCTTGGACTCCAAAATGCCTTGGAATATTGACAATGCCCATGAATTCGACAGAGGACATTCTGAAGACTTTGCCTTCAATTATCCATTACAGCGTCCAAGAGCTGGGTTCATTTGCTTCACCAGAAACATAGAGAGTTGCATAGAATTGCTTGATAAGTTCAGAATTGAAGGGAGTGCTCAAAGCAAACAACCGAGTCAAATTATGATTCTCAATGGTTTCAGCGACGTTCTGAAAGCAAGTGGCAGTGGAAAGAATTCTCATATCCAGAAATTTATGCCTGAACAGAACTCCTTGCTGACAGAAGACTTTGGTGTAGAGGATTTGTTGTTCGCGAGTCCAAAAGTGAAGATCATCTGCAGTGCGATCTGAAGCATATGGACTGACACCAAAGAAACGGTGGCGCTGCCGATGCTGTTCCAAATTGAAGTCCGGACCATGCCTTGAGGAATAACCAGTACCCGTGAATATAGGAAAAGTTTCACGAGGGTAATTGGAGTCAAGCTGGGTGTCTTGGCAGGGGTGCGAATGCGCGCGAAACCTTTGCAGAGGAGCAATTTGATTGGCTCTAGAAGGGCCAGCAGATTGAGCGACTATAAGCACTTGCTCTTGCGACAGATTCAGTATTTGAACTTGTTCTTCATCATCGTCATGTGCTTCGGTTTGAGGCACATTGATTTCAGACTCTTGAGCAGATCTGGCAGGTGAAAAGTCTCGGGTGACATGTGTTCGGGAGTGGGTTGGTGATGGTGCATTAGCTTCATGGGGAGGTGATGGAGGTGGTGCGGGAGCAACTGGTGGAGTGGGAATCCTTGGCGGTGAGGGGGTTGGAGCACGGATGGGTGTGGGTGCACGAGGTGGAATGGGTGTGGTAGTTCGTGCAGGTGTTGGAGTAGGGGTAGGAGCTTGTTGTGGTGGAGTTTGTTTGGGGGTGGTTCTGGTAGGAGGAGGTGTGGGAATCTTGGTGGGTGGAGTTGAAGGTTTTGGTATGGGCTGGGATGGCTTTGGCTTCGGTGTAGGAGTGGGAACTGCTTCAGGAGTTTCCTTCGGTTGTTCATCACTGGAGTCCATGTCTGCAGCTGAAGCCAAAGTTACCTTGCGCTTCTTTGTGGTCCTCTTCTTGGGTGATGGACCTGAAGCCTTAGATGCAGCAAGCTTAGCAGCCGATGCCTGTGCAACAACACGTTCAGATTCGGGCGAAGCTTTGTGTTTCCATGAGTCTCTTTCCATAATGGATGCATTATGGGTCTTCACCATTTCATCAACAGCGGCCTTGATTTTTCCTTTGAAGATTTTGATATTGTTCTTGGTGGTAGAGTTGACATCTGTCACTTGTTGAAGCAACTTCAGAGCGTGTTGTTTGAATTCTTAATCTGGTTCAGATTCAGCGCGTTTCTGATAGTTGTGAATCCTTTTGATTTCATCCCTATCTCTAGAATGCAGATCCTTCAGCTGACTGATCATTGTGGAGATCATAGCTTCGATGGAGCTTGAGATATAGACCTCTCCAAGATCAACAGTTTCTGGCTCTTCAGCAGCACATTTCTCCCAAAGGGCTTCAGTGATGCCCAACTGATCCCAGAGTTCGCCTTCACGTGGGTCAGGGAACCGATGGTCACTGTGGCAATCAGCTTCAGCTTGAGCTTCAGGCAGAGATATGCCTTTCTGCTTCGATGGAATGGCTGAGGGAGTCATATCAACTATGGGCTTCTTCTGACTTGCCCTAGCAGTTTTCTCTGCTTTCTTTGTCCTGAGGCCATCAAGGGTGGCCTTACGTTTTTCTTGAAGCTCTGCCAGCTGTTTAGCTTCAGCGGCAGCTTTCTCTTCATTCTTTGCGGCTTCGGCGAGCTTGCGCTTTGTCTCAGCCTTCTCTGCAGCCAACCTGGCAGAATCCAACTCCTTTTGCTTTTGAGCGGCTTCCTCATTTGCCTTCTTCTTCTCAGCAGAACTCCTGTGAAAAGAATAAAGGTAGCGAGGGAAAAAGGCAAGTATGGAATGAGCACCAGCAAAAGTTTCGATCCAAAAACAAAAGGTTTTGAAAAGAGATTCGTTGAAGAATTTTGGGTGAAGATTCTTGTCTGTCCTGAGCTAGACTTAACTTCATGCAATGAAGGACTAAAACCCTAACACAGAACAGAAAGTCTCAAGCCCTAAATTCTAACCTGAATCGAGATGGGAACCTTTTGGCTAGCAGAAACAGATTTCTCAACAGTGCAACGATCCAACGGATCAAAGAAACCTAAGGAATTCATCCCAACAAACAGACTAAGAACATGGATCCGATCTAGAAGAAGGAGGAGCAAAGAAAACAGAGATCGGATGGGGGGCTCGGCGTACCCTAACTCGGTGGCGTCGAGCTGCTACGACGGCGAAGAGCGAGGAGGACGTGCTCGTCGACGGCGTGAAGTCCACGGCGGCGCTCTTTCGGCAGTGAAGCGGCGAGAACGGCGACGGAGACGAAGAGCTCGGCGGCGCGCTCGGGAGATAGGGTTCCGGAGAGAAGAGAATGAGGAGGTGAGATGGATTCGCTAGGGTGGAATGCCTTATATAGGCCGATCTGACAGGAGTTGTCAGATCAGATCGAACGGCTCCCAGCGTCTGTCTCTCCGGATTCTTCGGCTATGATTTCGTGGCGAATCGCGAGAAAATCTCAACGACCCGGATTTGATGGGATCTCAACGACCGAAGAATAAGTCCTCGACTTGAGTAAAACTTCGATAAAAAATTGGAAGCATTTGATTCGGAACTCAATGATGTTCGAAGCAAAATACTTTCCGTTTCAATTGTGCTCAACCACTTTAGATAGACAGAATAAGTAAGAAGAAGAATAGAAAAGATAGGGTCCAAAACTTATCACCTCGAAGAAAAACCAAACGAAGCAAAAGGTGATAAGCCTAGAGGACTAAATCCAAGCGAAATAAAATAAAATGAACGAAGCAAAAAAAACTTCAACGGAACTCAAAAGTAAGTAACGAAGTAAATGAGTATATACATGAGTAAAGGTTTGGTCTTACAGTACATTGCGTGAGTCCAATATGTTGAGCTCACACCTTAACGCACAAAACCTTTTCTCATCCAATGGTTTCGTGAATATGTCAGCCAGTTGATCTTCAGTTCTGACATGACTTATGACAATATCTTCACGCTGAACATGATCACGAAGAAAATGATGGCGAATATCAATATGCTTCGTGTGAGAGTGCTGCACAGGATTGTGAGCAATTTTGATTGCACTCTCATTATCACATAGAAGGGGAATTTTCTTCACATGAATACCATAATCCTTCAGTGTTTGCTTCAGCCAAAGAATCTGAGTACAGCATGATCCAGCAGCAATGTATTCAGCTTCAGCAGTAGATATTGAAACACTGATTTGCTTCTTTGAAGCCCAACACACAAGTGATCTTCCAAGGAAATGACAAGTTCCTGAAGTTTATTTCCTATCTACACGATCACCAGCCCAGTCTGAATCAGAATAGCCAATAAGATAAAACTGAGCTCCCTTGGGATACCACATGCCCAAGGTAGGTGTGTGAGCAAGATACCGAAGAATTCGCTTTACAGCAGTATGATGTGATTCTTTTGGATTGGCCTGAAAACGAGCACAAATACATATTGAAAGCATAATGTCAGGTCTAGATGCACAAAGATATAAAAGAGATCCAATCATAGACCGATATTTCTTCTGGTCGAAGGCTTTGCCCTTCTCATCTGCATCTAAGAAGCCATTGGTTGGCATTGGAGTTTTGATAGTTTTGCAATCAGTAAGACCAAACTTCTTCAGGCAATCCTTGAGATATTTTTCTTGAGAAATAAAGGTGCCATTCTTCTGTTGACGAATTTCAAGTCCAAGGAAAAACTTCAATTCACCCATCATTGACATCTCATATTTCTTCGACATCATTTTGGCAAATTCTTCGCTGATTTCAGTGTTAGTGCATCCAAAAATGATATCATCTACATACATTTGGCATACAAACAAATCACCATTATAAGATCGAGTGAAAAGCGTTGGGTCAGTTGTTCCTGGTTTGAAGCCTTTCTTTAGAAGGAAATCCTTCAATGTGTCGTACCAAGCACGAGGTGCTTGCTTCAACCCATAGAGGGCCTTGTGTAACCTGTACACCATGTCGGGTTTCTTTGGGTCTTCAAAACCTGGAGGTTGCATAACATACACTTCTTCCTCGATTTTACCGTTAAGAAAAGCCCTTTTTACATCCATTTGATAAAGTAGAATACCATTGAAATTTTCAAAAGCAAGCATGACACGAGTGGATTCGAGACGAGCAACTGGAGCATAAGTTTCGCCGAAATCGATACCTTCGATTTGGGTGTATCCTTGTGCTACCAATCGTGCTTTGTTTCTTACCACTATACCGTCTTCATCTTGCTTGTTGCAAAAAATCCACTTTGTACCAATGATGTTGTGCTTCGTGGGATCAGGTCTATCAACTAAGGACCAGACTTTGTTTCGCTCGAATTGGTTAAGTTCTTCGAGCATTGCAGTTAACCAATCTGGATCCTTCATGGCTTCATCAAACTTTGATGGTTCTAGCATGGAGACAAACGAAAAGTTTCCATAGAAGTTAGCCAAACGAGTGCGAGAGCGAGTTGTGGGACGACCTGGTTGATGAATTTCTTCAAGGATCGAATCAACATCAACTCTTCTTCGAACTCGTGATAAGGTTGAATCATTTGCTTCAGGCTCAGCTTCAGCTTCAGGATCTGCTTCAGCTTCAGGATCTGCTTCACCTTCAGCTTCAGCATTTCCTTCGGGATTAGTATTTCCTTCGTTCCCTTGTTCTTCTTCGTCCTGTTCATCATTAGCTTCAGGATGTTGATCTCCAGCGCCCCGGGCTATGTGTGGGAACATTGGACCATCATCATCCCTATTAGCTTGACGATCATTGGCTTCAACAGGGCGAATATCTCCAATAGCCATGGACCTGATCACTTCATCAAGAGGTGGTTCATCTAGATCATGAGGCAAATGCTCTTTTTGAGAGCCATTAGTTTCATCAAACCTCACATTCACAGTTTCCATAACTTTCCAAAATTGAGAGTTATAGACCCTGTAGGTGTGAGAGTTTGAGCCATAACCTAAAAGAAAACCTTCATATGCCTTAGGGGAAAATTTGGAGCTATGATTCATATCTCTGATAAAGCAAGGAGCACCAAATACCCTATGGTACGAAACATTTGGTTTGTTACCAGTGATAAGCTCATGTGAAGTTTTCTTCAGAAATTTGTGAAGGTAAACCTTGTTGATGATATGACAAGCTGTGTTAATTGCTTCGGCCCAGAACCTAATAGGAGTCTTGTATTCAGCAAGCATGGTTCTGGCCATTTCAATAAGAGTTCTATTCTTCCTTTCAACAACACCATTCTGTTGAGGTGTATAAGCAGCAAAGAACTCATGAGTAAAACCATGATCATCAAGAAAATCTTCAATATGAGTATTTTTTTAATTCAGTTCCATTATCACTTCGGATATGCTTCAGAGATAATTCATATTCTGTTTGAGCTCTCTTGGCGAATGACTTGAAGATTTCAACAACTTTGCTCTTGTCATCCAAAAAGAAAACCCAAGTATAGCGAGAGAAATCATCAACAATAACTAGACCATATTTGTTTCCTCCCAGGCTTGCATAATTTTTAGGACCGAAAAGATCCATATGAAGCAATTCAAGAGGATGAGTGGTAGTCATAATAGTCTTCGTTGAATGATGTTTCTTCGTAATTTTACCAGCTTCACAAGCACTGCAGAGACGATCCTTATCGAATTTTACTTCGCTAAGGCCAATAACGTGATTCTTCTTCACTAAGTTATGAAGATTTCTCATCCCTGCATGACCAAGTCTTCGATGCCATAACCAACCAGATGAAGATTTTGCCATTAAACATGTGGATATAGCAGGGCCCAAAGAAAAATCAACAATGTATAAATCTCCTTTTCGGTAACCCTCGAAGACAAACGTATAGTCATCTTGTGAAAAGACAACACAACGCGAAGCAGAAAATAGAACAAGCATACCCATATCGCATAACTTAGAAATAGACATAAGATTATATCCAAGGGATTGGACTAGCATAACCTTGTCAACGTGATTATCTTTCGATATGGCAACCTTACCCAAACCTAAAACTTTACCCTTGTTGTTATCACCGAAGGTAATGTACTTCTGAGAAGAGTGAGATAGTTTTTCTTCGGTGAATAACTCCGTGTCTCCGGTCATATGATTTGTGCAACCACTATCCATGACCCATTCGGATCCACCGGAGACATAGCCCTGCAGAAGAATTAGTTCTTCTTAACCACCCACAAACGAGCAGGTGACTGAGAAGATGTTGAAGCACTGGTTGAAGCAATATTAAATCGAGCAGGAGTGTATTGCTTCGGTGTACCATCAAGTACACCATAAATGTAAGTCCTCTGCGAATGGTTAGGATAAGAATGAGCATATGCAATCTTAGTATTGTTATCATGAGGACGATAAGTATAACGACCAGTGCGATAGTATTGCTTCTGCAGAACATTTGATTCGGGCACCAGTGAATCATTTCTCGTTTCTAGAGAATAGAAGTGATTCGGTGGTACCGAAGGCTTTACCTGCATGGTATGGTTAGCAGGCAGTTTTTCCACAAGTGCTTTCTGCACCCATATCTGCCTCTTATAGAAGCCATTCTTAGGAGGAGTGCCAACATACTCAGCAGTAACCTTTCCCTGTTCGTCTTTGATGAGCTTGTAGTCAGAATCAAGTGATTCGTCTACAATAGCTTTGTTCATTTTGCAATCAAAACCTGAAAGGTTAGCAATATCAATAGGATTCTCCTTCGCTAGGACCCAAACAGTTTTAGGGTACTGGTCAGGTTCCCAATAGGTGCCATCAGGGTTTATTTTTCTCTCGAAACCAACACCTTCATTCCTGGGATTTCTGTGAAGGAGAGCCTTCCTCAGGATATCACAAAGATACTGGTGACCTTGCACACTTTTGAACATGCCTGTTTCAAATAAGTTTTACAACCTGAGGAGTTCCTCGGTAACAGCAAGAGTTTCCTCATCAGAGGCATTAGTATCATCAATAACAATAGGAGCTTTGCCTTTGGAATCAGTTTTACTTCGTTCCAGACAAGTCAAGCAAGGTGAATCAGTTTTATGATTTTCTTCAGAACCTTGTTGAGCCATGAGAGAGAGATTGACATTTTCCAACTCTTCATGAGCCTATTTCAGTCTTTCGAGAGCCATTTTCCTTTGAAGAAATTCATAGGTAAGCTTCTCATAATCAACTGAAAGAAGATCATGCCTAGAGGATAATTCTTCAAACTTTTCCTTCAGAGCTGCATGCTCATTAGTTAAAGTTTGACCTTTCTCTACCTCATCGATCAACAGTGTTTCTGATTTCTTAATGGTTTTGCTTAGCAAATCAAGTTCATCTTGTTGGATTGAAGCAATTTTAGCAAGTTTAGCATAGATTATCTTTGAATCACTGTCATATGAGGAACAATCAGAAGTATCATAGTTAGATTTTGATGAAGATACCTTCGCCTTGGCCATGAAGCAATATGCAGGAGATTCATCTTCACTACTGTTGTTGGTGAAGAATGAGCTCGAAGCTTTTGTCGAAGCATCTGCTGAAGCGAATGCCAAACCAGCAACACCATCTGATTCGGACCCAGACCCAAACCTTGAGCCTGATTCAGCTTCGGACCCAGAGGCTTCGTCTTCAGAGTTCATCTCCTTTCCTAGATAGGCCTTGGCACGGTGAGAGCTGCTTCGCCGAGACGAGTAAGTCTTCGATGAAGAACCCTCACGCTTCTTATGATACTTCTTTCGCTTGTCATCATCAGAATCTTTCTTCTTATCTCTTCTCGAACTGGAGTCATGTCTCTTGGATTCATAGCTTCTGGAAGATCTGTGGGACTTGGTTGAGGAGTCTCTGAGCGAATGCTTTGCTTTGTTCTCAGCTTCCCACAGAGGGAAATCAGCAATGTAGTGACCTGTCTTCTTGCACTTGTAGCAGCAATTGTCCTTCGATGGAGAGCTTCTTGAGGATGAGCGGTGAGATGAGTGAGTTGAGCTCCTTGAAGAATAACTCTTTTTCGGTGAAGAAAAACCTTTTCTTTGGAAGTGGTTGAAGTGTCTCATGATCAAAGCTAAATCTTTTCCAATGCTTGCAGGATCATCTGATTCGACACCTGAGGCAGAACTGGCTTCGGGCGAAGAATGCCGCGAAGCTTTTGCTTTCAAATCATGAGTTTTTCTTCGAGAGCCATTTATGTCACGTTTCTCATCTTCTTCCATTTCAAAGGTATTGAGTCTCTCAAGAATGTCAGCGACGACAAGACGTCTGAAATCAGTCCTTTCCTTGATCATCAGCACAATGTGATCAAACGAGTCATCCAATGAGCGAAGTAAAGTTCTTACAACTGAGTGAGGAGTAATGTCATCAGCACCGAGGGAAATCAACTCATTAGCAAGAGTTGTGAGTCTGCTGTAAATGGAGCTGACTTTTTCACCCTCGTTTCTCTTGAAGCGATAGAATTTGCTTCGGAGTGTGTCAATTCTGGCATCCTTCTGGGTAGAAACACATTCACCAATCTTTTCAAGATAGTCCCAGATACCTTTGGCAGATGGAATATTCTTCACTTCATGATACTTTTCTGGTGTCAAGTGATTGGTGATGAAAACCCAAACTTCAGAATCAAGATCAATCAGTTTTGCTTCTTCAGGGGTGATGGCCTTCTCATCAGCAAGATTGACTCCATATAAGACAACTTGCCAGGCAGTTGAGTTGATAGCCATGATATTTCTTTTCATCTTGTCCTTCCAGTACGGGTAGTCCTTCCCATTGAAAACAAGAATAGGTTCGCCGGAGCGAATAGCTGCAAAAGACATACTTGAAGACACTCCAGGAGGTTAATCCAAAACACACAGAGTGTAGGGAGTGACTAGCTCTGATACCAATTGAAAGTCCAAGTATGTGGTCAGAGGGGGAGGGGGTGAATGACCACTTCAAAATTTTCTACTGAAACCATTGAAGTGAAGCATAAGTAGGGCGGAAAAGCGAAGTTAAACTGGAAGCGAAACTAAATGCAGTGAATCAAAACACATTGAAGCATAACTGCGAAGCAAATGCAATACTGAAGGTAAATGCTCGAAGTAAAACGAACTGGTACTCGGCGATGTTTGTTCGACCAGTTCACGCTCTGCAAAGTGCTACGTCTGGTTGGAGGGACTGGTGATTGAACACCTGGAGCAAATCTCTCTCCGTCCGTTGCTCCACTGCACCAAACTCCTTGAGCTTGGTCAGTTCTTCACTCGTGGTTGATTATTGAGGAAATCACCGAAACCTTTGACAAACTGGGCTTCGAGGCGACAATTACTATTCGCTCTCTGAAAAACAACACTCTAACCGTCTAGGAGAATTGCAGTTCTCCAAGATAAAAAGGCTAGTAAGCTTTCACCTAAGTCATCTCGAATCTACTCAGATCAATGGGACTTAGGCTTCAGTATTCTGGATTTTGGGTTTTGCTTCGGTAAAGTCTTTGGGGTGCTCTCTCCAATCTCTCTCAGGAATATTCTTGGAGCAGCCACCCGCAAATGGAGGAGGGGGCGGCGTATTTATAGTTGGCGATCCCGAGGTGCGGAATGACCAAATTGACCCGAGGTGACAGCTTGACACGTGTCCACAACGGTCGGATTTGTCATCACTGCGCAACTTTACTTGCGGAACAAGTAAAGCTGACTCACGGACTTAGTTCTGCTTCAGAGGCCAAAGAACGAAGTCTTTGCTACCGAAGCTTAACTCAGTGCACATGAGATTTCTTCGCTCAGGCTTCTCACTTGGTTTGGATTTGATCTGAGCATTTTCTCAATGACTTCGGTGTCCACAAACTAAAGACCCCTCTTGATAGTACGGTTTGTCCTATGACTCAAGGAACAGAAAAAGAACTACACAAAAACATCTAAGTCTTGCGCCGTCTTCTTCATTTCCTTCAATGAATTGAGCTTCAGGACACCTTCATTTTTTGGGGTCATCCTCCGTGATTAAGCTTCGCTCAGGGGGTAATGCTTCGATAACTTGAAGACCTTCCCTGAAGCTTTATCACCTAGCTTGTCCTTCAGGAACCTATACAACTGTTTACACTAGAAAACATTGTTAGTTCCTCTACTGTCTTGTCCAATGATATCCAAAACACACGGGGGCAAAACTTTGCTCTTACAATATCCCCCTTTTTGGACTATTGTTGACAAAACAGGCATCGATAAAAGATATTGAAGTTTTTGTGAAGTGATGGGACAAACTCTAAGATATGAAGTTTTTGGCTCCCCCTGAATGCAAGCATCGAAGATTTATATAATCGAAGTTAATGCTTGAGATAATTTTCTTCGGTGGAGAGCAAAAAAAAATATCTTAGCGAAGACAATTGCATTAGAAGATATATATCCAATAATGTATGCAATTTCTTCCAATGACCTGTGACTTAGAAAATAATAACCACCTGCAAGATAGAAGATACGAAGCAATACTTGCAAGCAAAGGGGTTATTAAAACTTAAGCGTATCACATAAGTAGCAGGACCGAAGTTAAACTTAAGTTACAACCCAATCGAAGAGAATGTAATGTTTGTTGTAACTTAACCAAGCGAAGAAAAAGCAAATAGCAAACCCTTTCCCCGATGCAACTCTAACTCATCGATGCCCTCATTCTCCCCCTTTTTGTCAATGATTGGACAAAAGGTTGATAAGAGGTTCGAGAGATCTAGTCCGCGGCATCAGCACCCTGGGGACCCGACGAAGCAGAGCTTGACGAAGACTCATCCGACGAAGACTGATCGCCTGAGGATTCTTCTTCGAAAGAAGACGTAGGAATGGCTTCGTGGCGCGACTGAGTGATGAGGTTGATGTCGAGGTCGCTGTCGTCGAGGCTGTCGTCGTCCTTTGAAGTAAAGGAGTCGTTCTCGGAGACGGTGTCAGGACGGATGGGTTCAGGTTCGTTAACGAAGAATACTTCATCAATCTTGTGCAGGGGAGGGATCTTCTGATTCGGGCGGTCAACTGTATCATCACGAGAAAAGTTTCGCTGGAGGTGCTCATACTCTTTGTAAATGCGATCTTTACGAAGGCCGTTGACAGAGTTGAATTTCCGGAGCCCCTTCCAGGAATGACGCTTGAGCACACGGAGAATTTGATTGTTGTTGAGTGCAATGTTGCCAACTCTGTTTATCTCATCAGCAAGAAATTGCATCTGGCGCTGATTGGCTTCAATGTAGTTTTCAAGCATTTGCTGCGACCGAAGATTAACTTCAAAGTGGTGGCAGTCTTTCTGGAACTTCTTGGATAAGTTTCCCTCATTGACTTCATGGCGTACGCCAACATATGTGGCAAAAGGATCATTAGGCTTCCTCAGCAATTCCAAAGAGTCACGCACTGGAGGAAGGAAAAGCTTCGGGTGATGGCGAGCCACAAAGTCTTCGTTTCTGCCATAGTCACATACAACTTGCAGCCAGGGAGCATAAGGTTTCAGTGTGAATGGTAGCTCTGCTGCATGAACCATGTTCCGAATGAAGCAGTCTTCAAAATCAAAGAGAAGACCATGAGTGAGCTTCATGATAGCATGCCTTGTCTCTGGATAAATGTTCGATTCTTCCGAAGCAGTACTCAATGGGATCATTGAGTTGGACATAATGTAGAACCAAGTCCTGGAGATGAAGTTCAAATGCTTCGGGCGAATGTTTTCAGGAATGTAGTTTGCAGTGACTTCGGGGTCTAACAGCGTAGCAAATTCTTCGTCTGACATATCAGGTTCTAAGTGAATCTTTTCTTGGACTCCAGAATGCCTTGGAATATTGACAATGCCCATGAATTCGACAGAGGACATTCTGAAGACTTTGCCTTGAATTATCCATTCCAGCGTCCAAGAGCTGGGTTCATTTGCTTCACCAGAAACATAGAGAGTTGCATGGAATTGCTTGATAAGTTCAGAATTGAAGGGAGTGCTCAAAGCAAACAACCGAGTCAAATTCTGATTCTCAATGGTTTTGGCGACGTTCTGAAAGCAAGTGGCAGTGGAAAGACTTCGCATATCCAGAAATTTATGCCTGAACAGAACTCCTTGCTGACAGAAGATTTTGGTGTAGAGGATTTGTTGTTCGGCAGTCCAAAAGCGAAGATCATCTGCAGTGCGATCTGAAGCATATGGACTGACACCAAAGAAACGGTGGCGCTGCCGATGCTGTTCCAAATTGAAGTCCGGGCCATGCCTTGAGGAATAACCAGTACCCGTGAATATAGGAAAAGTTTCACGAGGGTAATTGGAGTCAAGCTGGGTGTCTTGGCAGGGGCGCGAATGCGTGCGAAACCTTTGAAGAGGAGCAATTTGATTGGCTCTAGAAGGGCCAGCAGATTGAGCGACTATAAGCGCTTTCTCTTGCGACAGATTCAGTATTTGAACTTGTTCTTCGTCATCGTCATGTGCTTCGGTTTGAGGCACATTGATTTTAGACTCTTGAGCAGATCTGGCAGGTGAAAAGTCTCGGGTGACATGTGTTCGGGAGTGGGTTGGTGATGGTGCATTAGCTTCATGGGGAGGTGATTGAGGTGGTGCGGGAGCAACTGGTGGAGTGGGAATCCTTGGCGGTGAGGGGGGTGGAGCACGGATGGGTGTGGGTGCACGAGGTGGAATGGGTGTGGTAGTTCGTGCAGGTGTTGGAGTAGGGGTAGGAGCTTGTTGTGGTGTAGTTTGTTTGGGGTGGTTCGCTCAGGGGGGTAATGCTTCGATAACTTGAAGACCTTCCCTGAAGCTTTATCACCTAGCTTGTCCTTCAGGAACCTATACAACTGTTTACACTAGAAAACATTGTTAGTTCCTCTACTGTCTTGTCCAACAATATCCAAAACACACGGGGGCAAAACTTTGCTCTTACAATCCTGTAACACCCTCGGAATCAGTAACAGTAATCACTACATTGATTCCACTGTTAGTGATCATTACTGTTGATGATCAAGCCATGATCACCTTTGATCATAGCTCTTTCAATTTCCAACCCGGATAAAATTTTCAATTGGGTAAATTATGAAACTTTGCTCCAAGAATTGTGGATGCCAGTCAATCAACATGATCATGGTTAAACCAAGTCACCCTTAGTCATTAGAATAATCACCAGTCTATGATGATTGTGAAACCAATGTTGTGGGGTCATCAAAATTGTTTTGAAAGTTAATATATAAATGAAATCATAGTTAAACCAAAATTATGGAATATATTTATAAAATTCCTAGCAATCATTAGGCCATGATTAAAATAAAAATGGTTATTCTATTAAAGTGTTTTAGAAAGTATTATGAAATAAAAACAATAGCTTGAAAATTATTAAATTGCCATGATAATTTTAATAAAAATAGGGGAATTTTAAATGTACTAAAAATTGGTGAACCAATTTTATAAAATGTCCTAATATCATTAGGGTATATTAAAATACAAATGGTATTTTATTAAAATATTCAAATAATACAAACAAACAAAACAGTAGCAAAATAATAGCTTTTACTTCATATTAAATAATTTAAAGGTCTAAATGATTTTATTTTTGTAGCAAACTTTTTGTGGCATCATTATAACTTGTAACAATAATATTAGGGTTTATTCCATGTTTTACAAAAATCAAATGCCAGCCTAATAAAATAACAAAAGTAAAGGAAATGTTTAACAGAAAAGCAAAAAGGGAGAAATGTCCTATACTACGCCCTGGGCAAAGGCCCACCCCGGCCCAACTCCTCCAGACCGTCTCCCTCCTCCCACCTGCCCCCGTCACGTCCGCCACCTCCTCGGCGCCGTGGCACCGGCGTGGGCATGGGCGCCGCTGGAGCCCCCCTCCCTCACCTGCTCCCCCCTTGGATAAGAACGATGCCCTGGCCGCGCTGGACACCCCGCAAGATATTTCCCCCGCTGAAGCCACACGCCCTCGTCTTCCTCCTCCCGCCCGACGCCGCCATGGGCGCACCCACGTGAACAACCGCAACCACTCGCCGATATAGCCCCAGCCAATGTGTCTGCCGTGTTCGCCATCGACGACTTCGTCTCCGAGCAGAAGCAGACGAGCCCGGAACCACCATGCGCTGCGAATCGGGTCGTCGTCCACCTCGAGCCATCGGTGATCACAGAAGAATTGCGGCCACGCCAGAGCCTCCCTGCGCCCGCTGCTAGCTTCTACACGATCACTGTGAGCACCGCTACCTCCCTCATGTGCTCGCGCTCGCCCGATTATCCCGTAGCCTTTTCCCCCTTCTCGCATGTTCTGGCTTCCGCCATTGTTGGCGTAGCCGAGCTCCCAAGCCACTCCAGCCCACGCCTTTGGCACCCCTAAGTTCCTTGTGGCCCGTATGCTCAGTTTGGCGCGATAAAACAGACGAATTCATCGCGAGGAGCAGGACGCCATTGGAGCCCGACGCCCGTTTCCGCCATTGTTCACCTTGAGCTCGCCTCTGTCCACCTCACGCCCCCGCACAGCCACCGTTCGACTAGCGGCGCTCCGCTGGTTCGAACGAGCCCAAGGTCAGCCCCTCCCGTGGCCCTAGTCGACGGCATGGCTAACCTCGCCGCCGGCCATGGCTCCGTCGTCGCCGGCAAGCCCCTGAGTCACTGCCCGGTAGGCCATCCCTGTAAGCTAGGTGTTTAGCACTAACCCCCCCCCCCCCAACCCCCTGTGTCTATTACAGCTGGGCCCAGCCCCCCCCTCTAATAGCCTATTTAAATTAACAAGAAAACAAACCCCACCCCCACTGACATGTGGGCCCTGGCTTTTGCTTAATTAAAATAACTGTTAAACTTAAAATGTCTCTATGACATGTAGGTCCCACTGATTATTTGGATTTAATAAAAGGAATTATTAAAATGTGAGGCTGACATGTGGAGCCCACATGTCAGCACTGTTGTGGATAAGGTTGGATTTATTAATAAAAGAAATTCCAGAAATTGTTTAAAAATGATTTAAACTTGGAAATTCAATATCTTTTAAACCGTAATTCAGATTCAAAAACTTTATACATGAAAATTGGTCAGAAAAATACAACGGATATGAATACGCTATCCGTATGTCAACCACACCCCTCTAACACAACGAACATCGACATCCCCCCTCCGGACCGTTTGTCCGATAATTGCCCAATACCGTTAAACTATCCGGATGAATTTATTCCGAACACGAAAGTTGTTCGGAATAGATCAACTAACCCGGATACACCACCCACACATGTGTCGGATGTCCACGACACCTCCGGCATGATATCCCTCCCCCTCCGGACACCCTGTCCGGTAATCTCCCGTAGCTGACAGTTCATCCCCAGATGAATTTCCGCCCCGAGCATAATACATTGCACTGCGTTAAAACACCGTTAACATTGCATATGTCATGTCATGTATCTGTTTGTATATGCTTGCTGTGTATTTACTGTTTCTTCCCCCCTTAATCTCCGGTAGACCCCGTTGCTGTCGTCGACTACACCGCTGCTGAGTACGACTACTTCGTCGACGACCCTACCCCTACCATCGAGCTTCCAGGCAAGCAGAGCCATTCTCTTCCCCAGATATCGCCTACCTTTCCGTACTTTCTTGCACTAGGCATTGTTACTGCTGCTGCTACGATTACAATCCTATTCAATTGCATAGCCTGTTTTTGTCGCCCCTTGATGTTGTTGGAAATATGCCCTAGAGGCAATAATAAAATGTTATTATATATATATTTCCACGTTCATAATTAATGTTTATATTTCTGTGCTATAATTGCAATGACCCTGACTGTGAGATTCAGAAGAAAACTCATTTGCATGTGTGGAAATGTAAACACCAAGAGTTCCTGGTTTAGCCTCTAAGACCAGCTCATGTGCTAACTGATGATTACGTTTTCTTAATCATGGACATTGTTCTTGTAACAAGGATGTCAGTAGCAATGGGAACATATTGTTAGCAGAACAATGATGTTGAACCGACCCCAGTATTGAATGATATACTTAGAGATCACATCGTAACTACGTTATAAGTCATATCATGAAATGTTATCATATACGTAATTCCTTAGACCATGAGAGTATCGAGTTTCTTCACACAGGAAGACATGCTTTGGTTCTTAGATGAATCCTCCCGTAAATGGGAAGTAGTAAAATAAGTTCTGGGTATGTCAGATGGTGTGGCTAGTGACTGTGATAGTTCAAGAATGGGATTTGCTCCTTCACGATGAAGAAGATATTCACTTCGGGCCCACTCGGTATGACGGTATCCATTATAGTCTGGCCAGACGCATTGTGATTCAGTCACGGGGATACCGGAATACGATAACGAGAAAAGGGACAAACGAGCAAAGAGGATAACGAGTGGCTTGTGTTCAAAAGTTGTTACACATGGGTGCCAAACTTCTCTCCTCTAACTTTGTCATATATCGCGAAGCAAAGGGAATGGTACATGACTAAACATAATGGTTCACTCAAAGTTTCTTCGTGTATGTGCGGGAGTCAACATGGGTGTCCATGGCTCCGCTGTTGATTATTGGCTATTGACAAAAGGCTGTTGACCTATGTCCGGAAGATGTTCTGAGTCATGTCCGCATTATACCGAACCTATTGGGTCACACACTTAACGAGCAGTAGTCTGTTAGAATACTAGTATGGTAGAAGGTTTAGTGGAAGCAAAGCAGAATAGTTCATACGGGTACCAGAAGTAGTTCCGGAGATTTATGGAATTGTTCATAAGGGCACCAGAAGTAGTTCTGGGTATTTAAGGTTATGTCCGGATCACTCTGGAGTAGTCCCAGGTGGTTCCGGAACATATGAGAATGGTACTGGGGAAGTCCTGGATCAACCGGAATAGTTTCCGGATAATCGCTGGGCGTCCCGACAACCTTTGCGGTCATCCGGTGTCTTAAAATGTAACTCGGATAGTCTTGGAAACTATCCGGATGGCTCCGGAACGTCCGTGAACGGTCTCGGAAGGTCCTGGAAGTGCTCCAGAAGTGTCCGGAATGTCCCGAAACGGTCCCGGTATGTCCCGGAAGGTCCTGGAAGCTTCTAGAAGGTCATGGAAGGTTCCGGAAGGTTCCGGGCAGTACCACCCACTCCCCTGCTCCCCTAGCCTTGGGGGGCAAGCCACCTAGGCTGCCCTGGCCGGCCAAGGGGTGGGGGGCGCACCAAGGGGAAGGAATCCCCCTCCAGGTGGAAAGTCCAACTCTCCAATATGGCAGGTTTCCGGTGGGAAGGTTTGGGAGGTTTGGGAGTCCAAGTTGGACTCCCCACCCCCCTTATTGCGCCCCAAGGGCCTCTTGGCCACCTATATAATGTGGGGGAGGGGTGGGGGGCGCAGCACAACTTGTCCCCAAGGCCTATGCGCCACCCTCCCTCCTCTAAACCCCGTTGCTCCACTTTTAGACCCCGGTTTAGACGCTGTTCTAGATCGGAATCCGTTAGAGTTTTCTCCCTCTAGTTTTCTCGGTGGCGTTCATCTCTGGACGGAGGAGCGCTGCTGGATTGCTGCTACGGGATGTGTGGATACTAATGGAGGGGTCGTACCTTCGACCCTTCTTCGAGGAGCTTGTTCATGGGACTTGTCCGTGGGACTAGATCGCGGGACTTGTTCGTGGGATTGATCGAGGGACTGTTCGTGGGAGAACTTGCGAGATCTACTTCCACTACGTCCACGAGCTTCACCAACTCTACTTCCGCTACATCGGTTGGTGAGCCATGACCTAAAACCTTGTATGCAATCTTCTTGGATGATCTTGGGTTCTTGATTCGTAGGCCGAATTTTTTTGTTTTCTACTACGTTTCCCAACAGTGGTATCATGAGCGATCCTTGATTAGATGCATGTTTAGGTCTAGATCATATGTGTGATATGAGGCATTGATTTTCTTGTTGCTTCCCTGTCATGTGATTTTTTCTATGCTTGATGGCAAGTTGAGGTTTTGCTACAAGGATTGAGTTTTCCATCGATCCCTCTATGCTGCTTTCAGTATGCTGGTTGCCTTGATCATGGTCTACATCAAACTCCTTGGATCTCATCTTAATCTCGCAATAGAAGATTTAACATGGAGGGGCTTGTGGATTTTATGAACTCAAATCCACACGGGGGTCACGCGTTTAACGAAGTTTGGCTTGTGGCATTAGTTGTTGCACGCACCCCGTATGTTAAACTAGCAACAAAAGAAGTATCGTGTTTTGTTTTATCTAGGGCTTCTCGTTTGCCTTGTAAACCTGCTTAACAACCACGATAAAAGTTGCAACAACCCGTGTAGATGGCGATCTAACTCGTTTTTGCAGAGTATGCATGTGATGTGGTATAGCCTTCAATATTTGCAATGTGTTTGTATGAGATGCTATATGTTATGTAATATTTATTCGCGACCTGCGCGTGGTACGGCATGATGACTGGAGTCATATGATTGCCACTTAATTATGGCCTGCGTGCCAGAACTGTTTATTAGCTTGAGGCAAAGCAATAGATAGATGCAAGGTGATGATCTACGATGCGAAGGTGGACCCCGACGCACATGCCGGAAGCCGTGGTGATGTTCCCGGCGCCAAGGACAAAGTTGGTGGACACGGTGATTTCAACCACGACGACGTGAAGACAATGAAGACTTCACGAAGCAAAGGGCTATACTATATCACATAATTTTATGAACTGCCTGTGATGTTTATCCCTTTGTTGCACCCTTGTTTGATGCGTAGTAGTCGTATTTTATTAGGGTGATCTCTCGCAAAACAATATCAAGTTGATAGTGTTCTTCCAACTGTAGCACCGTCTATACTATGTTTCACATCGGAGCAGGTCATGCCACATGGGTGCACACGTGTGTGACGCATAAAAGGCGGGTGTGTTAAAAGAACACACAACACATTACACTTGGTTGTCTTGACGGTTTGGATAAAAGTTTGCTACCGGAACACGCCCATCGAAAGATGAACAAGAATCACCTTTGGCGTGATTGGCAAGTTGGCCTACCAGTCCACTCTAAGTCATCAGTGATGTCACATCAATGGCGGACGATTGGGTTGCATCTTGAATCACTCCAGCATCAATTACGAGAGATATTGATCTGAGTGGGAGCGCACTTAGTAATTAAATTGATTAATCACAAGTGCAACTTAATTATGAACAAAGTCTTAGTATTTGCATTATCATTGTAGAATAATGGCTCGCATTACCACCTTCCCAATTGATTTTGATTAACTGTATTATCTGGTAAAAACTTTACGATTGGTACCGTATTGTGAGGACTATCCTCAATAGTGCCGAGAAGGACCATGTCCTATCGCAAATTTTTGATGCTCTCCCGCTGATGCTATGGATGATGTGACTTACGTCCATAATCGAAAATGCTAGAATTCCACCACAGCTAAGTGCATTGTCTTCACCACCATGAAACCCGAACTTCGAAGAGTTTGGGATAGTTATGTTATATTCATGGAACTGAAAAATAGGTTTTCAGTAGTAAGACAATTAATGTTGGATATAAGATATCTAGTACAATGTATGATTGTAAGCATTAGTGAAAATGTTCATTGTGCTCTAAACAAAACTGATAAGTGTGGTATCCAGAAGAACAATGATCATATGATGATGAGGATTAAGGGAAAGGAAGTTCCATAGGGTGTTAGTAAGACTTACACGCCGGAAAGTCCATGGCCTGCGCCACCCTTGATCATGTGTGATCTTCTGTGAGTAGGAGTGACATTGGAAATAGAACTATGATATGTATAAAGGCAAAACGAAAGAAGACTGGAATAACCAGCTCAGAAATGAAAGTCATACGGAGTTATAGATGAATTCATTGCTGGTCAAGAGATGTAATTCTTGGGAATCATGATTAAGCAGTTAATTGTGGATTCTGTATATTGTGATTAAACTGTTGATCACCGGAATATCAGATCGATTGCATATTGTTGCAACTCGATGCAAGAAATACTATGGCCTTTATGACTAGCTAATGATGAGTTTTGACACGCTCGGGAACACGGTAAAAGGTTTACTATACCGTGTGTTGACTCTATGATTATCTTCATAATTCATTTTAGAGTTGAGTAAATTGTTACTACACTTTAGCCTTGTTGCAAAACATCATTTTGAATCATGTTTGTTGCAAGAGAGTTGTTCAAAGCTATGAATAACGTAAAGGCCATACTTCCATTATGAATAGGGTGTATGTTATGAATCTTGATAATAATACTAAACATCCATAACACTGACGCTAAACGTCGCAAGACTGACAGAAATACCACATAGATGTGGCACTGCCGTTTATCACAAGTGACATAACATGCATGAAGAATTTCCATAAGTGATGGACTTTCGAGTCATATGATTATGAATCACTTGACGCTTGCGATCTTTGTCTCGAAGTAATGTGACTAAAACACCGTTAATAGGCCATACATGAACGGGCAACTAAACCATTGGTAATCATACATGATGATGTGTGTAGTCCAATAAGTGTAGTTGTGTGCAGTGGATTCCCTATCTTCACTCATGAGTTGAAGTAGATATGTGGATATCTGTTCAATAGAGACATACGTCTGAAATCTTTGAAATGTTCAAGGAATTTTAGAGTGAAATAGAAATTCATTGTAACAAGAAAATAAAGCTTCTGCAAATTAGATTGTAGAAAGTAATATTTTAGTTACAAGTTTAGTGAACGTCTGATGAGTTGTGAAGAACTGTCATAACTTGCGTCTCCCGGAACATCACTATGAGTAAAGTGTTCGAGAGATGTAATCAAGCCATGTATGACACGGTAAAGATCAAATATGACGTTTATCAATTTGCCATTATACTTATTAAAGTTATGCGTTAGTGACTACGGCTTTTACACTGAAAAGAGCATCATCAAATCTGTTGAAATGACACCATATTAGATGTGGTATGGACTGTTAAAACCATGTTGTCTTCTCTTAAAATTTGGGTATATGAGGCATATGTTTGACATACTCAAAACCCCAAATCAGATAAGTGCTACTTTGTTAAGGTTATGCCAAAAGTTTTGGTATTCCTCTATCACTACACAAAAGCAAAACTGTTTGCTGTTAAGAACAATGTGTTTTGAAGAAAAATAGTTTCTTACAAAAGAGTGAGTGGGAGGACAGTGCAACTTGTCAAAGATTGTTGAATCTTCAGAGGAGTGCGTAGCTGAACCACACAGGTTAGACAAAAATCGTACAAACATTCATGATATGTAAAACGAGATATTGTTGTTCGACAATGATAAACCTGTGATATACAAAGAAGCGTTGATGGGCCCTGACTCCGGGATTTGGCTAAATGCCAAATAATCTGAGATAGTATCCATGGAAGTAAGTCAAGTTTTGAACTTGGTAGACCCTCGGAAAGACTAAAAGTCTGAAGAATATATATATGGATCTATAATTGATTCAGATGAAATTGTTTTATCCATAAAGCTCAACTCGTTGGAAAATTGTTTTCTAGCAAGTTCAAAGGTTGACTACGGCGAAATAGTGTCGACCGTAGAAATGCTTTAGTCAGTTCAGGTTATACTAGCAATTACTACATATCTCATTTATAGGATATGGTAGAATGAACGTCAAAACAAAGTTCCTACATGGAAATATAACAAAGGACGTATACGTGATACGACCGGAATGTTTTGTCGATTCAAAGGATGCTAAAATAGATGCAAGCCTTGGATATCCAGTGATGGACTGGAGCTAGCATAATGGAGTTGGAATTTTTCGTTGTGATGAAATTGCCAAAAGAGTTTGTTTTCATCAGGAATAACGAAGATGCTTGAATATTCAAGAAAGTAAGTGGGAGCTGAATAATATTTCTAAAACCTTATGTAGATGACATATTGTTGATTAGAAATGATATAAATTTCTTGACACGAATAAGGACTTCATTGGAAATAGTTTTCAGTTGAAGAACTTGGGATGATATAGCATTAGTATTGAGCATAGTGATCTATGAAGATAGTAAGTGCCTGATCATGCTAAAGCCAACACTACATATTGACATGATACTAAAGTAGTTTAGTATGAAATGCCAAGAAACATGTTCTTGCCGAAGTCGTGGTGAAAAGTTGTTTGCAGAAATCGGTGTTGATGAACACAGATAAGAAAAAACACGTGAATTGAATTCCACTCACCCGTGTGTTTGGATTAATCATGTACACCATAATATGTAAAACGACCAGATATGTCCAGCGCTTCAAAAGGTTATGAGCAAGATACCAAAGTGATCAATATGTTGATCATTGAACAAACAGTGAAAAGTTAAACTTATGATAGATAAGATATGTTTCTCGGAAAATGGAGATAATGAAGAGCTCGTTGTAACAAGTTACACCAGCTGAATTTTGATGTAAACAGTTACACCAATTCAGTCTTCATACTTACTCCGATCGATTTTCGATTTTAATTGGGATTATGTGTTTCACACATAAGGGTGGCACAGTATGAAGGAACTGTGTTAAAGTTAGATACTGTGGCGAATTCTATAACAGAGGCTAAGTATATTGTTGCTTAAAGAAATAACAAGGGAGGGTATTTTGAATCATCAGTTCATTTATGAACATGGTATGGTTTCCTAGATGCTTGAAGCTCATGGAACATTGATGAATGATTTCATGACTTATTCTAAGGAACCAAGGTCCTACCAAATGATTCAAACATATACAAAGCTAAACTGATAAAATTAGTGAATTTTATGATAGCGTGAAAACGCGAAGATATGCAAGATACAAACGGGCCTGAAACGTCAGATCCGAAGATGAGGTCTATACCACAAATGAGGCATTTATTACACCGGTATGCCATAGGTGTAAAGTGCTCAAGCACTGACAATATTATTGACTCTAGTGCAAGTGGGAGACTGTTGGAAATATGCCCTAGAGGCAATAATAAAATGTTATTATATATATATTTCCACGTTCATAATTAATGTTTATATTTCTGTGCTATAATTGCAATGACCCCGACTGTGAGATTCAGAAGAAAACTCATTTGCATGTGTGGAAATGTAAACACCAAGAGTTCCTGGTTTAGCCTCTAAGACCAGCTCATGTGCTAACTGATGATTACGTTTTCTTAATCATGGACATTGTTCTTGTAACAAGGATGTCAGTAGCAATGGGAACATATTGTTAGCAGAACAATGATGTTGAACCGACCCCAGTATTGAATGATATACTTAGAGATCACATCGTAACTACGTTATAAGTCATATCATGAAATGTTATCATATACGTAATTCCTTAGACCATGAGAGTATCGAGTTGCTTCACACAGGAAGACATGCTTTGGTTCTTAGATGAATCCTCCCGTAAATGGGAAGTAGTAAAATAAGTTCTGGGTATGTCAGATGGTGTGGCTAGTGACTGTGATAGTTCAAGAATGGGATTTGCTCCTTCACGATGAAGAAGATATTCACTTCGGGCCCACTCGGTATGACGGTATCCATTATAGTCTGGCCAGACGCATTGTGATTCAGTCACGGGGATACCGGAATACGATAACGAGAAAAGGGACAAACGAGCAAAGAGGATAACGAGTGGCTTGTGTTCAAAAGTTGTTACACATGGGTGCCAAACTTCTCTCCTCTAACTTTGTCATATATCGCGAAGCAAAGGGAATGGTACATGACTAAACATAATGGTTCACTCGAAGTTTCTTCGTGTATGTGCGGGAGTCAACATGGGTGTCCATGGCTCCGCTGTTGATTATTGGCTATTGACAAAAGGCTGTTGACCTATGTCCGGAAGATGTTCTGAGTCATGTCCGCATTATACCGAACCTATTGGGTCACACACTTAACGAGCAGTAGTCTGTTAGAATACTAGTATGGTAGAAGGTTTAGTGGAAGCAAAGCAGAATAGTTCATACGGGTACCGGAAGTAGTTCCGGAGATTTATGGAATTGTTCATAAGGGCACCAGAAGTAGTTCTGGGTATTTAAGGTTATGTCCGGATCACTCTGGAGTAGTCCCAGGTGGTTCCGGAACATATGAGAATGGTACTGGGGAAGTCCTGGATCAACCGGAATAGTTTCCGGATAATCGCTGGGCGTCCCGACAACCTTTGCGGTCATCCGGTGTCTTAAAATGTAACTCGGATGGTCTTGGAAACTATCCGAATGGCTCCGGAACGTCCGAGAACGGTCTCGGAAGGTCCTGGAAGTGCTCCAGAAGTGTCCGGAATGTCCCAAAACGGTCCCGGTATGTCCCGGAAGGTCCTGGAAGCTTCTAGAAGGTCATGGAAGGTTCCGGAAGGTTCCGGGCAGTACCACCCACTCCCCTGCGCCCCTAGCCTTGGGGGGTAAGCCACCTAGGCTGCCCTGGCCGGCCAAGGGGTGGGGGGCGCACCAAGGGGAAGGAATCCCCCTCCAGGTGGAAAGTCCAACTCTCCAATATGGCAGGTTTCCGGTGGGAAGGTTTGGGAGGTTTGGGAGTCCAAGTTGGACTCCCCACCCCCCTTATTGCGCCCCAAGGGCCTCTTGGACACCTATATAATGTGGGGGAGGGGTGGGGGGCGCAGCACAACTTGTCCCCAAGGCCTATGCGCCACCCTCCCTCCTCTAAACCCCGTTGCTCCACTTTTAGACCCCGGTTTAGACGCTGTTCTAGATCGGAATCCGTTAGGGTTTTCTCCCTCTAGTTTTCTCGGTGGCGTTCATCTCTGGACGGCGGAGCGCTGCTGGATTTCTGCTACGGGATGTGTGGATACTAATGGAGGGGTCGTACCTTCGACCCTTCTTCGAGGAGCTTGTTCATGGGACTTGTCCGTGGGACTAGATCGCGGGACTTGTTCGTGGGATTGATCGAGGGACTGTTCGTGGGAGAACTTGCGAGATCTACTTCCACTACGTCCACGAGCTTCACCAACTCTACTTCCGCTACATCGGTTGGTGAGCCATGACCTAAAACCTTGTATGCAATCTTCTTGGATGATCTTGGGTTCTTGATTCGTAGGCCGAATTTTTTTGTTTTCTACTACGTTTCCCAACAGATGTATCTTCCTTTAATCCTATGCTGCCTATTATTACTTATGCATTATTCAGAAGTAAACCCTGCACATTGTTATCTAGGTTTAGAATAGAGGGTCGTGATCACTTTGGGAGTGATCGCGGGAACGATATATTACAACTGCAACAGGTATGGATCAATGCAGACGCCCTAGGGAACCTAAAACGGCGAGACTCTGCCGAGTCGCTTCGAGTTTGATTTACGAGTGGAATGGACTCGTATTTCACTCTCGTCGGCTCAGTAGCGTAGCATCACCGGGATGATATGAGGTTTACCTCTTTAGTTCATTCCGCTGATGTCTCTGTCAAACCTCTTTAAGTGTGCCACCGAGGGTGATACCTCCTGGTTTCACTTAATGGTAGGAACTCGAACCAACTGGTGTCCTTAAAGGTAAGAAGTCGGGCGACCCAACGGTGCCCGCGAGTGGTATTGCGACGGGACGACAGGGAGGGTACGACCAGTGTACCGGTGTGCTTGGCCCCTGATCGTTGGCCGCGAGAGTTACCAAACCACGAAAGTCGAGCTCCTCCAGGAGCACACGCGAGACAAGGTAAGGAGACGGTTCACCTTGTTGGTAACCGCAGTGACTTGGTGGGACGACGGGGCAGGCACCGATGTACTGGTGGTCCTGGCTGCTGTCGTTGTCCGCGGGTCAGTTAAGTCGAGGCAACGATAACGGTTGTCATGCAAGTTAATAAAATGACTAATGATTTAGTGAATGTCTTGAGTTGGCTATATGCCATGTACGCACTACCTACCCGTGGGAATTACGAGTTATGGGCTCCTCTGCTTCGTAGTGTCGTCCGAGGACTCTTCAGACGTCAGCAGTACTGCGGGCTGATTGCCGGGAAGTGGTGTTGTCTTATTTGCTCGCACGGTGGTGTCTTATTTGGATTTGCTTCAACTTCACCGGCCAGCCACGCACCGTGCAGGAGTACGTTCGGGTTGGGGTCCAAGGCCCGGCGTACTTAGGATTTAGACCGGCGGATGGCCTCTCTGTTGAGTTTGAAAGATGGGCTATGAAGTGTCGGATAGCCTCGGTGGAGCGTTCCCTAACAAGGTTCCCGCCACCTTGGAGATCCGTGTGTGTAGTGTAACACAAGTGCACCCCTGCAGGGAAGATTAATCTATTCGAATAGCCGTGTCCACGGTAACAGGACGCTTTATGCTGAAGCTGGATCTTACCACTACAAACTATTATTATTAAACTGTATGGTTCCGGGTTTGCTTCCTCGCAGGGGAGTCGAGGAGGGAACTAGTAGGCATTGTTAATCATTACAACTTATTATTATACAATGTTGCAGCAACTTCTGCTGCATTGTTACTTTATGATTTATATAAACTGTTGGCTGATTCTTACCTCATGCTGCAAGACATCGTCGGAAGATGCTAGTCTTCGATAGGCCTAGCTTCTTACCCTTATTCTGATTTCTATCTTGCAGTCCACTATATACAGCCTCTTCTTTCCGTTGATACAATGCATAATGCTTAGTAGCGGACGTAAGACTCGCGGGTATGCTAGATACTCACCTTTGCTTTATTTCCCCTTTTTCGCTTTGCCTGATCGGCCGCTGCAGCCGATGTTGGAGCCCAGGAGCAGGAGTACCCCGGAGGTGACTACTACGACGTCGAGTTCCCTGTTGACCAGGAGTAGTTCGGTGGATCCCAGGCAGGAGGCCTCGCCTTTTCGATCTGTATCTCTGATGTGATTTGTGCTAGCCTTCTTAAGGCAAAACTTGACTAACTATGTCTGTACTCAGATATTATGGCTTGTATGACTTATGTATTCGGATCCTCGTGATCCCTGGTATTGTAACATATTTGTTTATCCTTTTGTGTTTAGTGTTGTGCTGTGATATTCTCACCGTGGCACCCTAATCTCAGTCGTGTACCCTGCGTGTATGATTACTGTACACGGGTTGATTTTGGGGGCGTCACACATCCTCATTTTGCTCCAGCAGCTGTGGTGACTTCGACCTACGTACTTCTTAACTGTCTCATTTTGGTCCCCTGCGTGGGCGGTTTGGGTCGTGCTCAAGGTGTGAGCTATCTATAGACTCTAGTTTCCTTTTATGTTTCCTGTTAGGATAGTGTCGGGTTTCCGCCCCTAGCCGATGTTTCAATGTCAAGCAGCGGTGGAGGGTTTCACGGCGGATATTTTCGATCCTGGTGCTTCTCCTCCCCCCTACGCTCTCTTGAACATGGTGTATGTTTCCGTTATGAATAATGGAAATGCGGATTAGCCCAGTTAAAAAAAACTTATTATGAACAATTGAGATATACAAATAAAACATCTTTATTATTTGCCTCTAGGGCATATCTCCAATAGGACAGTCATCCGTGGATTGTCGTCGCCTTGAAGAATGGTTCGGGGGCTACTGATGGTGTCTTGGATAGGGGGTGCTAACCACGTCGGCCTCTGATGACGTGGGCTGGGCCGAGGACTCCCAAATAACTATTCGTTAGGCCCCATGAGAGGATCAAGATTGAATCTTCTAAAGATTTGGTGCATACTTCAAGGCACGAATGCAATCTTCAGTATGTTTATTTTTAGATGTAATCGATCTATGTGTAACCCTAGGTACCCCTGGTGTCTATATATACCAAGGGTGTAGTTCGTTGAGGCCAACTAATTCATACCCGATCTCGAGGTAGATCAGCATGTATTTTGTACCCATCCACAATCAATACAAACAAAGCGGGATGTAGGGTTGTACCTCTTCGAGAGGGCCTAATCCTGGGTAAACATCGTTTCCCCCACGTGTCATGTTACCATCATGCCAAAACTATCAGTTTGGAACCTCCTACCCGAGATCTACCGAATTCGACTCTGTCGATCAAGGACTGTGTAGGATCACTAAAGCTTAGCCGATGTCGAGTACAACATTATATAGTTACATAGAGCTACTTAGATAGTTGGAATGTACATAAGGTTCTTTTTACTCCTTACCTTGTGTCAACCAAAGTTCTGAGACACGTCATCTTTTCTACATGGAATAGGATTTGGGATCTTGCGAGGTTTGATTTGGGATCTTATCTAAGATTTCACGAGGTTTAATTTGGGATCTTATCTAAGATTTCACGAGGTTTGATTTGGGATCTTATCTGTCTAAGTTGCTGCAGAATGAGACCTATACAATTTTCTATCAATCGGTTGAGTGTAGTCAAACGACCACATACGAGAAAATGTAAGATCATTTTCACCGTTTCTTTCATGGCATCTTGCGGTTTTTAATACGAAGATCAACCTTTTGGCATTATTCTTTACTCGATTCGTTTCATGCAGAATGAAGTCTTTGTCTTTGTCTCTGTTCTTGTTAGGGCTCCAATTCAATTAATTTTCTTAATACCACCTATTAAGAGCCAATTCTACAGCTCTTCACTCCATAGCTCCGCTCCTGGAGCGGCCGAAGTGGCACCAAACGTGTTAGCTCTGCGCTTTCCTCGTCTCCGAGCAGCCTGCAGGCCATTTTCTCGGAATCGCCAAGTGACGCTCTGTGCGCGCTCCGCATATACCCACTCCCAAGTCCCAACAACGGCTTCCTCTGGTCGTGCTCCTCACACCGACGACGCACATCATGGCCTCCAGACCTCCGCTTCTCCAGTCCACCGCGCGGTAGCTGGTTCTGGTTCGGCTCCTCCTAATGATATACTCTGTAGCACCGAATCGTCTTCCGAGCTCGTTTGTCCATCGCCTGAGTGAGGCGCCGATACATATGTTCGGCAAGCAAAAAATACAAGCGAGGAGTTGGAATTGACTACCAAACGTTTTGCCGAATTCTAAAACCTAATGACTTGAAAGCGCAGCTGCGCTTGTTAGTTGTTGCCAGCGCATTCACTAGATGACAAACAAACATCATTGTTGATAGCGACTATAGTACGGATCACACTGGTGCATGCGGATGAGAAGCACAACGCGCATGCATAAGCTGATGTCACTCATTTAATTCGTTTTATTTTAAAAAAACTATAACTTTTGAATCGAGTATCGAAACGAAGATCAATTTTCACCGTTAGGTTTCTCGCGGTGAGATCTTCAAAAGTAGATCCCATATATGAATATGTTTCGATGATTTTAAAAAAATAAGCAATTGTGAGGCTAAATGAGGCAACTCTAGGGATAAATAGAAGCAACTTTCGTACATCACATATACTAATAAGTTTATCAAGCAAGTATGTCATAGACTACTTAAGAATGATGACAAATATTTTTTATCATATAAATTTGATAATATATTTGCATGGATTTACTAGGACAGTTGTTTGGTTTGTTAGGACAATTGCTTAATTTTTTTAGGACAGTCGCTTGTTTTTGTTATGAAAGTTGTTTTTTTTGTTCTGACAGTTGATTGGTTTGGTATGATAGTTGTTTGGTTTTGTTATGACAATTGCTTGGTTTGCTAGGACATTGTGCATTTTGTGATTTGATAATATAGTTGCATGGATTTGTTATGACATTTGCTTGGTTTTGTTAGAACAATTGCTTAAATATTACGACAATAGCTTGATTTGTTAGAATATTTGATTGGTTTTATTAGGACAATTGCTTGGTTCTAGTACTATTTTTAGATTGTGTTTTTAGTACTATAGGTGTTTTGTATTTGCTAGGACATGTGCTTGTTTTTGCTATGATAGTTGTTTGGTTTTTCTATAATATTTTTGCATTATGTTTTTAGTAATATTATTACTTGGATTTTGTAAGATTTTTTTGTTAGGGGTAGTTGCATTGGATCTTGCTACAACATTATTATAGGAAAAAAATCATCAACATTGGGCAACTGGCAGCCATGATAGGAAAATTAAGATAATGTTAATAAATTTATTGATGCACATAACGCAATGAAGTTACTTGTATTTAGCACTAAAGATGCATTATATTTTGTGTCATTTTATTAATTTTACACAAACCAAGTCATACTAGGCAATAAAAAAGAGTTGCTTACTTATAGCACTAAAGTTGGCTACATACCACACAAAGTTGCTCAAAAATAAAATTTCGTCGAAACCTATCCATATGAGATCTAGTTTTGAAGAACTCATTATAAAAAACTCAACGATGAAAAAGGATCTGAATTTCGTTACCCGGTTTAAAAATTATAGCTTTTTGAAAATTTTAAAATCAATAATAAATGCACGTATATACTATAGCGTGAGGATACAGAGGTGACATATCCTTTCCTTTTTAAGAGATGGGACAACACGCCTGCTATCCACGTCCATTCTAAAATATGCTAGTGGAGTTGAGAGTTGAGAAGTGAGGAGTGGAGTTGAGAATTAAGAGTGGAGGGCTGCCGAACAGGCTACAAGTCTGAACCATTTTTTTTAGCATAACTAGAGCATACTCCGCGCGTTGCCGTTGGAATCAGTTGCAATATATTTTAAGTGATTTTGTTGTATGAAACATGAATAGTTGAATTTACAACTAAAAATACGAAGAATAGTTGAACATGATTATATTTGATTGTTATGTAATTGAAAATAAGTGACATAATATAATATATAAAACATGCATGATGCATGTTGAGGAATGTTTGATGAGGTGACATGTGTGCATGAGATCAACTAATAATTACAAAAATGCATGCATATTGTGGCGGGTCTTTGATAATGTGGCATGTATGCATGTTAAGATAATACAGTTAGTGGGAATCAACTATTTAGGTATACTAGATAAGCAAGCAATTCACCCACCCGAGAAAGAACTGATATTCTAGATCTGCAGATGTAGAGAAGATGCTAGCTTGGACCGTCGTGTAGTCCATTAACAAGTTAACGTGCCTGCGTGCATACACTGTACAACTGAAAAATTGATGCCACAACCACAAACCATTTTTTCCCTTTTCTGGTGGACACAAGGTATAACCAGAGCATTCCCGAGCAGATCGATAATATCCATCAGCAGGCGTTATTTAAAAAAGAAGGAATCTATCCTCTGAGAAACCAAGCACTTGTGCATAGCCTAGAGAGTATAAACATGACATATTGGCCAAGATTCAGACATTTACATAATTGATACGGGCATACGGCTGCTGAACACAATCAAAACATAAATACTTCATTCAACATATAGTTGTTATCGATACACAGATGGTTAAACATCTGATTCTGATCCATTCATAGATAGTTGACAATCAACAAACCAGTACTAGTAGACCAGGGTACGATACAGAAATAGTTAAATACATCTGATCCATACATAAATACTCCCTTCATTTCAAAATAAGTGTCTCAGCTTTGTATATTGAGACACTTGGAGGGAGTACTTAGACAAGGTACATCTTGCTTGCAACATGCACTGACCAAGCAACGGTGATCTCCACCTTGGAGTCCCCTATCTTAATATAAGAAAAAATTTGGCACTATGATAGCGTAAAAAAACACCTTATATTAAGTTACAGAGGTAGTAGTTGACAATCAATAAACCAGTACAAAAATAGTATACTATAAACAGGGTATGATACAGAAATAGTTAGATCTATCTGATCCGTACATAAATATTTAGACAAGGAACCTCTTGCTTGCAACATGCACTGACCAAGCAACGGTGATCTCCACCTTGGAGTCCCCAATGTCACATACAGCTTGAGTTATGTTGCAAAGTTTGGGGTGAGCTTGACATGACCTTGTGCAGCAACATCACCAGTGTGTGAATAGGCTTGTATGAGCAATTTGAAGGTCTCTTCCAACTTTTCTGGATAAAGAAAATGGGTTTTGTGTAATTCCACAGAAACAACACGCCTTGTTAGGTCAAGGTAACCATCAGTACCCATTAGCATTTCTCCATCATCGCAATCATGAGAATCAAGCAACACAACTTGCGTGTCTCGGGATCAGTAACCTCCAGAACAGAGCCTTGACTATCCGTGATTAAAACTTCATGAGGTGGCGACAAAAAAGCAACTCGGCCCCCATGTTTGAATGTGCACGGGCCACCCTTAAAGATCTGGACACCCATGAAAGTGGCCTGAACTGAATTCGCAAGGTTCTGCAGGCTTAACTCGATTTTGCAAAGGCAGTTTTGAAAGCGAACAGTGTAGAGGCCAGCCCATAAATTGGTGTAAGGGTATGCTTTATTGATCAATGCTCTGTCGCGATACTTTGTTGTGCCCTTAACCCAGAGTTCGACTTCAAACTCAAGCTCAGGAAAAATCGCCCGAGCCGGGCCAGTCAAGCGCAAGAAAGGATCAGATTTTGTGACTTCTTGGGCGTTTTTCCTTGTCCCATTAAGGCCCTGTTTGGTTCGGCTGTAGATTTTTGAAAATCTGCTACCGAAAATCTGCTGCGGAAAATCAGAAGCACCTCCCGGACAGATTTCGATTTTCCGCAGCAGATTTTCAGAAATCGTTCGAATGTTCGCTCTTTGGTTCGTTCGTACGTGTATTTTCCGGCTGCGATTTGGTGGAATCCGATCGTTTGAAGGTTCGCTCTTTGATGGAATTCTGTTTGGTTTGGCCGTGGATTTCTAAAATCTGATAGACAAAGCTGAACCAAACAGGGCCTTGAAGAGAGTGTTGCGGTTGTAATCCACTTCGTCCCTGGCAGCGACCACGCCGTACACGTAAAGAGGCCACTTTAAGTCGCCTTTGATCCCGGCGATCTTGAAGGAGAAGACCTGCACGCTCGTCCCGGTGGTAGCAACAAGGTCGTCTTCAATGGCTTCCATGGCTACTTCAGGCGTGCAGTGTGTAAAATGCATGGAACTTATCGTGGTTCATCTTCGAAGGCACTGCCCTTCAATACACCCTTCCGACCTCTACGGTAGTTCCCATAACTTGTCTCCTCGATTGCAATATTCCTCTTGAGGGCTCATTTGGTTCCACGGGCAGCAAACGCCCATTGGAAAAATATTCCTGGCAGCTGAAATCCCCTTCGATGAGGCCTCGTTTGGTTGCACGGGGAGCAAATCCCAGGGGAAAAACCCCAGGGGGGATTCTCCGAGCTGGTGCAATCCACGGCAGGAAGCCAGGGAAAATTCTCCACACGTCTTGACTCCGGGATTTCACACCCCGGGATTTGGCTGGGATCTCGGGAGGATCCTTGTGTACCAAACGAACCCTGAACGGGTGAGAATTCCTAATCTCTTTAGCCATTTGGTGCTCCTAATTCCCTCGATCCGGTCAACAACGCAGCGTTTTTCTTCCCTCAGGCCTAGTTTGGTTGCGAGGGTAAACTATCCCAGGGTGCTAATCTCCTTCGGGGAAATTTTCATGACTATCAGGAATCCCCCCTCTCTCCACGGGAAAATTAGGATGTGTATTTGGATGTTAAAATTAAGCGGCGTCATGGCTTCTCGGTTGCCAGAGCGAGCCGAGGATTTCCTCCCTGGCCTACCTGAACGTGGAATTAGCACCCGGGGAAAGGCCGTGGAAAGGGCCCAGGTCCCCCCGCGCGTGGGGTGTCCAAATGTATCGCTGTGATTTCCTAGGGCACATCTCGCCCGTGGTTTCTACGCCCAGGGAATTAGCGGGGAACCCAGGGGGATCCCCTGCAACCAAATTAAGCCTCACTTTTTCTCCGGATACGCACAGCGTGCGTATCAATTTTATAGAAGGGAGGGTAGAAACCCGAGTCCACATAGTGGTGAGTTACAAACACTCACAACACCCACAACACCCAATACAGCCTACCACATCCACCTAAAGAACTAACCGGACTACTCGCCATTAGCCCACACTTGCATTGCCTCTAGAACCGTCGCCCACCGGCTCTTGAGCAGCCCAGCTTGCCGCCAGGCCATACCTTCGCTTGCGATCTTCCTTATCAACATCCTGACAGAAGGCCTAGCCCCATCGAATACAATGGAGTTCCTATGTTTCCACAGCTCCCACATGACCAGACATAGGAATGTGCGAATATCCTTCAAGGTGTAGCGCGGATCCTGCTTCGTAATGCACCAATCTGCCAAACTATCCTCCACCATCGGACTCCAGTCTGTCCGATCCAGCAGCCTGCCTATGTGTGACCAAACCATGCGCGAGAAAACACAAGTAAGCAACAAGTGCTCGATAGACTCAACCTCCTGGGCACACAGAGGGCACGAATCCTGATGTGGGAGGGCCCGCCTTGCCAGCCGATCAGACGTCCAGCAGCGATCCTGGAACGCCAGCCACATGAAAAAGCGGCATCGAAGGGGAGCCCGATTCTTCCAAGTGAAGGTCGATGTAAGCGAGACCTCCCTACTCGCAAACCTGGCTGCATATGCCGGGCGTACCGAGAACTGCCCATCGACCTCCCAGGCCCACTTGAAGGAATCCTCCACCGACTCGTCTTGTAGTTGAAAGTGTGACACCCTCGTCCACAGGGACAAGTACTCCCGGATAGCCGTGCCCTCCATATTAGGGCCGACGTCCCGGATCCAACTAGAGTTGGTCAGGGCGTCCCGGACTGTCAGAGTCTCCCTAGTCCGCAGGGACACCATGGAGTGCAACGTCGGGGCTACCTCTGCAGCCTTCATGCCAAACAACCACCGGTCCTCCCAAAACAGTGCCCGACGGCCATTCCCCACAACCACCTGGGTGGCGGCCTGAGCGATGCTGCGCGCCTCCCTGGGGGTCTCAACCTGGAACTGCGCCCATACCCGTGAAGCATCTGAGCGCTGGAGCCATGGCCAACGGGCCTGCATGGCCGTATTTAGCCAACGCAGATTTGGGATTCCCAGTCCACCGGCCCATTTGGGCACGCAAAGGGCATTCCACGCAACCAGACATTGCCCACCTCGAGCCTCCTCTTTACCACACCAAAGGAATCCACGGATGATTTTGTTCATAGCAGCTATAGTTTTCACCGGCAGGTCCAAAGCAAACATTGTGTGAATGGGAACCGAGCACAACACCGACAAAATGAGGACCAGACGCCCACTCTTAGGCATGGACTTTGCTTTCCAGGTGGGGAGATACGCTGCTAGATGGTCTACCAAGCATTGCAATTGAGCTGCCGAAGGCTTCCGCAGACAAAGAGGCATCCCAAGGTAGCAGCACGGGAACGTCCCCAGAGGGCACCCAAGTATGTCCTGGATCCTCACCTTATCGTCTGCCGAGCAGCGTATGGGCATGGCCATGGTCTTCTGGATGTTGACCCTGAGCCCCGAAGCCTCTCCAAATAGCCGAAGAATCTCGGCACATGCTGTCAGCTCCACCTCCTCCGGTTTGAGGAACACAACCACGTCATCGGCAAACAAAGACACTCTTATGTTTCATCCCTGCCCTAGCAAGGGGGGCAAGGAGTCCAAGGGTCGCAGCAGTTTCAAACAGGTGATGCAAGGGTTCCATCATTAATTAAGCCTCACTGGACCGTGGTTTTCCTTTCTGGTCTCGCAGGTCGTGGCTTTCAATCCCTGGTAAAGGACAGGGGTCGGGCAGGTTTGACCCTCCACCAATGCGGTCCAAATGACCAACTCGATTACCCTGGGCCAAATCAGCACGTGGTTCTGTGGCCCGTGGAAATAGAGGGGATCCCCAGGATCCATGGAAACCAAATGAGGCCTGAGAGATCTCGTCGGCTCCGTCTCCTCCTCCTCCTGATGAGGGCCAGGATGAAGCCTGTAGTACTCGCGCATGTACTCCCCGGGGTCTTGGAAAGGGATCAGCTGCAGCTTGTCGCGGATCCGGGTCTTCTCTTCCTTTGCAATCTTCTCCATGTACGTGCGCATGCAGTTGGAATGCCGAGCCAGGAAGTCCTCCGCCTTCTTCTTCGTAGAAGATCGGCTGCCCGCGGCATCGAATCCCATTTCGACTAGTGATTCTCTTAATTTGGACAGGTTATCGAACAGAACCGAGATGTGGTTCGACATGTCTTCCCTCTCCATCACGAGCGCGGTCTGAGATTCGTTCATGTTCGTCAAGAACGATGCCGTCTCCTGCATCTGCAGAGCGATTCTCTCAATCTGCCGCTTACGCTCGGTGATGTCCATGATCACCTCGCTCCTGCCTCTACGGAAAGGCCGGGGTAGCTTCGGGTTTTATACTTTTATATACGAGTACATAGTAACTTCTCTATATGGCAATCGATTCTTTTTTTCTCCTTTTTTTTAAATCCTAAAGTATAGTTTTCAATTGATGCATGTCTTTTTTTTAGGAACACAGTACAACTCTGACGCTCACAAACACGAGTATACAATCACCCCTATGAGCGTCTCCTCCCACTAAAAGTGTATCACCGAAAGCCCTGAAATAAATCCAGGAAAATGCGAGCACCATTGTCAAATCTGAAATTTGAACTCTGGTGGACTGAGGATACAATCATCCACCTAACCAACTCAACCACAGGATGATTCGTAATTGATGCATGTCTTGCATGTAGACAAGAAAAAGACTATGTTCACTTATTTTTCTCACGTTTTGCATGGCAAGAATGTGAGATATTTATTTTTGTGAAAAGGCGGATAAAATATTAGGTGGCTGTTTGATATCGTCAGAAAGACCAAAAAAAATTCTAAGGCCTTAAAAAAAGGAAAAATTGTGTCTATGTTCAACGAAAAAAAATCTCAACAGTAAATAAAAATATTTTGTTTCCGTTCGCCTTCAGTGGCATATGAAATGGACGAGGGAAGAAATTTAACAACACTTTTCCCACGGGATCTCTTGCAAGAAGAAAATAATCTTCAATGTTTCCTTGTTTATCAGGTTGCGTATATCAAGTTCACGTCCTTTGTTTTATCGCTAATGATAGATGCCGAACATAAGAGCATGGGAGGTCCGCCCGAAACGCCCTCGCACCAATATAATGCACTTAGCATCTATAATTTAAAAAAGTTGTATCTCATAAATAAAAAATCCAATTAAAATTCCGTTTTTACCATTAAATTCGTCGCGACGAGATCTTCAAAACTAGATGTCAAATTGATATGTTTCAAAAACTTTTTTTGGACTAAAAGTTGTCATGTTGTTTACACTGAGTTGTCATGGTTTTTTTCATCTATTTTTTTCTTCTAGATTTAAAGTTGTCATTGAATTTTAACGTCTTTTGACTCATCGGCGAGGACCGGAAGAGCTGCGGTGATCGGTGATGCTCAGTGGACCCGAGCAGATATCTGGCGCGGGGGGGGGGGGGGGGAGGGGCGCGACATGGCGGTCTCCTAGGTTATGAATGTGTCGACGAGATCCTTCGACGCATCTCAACGCATGACGGTGGGAGAGGGGACATGGATCGGGGGGAGAGTTTGTCGACGATGGGTGCTGCTCTGGCGGCGACTCTTTTTTGTGCCAATGCAAATCTGTTATACAAACCACGACAACTTTTTTCTATCTACATATGGAAAACTCTTTCTTTTTCCAAATGTTAACGACCTGGCATCAAGGCCGAGACACCTCGCCCTTAAATTTTTTTGGATGGCAACTTTAGGAATGGGAGGATGACAATTTTTAGTAAAACGAATAATTTGCCACCCGCGCACGATAAAATTGATATAAAAACGTGTCACACGTGTGTGTTGAAAGATGATAAGCCCACACACTTTGGTGGCAACTTTAGCACATGTGAGATGACAACTTCTGCTAATAAATGACAACTTCACTTAATATATGACAACTTTGGCTAATAATTGCCATGTATGTGACCCTAAAATTAACATCTAAAAAACGTGTGAGCGGAAGTGTAAGGCCCGATATGCGGTACTGTTCCAGATCTAGGTGTTTCCACCCAGATCCGGGGACGAAGCACATACCGGTCCCACCGCGACATATGACAAAGCCATATGCCCCGGATTTCCAACATGATATCACAACATTACAGATAAAAGGATACAACATCTCATACAATCGGCATACAACTGCCTTAATACAATACAACAGCGGAAGATACATGTCTGAGTACAGACTACAAGCAAATGCCTAGTGGCAAAGAGAAAAGCATCGATCCCCATAACCACACGGGTCCAGGCCCTCCGCCGGGATCCGCCTAACTAGTCGTCGTCGAGTCTCCACGTGAAACGTCGATCACCATACATGTTGTCGATCAAGAACCCTGAAAAGAGTTTGGGGGTAGTATCATGAGTACAGAAGTACTCAACATCCAACTGTAGTGGTCAACTGACCCAGCAAGGACTTCATCGCTCGTCATTCTAGGACAACTAGTAGTTTATGGTAAGGAAGGGGTAAGTGGTGAGGTTGCTGCCGCACTAGCATTTATGAAGTGGCTAACGATCTAAAGAGTAAGTGACGAGGGGGTGACCGCACGACTCCTACGGATGAGCATGCCTGGTGTCCATGAAGGCAGAAGGCCCATGAAGATGCGGCCCTGGCCCACTGGATGGCACCGACGTAGAGGTCCTCGACTCACAAGGAAGGTGCGGAGACCTGCCGTACGGAGCAAGCTAGGGTTAGGAAAGTTTACCTGTACACGTAGATGAACTCCCCGAGACCTAGCCCGCTATATAAGGGCTAGGAGGGGCGACACCAAAGACATCGAATCTCACCTGTAACCCTAGCCCTGAGCGCTCCAGCCTTGGCTTCCTCTGTAAACGCATCTTCCTAATCAATAATATCGAGCAGGAGCAAGCCTCCTTGTTTGCCGACGAGTTATCGTCCAACCTGCGCCTCTCATGACTAACCCAGGGTCCCTGACCATGGGATTTGCCGGGGTTGATCCCCGTCAATTGGCGCCGTCTGTGGGAACCGCGCAGGTTGGGAATGCGATCTCGGCGGCCTCATCACCACCAACACTCATCGACTCGGCGGCTCCGGCAAGATCCAACCTGTTCGAGTCCCTCGGATTCACGGCCCACCTCCCAGCCCTCAAACCAGTCTTCACCGACCTACGCTCCGGCATCAATCTGATCTTCGGAGAGTACCAAATCTACATCAACCACTGGGGTACCCTCCGCATCATCGACGACACCCGTGCGCCTACAGCAACATCTACAGCAACGACCATAGCGGACGCCGCCCGCACGGACGATCCATCTGGCGGTTGTAGCTACGCACCCAACTCACGGCTCCACGCTACTCGCGACCGCTCAAGTGAAGCCACAGCATGGAGAAGCACGATCGCACGAATCGGCAAGGAAACGGAAAGGGCACCATCGCAGGTGTTCATGGCAGAAGTCGGCACATCAACGCCAGGTAACAACGGGCGAGCCGACGACCCGGACACTCGACAAGACACTCTAACCACCAACAGGGCGGCTGGCCCTGGCCACACCAGTCAGATGATCGTACAGCTAGGAGAACCGGGAACCATACCAAAGAAAGTCCCGGTGGAGCAAGGACCAAGCAATCAAAAAAGCAGTCAGCTGCCAAGCAACAAACAGCAAGCACCTGGCCAGGGCAGCCACCATCGCGCAGCAGGAAGCAAACCCCGGTTGCAGCGGCGGGCGAATCATCCAAAGAAAAAATATACTTGTCCAAGGAATCGATGGCAATGGTAAAAGAAGCAGTCGCCCGCAGCGGGTTACTACCATCAGACGCCACAAGAGACGAGTTAAGGGCATACAACAAGCTAGCAGGTGAGCTAACAAAGCAGACGAGACAATGGCGCCTAGCCATGGAGAAGCAGGCCAAAGCGGAACCCGAAAGGAAAAGCAGCCGCAGACAATCTCCCAGAAGTGACTCGCCAGGTCACGACTCCCCCATCCGCAATAGATCGAAACTCAACAACCTGCGGAAAACTGAAAAGGCGAGAGTAGTGCGGAAACTAGAAGACAACTTCAGGTCAGAGGAAGACGACGACGAAGAGGAGCCTCTCACTCCGGCGGAAGCACTCATAAGCGCCCAAGACTACCTGTCCCGTGCCCAGAAAAGCAGAAAGGGCAAAACGGATCGCTACACTTCCATAGCCCTACAGATAATGAAGGACGCCATTGACGCCTCAGTACCTAAAAAATCCAGCGCAAAGCGACCGACTCGCGAGCGGACGCCGGACAGGGACCCCAGTTCGCCAGACGACGACGACGACGACAGCGACAGTAACGACGACAAACGCAGGCGCTCCGACAAGCACAAGAAACGCGACAGCGACGACAACGGAAGACGCCGCATCACTCGGCGAGACGCGCGAGACGACATCACGCAGAACAGGGTCAACCGCAGCAGGCGAAGACGCGCAGCACGCGAGGAATACTCGGAGGAAGAGACTTCCGACGAGGAAATCGAGCCATGCGGAGCACTTTGCTTCACACGAGCCATACGTGAGACGCGCATGCCCAATGGGTTCAAACTGAACTCCACGACTCTAAAGTACAACGGACTCGAGGAGCCGGAGGCATGGCTCGATGACTACCTAACAGTAGTCAAGTTTCAAAGAGGGACCAATGTCACGGAGATGCAGTACGTACAGCTCATGCTCGAGAGCTCCGCTCGACACTGGCTGAAAAATCTTCGGCGCGGATCCATCAGCTCCTGGAGCCAGTTCCGAGGAGCCTTCATAGAAAACTTCAAATCAACATACAAGCGACCAGCCTCACTCGAGGAGCTGCGGGCATGCAAACAAGGGACAAGGAAGGCCCTGCGAGCATACATCCAGCGATGGACGATACTCAAGAATTCAGCGGAAGACATCTCGGACGAGAGTGCGATCGACGCATTCAGGCGAGGTCTTCAGCACGTTGAATTCAAAGAGCAGCTCGGACAGATGAAAGTCCGAACACTCGCACGGCTGCTAGAACTAGCCAACAGCTGGGCGGACGGAGAAGATTCCGTTCGTAACGAAACAGAAACCCACACTGCACGATCAGAGTACGACTACGACTACAACGGAGATAGGGGAGACGACAGAGGAAGGAAGCGACCCAGACGGAACTTCTACAACGACAGAGGACCTGACATGGTCGCCGCCGGTTTCTCAGACGACCGGATCGGCTGGCACCGTGACGACAACAGACCACAGCACCGAGACAACCCAGAAGACGAGCCCCAGGCTCAAAGACGAGAATGGAGGACAATACAGCCACGCGACGGCACTCGCACATTCCGCTCCGCCAAAGAACAACTCGATGGACCGTGCTCTTTACACGGATTCAGAAACGAGCGAGGAGAGCTCAAATCATCCCACACCCTCAGGAACTGTCGAAGCTTCAATGAGTTAGCCGAAGAGAAAAGTCGCTCCTCGGTCGCAGTAGCACGACCACTCGCAAGCATAGCAGTTGGGCCAGTCGCCCACGGCGCACCACCAGCCCCCCCTCTGCCAACAAGACAGGTGGCCGCCATCCAGGAACGACAAAGGACGCCGGAAGAAGAAAACCAATACCCAGAAGCCCACGGGAGGATCTACACGATACAAGAAGGCAGACCTTCCAACAGGCAGCAGATACAAGTCACCAGACAAGTCTTCCTGGCAACCTCCGCACACCCGGCCGTCCCAGAGTACCTGCGTGGGTCGGAGACAGAAATCTCCTTCTCCCGGGACGACCACCCACCAGTCGTCCCCCAACCAGGGCACGCCGCGCTGGTACTCGAGGCCAGAATTGGAAATTACGACATGTCGCGAGTATTCATGGATGGCGGCAGCGGGATCAACATCATCTTCACCCGAACACTCGACGACATGCTCATCCAAAACAACGCACTCAAATCCTCAGGCACAACCTTCCACGGGATCGTACCAGGAAAAGCAGTCTACCCCCTCGGGAGAATAAGCCTGGAGGTAGTCTTCGGGAATGCGACGAACTTCCGCAAGGAAACACTCGACTTCGAAGTGGTCGATTGGAAGTCGCAATACCACGCAATCCTCGGGCGGCCAGCTTTCGCTCGCTTCATGGCCGTACCCCACTACGCCTACCTCAAGCTAAAGATGCCAGGCCCAAACGGGGTCATCACAATCAGCGGCAGTTTCGTCAGATCCGCCGCTGCGACAAAGAATTCCACAAGATAGCAGAAGCATTCGTCGCCCACCAAGACAGCAAAACCACGGGACTCACGGAAGAAGCGCTCCCGTAGGAGGAAAGGAACATCGCCCGAAGAAACCCAGAAGTGGGAGACAAAGCTACCAGGCCCCTAGAGCCACTACATCATCACTCTCAAGGGAACCTACCCTCTTCATATTTGTAAAGGAACAGCAGGAAAGATATTTCATAAATATTTTTCCACAAAATTACTCGACACTCGGGGGCTCGCCAAAAGAAGCCACCCCCCGACGCGTCCTCCGCAATCGCGGCAAACTAACTCGACACTCGGGGGCTCGCCAAAAGTAGCCACCCCCCGACGCGTCCTCCGCAATCGCGTCAAACTAACTCGACACTCGGGGGCTCGCCAAAAGTAGCCACCCCCCGACGCGTCCTCCGCAATCGCGGCAAACTAACTCGACACTCGGGGGCTCGCCAAAAGTAGCCACCCCCCGACGCGTCCTCCGCAATCGCGGCAAACCAACTCGACACTCGGGGGCTCGCCAAAAGTAGCCACCCCCCGACGCGTCCTCCGCAATCGCGGCAAACCAACTCGACACTCGGGGGCTCGCCAAAAGTAGCCACCCCCCGACGCGTCCTCCGCAATCGCGGCAAACTAACTCGACACTCGGGGGCTCGCCGAAGCAGCCCCCCCCCCCGAAGCGTCCTCCGCAATCGCGGCAAACCAACTCGGCACTCGGGGGCTCGCCAAAAGTAGCCACCCCCCCACGCGTCCTCCGCAATCGCGGCAAACCAACTCGGCACTTGGGGGCTCGCCAAAAGTAGCCACCCCCCCGACGCGTCCTCCGCAATCGCGGCAAACTAACTCGACACTCGGGGGCTCGCCGAAGCAGCCACCCCTCGACGCGTCCTCCGCATTCGCGGCAAACTAACTTGGCACTCGAGGACTCACCAAAGCAGACACCCCCAAGGAGTTCTCCGCAATCACGGCAAAAATAAATTCAGCACTCGGGGGCTCGCCGAAGCAGCCACCCCCCGAGACACCACATGCAACTGCAAATACAGATGATATATACAACCAAGAAAAAGCATATACAACAAAGGGAAGCACCTAATCCTTAGGCTCCAACTTCGCCTTAATAAGTGCACCAAGATGGGGGTCGTTTTCTTCGCAAACTCGCCTCACAACTTGGAGCGCATGCCTATCTACAGCCACGTAGTGCTCATTCATTGGGTGATCCCTACCACCTGGAGTACCACCTGGAGGACCCGCCACCACCTGAGCAAAATCCACCCCTGGCCAATGACTATGGACCAAGCCCAAAGCAGCTCGGGCCCCGGCACGAATTTGGTGGTCCATCACTCGGCGCAACTCGGCAGGTTGAGAAAACATGCGACAAAGCCTCTCAAGGGACGAAGGAACTACCTCCAACGGATAGAACTCAGCATGGATACCACCCAACACCCGTTGGCAGTAGCCGAGAGCTTCCGGTACCCGCTCAACTCGGCGACGAAGCAACGCAAACGCTCGAGCACGAGCCCCATCTGCCCAAAAGGGATTGCTCGCCTGCACACTAGGATCATCAAGCCGCGACATCTCTGACTGAACGGCCCTCTCCTCATCCCAAGTTTGCCCTGCCAGCACTTCGAAAGTCAAGAACTACGATCAAGACAGAGATGGCGAAAACCCACCAAACGGAATTAAACAACCAAGCAGAGGCAAGACTCATCCCGAAGGAGGTCAGGCAACTTCACCACCCACGAAGCAACGCCCTCAACCAAGGACTCGGCACGCTCACGCCGAGTACGCTGAACGGCCACGGACCCTTTCAGTCGGACAATATCCCGCTCAGCGTCCTTCAGCCGCAAGAGAACGGACTCGTACGCACCCTCGCGAGCGCCATCCTTCAGCGAACTCCACGAACGAAGGAAGCCAGGAGCGGCCTACCGCAGGACGAACAAAACAAATCAAAAACAGAAAGAGGAACAGCCAAGCAGACGCTCAGATAGAAATTGCAAAAGATCAACCGTCACAACAGAGTCAGGAATTATAGACAAAATTTCCAAACGGCGAAATCACTACTATGCCTCCCCCTCACCTACGGCAGGGGGACCCTGAGCATCTACAACTTGTTGCAGGCGACGAGCCAGCCTATCGGCTCGGTCGTCCTGCTCACCAGAATAGCACGAAATGGTCTCAACCAAGGAATCGTCAAAGGAAACCCCATGCCCCATAAGGACGACCAGGGCCGTGGAAGAACCACTCACCACGCTCTCCGCCACCAGCTCCACCATATATTTCCCTTCAGGGCCGAAAGCAGCGACCCGAGCACCCAGGCCATCAGGCACCTTCGTACCTTCCGGCATAAGGTGCTCGTGCGCAAAACCCACAACATTGGAAGCCCGGGCGCAGACGTCCTCGACCACTGCAACAGCACCCGCTACAGCATCAACAACACCTTGGAGAACTCCAGACCCCGATGCAGCAACCTCCATCGGCTTCGCACCCACAGCAGCTGCACCAAGCAAATAAATGTCATCAAGGGCAAACAGAGGAAACAGTAATAGTCGAACACCAAAACTCACACACTAGAGAGCTCGCCAAAGCACGAAGACGTTTTCCCTCGACTGCCTCCACCTGCGCGCGCGCATCCTCAGCCTGGCGAAGCCGAACCAGCTCCTCATGCTGACCATGCAACTCGGCCTCCTTGGAAGCCAAGGCAGCCTCGAGAACGGAAACAGTCCTCTCCGCCTTTTCGGCTTGTTTCTCGGCAGCCTGACGACGACCTGCGAAGCAAAGACAACACTCAAGACGAAGTACCCAAAAACTCAGGAGCAAAAAGAATAAATCTCACCATCCATAATAGATAAGGCATCTTGGGCAGACTCATGGGCCCATTGCCAACGCTCAGCTTCAAGAACCAACCGCTCACAGTGTTGGAAAACAGGCTGCAAGAACCAGGCAACCATGCGTTAATTAAAGACAAGGCTACAAGCAACTGCAAACAATTACTTCTAGCCTCGGGGGCTACTCCCATCGGGAGCACTGCCGTGCCCCCGATGATGAAGCAACACAGACAGGAATCATCTTACCAGTTTGGAGACATGATGGAAAGCACGAGCTTTGTCTTCAATCGCCAGACCAACACGGCCAAACAATGGAGGACAAAGCCCAGCCGACCTAGGCTCAGGAGCAGTAGCACCAGGCACACCAGAAGGAGACACGCCGGTAACGACACCCGCAGTCGAAACGGCAGGAGCCGCCGTCGGCCCAGATTGACCAGCGGCAGTCGAGTGGTCTTCAGGACGCTTGGCCGCTGCCCAAGAGCTCGTCGATTTCAGATCAGTAGCAGCCGCGCTGGTGCATGAAGCATCCGGAGCAGGCGCAGCACTGCAAAATAAAGCTTTGTCAGTCGCAAGAGCAAGGAAAAAGAACCGGGCACTAATCCGGCAGAATCTTACCCGACACGCGCGCCACGAGGGCGCCCCAACCTACCAAGCCTGGCCCTATTGGGAGGAAGGGCCGGAGCAACAGCCGAAGGGGAAGGCCCAGCAAAAGGAGCAGCAGAAGGGACAACATCACCTAATGCGGCATGATCTTCAGCATCCAGGGGGCGCGATCGCTTCACACGGAAGGGACTCGAGTCCTCACTATCGCCGGTCTCCACTAACACAATCTCAGTATTAACAGCCGGCACAGCGCCACCAGCTGCGGAAGCTTCAGGCTCTTCACGAATATCAACGTCTTCCGGCTGCGGAGGATTACGCGGCACTGGAGCATGACCCTGCAAATCAAGCAATGTCAAACAACAAAACAAAACGAAGTACTCACCCAAACAAATAAAGGAACATGGGCACCAACCGGTGGCGGAGGATGATCAGAAGCATATGGAAGGACAAGGAGCATCTTGGAAACACTAGAGCACTTGGACACATGCTGGATACGAGCCAGCAAGGCATCAGGTTCTAGATCTTCAGGCGAGCATCTCGTCGAGTCATCGAGTCCCTCGTACTGCCACATAGGGCGGTCTCGATGCTGCAACGGTTGAACTCGCCGCCCCACAAAAACAGAGATAAGTTGACCACCAGTCAAAATATCCTTCAGCACAGAAATCCTCTCCAAAAATGGAATCAGTTCAGATGACTCCACCTCGGTCAAAGAATGAGACCACGAAGGCTGTCTGACAACTCGCGTGCCCGGATTGAAAGAAGCAAGACCAAATTTCTGACCAACAATGAAGCGATCCTTCAGATAAAACCAGCCTCTCCGCCAGCCGCTAACGGAATCGATCTTCTCCAAGTCAAAGTATGAGTGTTTATCCCCAATGGAGATACCCACTCGACCCACGGCGTACTCACAGTTCGTCCTTTTTACATTAAAAAGACGTCTCAAAAGTCCCCAATGGGGATAAATCCCCAGGAAGGCCTCACAAAGAGTGATGAAACACAGAATGTGCAAAATCCCATTGGGAGTAAGGTCATGCAACTGGACCCGATAGGAATAAAGAAAGCCCCGAACGAAAGGATGCAGCGGAAGATCAAAACCACGGTGGAAGAAAGCCTGGAAGCATACCCGCTCGTCCGCCGCCGGTGCTGGAATCGACTCATCGCCAGGAAAACGAGCATCGCCCGCCACCACCATGCCATCAGCAACCAATGCATCCAGATCTTCAACACCGAACGAGGACCGCTCCCACTTGCCGGACATCTTGGCCGACTCAATAGCAGCTCGAGAGCGCTTGGACATAGATCTCACAGCAGCACGCAGAGGAGAAAAGATGAAGGCGCAGGAGCACGAAGGAAAACAGAGAAAGCGGAGGAAGGCAACGGCTGGGTGAAACCCACAATTCACCCGGCTGCAGGGTATTTAACGCAAGAACCTGGTAAGAAGGGCCACCGGCCAACCTTTTCGCCCAGTAAAACGTGCCACGATCCCCTACAGAGGCCAAAAGCATGGAAAATCCAACCGGCGCAGTAACAACACCGCCCACTACGCGCGCAAAACGAGGACCATGATCGCACGACGCGAAAATTTCGGCGGGACAACGTTAAGTCACCTCACACGATAGACCGCGGCGGTCAAACAAATTGCAGAAGACCACGCCAACGTCATATCACAGCACGGCGTACTCAGTACGCCATCAAGGCCCAAAAGATTCCATCTTTCAGATCTTTTCCCCGCAGGAAGAAAAACATCTTACTCCCATCGGGAGCGTACACCAATACGAGTCTCAGGTGCTCCCTCACCTAAAAACCAGACAAGTGCTCGAGTGAAACACTCGCACCAATGAGAGTCTCGGGTGCTCCCTCAACCCGACGTAAGATAAACAAGCACTCGCCAAGACCATACGGCGCTAAGAGTCTCAGGTGCTCCCTCACCTGAAAAGCCGAAAATCGGCATTCGAGTGACTACTCGAGAATAACCCCCCGACTGAGCACTCGAAACAAAGCTCCTCGGGTGAATGAGTGAACAACTCGCTTGATTTTTTGTTCCAAGCGGGTGCAATGCTATAAGGCTCCGCGCCTCAAAAACACACAATTCCTGGAACACGATACACTGTGTCCAGATGCCACGCAAGATTAGCGTGTACGTAAGACCCCGCTGCGAAGTACGGCCGGGCTGGGACTTGCCGAAGAGCGATTTCACTCCCAACCTTTCCCATGCGCAGAGCATGATAGATAAGCCGGGCGGACGTGCCTTAGGCTACACACATTACTGCCGGCAAATGAACAACATAAGACCTGAAGCGGCCGGACTTTTGCTCGACACTAGTGTTCCAAGCTCACGTCGAGGGACGTGGGTTTGATTGGGCTACTGTGGTATTTGCCCTAGTGCAATTCACCAAGGCTCGATCCGTCGACTCCTTGGGCCCTTTCAGCTTCGCATCCCTCGAAACAGGTTTTGTCATGGCCACCAGACTGCCAGCTTCCCACGGATGAACCGTGCATATCAATAAACGACAAATGAATGTACTCGAGTCCCTGCGCGACTCTTCGAGTCCCCCAGGCACTCGGGGGCTACTGACGAGGGGGTGACCCCACGACTCCTACGGATGAGCATGCCTGGTGTCCATGAAGGCAGAAGGCCCATGAAGATGCGGCCCTGGCCCACTGGATGGCACCGACGTAGAGGTCCTCGACTCACAAGGAAGGTGCGGAGACCTGCCGTACGGAGCAAGCTAGGGTTAGGAAAGTTTACCTGTACACGTAGATGAACTCCCTGAGACCTAGCCCGCTATATAAGGGCTAGGAGGGGCGACACCAAAGACATCGAATCTCACCTGTAACCCTAGCCCTGAGCGCTCCAGCCTTGGCTTCCTCTGTAAACGCATCTTACTAATCAATAATATCGAGAAGGAGCAAGCCTCCTTGTTTGCCGATGAGTTATCGTCCAACCTGCGCCTCTCATGACTAACCCAGGGTCCCTGACCATGGGATTTGCCGGGGTTGTTCCCCGTCAGTAAGGTAAGAAGCCAAGCATTCGATGAGGAATCGCCTCCAACAAGTCTTACTATCAACTACTTACGCAATCATAACACCTATCCTATCCTTGTCCTCCTCTTCGCATCCTGACGAAGAAGAAGCAGTCAAGGCACACACACACGTTGATCAAATTATATTAATATTATCTCAGTTATTGTTGTCTATGAACAAAGAGTAGCTCTCAAGTCGTCCATAACCGTGGACACGGCTTCTCGAAAAGATTTAACCCTGCAGGGGTGTACCAACTGCCCATTACAAGGCTCCGCACGCACGCCCATCTCTCTCAGTTGTTACCCATAATAGGCAACCATTTTATGATTTAGTTCCGAGAGATCCGAAACGACAGGTCCCTCTAACTAACAACGAACAAATCCGGGTGGCCCCCGGTGAGTCGACACCCAACTCAAAAGCCGGCCGCGCTCTCGAATCGGTCTCTACCGTCTGTCGCAGGTTTGGATAGCCGGTTGATCACACATGGGAAACCGGGTCCTCAGCCGAACAAGGTGGGCCAGCAAGGGAACTATGTCCTCACTGGTCCGGGTTGGTTGGAAAACTACTAGCGGCCGACCAGCACACACACAGTTTCAAATGGTAAATCGGCTTGGGACACCACTAGAAATGTTTGAAGCTAGGTAGGTAAGAATAGGGGACCCCATAAAATCCCACACGCGGTTAGGCACGCTCAGTCTTAGAACCAATACCCGGAACTCGGATCCTAGGTGACTCGAATGGAACAAAGCGTCGCGGCGGGATAGCCTAGACCTTCCATCCTTCGTCGAATATAGTCAACATTATAATAATCATATCATCAACAACAATATAATAATGTGATAGCCCAAACAAAGGAGTAACATGGTAACATCGTACCTTCCTAAGCATGCATACTAAGCAGGGGCTGAGCAACGAGCAATAGTAACATAGCAGTACATGGTTTGCTGTGAGGGGACATGGTTGTATCGGTTTGAAAGAGGCTGTAAACATGTGGTAGGATCAAACATCGAACCTAACCTAGACTAGCATGCAAACCGCTGGTTGAAATATAATGGATCATAAGTAATGCATAGTCCTTGCATGTTGATAAGTCGGGTTCCGAAGGTGTAGTTGATCGTAAGCTCGCATCATCTCTGAAGGTACCCGCGGAAGCACACAATACGGTAAACACTGGAAAGCAATCAACGATCAAGCATCTATTACTCCGAAGCAAACACGAGCAAGCATCAACAAGAAGGCACACGAGACATCGCATCTACCGTCGAGAGCGGTTACTAATGGGTTAAGTGGAGTACTCGTCACACACGACGATACCGCACCTTTATATTCGTTCAAGTTGTTTAACTACTCAAGGTGAGCAAGGTTGTTAACATGGCATATCACTCAAGCATGGCATAGCACACAAACATTACAAGAGGTGAAGCATAAAGTAAACTATTTATGCTAGTCAATTTAAGTGGGCGTAAAACCTATACATGGCAAACTATTGCGGACCCCACGATATTTATTGAATTTGGTACTGTTTTGTCCTAAACATAATTTTATTATTTTTATTAGAAAGCAAGAGCAGCATAAACACAATCTACATGCAATTCTAGTCAAGTTACATATAAGAAACATTTTTATCGGAGCAACGGTTAAAAAGTTATTGCAATTACAGTTTATAGTGGCAAGCAGTTGTAATTAGCAGGTCAACAACATGTAAACAAAGTCAAACATGGCAACAAGCAACATTTTATTAAACTAGACAAAATTCTAAGCAAGTTTCATGTTTAAAGCGTCGCGATCCGAGCTACGAGCAAAAAGATACGGGCATCGCAAAAAAACTAATACAATCTGCCTAATAGAGAGAAAAAAAGGACTAAACAGCTACTGGGCCTAAACAGGAAAAAAAAGAAAAAAAAGGGGGCGCTCACCGTGGGCCTCGGCCCACTGGCTGGAGTGGTGGCCGGCTGGGCCAAGAGGGGAGGCCGGCCCATGTCGTGGTGGCGGTTGGTGGGAGGCCGCTGGATCGGGGCGCCTCCCGACCAGGACGCGGCGGCCGGCGGCTGGCTCGACGCCGGTGAGCTGCTCCGGCCAGCGGGTGGCGGCTGTGAGGCGCGGGAGGAGGGCGCGCATCCGTGGCGGGGCGAGGTCCTCCGGTGTCCGTGGTGACGCGGCGTGGCGGGCGGCGCAGCTCGGGCTCGGCTGCCCCCTAGCCATGGCGCGGCGATCTCCGGCTCGTTCATGGCGGGCAAAGAGAGCTCGGGTGAGAGAGGAAAAGGAGAAGAAAGGGGGAAGATAAGGAGGGAGACGCGGCGCTCACCGGGGCGCGGGCTTTGACGGCAGCTCGCCGGAGACGCGAGGTCGGCGGCTGGCTGCTCAGGCTCGGGACGCCCACGGGACAGGCGGCGGCGCGAGATCCGGGCTTCGAGGGCCCGCGGCGGCGGAGGGGGGCCCGGCGCAGCCCGAATCCGGCTGGGGCGGCTGCTGGCTTGATCTGAGCCACAGATCCCTCAGAGCAACGGCCAGATTTTCTGGTGGCTAGGGTTTCGGGCAAAAATGAACTAAACGGCGAAAATTGGGCTATTGTGAGGGGGGTGGCTGCAATTTTTGGACTAGGGAAACCCTAGAAAGGGGTGGGAGTGTGGTGATCTTTATATAGCCCCGGAGGCTGGCAGTTTGCAAAAACATCCCCGGTTTTTCTCTCTCGCGCGCGGTGTTTACATTTCTGACCGCCGGGGGTCAGCAGTACCTCCAATTCGGGTAAAACTTCGAACTACGCGATCAGCCCGTCGAGCCGGAGGCATTCACCTAGCGCTGGAACCATTCCGAGAACACTTTCCGGTGAGCTATAAAAATAATCCGTTTAATTATTAAACGGGGTTTTTCATTCCGTTGGCTGCGGCTGGTCTCGTGCGGTCTTCGCGACGGTGATCGGGCGAAACCCGGTGTCGCAAAGGTCGAGTGTCAGGGTGGCAAGGGTCGGTATCCGTCCGATACGAGATAAGAGGGGGGGAAATAATCGCCGATCGATAAACACCGCAAACAAATCATACAATCAAATAATTCACACCGAAAACAATTTTTTTTATTTTTTGTGAAATCTGGGCTGTTATAGGAAGTGCCTCCTATATATGGTAATTTTATTCATAAGACATGGCAATTCTTATTCATAGGACATGACAATTTCTATTCATTGGACATGGCAATTCTTATACGCAGAACTAGCGTCTACAACTTTAAGTTGCCACCCTAACTTCAAAAAAAAAGTTGCCACCCTCACTTAATTAAACTTGTCATAAAAAACATCAGGGATTGTCATGTACTTGTGTCACACATGTGGTAGTTATCAGCATTGCCATAAAAACGTGCCGCACGTGTGTGTGGAAAAATGGCAAGTTCACATGCTTTGGTGGCAACTTTAGCACATGTGAGATGACAACTTCTGCTAATACATGACAACTTCACTAAATATATGAAAAATTTGGCTAATAACTATCATCTATGTACACCTAAAATTAGAATTTAAAAAATGTGTGGGCCGACGTGTCTCATATATACGGCAATTTTATTCATAGGACATGACAATTTTTATTCATAGGACATGACAATTCTTAATCGCAGAACTAGCGTCTACAACTTAAAGTTGCCACTCTCACATGACTAAACTTGCCATGAAAAACATAAGGGATTGCCATGTACTCATGTCACACATGTGATAGTTATCACCATCCCAAGTTTTTTCTATTTACCAATGGCAAACTATTTTCTTTTTGTGTTCATGGCAAATTAAACATATCTTTCGTCATGGCAATTTAAGATGTGTTTTTTCCATGACAAAAAAATGTGTTTACCCAAGGTAATTTTTTAAAGTTTTATTTTATGCATTACGACAAATTTATTTAAAAAGTTGAAGAAAATGTGAAAAAACGTATTTGAAGCAAATGACGATAATTTTAGTGCAAATAACATGGCAATTTACGTTCAACAGACATGGCAATTTTTAACCCAAAAAAAACAGTTGTCAAAACATATCGATATGGGATCTAGTTTTGAAGATCTCGTCGCGATGGATTTAATAGTGAAAACGGGTTTTCAATTGGATTATTTATTTAAGAGGTAAAACATTTTAAAAAACTGAAAACGCAAAAGATTGCGTTGACATCATATGTTCTGTTTTACATCGCATGCATGCATGCGCTGACATCAGCGCGTTCGGATCAAGCTAGTTGCGCCCGAACGTGTGTCACCTATCGTGGCCCTTTTTTATTTATTTTCTCCTTTCTAGATGGCTACCGTATTTTTCCGTCCTTGTTTGCTCGGTTGCGTACATCACGTTGGCATGGTTTCTTCTTCTCTTTCTCTTTTGTGGCTCAGTGGTTGTGTGCGTTTTCTAGGTTTTTTCATTGTTGTTTACATGGAGCTATCATGACTATCCATTTTATTTGGATGTAAATTTAGAGCGAACGTTCGTTTAGGGATATGACAAGCGCGAACAATTTTTATGGTAATCGATGTAAACATGGATGGCAATTACAGTGTATAGCACATGGTAACTCAATATTGCTTTTCTTTCAATTACCACGCGCGTGATGGTAGTTGTCACAGACAACTACATCGATTGCCATAAAAAACATTCATGCTTACCACATCCGAGAGCGAACGTTCGCTTCCTATGATTTCCCTTTTATTTTGCCTTTTTTTTAGCGGTTGCGGTATGTAGATTCCTAAACTTACGCGTTGGCATTTTGCCGGGTGTTAGCATCCGTTTCGTGGTAGATCGCAGCTTTAAAATGTCTATCTCTTTTTGATTGGCCTCCTCTCTGTTCTCTTCCTTTCTCTGAAAGAATCCCACAAGATATAAAAAACTACCTCCATACACGGTGAAAGGATGTGGATGTCGCCTAGAGGGGGCGGTAAATAGACGCTTAAAATAATTACGGTTTAGGCTTGAACAAATACGGAATAAAACTTAACGTTTAATTTGTCAAGCAATAAACCTAAATAAGCTAGGCTCAACTATGTGCACCAACAACTTGTACTAAGCAAGATAAACAACTATGTGATAGCAAAATATATAAAAAGAGTACTATGGCTATCACAAAGTAGGTGCACAAGTAAATAGGTTGACTAGATGTGCAACAAGGTGAACAACCTATGGAATAAGCAATGCAACAATAATATGAGCAAGCACAAGATAAACAAGGTAATAAAGCTTGCTCAAAGTAAAGGTAGAGATAACCGCAAGTGAAGCCGATGAAGACAAGGTTTGTTACCGAAGTTCCTTCTCTTGCGAGAAGTACGTCTCCGTTTGGAGAGGGTGTGGAGCACAATGCTCACACGAAGCCAACGAGGGCCACCCTATTTCTCCTCACGCTCTCACCAATGCAAGATGTCGTGATTCCACTATAGGACACTTGAGGGCGGTCACCGAACCCGTACAAATGCTCGGGGCTATCTCCATAACCGAATTGGAGGCTCCCGTAGCGTCCCGAAGCTTTACACCACAATGATTAGCTCCGCAACAACAAGCCTCTATAGGGGCCAACGCACCCAAGAGGTACAAGCTCTAGAGTGTCAATGCACTCAAGAGTACAAGCTCTAGAGTTCCAATGCACTCAAGAGTATCTATCTTCTCAACTTCACTTACTACAACGGATCATCGGAGAGAACTCAAACCGATGCACCAAATGCAATGGCAAGAGCACAGGAAGTTCTCAACTCCCCCAATCTCAAATCCCACCAAATCAACAAAAGCTATGGAGGAATATTAGAGGAAGAACACCAAATAACTCGAAAATCTAGATCCACAAGGTTCCCCTCACTTAGAGGAGATATAACTTGGTGGAGGATGTAGATCTAGATCTCCTCTCTCTTTTCCCTCAAAATAGAGCAAGAATCATAGGAGGGAAAGGGAGTAAGCAAGCTCAAGAAGGTCAACAATGGAGGGGGAAGCTTGCAAAGAACCGGTGGAGACAAAGGAGGAAGAAGACCCCCTTTTATAGGCCCCTACGAAAACAGTTGTTGGAAGCCCACCAACCACGGTACTACCGCACCAAGAGCGGTTCTACTGTCGCACGGTACTACCGAGGCCCAGTGTCGTGCCCCACTACCGTTAGTCCAGTGGACTTACGGTAGTGAGTGCGGTACTAGACCACGGTACTACCGTGGTGCGGTACTACCGCACCGGGGAGGTACTACCTAATGACCCTCAACGTAAAGGGATCTATTGCAGCGTTTTCGATAAGTAAGAGTGTCGAACCCAACGAGGAGCGAAAGGTATTGATAGGTGATTTTGGACAAGGAATAACTGCAAGCACAGAAAGATAAATTTTTAGGGGTTTTCGGTATAAGCAACGATAATATAAAGACAAGCAAAGTAAATAGCGCTGGGGAGCAGCAAGTGGCCCAATCCTTTTGAGCAAAGGATAAGCATGGCAACTGAACTTATAAAGACTAAAGCGTTCTTAAGGACACATGGAGAGGTAGTCACGTGCTTTCGCCATACTCTGTATCGGTAACAAGTGTTGATTTGATAAGTGTTGAGTGGGTGGATCTATGCTAGCACACCTTCTAGACTAAGATAAGTGCACTCTTATGATTAAACATCTTGCAAGCATCCGCAAATACAAGATGGAAATCAAGGCAAATCCTAACCACAGCAATAAGATCAAGGATCCAGTACTCCCTTGTGCAAAAGTGTGCAAACTGGGGTTCAGGTTTCTGTCACTCCGGCAACCCACCGTAAGCATTCTTAATACACAATGTATTCTCCTAGGTCCTTAAGAAGGCGAAGTGTTGAGTGTTCGACTCACACAACACCACTAGGAATATAACAACACAACTTAAATATCAAACAACACAAATTACTTCAACATCATATGACTACTAACAACGAGACTTCTCCCATGTCCTCAAGAACTAAAGTAACTACTCACAAGACATAAAAGAGATCATGATCAAAGGTGATAAATATATGATAAACAATTTGAACATAATGATATTTCTCCAACAAAACTCAATAGCATTCACCACAAAGTAGTAATCAACACCGGTAGAGTAGAGAGTATAGATAGTACGGATTACAACACAAGATAAACTTGTGAGGTGAGATTGGATGGTGGTGGAGATGGTGCTGATGTTGCGGATGATGTTGATGATAATCTCGATGATGCCCGTGACGATGGTGATGACGATGGCGATGATCTCCCCTTCCGGGAGGTGATATCCTCGGCGGAATCTGCTATCGGGACCCGGGGTTAGCGTATGCAAGTCCAGTTAAGACATAGTCATATGGAGAGCCGAGAACCGCACCCACTTTTCTAAGCAGACAAGGCCAAGCACTGAACATTCTCGGAAAGCATCGTACGTGAGGGGCATCCCATCCAGGCCGGATGATCAACTGAAATGGGTCCTCATCATACGCACACAAGTCTACTGATATGGGTGGTGAACTCCTATATTCAAAGACAAGTCGCCTCAGCCATACTATCGACTATCTCAAAACTCTTACATAAACTTACTCCAGCCCGATCACTTAGTCGGGGTCTAGGGCGGGCTCGATCATACCACAAAGTGTGCACGAGACGGAGTCTCGAGCAATCGCATCGCGATGCCCCAAGCTGCGCACATCTAAGGGCCACTTGGTGTATGAAAGACCGCCAGCCAGAACACAACTAAGGTCTCGAAAACCCATACAAAGACATGCATGTTATAAACATACACGCAGCACACATGCCTTGTATGAACAGTAGGTACCATTGCAATTCTCTACAAAGTGTACATTTTATTTATAACTCTTATAGAGTACACACAGAGATCACATACATGTGATCCAACATTACAGCACAGAACGGAAGCAAATTATGTCTGAGTACAGACAAGTTTAACAAATGGCTTAAGAAGCCTTATTTAAACACAAAGCCCTCCACGAGGGAACCAGTCTGCTGACTGGGACTAGACTAGCTTAACTTCAGTCGTCCAGCTCGATGAAGAAGCCACCTTCGGGGTCAGTGGCGTCATCTAAAACATAGATTAAGCAAACGTGAGTACAAAGTCGTACTCAGCAAGACTTACATAGGAGCTATACTACTCATGCACATGTATCAAGGTAAAGGAAGGTGGGGTTCACTTGCAGAAATGCCAGCTTTGACTTGGCTAATCCTGAACTACGAGTACCAGACTTTGAGGTAAGAAGCGTACACGAGTCCACTACTTTCACCAACCAATACACCACTATGGTGCCTTCCTCGACTTCCCCACGAGAAAGCACGCCATAGCACTCACACTTATCTTGGTGTGTTTTAGAAGTATCTGGTTCAAGTTATCTAATAATCAAGCTAAGCTTTCCAAGCAGTCCATAACCGCGGACGCGGCTATTCGAATAGTTTTGTTAACCTTGCAAGGGTGTACCGCTACACACACATGATCATCAGTTACCGCCTTTGATCTCGACACCATTCAAAGGGTGCCAGCGAGGATGCTCACCACAACTGTTACCTCATAGCCTATCTAGTCTGAGAAAGCCGCCTACTTGGGTTGGTTACCACTATCGTGAACCCGGCCGGTTTACCGAAGTGGACCCAAGCGATGTGTGCGTGGTGCATAAGCCGGTCTCGGGTGAGCCGTTCTCTCACTTAGCATCCAGGCCACAAGCCTACCAGAACTCCGAACTACTGCGACATCTGGACATCGAAAGGGATGAGTTAATAGGTTGAGAGGGGTCAGTGAGCCCAATGTGTGGTTGTACTCTTCATCTTGGATCACCACACAAGAACTCGTACTAGGGCGGTGTTCAATGAGACAACCCACTGTGTACTCCTACACAGCCTTTCATCGTTCACCTTGTATTAGGTCGATTCACCAACACTTTTCTACCATCATCAACGTGATCATTCCCATCCCGACTCACATCACAGTAACAACATGGTATCATACTAAGCATGCAATAAGCAGTAACATTGCAGGGGCTACATGATATCATTCAACTCCTACAGTTGCTAGGATTGTGGTTTGCTTACTACTGTGACAAAATGATAGGTCATGCAAAGGAATGGGTTCATCTATGCGGTAGAAACGAAGCATGGTGATCATCCTAAACAATGCATAAGAGAGACATGAGAGGGAAGTGGGATTTTATCGACATGATCAATGGGGGTTTGCTTGCCTTGCTGACGAGATTCGGGTTCTGGATCTTCAGCGAAGGGGGTGACCTCTTGCTCCGGTTCCACCTCTACTCGACAAACAAAGCACGAAGTAGCAATCAATATGAATGCAATGCTCAAGCACATGAGTGAAAGTTGAAACTTGAAGTATAAGTTTTGATGTGTGCGAGGAAATTCCATTAAGTGGAGTATATTGCATTTGAAATGCAAATTCAAAATCCACATTTGAATTCAACATTAACCAAGTTATGTGTGATATAGTTTGATCATTTTGAATCATCTTCACTTGTATAAGATATGCTTCTGATGTGTGGTGAATTAGATCATAATTCCATGGTCCAAGTTGCAAGATCAAGTGATTTGAATTTGAATTAAATTCAAATAAACCAAATGACATATGCTACTGGTCCCATTTTAAATTCAACTCAAACAGAGTTGAAAGTTGCATATTTGGAAAGATAATTTTCTCCTGATCATTTTTCATATATTATTTGTCTAATTTGGAGTTAATATGAATTTTCTATGAATTTCCAAAGTTTGGGTTATTTTCTGGATTTTCTGGAATTCTTTTAATTCAAATAATCTCTGGAAATTCATTTAAATGATTTACTGCGTCAGGCTGACGTCAAGCTGGCGTCAGGGGGGGGCTGACAAGGGGGTCCCACCTGTCAGTGGCTGGTTAACTTAACCCGTGGGTTAAATTAATCCAGTGGCTTAATTAAGCCACTGGGCCCACTGGTCAGTGACCCCGGGGTCACTAATTAGGTGATTAACCGGGGGGGTTAACGCTAACTCACCGGCGGCTTGACGCCGGCGACTGGAGTCGCGGCGGCGCTGCACGAGAACTCGATTCCGTCCACGGGAGGGGAAACGGAGGGCACCGACTTGCTCCTGGAGGTCTTCCGCGTCTTCTGGAGGCATCGGGGGTCCACGGGGAGCTCTGTATCGACGACGGCGACGACTCCGGCGGCAGCAGAACCACGGCGAAGTCGCAGTTGACGCTACCGTGCACGGATTGGGCTGATTTCACTCGCGTTCGAAAGCTATCATGCTCAGGAGCCAAACGCACGCGCTGGCTGAGTCGAAGGGGCACAGGGGCGACCTCGAGCTCATCCATGGCGGCGAAGTGCCTCGGCATCCATGGTGGATCCGGCTAGAGCGAGTAAAGGAGGGGGAAAGGTGAGGGTTTTCGTTCGCAAGCTCACCCTGAAACTGTCTGGAGTGGTGGCTTGCTCGGGGAGGCGTTGGAGTTGCCGGAATTCGAACTCGATCCACGGCGGCCGGCGATGAAGACGATGAAGCTAGCGAGCTCGGGGAGGCGTCCGGCTCCGATTCCTTCTGCAGTTCGATGAAGACGACGACGACGAAGCGATTGGACACCTTGGCCTGACTCCTTGACGTCGATGGCCACGAGTTCTTGCGACGGCGAGCGGCGGCGCTCTCGGGTGGAGGAAGAAATCGGCGAAGGAGGAGGAAGGAGTCGCGCTGGAGGGGAGGAATGGATCAGGACGGGAGAGAGGTGTTGGAAATATGCCCTAGAGGCAATAATAAAATGTTATTATATATATTTCCACGTTCGTAATTAATGTTTATATTTCTGTGCTATAATTGCAATGACCCTGACTATGAGATTCAGAAGAAAACTCACTTGCATGTGTGGAAATGTAAACACCAAGAGTTCCTGATTTAGCCTCTAAGACCAGCTCATGTGCTAACTGATGATTACGTTTTCTTAATCATGGACATTGTTCTTGTAACAAGGATGTCAGTAGCAATGGGAACATATTGTTAGCAGAACAATGATGTTGAACCGACCCCAGTATTGAATGATATACTTAGAGATCACATCGTAACTACGTTATAAGTCATATCATGAAATCTTATCATATACGTAATTCCTTAGACCATGAGAGTATCGAGTTGCTTCACACAGGAAGACATGCTTTGGTTCTTAGATGAATCCTCCCGTAAATGGGGAGTAGTAAAATAAGTTCTGGGTATGTCAGATGGTGTGGCTAGTGACTGTGATAGTTCAAGAATGGGATTTGCTCCTTCACGATGAAGAGATATTGACTTTGGGCCCACTCGGTATGACGGTATCCATTATAGTCTGGCCAGACACATTGTGATTCAGTCACAGGGATACCGGAATACGATAACGAGAAAATGGACAAACGAGCAAAGAGGATAACGAGTGGCTTGTGTTCAAAAGTTGTTACACATGGGTGCCAAACTTCTCTCCTCTAACTTTTTCATATATCGCGAAGCAAAGGGAATGGTACATGACTAAACATAATGGTTCACTCGAAGTTTCTTCGTGTATGTGCGGGAGTCAACATGGGTGTCCATGGCTCCGCTGTTGATTATTGGCTATTGACAAAAGGCTGTTGACCTATGTCCGAAAGATGTTCTTAGTCATGTCCGCATTATACCGAACCTATTGGGTCACACACTTAACGAGTAGTAGTCTGTTAGAATACTAGTATGGTAGAAGGTTTAGTGGAAGCAAAGCAGAATAGTTCATACGGGTACCGGAAGTAGTTCCGGAGATTTATGGAATTGTTCATAAGGGCACCAGAAGTAGTTCTGGGTATTTAAGGTTATGTCCGGATCACTCTGGAGTAGTCCCAGGTGGTTCCGGAACATATGAGAATGGTACTGGGGAAGTCTTGGATCAACCGGAATAGTTTCCGGATAATCGCTGGGCGTCCCGACAACCTTCGCGGTCATCGGGTGGCTTACACTGTAACTCGGATGGTCTTGGAAACTATGCGGATGGCTCCGGAACATCCGAGAACGGTCTCGGAAGGTCCTGGAAGTGCTCCAGAAGTGTCCGGAATGTCCCGAAACGGTCCCGGTATGTCCCGGAAGGTCCTGGAAGCTTCTAGAAGGTCATGGAAGGTTCCGGAAGGTTCCGGGAAGTACCACCCACTCCCCTGCGCCCCTAGCCTTGGGGGGCAAGCCACCTAGGCTGCCCTGGCCGGCCAAGGGGTGGGGGGCGCACCAAGGGGAAGGAATCCCCCTCCAGGTGGAAAGTCCAACTCTCCAATATGGCAGGTTTCCGGTGGGAAGGTTTGGGAGGTTTGGGAGTCCAAGTTGGACTCCCCACCCCCCTTATTGCGCCCCAAGGGCCTCTTGGCCACCTATATAATGTGGGGAGGGGTGGGGGGCGCAGCACAACTTGTCCCCAAGGCCTATGCGCCACCCTCCCTCCTCTAAACCCCGTTGCTCCACTTTTAGACCCCGGTTTAGACGCTGTTCTAGATCGGAATCCGTTAGGGTTTTCTCCCTCTATTTTTCTCGGTGGCGTTCATCTCTGGACGGCGGAGCGCTGCTGGATTGCTGCTACGGGATGTGTGGATACTAATGGAGGGGTCGTACCTTCGACCCTTCTTCGAGGAGCTTGTTCATGGGACTTATCCGTGGGACTAGATCGCGGGACTTGTTCGTGGGATTGATCGAGGGACTGTTCGTGGGAGAACTGGCAAGATCTACTTCCACTACGTCCACGAGCTTCACCAACTCTACTTCCGCTACATCGGTTGGTGAGCCATGACCTAAAACCTTGTATGCAATCTTCTTGGATGATCTTGGGTTCTTGATTCGTAGGCCGAATTTTTTTGTTTTCTACTACGTTTCCCAACAAGAGGCGTCTCCAGGCGCGAGAAGGGGCCACGGGGAGGCCTGGAAGCTCTCGGCGGCGACGTGGCGTCCACGGCTGGCTCGGTGGCATTCCACCGAGCAGCTTAAAGGCGCGGGGTGGGGAAGAAGACTCCCCTGCCCCTGGTGGGCCGGCTGGGCTGGGTGGGCCGTCTTCGCCTAGGCGCCAGGTAAGTCTTTTTCCTATTCTGTTTAATCTTTCCTTTCTGTTTTTCTGTAATTTTTTCTGTTTAGCTAAAATAAATAGCTAAACATTTTATTAAATGCTGAAAACTTTTATGTGGCCTCATAATAATATAAACTAGCCACTCATAAACTTTCAACATTTTTAAAATTCAAATGATTTGAATTTTAAATCAAAAATGGGTATTTCTTTAATTCCAAGGTACTGTTTGAATATTTGAAAAATCTATGAGCATGGGATGGGTCCCACATCACTTGATATGTGATCACACTCATTTATAAGACTTTTCAAAACTCTAACATGAATTTTTGGAAAAGATTTTTATCTGGCCTTTTGAATTAATTCATCTAGGGGGTGTTCCTTCTCCCATTTTGATTTTTAAATTGATTTCCAAGATTTCTTTTTGAAATTTTGACATGATGCAAGGGCACTAGCTAACCCTAGCACATACCTAACAGAGGGTTCTGACAACTCGCCCCCACTCAAAAGAATCTCGTCCTGAGATTCAGAAGTCTGCGGGAGGAAGGAGGGGTACTCGGCACTGAGACGGTCTTCTCTTTCCCATGTAGCTTCTCTTTCAGAGTGGTGTGACCATTGCACTTTCAGAAACCTAATCTTCTGACGACGAGTGACACGCTCTGCGGAATCAAGAATACGAACGGGGTATTCTCGATAAGAAAGGTCATCTTGGAGATCAAGCGTTTCATGGTCGACTTCGCGGATGGGGTCCTTGAAGCAACGCCTGAGTTGGGACACATGGAATACATCATGTACTCGGGAGAGGTGCGGAGGTAGTTCAAGTTGGTAGGCAACTTCTCCACGTTTAGCAATAATGCGGAAAGGTCCGATGTAACGTGGGGCCAACTTGCCTTTGATACCGAAACGTTGGGTTCCCTTCAGAGGAGTAACCCGGAGGTAAGCCTTCTCATCCAGATTGTAGCTCTCTTGCCTATGATGACGATCATAGTAGCTTTTCTGACGAGACTGGGCTGCTTTCAATTGATCACGAACAATGCGAACTTGCTCTTCTGCTTCCTTGATCATATCCGGTCCAAAGAATTGTCTTTCACCGGTTTCAGACCAGTTTAAAGGTGTTCGACATCGTCGTCCATAAAGGAGTTCAAAAGGAGCCATGTTCAGACTAGATTGAAAACTATTGTTATAAGCAAATTCGGCAAATGGAAGAGAATTCTCCCAATTCTTTCCGAATGAGATAACACAAGCTCTGAGCATGTCTTCAAGAATTTGGTTAACCCTTTCGACTTGACCGCTAGACTGAGGATGGAAAGCCGTACTAAAGGAGAGATGAGTTCCCAAAGCACGTTGGAAGCTTCCCCAAAATCTAGAGGTGAAAAGGCTACCGCGATCAGAATTGATTTCCAAAGGAACACCGTGAAGGGATACAATTCTGGATATGTACAATTCCGCTAACTGGCTAGCAGTTATGGACTCGCGAACCGGAAGGAAGTGAGCAACTTTGGAAAGCCTATCTATGACAACGAAGATGATATTGTTTCCTTTCTGGGTTTTTGGAAAGCCGGTGATGAAGTCCATACCGACTTTGTCCCATTTCCACTCGGGAATAGACAAAGGTTGAAGTGTACCAGCAGGTCTTCGATGTTCTGCCTTAATGCGACGACAAACATCACATTCGGCAACAAATTGAGCAATGTATCTCTTCATCCTAGTCCACCAAAATCTCTGGCGTAGATCTCTGTACATTTTTGTGCTACTGGGATGAATCGAGAGGGGTGTGTCATGGGCTTCTTTGATGATGAGTTGCCTTAGTTCCTTATTCTTAGGTACTACCAAACGATTTTCAAAGAATACCGTTCCTTTGCTATCTGTGGAGAAACATTTAGCAACTCCGCTAGCAATGTTCTCCATGATCCGGCGAACACCTCATGCACGCCTTTGGGCAACTATGATTTGATCCTCAAGAGTTGGTTTCGCCACCAAGGTAGAAAGATAGCCATGAGGAACAATCTCAAGATTGAGCTTGCGAAAGTCCTCACGAAGAAGTGGTTGATACTGCTGTAACATGAGGTTGTTACAGTACGACTTACGACTTAGTGCATCAGCCATGACATTGGCTTTGCCTGGGGTGTAAGAAATTACTACGTCGTAATCTTTTATCAACTCAATCCAGCGTCTTTGCCTGAGATTAAGATCTGGCTGGGTGAAAATATATTTGAGGCTTTGGTGGTCGGAATAAATCTCACAACGATTACCAAGGAGGTAATGTCGCCAAGTTGTTAGGGCATGAACTACGGCAGCGAGTTCAAGGTCATGGGTAGGATAATTCTCTTCATGTGGTCGCAACTGGCGTGAAGCATAAGCTACCACATGTCGATCTTGCAGAAGTATGCATCCTAACCCTTGCCGTGAGGCATCACAATAGATCTCGAAATCTCTTTTGGTGTCTGGAGGTGCAAGCACGGGTGCAGAAGTCAATCTTCTTTTTAGCTCTTGAAAGATTTCCTCGCACTTGGGAGTCCATAAGAATTTCTTATCTTTCTTGAGGAGTTCAGTTAGAGGCTTTGAAACTTTAGAAAAATTCTCGACGAAGCGACGGCAATAGCTGGCTAGGCCAAGAAAACTCCTAACTTGCTTAACCGATTCAGGTGGATTCCAGTCAAGGACGGCCTGAACTCTCTCGGGATTCACAGCAATGCCTTTTGCAGAAATCACGTGGCCTAAATAGGTCACTTCTGGTAGCCAGAATTCACACTTGGAGAATTTAGCGTACAGGCGATGCTCTCTAAGCTTCATCAATACCAGCCTTAAGTGTTCGGCATGATCTTCTTCGTTCTTCGAGTAGATGAGAATATCATCAAGATAAACCACAACAAATTTATCTAGGTACTCCATGAAGATCGAATTCATCAAGCGTGAGAATGTGGCAGGGGCATTGGTTAAACCAAAGGACATGACGGTGTACTCGTAAAGACCATAACGAGTAGTAAAAGCCGTTTTGGGAATGTCCTCGTTTCGGATTCTGATCTGATGATAACCTAATCTCAAATCCATCTTGGAGAAGACGGAGGATCCTGCAAGTTGATCATAAAGATCATTGATCCTGGGCAGTGGGTATTTGTTCTTTATCGTCGCTAAATTTAGCGGGCGATAGTCTACGCACATCCTTTCTGTTCAATCTTTCTTCTTTACGAACAGAACGGGGCAACCCCATGGCGATGAGCTAGGGCGGATGAAGCCTTTCGCCAACGACGCATCAAGTTGGGTCTTTAGCTCAGCTAACTCATGTGGGGCCATTTTATATGGGCGTTTGGAAATTGGTGCAGTTCCTGGAACAAGATCCACTATAAACTCTACACATCTGTCGGGTGGCATGCCCGGCAGCTCTTCAGGAAAGACATCCGGGAAGTCACGAACCACCGGAATATCTTCAATTTCGGGAAGGGGAAGTACATTCAAAGAATGCACTTGGGTTCTTGTTCTGGGTGAGGTATAGTTAACGGTTGTGCCTGAAGGGTGGGTGAGTTTCACGGATTTGCCTTTACAATCCAGATAGGCATTTTGTCTTGATAGCCAATCCATGCCAAGGATGACATCAATGTCTGAAGACTTGAGGGCTATGAGCGAAGCAAGGAATACTAAACCCTCAATTGCAATCTGGTTACCATGGCTGACTCTATTAGTTTGCCATCTTGACCCTGGAGTTTGAATAACCATTGGGGTGGACAATTCAACAAAGGGTAACTCATGACGAAGTGCATAACTTTCCGACATGAATGAATGAGATGCTCCTGGGTCGAAAAGAACGGAAGTAGGAACAAAATTGACTGGGAGCGTACCAAGAATGACGTCAGTGGTGTCGTCAGTCTCTTCGGCGGCAATCTGGTTCAGACGTCCACGAGTGGTGGAAGGAGCGGGTTTGGCGGTGAAGAACTTCTGGGGTGGCTTGCCACGACCATTGTTGTTGTTGTTGTTGTTGTTGTTGCCTCCGGCACGGGGTGGAACGTTCTGGTGTTGGAGCTGGTTCTGGGGACACTCGCGAGAATAGTGGCCTGCCTGACCACACTTGTAGCAAGCTCCGAAAACAGTGCGGGGAGCTGGGTTGTTTGGTGGAGCTGGGTGGAACTGGGTGGGTGGACGAGGCGCCACATAGGATGGCCTCGGAGGGTTGTTCTGGCGGAACATGCTATTTGGGATCCAGATCTTGCGCTTCTGGGAGCCAGAACTGGATGAACTGTCATCTCTAGGGTGTTTGCGAAAATCATTGGGGGTGTTCATGTCCTCTGCTTTGATGGCCTTGTTGACAAGGACCTGGAATGTGGCAAAGTCACGAAGGTTGAGCTCACGACGAAGTCCACTGTTGAGGCCACGACGGAACCTCTCTTGTTTCTTGGAGTCGGTGGAGACTTCTTCAGTTGCATAACGAGCAAGTCGGTTGAACTCACGACTAAACTCGTCCACGGTCCTTCTGCCTTGAGTGAGGTTGCAGAACTCCTCACGCTTGCGGTCCATGAGACCCTTGGGAATGTGGTTCTCGTGGAAGGACGTGCAGAATTCCTCCCAAGATGCAGGTGGTCCAACGGGACGCATATTCAGAAAGTTCTCCCACCAAGAACTAGCTGCACCTTCGAGGTGATAGGTGGCATAGCTGACCTTGTCGCCATCTGCAACATGTCCGGCTTGAAGCTTCCTCTCGATGCTGCGAAGCCAGTCATCGGCGTCAAGGGGCTCGGTGGAGTAACTGAAAACCGGGGGATGAAGTCGGATGAAGTCGTTCAGAGACACCAGCTCATTGCGCTGCTGAGTGGTGTTGCGTGCGATGACTTCCAGCAGGTGGTGAGAGTCACGGCGGTTCCTCTCGACCTCCATCAGAACTTGGGCCATCTTGGGTGGGGGTGGAAGGTTGCCTTCCTCCTGGTCGTTTCCACGACCTTGGTTCCAACCAACCTGGCCACGTGTTCCTTGAGACATCCTGAAGGTGAAAAACCAAAGTCCAACAGAGTTGATTTTGAGAGTCTAATCAAGGTATTAAAGTACTGGAAGGATTACAGAGCAAAGGAAGTAATCATCTTGACAACATGGTGATAAAAGCATACAAGCCATATATTCACAAGCTGTCATACAAACCATACATCGTTTTAGTACAAGCACTAAGCTAATACAAACGTGATGAAGATGATACATCCTTCAGAGGCACTCTGACTTCCTATACATTATTTATCTAAGCCTCTGGAACTTAGACACCTTGCTTACAATATACTAAGATACTACTACATCCTCACTAAGTAAGACCACAGGCGGTCTCACTCATCTCCATCTCCATAGTAATCCTCATAAAAGTTACCCGCGTATCCCGGTAGCTGGAGGTGACCATCGGAAAACACGGAGGCTTGTGGACCCTGATATCCATTTGGGCAAGGATGGGGCCTAGGTCCAGTGTAGGGTGGAAGCAAAGGACCACGGGGTGGAAAAATTCCTCCAATCTCGGGCCAAGCAACTCAAGATGGCATCTGAGTCCTCACTGGATAGATCGCATCATACTCAACTGATCCCACGCTCACAAAGGGTGCCAAGAGCGTCAGTGCTCGGTACAAACGAACACGAGTGGCGTGGAGCTCGAAACGGAGAGCGCGTGCATCACGATCTCTGTCACTAGCAAACCTAGCAGTCACCTTGAGTGCTGGATCCTCTGCAGAGTGATCTGAGTAGAGTCCGGTGTAATATCCCTCTTCTCCTGGAAGTGCAGCAGGGATATAGCGGAATGAAGTCTCTCTCAGCAACGTGTGCTCCTCTCTCAGCAGTGTAATACATGAATATGCAGCATCCTGCACAGCCATGTTCTCGGTAGCGCCAATGCCATGTCCAAAGTGGATAGGCTGGGTGACTCCAACGTGGTGCGGATAGATCCGGACGATGCAGTGAAACTGCGTCTGGTTGAAGTCGTGGAACTGCTCCTCGATGCTATACTCAGGGTACCATCGATATCCCACATAGGACATCATCTCGATCAACGTGGCGGGATGGCCACGCACACCGAGGCACCTGGTCAAACGAACAATCTGCCGAGGGGGAAGATCTGCCATCTGAAACAGAAAGGAGTTTGCAAATGCATCAGATTATGAGATAAACCTGGAATGACTCGGACAGCATAACGGCTGTAATTGTAAGAAATGACAATTTCTTTCAATCATGAAAAACAGCACTTACATAATACGATGTAAGAAATCAGCACCACAACAATGCTAGGAAAACCTGGACACAACTTTTCCTACGGCTATAAGGAAGCAAACAACGAGATGTTCTAATCAGACAGAGGAGAGCCTAGTCCTATCTTCCCGTAGAATAAGATGAGGGTGACTCAGAACTCAGAACGAAGGGGGTAAGGAGAAAAAGAAGCCATACGTTATTCCCTTATATACCCAGAGTAACCATATAACTATAGCAAGCTAGACTCGACTTCGGCCAAGGCTACTAGTCCTACAGTCAGTCCTGCTCTGATACCAAGTCTGTCGGGACCCGGGGTTAGCGTATGCAAGTCCAGTTAAGACATAGTCATATGGAGAGCCGAGAACCGCACCCACTTGTCTAAGCAGACAAGGCCAAGCACTGAACATTCTCGGAAAGCATCGTACGTGAGGGGCATCCCATCCAGGTTGGATGATCAACTGAAATGGGTCCTCATCGTACGCACACAAGTCTACTGATATGGGTGGTGAACTCCCATATTCAACGACAAGTCGCCTCAGCCATACTATCGACTATCTCAAAACTCTTACATAAACTTACTCCAGCCCGATCACTTAGTCGGGGTCTAGGGCGGGCTCGATCATACCATAAAGTGTGCACGAGACGGAGTCTCGAGAAATCGCATCGCGATGCCCCAAGCTGCGCACATCTAAGGGCCACTTGGTGTATGAAAGACCGCCAGCCAGAACACAACTAAGGTCTCGAAAACCCATACAAAGACATGCATGTTATAAACATACACGCAGCACACATGCCTTGTATGAACAGTAGGTACCATTGCAATTCTCTACAAAGTGTACATTTTATTTATAACTCTTATAGAGTACACACAGAGATCACATACATGTGATCCAACATTACAACACAGAACGGAAGCAAATTATGTCTGAGTACAGACAATTTTAACAAATGGCTTAAGAAGCCTTATTTAAACACAAAGCCCTCCACGAGGGAACCAGTCTGCTGACTGGGACTAGACTAGCTTAACTTCAGTCGTCCAGCTCGATGAAGAAGCCACCTTCGGGGTCAGTGGCGTCATCTAAAACATAGATTAAGCAAACGTGAGTACAAAGTCGTACTCAGCAAGACTTACATAGGAGCTATACTACTCATGCACATGTATCAAGGTAAAGGACGGTGGGGTTCACTTGCAGAAATGCCAGCTTTGACTTGGCTAATCCTGAACTACGAGTACCAGACTTTGAGGTAAGAAGCGTACACGAGTCCACTACTTTCACCAACCAATACACCACTATGGTGCCTTCCTCGACTTCCCCACGAGAAAGCACGCCATAGCACTCACACTTATCTTGGTGTGTTTTAGAAGTATCCGGTTCAAGTTATCTAATAATCAAGCTAAGCTTTCCAAGCAGTCCATAACCGCGGACGCGGCTATTCGAATAGTTTTGTTAACCTTGCAAGGGTGTACCGCTACACACACATGATCATCAGTTACCGCCTTTGATCTCGACACCATTCAAGGGGTGCCAGCGAGGATGCTCACCACAACTGTTACCTCATAGCCTATCTAGTCTGAGAAAGCCGCCTACTTGGGTTGGTTACCACTATCGTGAACCCGGCCGGTTTACCGAAGTGGACCCAAGCGATGTGTGCGTGGTGCATAAGCCGGTCTCGGGTGAGCCGTTCTCTCACTTAGCATCCAGGCCACAAGCCTACCAGAACTCCGAACTACTGCGACATCTGGACATCGAAAGGGATGAGTTAATAGGTTGAGAGGGGTCAGTGAGCCCAATGTGTGGTTGTACTCTTCATCTTGGATCACCACACAAGAACTCGTACTAGGGCGGTGTTCAACGAGACAACCCACTGTGTACTCCTACACAGCCTCTCATCGTTCACCTTGTATTAGGTCGATTCACCAACACTTTTCTACCATCATCAACGTGATCATTCCCATCCCGACTCACATCAATGTAACAACATGGTATCATACTAAGCATGCAATAAGCAGTAACATTGCAGGGGCTACATGATATCATTCAAGTCCTACAGTTGCTAGGATTGTGGTTTGCTTACTACTGTGACAAAATGATAGGTCATGCAAAGGAATGGGTTCATCTATGCGGTAGAAACGAAGCATGGTGATCATCCTAAACAATGCATAAGCGAGACATGAGAGGGAAGTGGGATTTTATCGACATGATCAATGGGGGTTTGCTTGCCTTGCTGACGAGATTCGGGTTCTGGATCTTCAGCGAAGGGGGTGACCTCTTGCTCCGGTTCCACCTCTACTCGACAAACAAAGCACGAAGTAGCAATCAATATGAATGCAATGCTCAAGCACATGAGTGCAAGTTGAAACTTGAAGTACAAGTTTTGATGTGTGTGAGGCAATTCCATTTAAGTGGAGTATATTGCATTTGAAATGCAAATTCAAAATCCACATTTGAATTCAACATTAACCAAGTTATGTGTGATATAGTTTGGTCATTTTGAATCATCTTCACTTGTATAAGATATGCTTCTGATGTATGGTGAATTAGATCATAATTCCATGGTCCAAGTTGCAAGATCAAGTGATTTGAATTTGAATTAAATTCAAATAAACCAAATGACATATGCTACTGGTCCCATTTTAAATTCAACTCAAACAGAGTTGAAAGTTGCATATTTGGAAAGATAATTTTCTCCTGATCATTTTTCATATATTATTTGTCTAATTTGGAGTTAATATGAATTTTCTATGAATTTCCAAAGTTTGGGTTATTTTCTGGATTTTCTGGAATTCTTTTAATTCAAATAATCTCTGGAAATTCATTTAAATGATTTACTGCGTCAGGCTGACGTCAAGCTGGCGTCAGGGGGGGCTGACAAGGGGGTCCCACCTGTCAGTGGCTGGTTAACTTAACCCGTGGGTTAAATTAATCCAGTGGCTTAATTAAGCCACTGGGCCCACTGGTCAGTGACCCAGGGGTCACTAATTAGGTGATTAACCGGGGGGGGGGGGGGGGGGGGGTTAACGCTGACTCACCGGCGGCTTGACGCCGGCGACTGGAGTCGCGGCGGCACTGCACGGGAACTCGATTCCGTCCACGGGAGGGGAAACGGAGGGCACCGACTTGCTCCTGGAGGTGTTCTGCGTCTTCTGGAGGCATCGGGGGTCCACGGGGAGCTTTGTATCGACGACGGCGACGACTCTGGCGGCAGCAGAACCACGGCGAAGTCGCAGTTGACGCTACCGTGCACGGATCGGGCTGATTTCACTCGCGTTCGAAAGCTATCATGCTCAGGAGCCAAACGCACGCGCTGGCTGAGTCGAAGGGGCACAGGGGCGACCTCGAGCTCATCCATGGCGGCGAAGTGCCTCGGCATCCATGGTGGATCCGGCTAGAGCGAGTAAAGGAGGGGGAAAGGTGAGGGTTTTTGTTCGCAAGCTCACCCTGAAACTGTCTGGAGTGGTGGCTTGCTCGGGGAGGCGTTGGAGTTGCCGGAATTCGAACTCGATCCACGGCGGCCGGCGATGAAGACGATGAAGCTAGCGAGCTCGGGGAGGCGTCCGGCTCCGATTCCTTCTGCAGTTCGATGAAGACGACGACGACGAAGCGATTGGACACCTTGGCCTGACTCCTTGACGTCGATGGCCACGAGTTCTTGCGACGGCGAGCGGCGGCGCTCTCGGGTGGAGGAAGAAATCGGCGAAGGAGGAGGAAGGAGTCGCGCTGGAGGGGAGGAATGGATCAGGACGGGAGAGAGGTGTTGGAAATATGCCCTAGAGGCAATAATAAAATGTTATTATATATATTTCCACGTTCGTAATTAATGTTTATATTTCTGTGCTATAATTGCAATGACCCTGACTATGAGATTCAGAAGAAAACTCACTTGCATGTGTGGAAATGTAAACACCAAGAGTTCCTGATTTAGCCTCTAAGACTAGCTCATGTGCTAACTGATGATTACGTTTTCTTAATCATGGACATTGTTCTTGTAACAAGGATGTCAGTAGCAATGGGAACATATTGTTAGCAGAACAATGATGTTGAACCGACCCCAGTATTGAATGATATACTTAGAGATCACATCGTAACTACGTTATAAGTCATATCATGAAATCTTATCATATACGTAATTCCTTAGACCATGAGAGTATCGAGTTGCTTCACACAGGAAGACATGCTTTGGTTCTTAGATGAATCCTCCCGTAAATGGGGAGTAGTAAAATAAGTTCTGGGTATGTCAGATGGTGTGGCTAGTGACTGTGATAGTTCAAGAATGGGATTTGCTCCTTCACGATGAAGAGATATTGACTTTGGGCCCACTCGGTATGACGGTATCCATTATAGTCTGGCCAGACACATTGTGATTCAGTCACAGGGATACCGGAATACGATAACGAGAAAATGGACAAACGAGCAAAGAGGATAACGAGTGGCTTGTGTTCAAAAGTTGTTACACATGGGTGCCAAACTTCTCTCCTCTAACTTTGTCATATATCGCGAAGCAAAGGGAATGGTACATGACTGAACATAATGGTTCACTCGAAGTTTCTTCGTGTATGTGCGGGAGTCAACATGGGTGTCCATGGCTCCGCTGTTGATTGTTGGCTATTGACAAAAGGCTGTTGACCTATGTCCGAAAGATGTTCTGAGTCATGTCCGCATTATACCGAACCTATTGGGTCACACACTTAACGAGCAGTAGTCTGTTAGAATACTAGTATGGTAGAAGGTTTAGTGGAAGCAAAGCAGAATAGTTCATACGGGTACCGGAAGTAGTTCCGGAGATTTATGGAATTGTTCATAAGGGCACCAGAAGTAGTTCTGGGTATTTAAGGTTATGTCCGGATCACTCTGGAGTAGTCCCAGGTGGTTCCGGAACATATGAGAATGGTACTGGGGAAGTCCTGGATCAACCGGAATAGTTTCCGGATAATCGCTGGGCGTCCCGACAACCTTCGAGGTCATCGGGTGGCTTCAACTGTAACTCGGATGGTCTTGGCAACTATCCGGATGGCTCCGGAACGTCCGAGAACGGTCTCGGAAGGTCCTGGAAGTGCTCCAGAAGTGTCCGGAATGTCCCGAAACGGTCCCGGTATGTCCCGGAAGGTCCTGGAAGCTTCTAGAAGGTCATGGAAGGTTCCGGAAGGTTCCGGGAAGTACCACCCACTCCCCTGCGCCCCTAGCCTTGGGGGGCAAGCCACCTAGGCTTCCCTGGCCGGCCAAGGGGTGGGGGGCGCACCAAGGGGAAGGAATCCCCCTCCAGGTGGAAAGTCCAACTCTCCAATATGGCAGGTTTCCGGTGGGAAGGTTTGGGAGGTTTGGGAGTCCAAGTTGGACTCCCCACCCCCCTTATTGCGCCCCAAGGGCCTCTTGGCCACCTATATAATGTGGGGAGGGGTGGGGGGCGCAGCACAACTTGTCCCCAAGGCCTATGCGCCACCCTCCCTCCTCTAAACCCCGTTGCTCCACTTTTAGACCCCGGTTTAGACGCTGTTCTAGATCGGAATCCGTTAGGGTTTTCTCCCTCTAGTTTTCTCAGTGGCGTTCATCTCTGGACGGCGGAGCGCTGCTGGATTGCTGCTACGGGATGTGTGGATACTAATGGAGGGGTCGTACCTTCGACCCTTCTTCGAGGAGCTTGTTCATGGGACTTATCCGTGGGACTAGATCGCGGGACTTGTTCGTGGGATTGATCGAGGGACTGTTCGTGGGAGAACTTGCGAGATCTACTTCCACTACGTCCACGAGCTTCACCAACTCTACTTCCGCTACATCGGTTGGTGAGCCATGACCTAAAACCTTGTATGCAATCTTCTTGGATGATCTTGGGTTCTTGATTCGTAGGCCGAATTTTTTTTTCTACTACGTTTCCCAACAGTGGTATCATGAGCGATCCTTGATTAGATGCATGTTTAGGTCTAGATCATATGTGTGATATGAGGCATTGATTTTCTTGTTGCTTCCCTGTCATGTGATTTTTTCTATGCTTGATGGCAAGTTGAGGTTTTGCTACAAGGATTGAGTTTTCCATCGATCCCTCTATGCTGCTTTCAGTATGCTGGTTGCCTTGATCATGGTCTACATCAAAATCCTTGGATCTCATCTTAATCTCGCAATAGAAGATTTAACATGGAAGGCCTTGTGGATTTTATGAACTCAAATCCACACGGGGGTCACGCGTTTAACGAAGTTTGGCTTGTGGCATTAGTTGCTGCACGCACCCCGTATGTTAAACTAGCAACAAAAGAAGTATCGTGTTTTGTTTTATCTAGGGTTTCTCGTTTGCCTTGTAAACCTGCTGAACAACCACGATAAAAGTTGCAACAACCCGTGTAGATGGCGATCTAACTCTTTTTTGCAGAGTATGCATGAGATGTGGTATAGCCTTCATGATTTGCAATATGTTTGTATGAGATGCTATATGTTATGTAATATTTATTCGCGACCTGCGTGTCGTGGTACGGCATGATGACTGGAGTCATATGATTGTCACTTAATTATGGCCTGCGTGCCAGAACTGTTTATTAGCTCGAGGCAAAGCAATAGATAGATGCAAAGGTGATGATCTACGATGCGGAGGTGGACCCCGACGCACATGCCGGAAGCCGTGGTGATGTTCCTGGCGCCAAGGACAAAGTTGTTGGACACGGTGACTTCAACCACGATGACGTGAAGACAATGAAGACTTCACGAAGCAAAGAGCTATACTATATCACAATATTTTATGAACTTCCTGTGATGTTTATCCCTTTGATGCACCCTTGTTTGATGCGCGATAGTCGTATTTTATTAGGGTGATCTCTCGCAAAACAATATCAAGTTGACAGTGTTCTTCCAACTGTAGCACCGTCTATACTATGTTTCACATCGGAGCAGGTCATGTCACATGGGTGCACACGGTGTGACGCATAAAAGACGGGTGTGTTAAAAGAACACACATCACATTACACTTGGTTATCTTGACGGTTTGGATAAAAGTTTGCTACCGGAACACGCCCATCGAAAGATGAACAAGAATCACCTTTGGCGTGATTGGCAAGTTGGCCTACCGGTCCAGTCTAAGTCATCAGTGATGTCACATCAATGGCGGACGATTGGGTTGGATCTTGAATCACTCCAGCATCAATTACGAGAGATATTGATCTGAGTGGGAGCGCACTAAGTAATTAAATTGATTAATCACAAGTGCAACTTAATTATGAACAAAGTCTTAGTATTTGCATTATCGTTGTAGAATAATGGCTCGCGTTACCACCTTCCCAATTGATTTTGATTAACTGTTTTATCTGGTAAAAACTTTACGATTGGTACCGTATTGTGAGGACTATCCTCAATAGTGTCGAGAAGGAGCTTGTCCTATCGCAAATTTTTGATTCTCTCCCGCTGATGCTATGGATGATGTGACTTATGTCCATAATCCAAAATGCTAGAATTCCACGACAGCTAAGTGCATTGTCTTCACCACCATGAAACCCGAACTTCGAAAAGTTTGGGATAGTTATGTTATATTCATGGAACTGAAAAATAGGTTTTCAGTAGTAAGACAATTAATGTTGGATATAAGATATCTAGTACAATGTATGATTGTAAGCATTAGTGAAAATGTTCATTGTGCTCTAAACAAAACTGATAAGTGTGGTATCCAGAAGAACAATGATCATATGATGATGAGGATTAAGGGAAAGGAAGTTCCATAGGGTGTTAGTAAGACTTACACGCCGGAAAGTCCATGGCCTGCGCCACCCTTGATCATGTGTGATCTTCTGTGAGTAGGAGTGACATTGGAAATAGAACTATGATATGTATAAAGGCAAAACGAAAGAAGACTGGAATAACCAGCTCAGAAATGAAAGTCATACGGAGTTATAGATGAATTCATTGCTGGTCAAGAGATGTAATTCTTGGGAATCATGATTAAGCAGTTAATTGTGGATTCTGTATATTGTGATTAAACTGTTGATCACCGGAATATCAGATCGATTGCATATTGTTGCAACTCGATGCAAGAAATACTATGGCCTTTATGACTAGCTAATGATGAGTTTTGACACGCTCGGGAACACGGTAAAAGGTTTACTATACCGTGTGTTGACTCTATGATTATCTTCATAATTCATTTTAGAGTTGAGTAAATTGTTACTACACTTTAGCCTTGTTGCAAAACATCATTTTGAATCATGTTTGTTGCAAGAGAGTTGTTCAAAGCTATGAATAACGTAAAGGCCATACTTCCATTATGAATAGGGTGTATGTTATGAATCTTGATAATAATACTAAACATCCATAACACTGACGCTAAACGTCGCAAGACTGACAGAAATACCACATAGATGTGGCACTGCCGTTTATCACAAGTGACATAACATGCATGAAGAATTTCCATAAGTGATGGACTTTCGAGTCATATGATTATGAATCACTTGACGCTTGCGATCTTTGTCTCGAAGTAATGTGACTAAAACACCGTTAATAGGCCATACATGAACGGGCAACTAAACCATTGGTAATCATACATGATGATGTGTGTAGTCCAATAAGTGTAGTTGTGTGCAGTGGATTCCCTATCTTCACTCATGAGTTGAAGTAGATATGTGGATATCTGTTCAATAGAGACATATGTCTGAAATCTTTGAAATGTTCAAGGAATTTTAGAGTGAAATAGAAATTCATTGTAACAAGAAAATAAAGCTTCTGCAAATTAGATTGTAGAAAGTAATATTTTAGTTACAAGTTTAGTGAACGTCTGATGAGTTGTGAAGAACTGTCATAACTTGCGTCTCCCGGAACATCACTATGAGTAAAGTGTTCGAGAGATGTAATCAAGCCATGTATGACACGGTAAAGATCAAATATGACGTTTATCAATTTGCCATTATACTTATTAAAGTTATGCGTTAGTGACTACGGCTTTTACACTGAAAAGAGCATCATCAAATCTGTTGAAATGACACCATATTAGATGTGGTATGGACTGTTAAAACCATGTTGTCTTTTCTTAAAATTTGGGTATATGAGGCATATGTTTGACATACTCAAAACCCCAAATCAGATAAGTGCTACTTTGTTAAGGTTATGCCAAAAGTTTTGGTATTCCTCTATCACTACACAAAATCAAAATTGTTTGCTGTTAAGAACAATGTGTTTTGAAGAAAAATAGTTTCTTACAAAAGAGTGAGTGGGAGGACAGTGCAACTTGTCAAAGATTGTTGAATCTTCAGAGGAGTGCGCAGCTGAACCACACAGGTTAGACAAAAATCATACAAACATTCATGATATGTAAAACGAGATATTGTTGTTCGACAATGATAAACCTGTGATATACAAAGAAGCGTTGATGGGCCCTGACTCCGGGATTTGGCTAAATGCCAAATAATCCGAGATAGTATCCATGGAAGTAAGTCAAGTTTTGAACTTGGTAGACCCTCGGAAAGACTAAAAGTCTGAAGAATATATATATGGATCTATAATTGATTCGGATGAAATTGTTTTATCCATAAAGCTCAACTCGTTGGAAAATTGTTTTCTAGCAAGTTCAAAGGTTGACTACGGCGAAATAGTGTCGACCGTAGAAATGCTTTAGTCATTTCGGGTTATACTAGCAATTACTACATATCTCATTTATAGGATATGGTAGAATGAACGTCAAAACAAAGTTCCTATATGGAAATATAACAAAGGACGTATACGTGATACGACCGGAATGTTTTGTCGATTCAAAGGATGCTAAAATAGATGCAAGCCTTGGATATCCAGTGATGGACTGGAGCTAGCATAATGGAGTTGGAATTTTCGTTGTGATGAAATTGCCAAAAGAGTTTGTTTTCATCAGGAATAACGAAGATGCTTGAATATTCAAGAAAGTAAGTGGGAGCTGAATAATATTTCTAAAACCTTATGTAGATGACATATTGTTGATTAGAAATGATATAAATTTCTTGACACGAATAAGGACTTCATTGGAAATAGTTTTCAGTTGAAGAACTTGGGCTGATATAGCATTAGTATTGAGCATAGTGATCTATGAAGATAGTAAGTGCCTGATCATGCTAAAGCCAACACTACATATTGACATGATACTAAAGTAGTTTAGTATGAAATGCCAAGAAACATGTTCTTGCCGAAGTCGTGGTGAAAAGTTGTTTGCAGAAATCGGTGTTGATGAACACAGATAAGCAAAAACACGTGAATTGAATTCCACTCACCCGTGTGTTTGGATTAATCATGTACACCATAATATGTAAAACGACCAGATATGTCCAGTGCTTCAAAAGTTTATGAGCAAGATACCAAAGTGATCAATATGTTGATCATTGGACAAACAGTGAAAAGTTAAACTTATGATAGATAAGATATGTTTCTCGGAAAATGGAGATAATGAAGAGCTCGTTGTAACAAGTTACACCAGCTGAATTTTGATGTAAAGAGTTACACCAATTCAGTCTTCATACTTACTCCGATCGATTTTCGATTTTAATTGGGATTATGTGTTTCACACGTAAGGGTGGCGCAGTGTGGAGGAACTTTGTCAAGTTCGATACTGTGGCGAATTCTATAACAGAGACTAAGTATATTGTTGCTTAAGGAAGTAACAAGGAGGGTATTTTGAATCATAAGTTCATTCATGAACGTGGTATGGTTTTCTTAGATACTTGAAGCTCATGGAACATTGATGAATGATTTCATGACTTATTCTAAAGGAACCAAGGTCCTACCAATTGATTCAAACATATACAAAGCTAAACTGATAAAATTAGTGAATTTTATGATAGCGTGAAAACGCGAAGATATGCAAGATACAAACGGGTCTGAAACGTCAGATCCGATGATGAAGTCTATACCACAAATGAAGCATGTATTACACCGGTATGCCATAGGTGTAAAGTGCTCAAGCACTGATAATATTATTGACTCTAGTGCAAGTGGGAGACTGTTGGAAATATGCCCTAGAGGCAATAATAAAATGTTATTATATATAGTTCCACGTTCGTAATTAATGTTTATATTTCTGTGCTATAATTGCAATGACCCTGACTATGAGATTCAGAAGAAAACTCACTTGCATGTGTGGAAATGTAAACACCAAGAGTTCCTGATTTAGCCTCTAAGACCAGCTCATGTGCTAACTGATGATTACGTTTTCTTAATCATGGACATTGTTCTTGTAACAAGGATGTCAGTAGCAATGGGAACATATTGTTAGCAGAACAATGATGTTGAACCGACCCCAGTATTGAATGATATACTTAGAGATCACATCGTAACTACGTTATAAGTCATATCATGAAATGTTATCATATACGTAATTCCTTAGACCATGAGAGTATCGAGTTGCTTCACACAGGAAGACATGCTTTGGTTCTTAGATGAATCCTCCCGTAAATGGGAAGTAGTAAAATAAGTTCTGGGTATGTCAGATGGTGTGGCTAGTGACTGTGATAGTTCAAGAATGGGATTTGCTCCTTCACGATGAAGAGATATTGACTTTGGGCCCACTCGGTATGACGGTATCCATTATAGTCTGGCCAGACACATTGTGATTCAGTCACAGGGATACCGGAATACGATAACGAGAAAATGGACAAACGAGCAAAGAGGATAACGAGTGGCTTGTGTTCAAAAGTTGTTACACATGGGTGCCAAACTTCTCTCCTCTAACTTTGTCATATATCGCGAAGCAAAGGGAATGGTACATGACTAAACATAATGGTTCACTCGAAGTTTCTTCGTGTATGTGCGGGAGTCAACATGGGTGTCCATGGCTCCGCTGTTGATTATTGGCTATTGACAAAAGGCTGTTGACCTATGTCCGAAAGATGTTCTGAGTCATGTCCGCATTATACCGAACCTATTGGGTCACACACTTAACGAGCAGTAGTCTGTTAGAATAATAGTATGGTAGAAGGTTTAGTGGAAGCAAAGCAGAATAGTTCATACGGGTACCGGAAGTAGTTCCGGAGATTTATGGAATTGTTCATAAGGGCACCAGAAGTAGTTCTGGGTGTTTAAGGTTATTTCCGGATCACTCTGGAGTAGTCCCAGGTGGTTCCGTAACATATGAGAATGGTACTGGGGAAGTCCTGGATCAACCGGAATAGTTTCCGGATAATCGCTGGGCGTCCCGACAACCTTCGCGGTCATCGGGTGGCTTAAACTGTAACTCGGATGGTCTTGGAAACTATCCGGATGGCTCCGGAACGTCCGAGAACGGTCTCGGAAGGTCCTGGAAGTGCTCCAAAAGTGTCCGGAATGTCCCGAAACGGTCCCGGTATGTCCCGTAAGGTCCTGGAAGCTTCTAGAAGGTCATGGAAGGTTCCGGAAGGTTCCAGGAAGTACCACCCACTCCCCTGCGCCCCTAGCCTTGGGGGGCAAGCCACCTAGGCTGCCCTGGCCGGCCAAGGGGTGGGGGGCGCACCAAGGGGAAGGAATCCCCCTCCAGGTGGAAAGTCCAACTCTCCAATATGGCAGGTTTCCGGTGGGAAGGTTTGGGAGGTTTGGGAGTCCAAGTTGGACTCCCCACCCCCCTTATTGCGCCCCAAGGGCCTCTTGGCCACCTATATAATGTGGGGAGGGGTGGGGGGCGCAGCACAACTTGTCCCCAAGGCCTATGCGCCACCCTCCCTCCTCTAAACCCCGTTGCTCCACTTTTAGACCCCGGTTTAGACGCTGTTCTAGATCGGAATCCGTTAGGGTTTTCTCCCTCTAGTTTTCTCGGTGGCGTTCATCTCTGGACGGCGGAGCGCTGCTGGATTGCTGCTACGGGATGTGTGGATACTAATGGAGGGGTCGTACCTTCGACCCTTCTTCGAGGAGCTTGTTCATGGGACTTATCCGTGGGACTAGATCGCGGGACTTGTTCGTGGGATTGATCGAGGGACTGTTCGTGGGAGAACTTGCGAGATCTACTTCCACTACGTCCACGAGCTTCACCAACTCTACTTCCGCTACATTGGTTGGTGAGCCATGACCTAAAACCTTGTATGCAATCTTCTTGGATGATCTTGGGTTCTTGATTCGTAGGCCGAAATTTTTTGTTTTCTACTACGTTTCCCAACAAGAGGCGTCTCCAGGCGCGAGAAGGGGCCACGGGGAGGCCTGGAAGCTCTCGGCGGCGACGTGGCGTCCACGGCTGGCTCGGTGGCATTCCACCGAGCAGCTTAAAGGCGCGGGGTGGGGAAGAAGACTCCCCTGCCCCTGGTGGGTCGGCTGGGCTGGGTGGGCCGTCTTCGCCTAGGCGCCAGGTAAGTCTTTTTCCTATTCTGTTTAATCTTTCCTTTCTGTTTTTCTGTAATTTTTTCTGTTTAGCTAAAATAAATAGCTAAACATTTTATTAAATGCTGAAAACTTTTATGTGGCCTCATAATAATATAAACTAGCCACTCATAAACTTTCAACATTTTTAAAATTCAAATGATTTGAATTTTAAATCAAAAAGGGGTATTTCTTTAATTCCAAGGTACTGTTTGAATATTTGAAAAATCTATGAGCATGGGATGGGTCCCACATCACTTGATATGTGATCACACTCATTTATAAGACTTTTCAAAACTCTAACATGAATTTTTGGAAAAGATTTTTATCTGGCCTTTTGAATTAATTCATCTGGGGGGTGTTCCTTCTCCCATTTTGATTTTTAAATTGATTTCCAAGATTTCTTTTTGAAATTTTGACATGATGCAAGGGCACTAGCTAACCCTAGCACATACCTAACAGCGGGTTCTGACATCTGCCCGCCGGAGAGCCTTTTTCTTCTCTGTAGGTTTCCTCCACGGAGCGGCGGCGGAACTCCGTGAAACTTCTCTTTTTTTTAGGTTTTCGCGTAAAGAGGAGTATATAGGCCAGAGGGGGGAACCGGGAGTGGCCTGATACGTCCAAAATGTATCTATAATTTCTGCTTGCTCCATGCATGTCTTGTTGATATTGCTATGATCTAGATACACTTTCATATACTTTTGATCATATTTGAACTAACCTATTAACTCAGTGCACCCCAGTGCCAGTTCCTGTTTTCTGCTATTTTTCTATTTCAGTTTTCCCCCATATAAAAAGTGCCAGAAAAATTCGGGAAAATTCAGATAAAAAATCAGCGTGAAGGAAGCTTCGCGAAGAGCCCGAGAGGGGCCAGAGGGGAGCCAGGGGGCCCAGGCGGCCACCCGGCGCGGCCCCACCCCTGGCCGCGCCAGGGGGCGCCTGGGGCCCCTGGTTCACCTCTGGCTGCCCCCCTTCGCCTATTTATTCTCCGTCACGGGGAAACTCCGAAGACAGAACCCTATTTCGCAAACTCGCCTCTGTTTCGCCGCCGCCGCGCTTCCGAGATAGGGAGCACCAGAAGACCTCTTCCCGGCACCCTGCCGGAGGGAGGATTGACCTCCGGGAGTCTCCTCTCCACCATGGATGCTCCCCGGATGTCTCGTGAGTAGTTTTCCTTGGACCATGGGTCCGTGATCAGTAGCTATGTGATGTTCTCCTCCCCTCTCTGATCTTCATTGTTTAGACCTCGTGAGCTGCCCTACATGATCGAGGCACCTTTGTAATATTTCTGTTGTTGCTATGTTGAGTTTGATGGGATCTAATTGATTATGAGATTATGTTCAGATTGTGATAGAGTAATATATTTGGTTTTTATCTCTTATATTTTTGTTCCTAAGTCATTCTTGCATGTTCTCCGTTGTTGTTTATTTCTTTGGCCAAGTAGTAGGTAGTGACTCCAAGAGGGAACGTTGTGCTCGATTGTGGGTTCATGCCCCCCCCCCCCGATGACACGCTTGAGTGACAGAAACATGAGTCTAGGGGATGTGTTGTTGCCACAAGGGGGAAAACAACGGTGCTTGTTACCGCAGTTACAAGGATTGTTTAATTTACGCAAAGTTCTTTTTAATGCAGTTGTCTGTTGCATTGGGTTTATACTTTGGGTGGGGCTCGCAACTTAATACCAGCGAGATGTTCTGGATAGATATCTCAAGGTGGATGATTAGTAGTAGATGCAGTTGGATTTTGGTCTACTTATTTTGGCGTACTGCATGTGCTTTTGAACATCTTCCTTTCTTTTGTAGCATAGTTAGCATTGCGGTGCGTTCATAATCCTGTCAATTGCCCTTCTGTAATTTGTTTACCTCGCATAGCAGTTTTATCGTCTTTTGGGAGAGAGACATCACTAGTGAACATCACGTATCCCGGTCCATATCCTTATTACTGTTTCCACGCTATCTTTACTTTACTACTTTTACTTGCTATCATTATCCCTTGTGTTTTACCCTTTGTGAACAACAAGACCGGAGAGATTGACAACCTCTCTGAACTTCGTTGGGAACAAAGTTATCTGTGTCTGTGTGCAGGTCCATGTCAGTTGCGCCGCTGACACCTACTTATCATCTCTGGAGTCCTACTGGAGACAAACCTTGGTATCTTCACCGAGGGAAACTTTCTGCTGCGCTACATCTCCACCTTCCACTTGGGGTAACCAACGAAGGGCGTGAAGCCATCAAGCGACTTTCTGGCGCCGTTGCCGGGGACTCCAAGTGCTAAGATAGGGGAGTTGCACACTACCCTTTACCTTTGTTTTTTTAGTCTTGTTAGTTTACCTTTCAGTTTTTATCTTTGTGTCTTTTATCAAAAATTACAAAAATATCTGCCACACTTGTTGCCACTATGGGTTCCACTGAAAATACCAAGTTGTGTGACTTCACTAGTCACAACAACCAAGACTTTATCTGTACTCCCATTGCCACACCTGCCACTTCAGTTACCTCTTATGAAATTAAACCTGCTTTGCTAAACCTTGTTATGAGAGATCAATTCTCTGGTGCTGGAGATGATGCTTCTTTACACTTGAATAATTTTGTTGAATTATGTGATATGCAAAAGTATAAAGAAGTAGAAGGTGATGTTGTTAAGCTCAAGCTCTTTCCTTTCTCTTTAAGGGGAGATGCTAAAATCTTGTTTCAATCTTTGCTTAGGAATAGCATAGATTCTTGGGATAAGTGCAAAGATGCTTTTATAGGGAAGTACTACCCACCTGCTAAGATTATCCAATTGAGGAGTAATATTATGGATTTTAAGCAATTGGATAATGAACACGTTGCCCAAGCTTGGGAACGAATGAAATCTCTTGTTAAGAAATGCCATACACATGGTTTGACTACTTGGATGGTTATCCAGACTTTTTATGCAGGCTTGAACTTTAACTCGCGGAACCTGTTAGATTCGGCCGCGGGAGGAACCTTTTTGTCAACTAAGTGCTGCCACGAAGCTTCTCGATGAAATGATGACCAATTATTCCCAATGACACACCGAATGCGCTCCAACAGGTAGGAAGGTAAATTCTGTCGAGGAAATTACCTCCCTCAATGAAAAAGTTGACTTAATTATGTCTCTACTTACCAAGCAACCCTCTATTGATCCTCATGATGTTCCTTTAAATTCTTTGGTTGCTCAAGAACAAGTAGATGTGAACTTTATTGCTAGAAACAACTTCAACAACAATGCTTATAGGGGAAATTTTGCTAGCAATCCTAGACCGTTTCCATCCAACTATGGGAACAACAACACTTACCCTAGCAACAAGAACCCCTCTTCTGAATTAGAAAGCATGCTTAGAGACTTTATCACTACCCAAAAAGCCTTCAACAAAAATGTAGAAGAGAAATTAGCTAAAATAGATAATCTCTCTTTGAAGGTAGAAAGCTTAGCCCTTGATATTGAGATGCTTAAAATTAGAACCTCTCCCCTTGAGGAGAATAAAGCCGCTCCTATTAATGCTATCCAATTACAAATTAATGAGAATATTAGGATGATGGCTAAACTTAAAGAGAGATGGGCTAGAGAAAAAGAGGAAGAGGATAGAATTAAGAGCCTTCCTACACACCACACAGTTTCCACTATCCAAATTGTTGAGTACACCCAAGCTATTAGTACCCAATGCACTCCTGGTCCCGTTGGACCTATTAATGGTGATGCTAATACCTCAACTATAGATAAAGAAACTCCTATGAACATAGAGGGTTTCAAACAAGTGAGCCTAGATGACACTACTACCACCTTTCATAGTAGTGATATTGATTTCGATAGTTGCACCCTCTCAGAAGTTATTAGCTTGCTACACAAAATGTCTAGAGACCCCCACACTAGCACACTTAATCTTGCCTTCACGGAGCATATCACAAATGCTCTTATCAAAGCTAGGGAGGAGAAGCTTAGAGTAGAAGCCTCCATACCTAGGAAGCTAGATGATGGTTGGGACCCTATGATCAAAATTAAATTAAATAACTTCTCTTGCTATGCTTTATGTGATGTTGGAGCTAGTGCCTCCGTTATGCCCAAAAGAATATTTGATATGTTTGAATTGAAGCCTTTTGAGCCTTGTTCTTTTGGTGTTCGTCTTGTTGATTATTCCGTAAAGAAACCTTTGGGGAGGATCGACGATGTTCTTATCATTGTCAATGACAAATATGTTCCCGTTGATTTTATTGTTATGGATATAGAGTGTGAACCTTTATGTCCAATTATTTTGGGACGTCCTTTTTTCGCACCGTTGGTGCGGTTATTGACATGAAAGAGGGGAATATAAAATTCCAATTCCCATTCAAAAAGGGGATGGAACACTTCCCTAGAAAGAAAATAAAGTTACCTTTTGAGTCCGTTACACAAGCTAGTTATTCTCTTTCTCTTGATAAAACTTGATTCTTCTTTTGCTTCATTCCTAGCTTAAAGGCATAAAAGAAAGTGCTTTCGGGAGGCAGCCCGCAACGATTTTAGGTGTTTCTTTTTTATTTTGTTGTGTCTTGATGATTTTTACTACTGTAGCAACATCATTGTATCTTTATTTTTCAACGTTGTGCCAAGTTATAGCCTCTTACGGCAAGGGAAGTAAAAGTTGTGACATGATGTCCAGAAAACAGATTATGTCCTCGTGACCAGAAAAAATCCCAGTTCATCTTTTTGAGCTGAAATTTTTTCACAGTATGCTTTATACAATTACGAAACTTCCGTATGTTCTGCGTTTTTTGATTTGAGTTGCAGAAGTGCCCCTCAAAAATTATTTACTACCTGCTGTTCTGTTTTTCACAGATTCTGCCACGTTTTGTCTCTCCTTACTTTTGCAAACCTTAAGCTTGCTTTTTCTTTGAAAAAACTTTTTTGGCACTCTTGAGAAACAGTAGCTCTTCAAAAATATCTTTATATCCAGTGGGAAAAATATATTTATTAAGGGTACTAACCTCTCTAATCAGCTTATGATGAGTTATGTATGAAGGGAGTTTTCAAGTGTGCGATGGAAGATGATGAAAGAAGATCCAGGAGTGTCAAGCTCCCAAGCTTGGGGATGCCCCCATGCATCCCCAATAAATATTCAAGGAGACTCAAGCGTCTAAGCTTGGTGATGCCCCCGTGCATCCCCTTCTCCATCAACAATCATCAGTTCGTCCTTCGTCTCACTATATTTTTATCACTTCATGCGTTATGTGCTATGCTTGGAGCGTCTCGCTCTTAGGTTTTGTTTTTAGTTTTCTTTAGATTTTATTGTTGTTCATAAAAAGTTAGATCCCTTCTTACTTTGTGTGGGAGAGAAACACGCTCCACTTTCAAAATTTAGAACACATCATAGGATTTTTCCTGCTTATATTTCTGCTGTTGTGTGTTCTTTATCTTTTCATAGCTACTGCCATGTTTAGTTTTAGTTTTAGTTTGTCTTTAGCAAGATCCTTGGCTTTTGCTTAGTTTGTTGCTGGAACTCTTTTTAGTTTTCATGTTTATCTTGTTAAAGAGAGTTGGTTGTTGCACTGGGTTGTGTCTTGTCTTGAAAGTAGGTGATTGAGGTTGCTATTTAATTTTAGTAGTAACTTGCAATGGTTTTGAGGTATTGATGTAAGTAATGTTTGAACTTTTGGTGTCAACAGCTCTTGCTTATTAATGATAGGTGTCATATTTTGGGCAATCCGTGTGTATTTTTCGAAACCTACAAAACTATTTGAGAAGTCTAGCTACTAGATGGATCACTACTCTTCTGAGGGGTCGAATATTAGAGAACACTCACGTACCATGAGTCGAGGATGCGCAAGGATAACCAAACCCCCATACACTCCTCCTCGGGGTACTTGTCTCTTTGCGAACCTCCTTATTAGATTGAGAGTTACCGATAATAGGTGCATGAGTTCTTCGGACTAATGTAAGTATTGAAAGTTGACACTTCCACCTTCCCATATTTTGCTAGCCTCTCCCGTGCCGTGCATTGCCTTCTTCTCACTCCGAGAGTTGGTGTCCACCTTCGTCGGTACTTCCAAACCCTTGGCATGATACGCTCTGTCATCATAAGCCTCATTATATCTTCCTCAAAACAGCCACCATACCTACCTATCAAGGCATTTCCATAGCCTTTCCGAGTTACATTGCCATGCAACATCCACCTCTTCATGACTTGATCATCATGTCATACATGTTCCTTCTACACTGGCAGCGACATACATTGCATACATCATGATAGCTACATCTTCTTTATGTTTTGAGTACCTTGTAAAGTGTGAAAGATCTTCTATACCTTCTTGTAAATTAGAGTGTTGCCCTTAAGTGAGGAAAAGATCCCAAAGTGGACAAATCAAAAGATCCCAAAGAGGACAAATGAGAGTTAAATAGAAAGAGCCATTGAGGCCACAAAAAATACAAAAAAATAGAAAAAAGAGAAAAAGAAATAAAAAGAGAGAAAGGGGCAACACTACTATCCTTTTGAGAGATCCACACTAGTACTCCCTTTATATCCTTGTACTCCATAGAGATGATCTTCATGCATATAGCTATGTGGGGACCTTCACACTATAGAACTTGGCTTGCATATTCCAAGGATGAGCCTCCGCAAACGAGCTCTAGGTCTTCATGAGCGAGCAAGTTAGATGCACCCCCACTAGTTCCATTGGAGAGCTTCTTAGCTCGTATGTGCATCCGTTGCATGGCAATCCCTACTCCTCACATCATATCTATCATTTGGCATCTCTTGCCTATGATTGTCCTCATTGATGTGAGCCTTTCTCATCCTTTTTGTCTTCCTCCTCCACCATATTTCTCTCTTTGCCATCCTAAGTGTCAACTCTCGTGCTTATGCTCATCCATTGCATGAGTGCTCAAAATATCGAAAAGGAGTGGATCAAATTGACTTGTACCTGGCTAGTGGTCTGGGGACGAGTCAAGATAAGATTCCAAAGAATACCTAGTGTGAAACTTTAGTAGATTGAGTTCTCAACACAAAAATACCTTTTTCTCGTATTCCCTATCCCCCTTCTCGCACGCAAACACCATTTGGAGACATTCGAGTCACGGACAGCGAGAGCTCTTGCACCTAATGTTCTTTTGTTACTTGTTTCAATGCTAATATAGACTCTTGCATGTTATGACTTGAATTGAATCTCTAACCTTGATTGCTTTACTTTTCAAAGTTCTTTTATGGTTGCTAGCATGTCACCATAGAAATTATGCTGTTATCATTTACCTACTCGAGGGCGAGCAGGAATTAAGCTTGGGGATGTTGATACGTCCAAAACGTATCTATAATTTCTGCTTGCTCCATGCATGTTTTGTGTGATATTGCTATGATCTAGATACACTTTCATATACTTTTGATCATATTTGAACTAACCTATTAACTCAGTGCACCCCAGTGCCAGTTCCTGTTTTCTGCAGTTTTTCTATTTCGGTTTTCCCCCATATAAAGAGTGCCAGAAAAATTCGGGAAAATTCAGATAAAAAATCAGCGTGAAGGAAGCTTCGCGAAGAGCCCGAGAGGGGCCAGAGGGGAGCCAGGGGGCCCAGGCGTCCACCCGGCGCGGCCCCACCCCTGGTCGCGCCAGGTTAGCGCCTGGGGCCCCTGGTCCACCTCTGGTTGCCCCCCTTCGCCTATTTATTCTCCGTCACGGGGAAACTCCGAAGACAGAACCCTATTTCGCAAACTCGCCTCTGTTCCGCCGCCGCCGCGCTTCCGAGATCGGGAGAACCAGAAGACCTCTTCCCGGCACCCTGTCGGAGGGAGGATTGACCTCTGGGAGTCTCCTCTCCACCATGGATGCTCCCCGGATGTCTCGTGAGTAGTTTTCCTTGGACCATGGGTCCGTGATCAGTAGCTATGTGATGTTCTCCTCCCCTCTTTGATCTTCATTGTTTAGACCTCGTGAGCTGCCCTACATGATCGAGGCACCTTTGTAATATTTCTGCTGTTGCTATGTTGAGTTTGATGGGATCTGATGGATTATGAGATTATGTTCAGATTGTGATAGAGTAATATATTTGGTTTTTATCTCTTATATTTTTGTTCCTAAGTAATTCTTGCATGTTCTCCGTTGCTGTTTATTGCTTTGGCCAAGTAGTAGGTGTGACTCCAAGATGGAACGTTGTGCTTGATTGTGGGTTCATGCCCCCCCCCCCCCCGATGACACGCTTGAGTGACAGAAACATGAGTCTAGGGGATGTGATGTTGCCACAAGGGGGAAAACAACGGTGCTTGTAACCGCGGTTACAAGGATTGTTTACTTTATGCAAAGTTCTTTTTAATGCAGTTGTCTGTTGCTTTGGGTTTACACTTTGGGTGGGGCTCGCAACTTAATACCAGCGAGATGTTCTGGATAGATATCTCAAGGTGGATGATTAGTAGTAGATGCAGTTGGATTTCGGTCTACTTATTTTGGCGTACTGCCAGTGGTTTTTAACCTCTTCCTTTCTTTTGTAGCATAGTTAGCATTGCGGTGCGTTCATAATCCTATCAATTGCCCTTCTGTAATTTGTTTACCTCGCATACCAGTTTTATCGTCTTTTGGGAGAGAGACATCACTAGTGAACATCACGTATCCCGGTCCATATCCTTATTACTTTTTCCACGCTATCTTTACTTTACTGCTTTTACTTGCTATCATTATCCCTTGTGTTTTACCCTTTGTGAACAACAAGACCGGAGAGATTGACAACCTCTCTGAACTTCGTTGGCAACAAAGTTATCTGTGTCTGTGTGCAGGTCCACGTCAGTCGCGCCGCTGACACCTACTTATCATCTCTGGAGTCCTACTGGAAACAAACCTTGGTATCTTCACCGAGGGAAACTTGCTGCTGCGCTACATCTCCACCTTCCACTTGGGGTAACCAACGAAGGGCGAGAAGCCATCATGGCCCCAGGGCTCGAGGCGCCCTCCCGGCGCGGCCAGGGGTGGGGCCGCGCCAGGTGGCCGCCTGGGGATCCTGTGGCCCCCCTCTGGTCCCTCTTCGGCGAGTCTTCGTTAATCTTCTGGAAAATACCCCCCGTCGATTTTCAGGTAATTTGGAGGTATTCTTCTTCAGCAACTCAGCGTCCACTTTTTACCGCTGAATCCTGCGTCTGCTGCTTCGGCACCGGAAAGTTGAAAACTGTGTAAAATAAGCCAAAACGACATAAGAACATCATCGTAATATGAAATATATCAATGAATAAGGATGAATTATAATATAAAATAGTGATGTAATTTGGACATATCACTACCGAGGTCCAGTGCCGTGCCCCAGTACCGTGAGTCCATTGGACTTACGGTAGTGAGTGCGGTACTAGCCCATGGTACTACCGTGGCGCGGTACTACCGCACGACGAGCGGTATTTGTAACACCCTCTGTTTCTGTAACAGTAATCATCTTCACTGTTGATCATCCCTGTTTGTAAATCACTGTTATCCCCTGTCCCTAATCAAACTTTGCTTCTACTCTTTTCAATCATGTTGGTTGGTAATCAAAACCAAAGCACAATGCATCTTGCTCATCAAGAAATCAAACCCTAGTTGAAACTACTTTAAATGGAAACTAAAACAAAAGTGCTGAATTAAAGTTGTTCCAAAAATCATGTAACTATTTTTGTAAATTGCAAAAAATCATTATAATCATGTTGGACCAACTTTGGTAATTTTTGGAGTTGCAGAAAATTCCAAACAATTCAAACAATGGGTTAAAACCCCTACTTTGGGCATTTAATATTTAAAAGAAATATCTAATGATTTTATTTTGCAGCAAAATATTTTGTGACACCTCAGTAATATGTAACACTAATTTACAAACACTAATAACCTTTTACAAAAATGCTAGGGTTAATAAATCAATTACAGAAAGAAATTGAGCAAACAGAAAACAAAACGAAAATTGGAAAAGGCTTAAAGATCGCCTGGGGCGAGGCCCACCCCAGCCCAGCCACCCCGGCCCGTCTTCCACCTCCCACCTGCTCCCGTCATGTCGGCCACCTGCTCGACGCCGTGGCGCAGCCGTGGCCACGGGCGCCACTGGAGCCCTCCCCTCCCTCACCTGCTCCCTGCGAGCGCGGACGCGATAAGGGCAACGCCCCCTCCCTCCTGGACACGCCCACCATCTTTTCCCCTCCCCCTGCAGCTCGCCATCGTCGGGGAAAGAACCGCCCGGGGCCGTCGTCGCCATTGCCGTGGCCAAGCGCAGCCAACGTGCTCCCGCCGCCTCGCCATGTTGTCCAGGAGCCGCCTCGACGTCGACTACCTCACCCACCGCGAGGAATCGAACCGCGGGGCCCGGCAGCGACGACTACGCCACCGTTCCCCTCCGGCGCCGCCGCGACATCGCCGTCGAATTCCCGCGTCGTCGAGCCATCCCCCGAGCCTACTGCCCTCCTCCACGCGCTCCTGGTGAGCTCGGCCACACTCCCCTTGCGCTCGCTCCCCTCCTCTCCCGCCGTAGCCCGCTCCACCATTGGAGCCGAAGCTCGTCGCCATCCGCGAGGTCGCCGCCGTGGCCTGGAGCCCGCGTATGGCAGGCCAAGCGCGTCACTGCACTCGCGCTGCTCCCAGTAGTCGAACGCGCTATCTCCCCTTCGTTCCCGTGCGCTAGAACGTCGTCGTCCTCCTCGCCCCGTTCGGCTCCGCCGCTGCGCACGTCGCCGACGTCGCTCCGGCGCGTCTCCGGCGCAACCACCACCACCAGTGCACTCGCCGTCGTCTTCTGCTTCGAACGCATCAAGCCACGCACCCTCCCGTGCCCTGGGGCGAGCTCCCCGTCGACCTCGCCGGCGGCGGGCTCCGGTGAGCCCTCCGGTGAGGCTGCTAAGTGGGGCCCCCGTGTCAGTTTGTTGATTAGGGGCTAATCAGCCACTGACAGTGGACCCCCGGCTAATTGCTTAGTTAGCTTAATAGAAAAATTAATCAGAGAGATAATACCCCTCCCAGTCACTGACATGTGGGTCCCCTGGTCATTTAGTTAATTAAACATGCTTAGTTAACACTGGAGTCAATGACACCTCGGCCCCACCTGTCATTTGGTTTAATTAAAATAGGTTTAATAAAATCCAGTCACTGACATGTGGGTCCAGAGGCATTTTCTAATTTAATTAAATATTTTATAAATAACAGAGGCTGACATGTGGGTCCCACATGTCAGCACTGTTCTGGATAATGTTGTGGATAATGTTTTGGATAATGTTTAATAAATAATAAAAGTAATTCATAAAATCGTTTCAATTGATTTAAACTTTGAAATTCAATAACTTTTAAACCGTAACTCGGATTCAAAAACTTTATGCATGAAAGTTGATTAGAAAAATATAACGAATACGATAACGCTATCTGTATGTCTACCACACCCCTCTAACACAACGAACATCGAACATTCCCCCTCCGGACCGTCTGTCTGATAAATTGTCCGGTACTGTTAGAGTGCCCGAATGAATTTATTCCGAACACGAATGTTTCTCGGAATAGATCAAATAGCACGGATACACCCCCCCCTTATGTTGTTCCGGTAACCACGACACCTCCGGCTTGATCCTTCCCCCCTCCGGACACCCTGTCCGGTAATCACCCGGAGCCGGTAGTTCATCCTCAGATGAATTTCCGTTCCGGGCATGTGCATTGCACTGCGTTAGAATACCGTTAACATTTCATCTGTCATGTCATGCATCTGTTTGTATATGCTTGCCGTGTATTTACTGTTTTTCTTCCCCCCCTTAATCTTCGGTAGACCCCGCTGCTGCCGTCGACTACACCGCTGCTGAGTACGACTACGTCGTCGACGACCCTACTACTACCGTCGAGCTTGCAGGCAAGCAGAGCCATTCTCTTCCCCAGATATCGCCTATCTTTCCATACTTTTCTTGCACTAGGCATTGTTACTGCTGCTGCTACGATTACAATCCTATTCAACTGCATAGCCTGATTTTCGTCGCCCCTTGATGTGCCTTCCTTTATCCTATGCTGCCTATTATTATTGTTATGCATTATTCAGCAGTGAAACCTGCGCATTGTTAGCTAGGATTAGATAGAGGGCCGTGATCACTCAGGGGAGTGAACGCAGACACAAATATTATAACTGCACAGGTACGGTACAAAGCAGACACCGCCAAAGGCCCCTATCTGGGTTATGCCTAGTCACCTCAAGTGTGAGCTATCAAGGAGTAATCCTTGTACTCCACTCGAGGCTGACTTTGCCTTGCCGCCATAGGGTCCTGTAAACGGTTGTCCTTCAGGTAAGAAGTCGGGCGACCCAACGGTGCCCGCGAGAGGTATTGCGACGGGACGACAGGGAGGGTACGACCAGTGTACCGGTGTGCTTGGCCCCTGATCGTTGGCCGCGAGAGTTACCAAACCACGAAAGTCGAGCTCCTCCCGGAGCACACGCGAGACAAGGTAAGGAGACGGTTCACCTTGTTGGTAACCGCAGTGACTTGGTGGGACGACAGGGCAGGCACTGATGTACTGGTGGTCCTGGCTGCTGTCGTTGTCCGCGGGTCGGTTAAGTCGAGGCAACGATAACGGTTGTCACGCAGGTTAATTAAAATGCTAAATGGTTCAGTGAATGTCTTGAGTTGGCTATATGCCATGTACGCACTACCTACTCGTGGGAACTACGAGTTATGGGCTCCTCCGCTCCTTAATGTCGTCCGAGGACTCTTCAGACGTCAGCAGTACCGCGGGCTGATTGCCGGGAAGTGGTGTTGTCTTATTTGCCGCGGCAGTGTGATTTGTATTTGCTTTGATTTAACTTCACCGGCCAGTCACGCACCGTGCAGGAGTACGTTTGGGTTGGGGTCCAAGGCCCGGCGTACTTAGGATTTAGACCGGCGGATGACCTCTCTGTTGAGTTTGAAAGATGGGCTATGAAGTGTCGGATAGCCTCGGTGGAGCGTTCCCTAACAAGGTTCCCGCCACCCTGGAGATCCGTGCGTGTAGCGTAACACAAGTGCACCCCTGCAGGGAAGATTAATCTATTCGAATAGCCGTGTCCACGGTAACAGGACGCTTTATGCTGAAGCTGGATCTTACCACTAGAAACTATTAATATTAAACTGTATGGTTCCGGGTTTTCTTCCTCGCGGGGATGTCGAGGAGGTGAACTCGGAGGCATTGTTAATTATTACAACTTATTATTATACAATGCTGCAGCAACTTCTGCTGCATTGTTACTTTATGCTTTATATAAACTGTTGGCTGATTCTTACCTCATGCTGCAAGACATCGTCAGAAGATGCTAGTCTTCGATAGGCCTAGCTTCTTACCCTTGCTCTGAATTTCTGTCTTTCAGTCCACTATATACCGCCTCTTCTTTCCGTTGATACAATGCATAATGCTTAGTAGCGGACGTAAGACTCGCGGGTATACTAGATACTCACCTGCTTTATTTCCTTTACTGTTTTGCCTGATCGGCCGCTGCAGCCGATGTTGGAGCTCAGGAGCAGGAGTACCCCGGAGGCGCCTACTACGACGTCGAGTTCCCCGTTGACCAGGAGTAGTTCTGTGGATCCCAGGCAGGAGGCCTCGCCTTTTCGTTCTGTATCTCTGATGTGATTTGTGCTAGCCTTCTTAAGGCAAAAACTTGACTAACTATGTCTGTACTCAGATATTATGGCTTGTATGAATTATATATTCGGGTCCGTGTGACCCCCCTCTATTGTAATATATTTGTTTATCCTTTTGTGTTTAGTGTTGTGCTGTGATATTATCACCGTGGCACCCTAATCTCAGTCGTGTACCCTGTGTGTATGATTACTGTACACGGTCTGATTTTGGGGGCGTCACAAGTTGGTATCAGAGCCGACTGCCTGTAGGAAGCCACCCCACCACTACCTGGTCGAAGTTGAGTCTAGACTTTGAAAAACTATTTTGCTAACTTAATATTTGGCTTACGGGCCCACATCGATGTCACTACGTGTGATATCTATGGTATTAGGATCCTTTTCTCCTTACCAATGCTCTGGGAATCTACTCTCTTATCCTTGCTGGTAAGTTTTACAAAATCTGTCATTAGGATCACGTTCTCTTGATTCCACCCGGCGTTTTTGGTGCTTCCCCCATTGATTGAGTCGTGTCGCAGGCGTCGTACGCCAGATCCCAGACCGCGGATCCCATTCTCATTCTGGGCAGGCCGCGCGTTCTCTGGCATCAACTCTTGTGGCCAACAGTTTTCTTGCGGTGTGATTGACATAGTAGAATCTATGTCGCGTCGTGTAATCCTTACCGCGGTTTGCGCGCCGCCTAGAGAGTCCTTTTTCCTTAATTTCTACGACGTTATGCTGCCCGATTTTCGATTGATTCGGTGTGCGAATGTGTATGTCTTATATGACTACTCCTTTATATGTCTGCGCCTCCTTTTCGTTGTCGTTTTACTTCAGGCTTGATTCCGGTATCTCGTTAAATTTTCATCGCTGAGATGCCCCTGTTAAATTCTAGCAGAATGGCTGGTCCTGGTGGTCGTGGTCGTGGTCGTGCTGCCAACGACCCACCTCCGCCGCCGGATTACATGGCCGCGATGATGCAGCAGTTCGAGATGAATCGTCAGTTCATGCAGAACATCATGGCTCAGTTCCCCCAGCCGAATCAGAATGGGCACCACCATCAGCATGCCACCGTGACTCTGCATGATTTCACCCGCCTCAACCCCACTATGTTCCGCAACACTGTTCAGTCGCTGGATGCTGATGACTGGCTTCGCGACATCACTCACGAGCTGGAGTCTGCTAATGTCGATCCGGCCGACTATGTGAACTTTGCGTCTTATCATCTGAAAGGCGTCGCTACTCAGTGGTGGAGCACCCACAAGCGTTCCCTGCCAGTTGAAGAAGTCATCACTTGGGATGAATTTCAGTCTGCTTTCCGCGCCCGCTACATTCCTCAGGGGATCATGGATCGTAAGGCGGAAGAATTCCGTAACCTCACTCAGGGCGACATGACTGTTGAAGCCTATCAGCGCGAGTTCCTCAACCTCTCTCGCTATGCGGAAGGAGAGATCACCACTGATGCTCGCAGGCAGCAGAAGTTCCGTCGTGGCCTCAACCCAGAACTCAGGCTCGCTCTTGCCGTTCATGATTTCGCCAACTTCGCCACCATGGTGAACAAGGCTATCACCGTCGAGACTGCCCAGATGGAGCACAAGAACTCTCTGAAGCGTTATCGTGACGTTGGCTCATCTTTGGGCGCAACGCAGAAGCGTCGTATCTGGCTCCCTACCAGTGTGACCCATTCAGCTGTCCCTGCTCCAATGTCGTCTTATGCTGCACCCCGTCTGCCTCCACCCCCACAGATGCCAAGAGCTCTGCCTGCACCACCCAATTCTACACCCCTCCGTCCTCAGGATGGATTATGCTTCTCGTGCCACCAACCGGGGCATTTTTCCACGGAGTGCCCCCAGAAACAGAAGCAACTGGTAGTTCACCCCTCTGGCCGTGGAAATGGTCGTGGCAACAACAGGACCCCCAACTATAATACTGGGTCTGCTGCTCATGCTCGTAGTCATGCTAACAACATCAATGTTGAAGAAGCTCAGCAACAACCCGCTACCGTGATGGGTACCCTTCTCGTTAATTCTGTACCTGCTACTGTTTTATTCGATACAGGAGCATCGCATTCATTCTTGTCGGAAGCCTTTGCATTGTCGCATAACTTTACGCTAGAGAATATGAACCCACCGATGGTTGTCCGCACCCCAATAGGCCATGCCCACACCTCCAAGATAGTGCCCGGAACCATTGTTGAAATTGAAGGGGTTGAATTCCTTGCTTCCCCCATCGTTCTGAAGTCTTCCACCATAGACCTCATTCTGGGAATGGACTGGTTGAAATTTCACGATGCCGCACTCTATTGTGGCACAAAGTCTGTCCAACTTTTTCACCCCTCTGGCGAGATTGTTAACCACACCGCCCGAGTTACCCGTAATGCTGAAACACAGATATTTATGATGAATGCTTTGAATGCCGCCCCCCTCGAAGGCATCAAGAACGTTCCGGTCGTTCGCGATTTTCCCGACGTCTTCCCCGAAGAACTGCCGGGAATACCCCCGATCAGAGAAGTTGAATTCGTCATCGACTTGAAGCCAGGCACTGTTCCTATTGCCAAGCGTCCTTACAAGATGCCGCCACATGAACTCCTTGAACTTAAGGAGGAAATCGACAAGGCACTTCAGAAAGGATTCATTCGCCCCAGTTCCTCAGCTTGGGGAGCACCTTCGCTCTTTGTCAAGAAGAGCGATGGGACAAACCGATTGGTCCAAGATTATCGGCCCATTAACCAAGCCACCATCCAGAACAAATACCCACTTCCCCGGATCAACGATCTGTATGATCAACTTGCCGGATCCAAGGTGTTTTCTAAACTCGACTTGAGGTTGGCTTACCACCAAATCCGAGTCTGTGATAAGGACATTCCGAAGACTGCCTTCATTACTCGCTATGGTTCATACCAGTACATTGTCATGTCCTTTGGCTTAACCAATGCTCCAGCCACCTTCTCCAGATTGATGAATTATATTTTCATGGAGTACCTCGACTAGTTCGTCGTGGTTTATCTGGATGATATATTGATATATTCCAAGAATGAAGAAGAACATGCTGAACATCTTCGTCTTATACTGGAGAAGCTTCGAGAACACAAACTCTACGCTAAGTATTCGAAGTGTGAATTCTGGCTTCCCGAAGTAACCTACCTTGGACATGTGATTTCCAAGGATGGCATTGCCGTCACCCCAGAACGTATCCAGGCTATTCTTGACTGGACTCCCCCCAAGACCGTCAAGCAAGTCCGCAGTTTCCTCGGGCTCGCTAGCTATTGCCGCCGTTTCGTCGAGAATTTCTCCAAGATTGACAGGCCTCTGACTAATCTGCTTCACAAAGGCGTCAGGTTTGAGTGGACAGATAAATGTCAAGAAAGTTTCCAAGCACTCAAGGACAAGCTAACTTCTCCCCCGGTGCTCGCTCCCCCTGATACTCAGAAGGACTTCGTGATATATTGCGACGCATCTCGTCAAGGATTAGGCTGTGTCCTATTGCAAGAGCGCAAGGTGATTGCTTATGGCTCTCGACAGTTGCGTGCTCACGAAGACAAATACCCAACACATGATCTCGAATTGGCAGCAGTAATTTATGCATTGAAGTTGTGGCGACATTACCTCGTCAGTAATCGTTGCGAGGTCTACACCGATCACCAAAGTCTGAAGTACCTGTTTACTCAGCCAGACCTGAATCTTCGTCAACAACGATGGCTCGAGACAATAGCCGACTTCAACATGGATATTTCGTATACCCCTGGCAAGGCTAATGTGATGGCCGATGCCTTGAGCCGCAAAGCTTACTGTTCTGAACTTGAGGTTCAGGTGCAGCAACCACTTCTGTATGAAGAGTTTCGCAAGTTGAATCTCGAGATCGTTCCTCAAGGTTACGTCAATAACCTGGTTCTCGAGTCAAAACTCGACGCCCTCATCAAGAGTAGACAATCTCTGGCCCCTGACATTGTGAAGATCAAGCAGGACATCACCGAAGGAAAGCCTTCCTCTTTTACCATTGATGCTAATGATGGTGATACTGTGTACTTCAAGGGCCGCTTAGTAGTTCCTGTGAGCCCGACCCTCATTAACTGTGGTCCGGATATCATGGAAGAAGCCCATAACTCTACCTTGTCAATCCACCCTGGCAGTACCAAGATGTATAAAGACCTTCGTCAACGGTACTGGTGGCCTTACATGAAACAAGACATCGCCCGCTATGTTTCTCAATGTGACGTTTGCAGACGCGTCAAAGCCGGACATCAGAAACCTGTTGGTTGGTTGCGACCACTCCCTCCTCCTGATTGGAAGTGGGACAAAGTCGAAATGGACTTCGTCACCGGTTTTCCTAAGTCACAGAAAGGTAACAATGCCATCTTTGTCGTCATCGACCGATTCTCCAAGATTTCACACTTCCTGCCGGTCAAGGAGACGATCACTGCTAGCCAGTTAGCACACTTGTATATCTCCCGAATTGTGTCACTCCACGGTATTCCGATGGAGATCAGTTCAGACCGTGGCAGCATTTTCACCTCACGATACTGGAATAGTTTCATGGAAGCTTTCGGGACTCGTCTGAATCTCAACACCGCTTATCACCCCCAGTCGCAAGGCCAAGTTGAACGAGTCAATCAAGTGCTGGAAGACATGCTTCGCGCTTGTGTCCTTTCTTTCGGCATGAAATGGGAGGATGCCCTCCCGTACGCGGAATTCTCGTACAACAATAGCTATCAGGCTAGCTTGAAGATGGCCCCCTTCGAAGTTCTATATGGACGTAAATGTCGAACCCCCCTGAATTGGTCAGGAACTGGGGAACGACCCTACTTCGGACCGGATCTTGTCCAAGAAGCTGAAGAACAAGTTCGCATTGTGCAAGAAAATCTCAAGGCCGCACAGTCTCGGCAGAAGAGCAACTATGACCGCAAACACCGTGAAATGGAGTATCAACCTGGTGAATACGCTTACCTCCGTGTCACTCCCATGAGGGGCACTCATCGCTTCGGTATCAAGGGCAAGTTGGCTCCTCGCTACATTGGCCCGTTCCGTATCCTTTCCAGGAGTGGACCCGTGGCATACCGATTGGAATTGCCGCCGAACCTCTCCCAAGTCCACGATGTCTTCCATGTGTCGCAACTCCGTCGCTGCTTCAAGGATCCTATCCGCGAAGTGGAACATGATATGATCGAGCTGCAACAAGACTTAACTTATCGAGAACATCCGAGCCGCATTCTCGATCAGTCTGAGCGTCGAGCCCGCAACAAGACCGTCAAGTTCCTCAAGGTCAAGTGGTCGAATCATTCTGAAGATGAAGCCACCTGGGAACGCGAAGATCGCCTTCGCGATGAATACCCCAATCTTTTCCTCGCTACCACTTAAATTCTCGGGGCGAGAATTCTTGTAGTGGGGGAGATTTGTAACACCCTCTGTTTCTGTAACAGTAATCATCTTCACTGTTGATCATCCCTGTTTGTAAATCACTGTTATCCCCTGTCCCTAATCAAACTTTGCTTCTACTCTTTTCAATCATGCTGGTTGGTAATCAAAACCAAAGCACAATGCATCTTGCTCATCAAGAAATCAAACCCTAGTAGAAACTACTTTAAATGGAAACTAAAACAAAAGTGCTCAATTAAAGTTGTTCCAAAAATCATGTAACTATTTTTGTAAATTGCAAAAAATCATTATAATCATGTTGGACCAACTTTGGTAATTTTTGGAGTTGCAGAAAATTCCAAACAATTCAAACAATGGGTTAAAACCCCTACTTTGGGCATTTAATATTTAAAAGAAATATATAATGATTTTATTTTGCAGCAAAATATTTTGTGACACCTCAGTAATATGTAACACTAATTTACAAACACTAATAACCTTTTACAAAAATGCTAGGGTTAATAAATCAATTACAGAAAGAAATTGAGCAAACAGAAAACAAAACGAAAATTGGAAAAGGCTTAAAGCTCGCCTGGGGCGAGGCCCACCCCATCCCATCCACCCCGGCCCGTCTTCCACCTCCCACCTGCTCCCGTCATGTCGACCACCTGCTCGACGCCGTGGCGCAGCCGTGGCCACGGGCGCCACTGGAGCCCTCCCCTCCCTCACCTGCTCCATGCGACCGCGGACGCGATAAGGGCAACGCCCCCTCCCTCCTGGACACGCCCACCATCTTTTCCCCTCCCCCTGCAGCTCGCCATCGTCGTGGAAAGAACCGCCCGGGGCCGTCGTCGCCATTGCCGTGGCCAAGCGCGGCCAACGTGCTCCCGCCGCCTCGCCGTGTTGTCCAGGAGCCGCCTCGACGTCGACTACCTCACCCACCGCGAGGAATCGAACCGCGGGGCCCGGCAGCGACGACTACGCCACCGTTCCCCTCCGGCGCCGCCGCGACATCGCCGTCGAATTCCCGCGTCGTCGAGCCTCCCCCGAGCCTACTGCCCTCCTCCACGCGCTCCTGGTGAGCTCGGCCACACTCCCCTTGCGCTCGCTCCCCTCCTCTCCCGCCGTAGCCCGCTCCACCATTGGAGCCGAAGCTCGTCGCCATCCGCGAGGTCGCCGCCGTGGCCTGGAGCCCGCGTATGGCAGGCCAAGCGCGTCACTGCACTCGCGCTGCTCCCAGTAGTCGAACGCGCTATCTCCCCTTCGTTCCCGTGCGCTAGAACGTCGTCGTCCTCCTCGCCCCGTTCGGCTCCGCCGCTGCGCACGTCGCCGACGTCGCTCCGGCGCGTCTCCGGCGCAACCACCACCACCAGTGCACTCGCCGTCGTCTTCTGCTTCGAACGCATCAAGCCGCGCACCCTCCCGTGCCCTGGGGCGAGCTCCCCGTCGACCTCGCCGGCGGCGGGCTCCGGTGAGCCCTCCGGTGAGGCTGCTAGGTGGGGCCCCCGTGTCAGTTTGTTGATTAGGGGCTAATCAGCCACTGACAGTGGACCCCCGGCTAATTGCTTAGTTAGCTTAATAGAAAAATTAATCAGAGAGATAATACCCCTCCCAGTCACTGACATGTGGGTCCCCTGGTCATTTAGTTAATTAAACATGCTTAGTTAACACTGGAGTCAATGACACCTCGGCCCCACCTCAGCACTGTTCTGGATAATGTTGTGGATAATGTTTTGGATAATGTTTAATAAATAATAAAAGTAATTCAGAAAATCGTTTCAATTGATTTAAACTTTGAAATTCAATAACTTTTAAACCGTAACTCGGATTCAAAAACTTTATACATGAAAGTTGATCAGAAAAATATAACGAATACGATTACGCTATCTGTATGTCTACCACACCCCTCTAACACAACGAACATCGAACATTCCCCCTCCGGACCATCTGTCCGATAAATTGTCCGGTACTGTTAGAGTGCCCGGATGAATTTATTCCGAACACGAATGTTTCTCGGAATAGATCAAATAGCACGGATACACCCCCCTTATGTTGTTACGGTAACCACGACACCTCCGGCTTGATCCTTCCCCCCTCCGGACACCCTGTCCGGTAATCACCCGGAGCCGGTAGTTCATCCTCAGATGAATTTCCGTTCCGGGCATGTGCATTGCACTGCGTTAGAATACCGTTAACATTTCATCTGTCATGTCATGCATCTGTTTGTATATGCTTGCCGTGTATTTACTGTTTTTCTTCCCCCCCCCCCCCTTAATCTTCGGTAGACCCCGCTGCTGCCGTCGACTACACCGCTGCTGAGTACGACTACGTCGTCGACGACCCTACTACTACCGTCGAGCTTGCAGGCAAGCAGAGCCATTCTCTTCCCCAGATATCGCCTATCTTTCCATACTTTTCTTGCACTAGGCATTGTTACTGCTGCTGCTACGATTACAATCCTATTCAACTGCATAGCCTGATTTTCGTCGCCCCTTGATGTGCCTTCCTTTATCCTATGCTGCCTATTATTATTGTTATGCATTATTCAGCAGTGAAACCTGCGCATTGTTAGCTAGGATTAGATAGAGGGCCGTGATCACTCAGGGGAGTGAACGCAGACACAAATATTATAACTGCACAGGTACGGTACAAAGCAGACACCGCCAAAGGCCCCTATCTGGGTTATGCCTAGTCACCTCAAGTGTGAGCTATCAAGGAGTAATCCTTGTACTCCACTCGAGGCTGACTTTGCCTTGCCGCCATAGGGTCCTGTAAACGGTTGTCCTTCAGGTAAGAAGTCGGGCGACCCAACGGTGCCCGCGAGAGGTATTGCGACGGGACGACAGGGAGGGTACGACCAGTGTACCGGTGTGCTTGGCCCCTGATCGTTGGCCGCGAGAGTTACCAAACCACGAAAGTCGAGCTCCTCCCGGAGCACACGCGAGACAAGGTAAGGAGACGGTTCACCTTGTTGGTAACCGCAGTGACTTGGTGGGACGATAGGGCAGGCACCGATGTACTGGTGGTCCTGGCTGCTGTCGTTGTCCGCGGGTCGGTTAAGTCGAGGCAACGATAACGGTTGTCACGCAGGTTAATTAAAATGCTAAATGGTTCAGTGAATGTCTTGAGTTGGCTATATGCCATGTATGCACTACCTACTCGTGGGAACTACGAGTTATGGGCTCCTCCGCTCCTTAGTGTCGTCTGAGGACTCTTCAGACGTCAGCAGTACCGCGGGTTGATTGCCGGGAAGTGGTGTTGTCTTATTTGTCGCGGTAGTGTGATTTGTATTTGCTTTGATTTAACTTCACCGGCCAGTCACGCACCGTGCAGGAGTACGTTTGGGTTGGGGTCCAAGGCCCGGCGTACTTAGGATTTAGACCGGCGGATGACCTCTCTGTTGAGTTTGAAAGATGGGCTATGAAGTGTCGGATAGCCTCGGTGGAGCGTTCCCTAACAAGGTTCCCGCCACCCTGGAGATCCGTGCGTGTAGCGTAACACAAGTGCACCCCTGCAGGGAAGATTAATCTATTCGAATAGCCGTGTCCACGGTAACAGGACGCTTTATGCTGAAGCTGGATCTTACCACTAGAAACTATTAATATTAAACTGTATGGTTCCGGGTTTTCTTCCTCGCGGGGATGTCGAGGAGGTGAACTCGGAGGCATTGTTAATTATTACAACTTATTATTATACAATGCTGCAGCAACTTCTGCTGCATTGTTACTTTATGCTTTATATAAACTGTTGGCTGATTCTTACCTCATGCTGCAAGACATCGTCAGAAGATGCTAGTCTTCGATAGGCCTAGCTTCTTACCCTTGCTCTGAATTTCTGTCTTTCAGTCCACTATATACCGCCTCTTCTTTCCGTTGATACAATGCATAATGCTTAGTAGCGGACGTAAGACTCGCGGGTATACTAGATACTCACCTGCTTTATTTCCTTTACTGTTTTGCCTGATCGGCCGCTGCAGCCGATGTTGGAGCTCAGGAGCAGGAGTACCCCGGAGGCGCCTACTACGACGTCGAGTTCCCCGTTGACCAGGAGTAGTTCTGTGGATCCCAGGCAGGAGGCCTCGCCTTTTCGTTCTGTATCTCTGATGTGATTTGTGCTAGCCTTCTTAAGGCAAAAACTTGACTAACTATGTCTGTACTCAGATATTATGGCTTGTATGACTTATATATTCGGGTCCGTGTGACCCCCCTCTATTGTAATATATTTGTTTATCCTTTTGTGTTTAGTGTTGTGCTGTGATATTATCACCGTGGCACCCTAATCTCAGTCGTGTACCCTGTGTGTATGATTACTGTACACGGTCTGATTTTGGGGGCGTCACAACTACCGCCTTGGTAGAGCTTGGGAGCCCATGCCACATAACAGATGAACTCCAAATGAAACAGGCAAACCCTAAACCGCCACAACTTCTGCAAATGAACTCCGATTAAGGAAAACTCAAGCTTGATAGAAAGCTAATGACCAGAGATGCCTAATCAGGTGTGAAACCTCTAATCGAGAAGAACCGTAAAATCTCCCATATCGAAAAACCCAAGAGAAGATGCATACAAAATCTGTTTTTGATGAACACGAACTTGTCATGAAGAAGACCACAAGCTCAAAAACTCACAAAGAGAAAATCCAAACAAGAACCAATAAATATGATGCCAAGGATGCAAAGGTTTGAGCTCTCCACGAACAATTCGGCCTAGCCTATAACCCGGTCTGCTAACAACCACCAAGAGACCGGTAAACTAGATACCTATCTATGTAAAACCTTTGTGTTGCGTATAATTCACTTGATCTTGATGATGACGATCATGCCCGCCTCAAGTTGGAACATCTCCCTTGATTCCGCCGGCTCGACGAAGACTAGTAGATTGCTCCCACATACTTCATTATGGGTGAGCCTCTCTTAGGCACATCTTCACAATAACATTATCACCAAATGGTCGGCAAGCTCCAAGCGTATGATATCTTTGTGATGCTCCTCTTGAACTTGCACACATCATCATGACCAATCTTTGGACAACTCCATGAAGAACACCTTGGCCAACACGTAATCTTCATCTTTCAACCTTGAAGCCAACATATGATCTTCAAGCGTTGCCTATGGACAAACCTTAAAATATAACTCAAGGAAACCATTAGTCCATAAATATTGTCATCAATTACCAAAACCAAACATGAGGGCACATGCCCTTTCACACGGAGTATAAAAAACCACCACGGTTGTGTTTGTTTCCCAAACCGTGCACAACCAAAGAATGTAGGGAGATCCGGCGACGACCCCATTGGTTATCGATGTTTCATAGAATGCATTGGTAATTGGTTATTGATGTGGTTTGCGGAAGCAACTAAGGATGAAAAATATGTGATGATTCAAAGTGTCTATGCTCTGTGGTTGGCTCGGAATGAAACAAGGGAGGGAGGTAAAATTGATGACCCTATGGACGTTGCCAAACTCAGTGCAGTTTGGAGGTTGTTCATGGTTGGAATTCAAAGATGGTTGTAAGACTCGATATGCGGTACTTTTAGATCTGAACGTTTCCATCCAAATCAGTGGACGAAGCACATATCGAACCCACCGTGGCTGATATCAACCTGATATCACAACATTACAGCTACAAGGATACAACATCTCATACAATAGACATACAACTACCTTAATACAATACAACGGCGGAAGATATTGATACGTCTCAAACGTTTCTACTTTTCCAAACACTTTTGCTATTGTTTTGACCTCATTCTTGCACGATTTGAACGAAACTAACCCGAACTGACGCTGTTTCCAGCAGAGCTGCCTGTATAGTTTTATTGTGTGCAGGAAAATGGATTTTTAGGTGTCTCGGAAAATTCCGGGAAAATCCACGCACCGGAAACTTCCATGAGCCAGAAGTGGGGCCAGAGGGGGGCCAGAGGGGCCCCAGGCGCCCTACTGGCGCGGCCCCCCTCCTGACCGCTCCGGGAGGCCGCCTGGGGGGTCCCACCTCCTCTGGTGCCCTACCTGGCCTCCTATTTATCCCCGTGACGCGAAAACCCCAGAACAGAAGTCGTTTTCCCAGTTTCCGTCCTGGAGCCGCCACCACCCTCTGTTCTTCTTCGGGAGGGATAATCTGGAGGCTTTTTTGGCCTCCGGTGAGGGGAGATCATCGCCATCATCATTGTCATCACTACTCCATTCTCCCTCCATGACTTATCCTCTCATGTGTGAGTAATTACCTGTTGTAGGCAAAGGGGGTGGTAGGGATTGGATGAGTTAGATCATGTAATAGTTCGTCAGATTGTTGGGGGCATGTTGCCTGTCATCTACTTTGGTGTTTATCATCCTTGCTACAACTTGTTGCTCTTAATGCTTGTCACTTCGGGCCCGAGTACCATGTTTTCAGATCTGAATCGCTTGTGTTCTCATGAGTATATTTATGTTCTTGATCCTATCCATGAGTTGTATGCACCTATTATGGTTCTGAACCGGCGATCCCAAAGGTGACAGCTTGGGACACCAAATGGATGGACTATAATTTGAGGATTTCATGTATCCATTGAGTGTTAATGCTTTGTTCCGGTGCTCTTTGACAGGAGCACCTTAATCTTCATAAGTTCCTTTTTCTCCGTTCATAGCGGGATGGTAGGACAAAAGATATTGTGCAAGTTCTTATTGCAAGCACGCACGACTACTAGTTTAGAGTGTTTTAATCCTGCTGGTTACTACTAGTTTATTTTTGTCGTTTTACTTTCGTTGTTATCACTAGCACTATCATATCACCGTTGCTATTAATATATATTTTGCAAGCAAGTATATTTCAAGTGCGTTTGAATTGATAACTCAACTATCAAAGCTCATAAATATTCTTTGGCTCCCCTTGTGTCGAATCAATAAATTGGGTTATCTTAGCCGCGAAGACTATCTCGATCCCCTACAGTTGAGGGTCATCAGATACATGATTGAGTACACGCTACAACTAAATGCCTAGTGGTAAAGAGAAAAACATCGCTCTCATATCCACTCGGGTCCAGGATCCCCGTCGGGATTCGCTAAGCAAGTCGTCGTCGATTTTTCATGTGGAACATCGATCACCATACCTGTTGTCGACGAAGACCCTTGGAAATCTTTTTTGGGGGGGGGAGGGTATCATGAGTACAAAAGTACTCAGCATCCAACTGTAGTCCAATCAACCCAACAATGACTGATCACTCATCACCTTATGATAACTAGTAGTTTACGGTAAAGATGGCGTAAGTGGTATGGTTGTTCCCGCACTAGCATTTATGAAGTGGCTAACGATCTAAAGAGTAAGATGAGAAACCAAGTATTTGATGAGCAATCACCTTCAACAAGTTTGCTACCCATTTACTTACGCAAATCATAACACCTATCATATCCTTGTCCTCCTCTTCGTGTCCCAACAAAGAAGAAACGGTCAAGGCACACACACATATTGATCAAGTTTTGTTTATTGATGTCATATATTAACAAGACGTAGGTTTCAAGTCATTCATAACCATGAACACAGTTTCTCGAAAAGATTTACTCCTGCAGGGGTGTATCAACTGCCTATTGTAAGGCTTCGCATGTACGCTCATCTCTCTCCGTTTTTACCCATCACAGACAGTCATTTGATGATTTAGTCCTGAGAGTTCCTGTATTTTCTATTTTTGATTTTTTTTATATAAAAGGACGTGCAGCGGTTTTCATCATCTCTCTATATGCATACATGCATATGATATCATCAAAATATTCCTTCAAATTTAAATTTTTAAAAAGATTTATCTTCTAAACCGTTAATTCAATTGACGATCTTTTACCATTAGCTTTCTCGCGACGAAATCTTTAAAACTGGATCACATATCGATATGTTTTGACAAAAAAACATCAATATTTGCCACATTATTTTACTTACTCGCCATAAAAAAATACATTCTAGTTGTCAGTTTTAATTATTCTGAGTTGTCATTTTTTATTTCATATAGCTTGCCAACTTATTTACACTTTAGTTGTATCAAGTTGTCATTTTTTATTTGTATAGCTTACCACAAAAATTACATTCTAATTATTAGTTTTAATTATACCAAGTTGTCATTTTTATTCATATGCTTGCCAAAAAAATACATTCTAATTGTCAGTTTTAATTATACCGACTTGTCATTTTTTATTTCCTAGAGCTTGCCAATTTATTTACGCTATAATTGTGTTAAGTTGTTATTTTTATTTCATATAGCTTGCAGAAAACATTTACACACATTTTCCACAAATTAAATTAACATTGAGCTTCATACCCAGTTAATTTCAATTTTCATAGAACATGCAGTTCAATATTATTTTGGCGTGTTCGTTGAATTTTTTAACTAAACTTAGCTCCTCAATGGTAAAAAAAGCAAAAATAATCCCTCCGTTTTAAATTACTTGGCATGGCTTTAATTTTTTTTGAACGGACACTGTGGGGAGAGATTCCCCACCTGAATTATATTACCATTCAAAACCACTGAGGACAAGGCCTCATACATCAGGGGTTTGAGGAGGACAAGCCTCAATTACATCACATCAGGAATACAAAGGGGGAATAAAAAAAATGTTCAAAAGAAGGCACGAGCTAGCTAGCAGACCGAAAGGCCAACACCATGAGAAGTACTAGTAGAAGTGGTGTGTTGTCTAAAGAACACAATACCAACACTAAGCAACTATCCTAACGCACCACACTGGCGTGCGTACCGACTCTATGGCCCTCTACTGAGCCTCCACAACCAACGAGTGACCTATCACGAACCTTGATTGGAAACTCCGCCACACGAAACCGGAACGATTAGCAAGCTGGGGAGGAATCATTTCATCGTCGTTGAGCAAAGATGAACCGAGGCAACACCAAGAGCATGAAGCTCGCCACAACACACGGCCACCATGGCTTTAATTCAAGCTTGGTTTAAACTTAAACTTCGAAATATATGTGGGCATGCACATACACCCAAAAGTTTATGAACAACGTTCCTTTTCTGAGTTTCTCTTTTCTTTTTTCCTAAACCGCTGATCAATATCAATAATACATTTAACCATCACAAAAAGGAAAACATTTAAGTCTGTTCTACCGCACAGCATCCAGCCATCCACTTCATTGTTTTCTTCAGACAACAAAAATGGCATGCTGCTGTTGTCCCTGATGACCAGGCAGCAAGTGCATTCTTGATGCGCTTCTTCTTTGCTCCTGCAGCAAGCAAAATGTTACTGTATTACAACTTGCTCACTGGAAGCCTGAACCTCCCCTGCAACCAGTTTACAAAATTCAGGCGACACAACGCACCTGGAGCATTTGCAGGCGGTACTGCATCTGCGCGTGCTGCACCGCGGAGATGAGCCGCATGAGGACGTAGAACGGCAGCAAGATCCCGCTAGCCCTGAGCAAGTATATCTTCAAAGCAAAGCAACACTCGTCAAACAATCATGGAATGGATCACCTTTCACGTTTGAGCGCGAAGCGGGAAGATCAGAAATTCAGAATCATCAATCATGGGTAGAACTCACCGTCAGTAGGTTGAAGGCATACTGATTTGCGGCTCCGGAGGTCACCAGGGCGACGAGATGCCTCAGCAGCAACACAAGAGTAAACTGCATGGACAAGCAGAATTCGGTTAGGCTCGTATCTGAAGTCTGAACCTGACAATGTGGTTCAAGTCTCTGTCAGTCAGGGGTGTACCGTGACCGTGACCGACCGGCACCAGGCGGCATTTCTGCAGGCGTCGCGCTCGCACTCGGCGTATGCCGGGTCGCCGGCCACCGCGCCGGGCCGGATCAACGCGGCGTCGTCCTCCGGTTCCTCGTAGTCCATCCTGGGGACCTCCAGGCTCCCTCTGCACCACAAACATCTCAGGTTAACCGTTTGGTGGTGATGACAGGATTCAGCAATTGACACTGCCATTTCGTATTTTCATTGCATTGTTGTTAAACAGATGGTACTAGCACTGTCTGTCTGTTGCACGAACCAAAGAGACGGATTGACCTGACTAGTCTGCGAGTATGGTGCTGCAGGAGTGCAGTACACGCTTGTACAGATGTGAAATGGAGAGCATCTCTCGATCATCTGCCATCTCACGGGGAGAATAATCCGGACAGAGGCGGTTGGTACTTGGTACTTGGCTTGGCTAACGACACAGCTAGACCGAATCGACATGCCAGTCGGCCGTTCTGCCAATGATGATTTGTTCTTTGCTTTCCCCCCGTCCTAAAGAAACAAGATGCTGCCGGAACAGAGCACTGCAGCTTAATTGGGGTTATTGTTTGTTTACCTGAATAATTTGGATTTTGCTCACTGTTCTAAATCCCGGCAACCAGATCAAGACTCAGGAGCCGAATGTCTGTTGGGAATTCTAAATGGTGGTAGACAGTTGCATGGCACTAGGCATGATTTGAATTGTGATTTTAGTATTCAGCATTCACCGGTCCCAGTTACCAATGACAGACGGAGATAGTGGGGGAGAGGAGATGGGAGGGGCGGCGGGCACCTGATGGTGACTGCGACATGAGCAGCTTGAGCTTTCTTGGGGGCAACGGTGTATCCAGGCTCGTAATTCTGAGAGCAAAAAACATGTTAAACAAAAGCAAGAAAACAACAAGCTAGCAGAGGGCTCTATGAAAAGATTGTGCCAAAACCATCGAGCCTTTAAGCTGTCAAGCACTCGCTCACTCACACGGGTCTCAATTCCGGAAATCGTGGTAAAAAGGACCAACAGAGTTTTTTTTTAAGGGAAATTCTAATGGATAAAACAGTAGGAAACGATGATCAAGCAAGACAACTGGAGAGAGCACGCGAAGATTTTCTCAAGGAGATAGATGATCGAGCTAGGCATGCGAGATATCGATACATACCTGGAGGCAAATCTCGCAGAGGGTGCCCCCCTTCTCATCGCACCACCTCTCCACGCACCCCCTGTGAGCATACTGCACAGGACGAAGCATCAAGAAACGGCGCCGATCGGGACAAGGAGAACAACGCACCCAGGGAAGGGAAATTGAGAAGAACAAGAGCCAAAAGAATCATGATCCATGTATGCGTACCTTGAGGGAGCCGGAGCAGGCGCAGGGAGACTCCATGGCGGTGGCGCGCCCGCCGTCCTCCTCCTCGTCGTGGCAAATCCTGCACTGCCTCGGCGACGGCGAGCACGAGCGCCACGTCTCGTCATGATGTTCCTCCATGCGGCCTCCTCCCTCCGATCTCTGATCTCTCCAACTCCAATCCAGCCTTGAGCTTTCCTCTATGGCTATCTATCTAGACCCCGTGGCTATTGGCTCCTGCCCCTGCTCTTTCTGCTGCTCCCCTGCCTGAATGGAGATGGCATTAAACAAGTTCCTTATTTGAGACTGAGAGCGAAGGTGGCGTAGTTAATTAAAGAAGGAGTAGTAGTATGACTAGGCGAGGAGGAGGAGGAGAAACCAAAAGGGGCAACGGGAAATCCAAATGCGCGACAGGTGGACCCGGAACGATCTGGGAACGGCCACGGCAGTCCCTAGTCACTTCTGGGCCGCCGCAACTGGCATGCCTTCTTCTATTACCTCCTGCGCGCTGCGGAACGGGGGCCGCTCGATCTGGGGGCTCGGCGCGCTCTGCACCGAAGGATTGGTGTCATAATACTTCCTGCCATACATGTGTTGTGGGTTTTGTAGAGTTATTGCCCGAAGTACTGTGCTACCACTATTCAGGGGCGTTATGGCAGGTTGTGTTCTTCAAGAATATAAAGTAGTGCATAATCCTTTGAAAAAAAATATAGAATTTGTTTCCAAACATTCCTATGCTCTTAAAAGAAATCATTAACATGATTCCTCACTGAGGACTCCTACGGCTTAGTTAGGAGTGTTCAATCTTCAGAATTCACAAGAATAACGAGGGAAGTATCACCCTTTTCTCCCTTGAGATATCACCACGAAGACGTTTCTCAACCACTAGCGGTAGACCTTTAAAGTGTCCTCCAAAACCTCACAAACATAATGGGGATAATCACCAAGTTGATTCCTCTCCGACGAGCTCCTATCCGCCTAGGAGTCTCCAACCCCCAAGAGTAACAAGTTCAATGGGGAATGCTCAAGACATGGCTGAAAGGATCGAGACGGACCTAAAGGAGGGGTGAATAAGAACAATTGCAATTTTTTAATGTTTATTTAGCAATTTTAGGTAATATTGCGAAATATGAAGGTGAGACTAACAATTGCAAAGATGATGATAGTAAGCAATATCAGGACAACAAATGTTGGAGAGGGTAAGGGAGCAAGTAAATGACAATGTAAATGCTAATAAGAGAAAAGGTTAAGGGATAATTGAATGACCGAGAGACAATGATTTATTCCGATGTTCACTTTCTTGGAGAGAATCTACTCGTCGTTGGAGGGATGGGTGTTACCACGAAGTCTCACCCTATTCTCATCTCAACCACTAGCGGTAGATCTTTGAAGTGTCCTCCAAAACCCCACAAACATAACGGGTGTAATCACAAAGTTGGTTCCTCTCCGATGAACTACTACCCATCGTTGGGACTGTTTGACTGCGTAAGTGTCGGGCATCTGACGCGAGCCGGACATCTGATGCCATTTGAAGCACCGGACATCCACTAGGTACTGGATATCCGGACCCTGAAGGGCACCAACCGGTGTGCAAAATGCAAGGTGGGATGAACTATCAATCACCGAACATCTGGTGCAAGCTGACGACAATTTGGCCATGAAGGTCTATTTGATGTGCTAGCCAGATATCTCGTGGGTACCGAACATCCAACTTCCTTCGGAAAACCGGGATAAGTGTGTGTACTGGAAGTGGAGGACTGGCTTAGCCGGACATCCGGTACTTGTCAGAAAACAGATAAAAAGTTATGTAGGCCTATTGGATGTGAGAGCCCAGCTTAGCCAGACATTCGGTGTCTCGTGAGGCACCGGTCATCCGACACATGTCAGACTTTCGTGTGCTTAATCATCACAATTTATCAAAGATATGGTTGGTTAAGCCCGCCACGCAGCGATGACTCATTTGTTACTGCCTCGTATCCCCTCTCCCTATAGCCCCCAAGTTGGGCCTAGAGGCCAAATCGAACTGCTAGTCAAAAAGTCAGACTTGGGTAAATTATTTAGAATGGTCAAAACTAACTAAGGAAAAACATATTTAATTAACACATAAATAATGCATGACCAAACTAAATAAAAAGTGACAACTTAAAAAAGCTTAAGCGTAAAGCGACTTAGCTGGTTTATGCTCCACACATTGAGGACGCAATCCGAGCTCGCAGCAGGAGGAGTTACCAACCCCCAAGACGATTCCTATATGAAGGAGCAAGTTGGCGTGGCGAAGTGAGGATGTCATCCCAGTGAGGCGATGATGCGACGTGGTTGATAACAGCTCGATGAAGTGACAATGCGATGGTGCCGGTATAATCCAGAATCAGGGAGGCGACGATGTAGGAGCCCCCGAGCCATCTGACATGATGGAGCGAGCAGGCTAACTCGATGAGAAAATGACGATTGTTGGAGGCGGAGGCGGCGAGGATGAAGCACCCAAGCCAACTGATGTGATGAAATAGGTCGGTGTGGCGACGCGAGCCCCTTGAGCGGGTCAACTTGGCGAGGTAATACCCCTGGATCAATCGACATGAAGAAATAGGTTGGGGCGCCGAGGTGATGATATGACATAGTCGACGTCAGCTAGTTGGTCAGGAGTTGATGGTAACAGGGATGCAAAGTTACCCAAATTCAAGCTCTCCGGACAAATAAAATCCTACTTTTTACTTGTGATTTATAGTGTTGAACTGTATATAAAGTACAAAGAACCGAGAGATTGTTGATTAATTTATGGTCTATTCAAGATGTCTTGTATTACGATTTATATAATATATCGCATGCCTAGGAGTACAAGACTTCTAGCCGGCTACCTCAACGGAGGAGAGTACTCCATGGATGCAGAGTTCTTGTCTTAAACGTCAAGGCTTCCACAGTCTTCTTCATGTAACGCGTCATGGGCCGCACAAAATGGCCCATGAAAAAACGTACAAAGGGGTCCTCTCCCAGCCCACCTAGCTGGGAGTCAACATGCAAGAGGCCTCTTAGCCGGAACACCGTCAAAGTCCAAAATAAATCATTTTTAAATCCCAAGGAAAAATAAAGCCCACAACATTATTTATGCGTACATGCGTATTTATCAAGGTTTATCCTAGGTAGTTTGGAATTTTTGGAAACAAATTATGTTTTGCCTTTTATTTAAAAATGTTGATGCTTATTGAATTGTTCCTAAATTCAACTTTCAAATGCAAATGTCATGATGCATGTATGCTTTACAACTCTAGTAAATTAGCAGTAGCTAGGGCTTTGACAAAAAATGCACAGATCCACACCTCATACATTGACAATCTTTAGAAGCTGAAAGCATCTTTAGGGCAGACGCAGGAGGAAAGCATCTTCAGACTTTTCAGTACTTCTCTTTAAGGACATTTTCCTCGCAAGGTACAGCGTGCAAAGTATGCATGTAACAATTCAGGTCTACATATATCATCTGAAAAAAGATGTGTCATATATGTGTAAATGAAATGTTCCAAGACGCGCCATTGTGAAATTCAATGGATTGTTATATCATCATCTCAATGAGAAAGTTGGACGAGCTCAGCAGAGATGGTGAATCGTAGATCATTCAAAAGCTGAGTAGAGCTGGACCAGATGGTAACCCAGAAGATCAAGAGCATGTGCCTTTGCAAGGAGCATCTTTGCAGTGGCAGACTGGTTGGCCTGAAATCTCCCATCCATTGAACCCACGCTCAAGCACCATGATGTTCTTTATTCCTGAATCTTCCTTGGACTCAGATAGATAGTCAGAAAACATCCGAGCACAGGACGGACCTCGAACCTGTGGGGTGGGGGTGACAGAACACGTAAGAACAACACAGTTAGATAAGCAAAAGATATGGTACAAAATAGAAAACAGGGGACTCCAAGATTTGATTATTACTTATCCTACTCATGTAAACTATCAGATACTGAAATGCTGTTGCAGAATTAGCACGATCAGATATATGATTGACATAGGAGTACTAAGAGATAAGCATCACTACAGAGTACAGAAAAAATCAGTTCTAGAAGCACAAACCCACATGGTGCATTGGAACGAACTAATTGTAAACGAATGTCACACTAAAGCTAGTGTATGAAATCAAATGAGTTAACAATGTCAACTACCATTTATGTTAGATGAAAATGATAGAATTTCAAGATATTCACCAAGTTTTTGGCAACATATTAAACATAGAAAGCAACGAGGACTTGGGTGTCTCAGGCTTGTCCATGCTCAGCTGATTGTATCCCCGTTGTGATACAGTGTGCGAGCTCGTTACATTTCCCCAGTATTTTACTGGTTGTACGTGTGCTTCTGAATCTCATATTTTAATTTCTGTAAACTGGTAAGGTGGGGGGAAATGAAATATCACAGGCTTTATTAAATCACTACAGTAATATATAAGGATGCAAGCAGGCGACCCAAAAAGCCTGCATATAAGTACGCACAAAGTCAATTTAGTGTGATTTCTCACTTAACATTAACATAAAGCTGACTTTTGATATATATATATATATATATGCAGGCACACAAAATAATCCACAAAAAGGAATATTCAGACACCATTCAGTACACACAAAATGCTTTATTTGACTGCCTTGAGTGAGTACATAACAGTAAGTACCAACGTAGAAGAGGTGGGTGGAATTTCTTCCAGGCAATTCATCATTCACAGGAACATCACAAAGCAGAAACAACCCAAGGGAAAAAGAAGAAAACCTCCTGTTAAAAAAAAATACTTTTATAAAATCTATGGCTTGGAACCATGTAGAAAATTTAGATTTTAGAATCCTACTCCTCATACCTCAGTTGAAACAACACTCCAATGATGGATCTCACAACTACAGTTTCGAAACATACTACGACAGAGGACAGACATTAATTGTATAGAAAGGTATCTTAACGACTAGAGTTCGAACAAGCAGCATTATAAACTAACAAAGCAGTACATGTGATGTTTAATTCTAACAAAACCACAGGCCTTCAAAGTTAACAAACGAGGATCAATTACTTAGATGGATTGATTTCCTTCCACCTTGAGAGGTGTTTTTTTTAAGCTTTTGCTGTACATTTGTAAATATTGTGTTCCTGGTAATAAAATGCTGGGGGGTGTCTTACCCCTCAGTTTGAAAGCTTCAAAAAAAAAGTTAACAAACGAGTTAACAAGAATGGCAGGTGTCAATTTGGCTAAGGTTGCCCCCCACGGTTGCACAGGACGATTGCACAATCTCAACATTCTCAACTGACACAGAAATTAGTAATAGTAAATCAAGTAGGCGCGATGGGAGACCCGATTTAGCAGTGATGTGTTGGGAATCTGATTTACTTGGCAAGTAAACTGTCGAGAAGGGGAATTCGTCCTAGAGACGAGAGGAAGCAGGGATCTTCACCTGGCTGAGCGCGCAGTGGAAGACGAGGGTGTCCTTGCCGCTGGTGGCCTGCACGAGCTCCGGCAGCCGCGCCGCGAAGCTGCCGCTGGCGAAGTGGTGCGACCCGGCGATGTGCGCCTGATAGCTCCTCTCCTCGTCCCTTCCGATTTCCCCGCCCGCACCAGACAAAGAGAAAAACAAATCAGCTACCAAATCGGCACGGTGACGGAGGGCGCGCGCGGCCCGGGCGAGGTCGCCTGTACCTGACGTCGACGACGGCCACCCGGTTCCCCCGCGCCATGGTCACCAGCTTCGCCGCCGACACGTACGACACGCTTCGCGCCATCCCTGAATCAACCAACCTCCCCGTGGACGATGATTTCTGTTCGCTTTTGGATTAAGATCCAAGACCTGATATTTCTGCAGAATTTCGCCTCCTTTTTCTAAGCCACGCGCAGTTTAATTCTACTACTTTCTGTATGCAAATATGCAATGGAAAGTTATAAAAATAAAGAGAAGACAACAACAATGATAGGGTCCTGAATGAAAAAGTTTCAACACATAAACAACACCGGGTCTTGCGGACAAAAATTTATAATTCTAAATAAAACAAAAATATCAAGAATCAAAATTTTATCGTAAAAAATTGATGAGCGCTATCGGGTCATAAGAAATAACAATATCAATAAAAATTAATTTAAAATTTTGGCAAGGGCCTTGCGAACATGTACCCCTCGCCACATATTTCGACGTCCACTGTTTTACACTGTTAACATGTACGTAATGAGCTCAAGTCACACCAACACGCACCATAAGTTATTTCAACTTACAAAAAAAAATACATGGAACACATGTCTTTGATCTCATCTAAATTTTGATGGGATGCAGCAAATGGGATAAGATGTTCACTCGAAAAAGAGACGGTGGACTGGAATTTCGGGATCCATAGGCTTTTAATCAAGCTCTACTAGCAAAGCAGACGTGAAGATTGTTGCACTGTTCAAATTCTCTGTGCGTGCGGGTTCTATATGTATTTTGTAAAGGGTGATATTATGACGTCATCTGTCCTACCGGAGATTCTTTCACTTTTAGAAGCATTATATATGGTATAGATTTATTACATGGGGGTATTATCTGTGAAATTGATGTCAGTTCGAAGGAACGTGTGAGCGAAGCCATTCTGAGTACTAGATGATACCCCGCGTGTTGCTACGGGAGTAAGTTGCAATATATTTTAAATGATTGATTGCATGAAACATGAATAGTTGAAATAATAGTATATAAAGTAAAGTACAAAACTACATTTTACGTATTGTATTTTATTATTGTGTAGTTAATTTTTTTTATTAAATATAAGTAATGTAATAATGGGAAAAAATCCATGCATATTGAGTGAGGTGGCATGTGTCATTATATTGATGTATGGATGAAATATTGGGATTCGGAGTAGAAAACAAAAAATTTCGGCACTACGAAACCAAGTCCCAAGAATAGATCTAGATAGATGCAAACACAGTTAGCGATCTTGTTACCTTAACAACCATTCAAACGGTAGTTCTCTCGCAGCGGAAGAAGTTGATGGAGAGTTGAAGAAGATTGACGCGGTGCAATCGCTCGAACAGATCTGATCCGTGTGACTCCCCACGAACAGATCTACTCCACGGAAGAAGATGCAGAAGTCCCTCGAACAAAGATCGAACGCACGATCTCTCTACGGTTAATCCACACGTACGGTGTGGAAGATCCGGTAGGGCTCCGCCGTCCAGAGCTCGACGCCTCCGGAGTAGAGAGGAGGGAGGAGCAACACTTCGAGATATGGTGGAGATCAGATCTACAAGAAAGGAGAGAGGAGGGGCAGCCCTGAGGCAAAAGAACAAATTATGTGTCTTTGAGGGTGCCCCCTTTGTTGGATATATGCTCTAGAGGCAAATAATATATGATTATTCCAATATATCTAAATAAGTTCATGACCAGTTTCATACTGTGCTGGAACTGTATCAGTGAAACAATGATACAGGTGTGGTATAGAAACAACCAGAGTTCCTAGTCAGCCTCTCATGATGACTGGTTTATCGTCAACTGATGATTGTGGTTTCACGATCATGGACAATCAAGTCAATTGACGGTAAGTTCACCTCATTGAATGAATGACGTCATGAACATTACCCAATGCAAGCATTGCAACATGATCAAATCGTAAAAGTTCAGTGTTGTAATTACAGAACGTAGTAGCATGTTCCTTTGACCGTGAGATCACGCATAATTGCTATCTTCTGAGGATGCTTTGAGTGCATTAACCGTCACACTGAAACATGGTGACCATAAAGGTGTATCTTGGGCTATCCGATGGGATATGTTGAGGAGTGTTGATTCAAGAGCGGGATTTGTCAATCCATATAATGGAAAGATACCTCATGGCCAACTCGGTGAGATTGCATCCATAAAGCTGCGCAGCGTGTGACTAGGTCACAAGGATGAATATCACGGAACGAGTGAATAAGATTTGTCGGTAACAAGATAGAACTAATGCATTGGATGCAGTTGATCGAATCTTGGACTAATCTAGTATCGCATGACAAAGGGAATGGTATACAACGTGTACGGTTCAATCGGTTACTTCCGGAATGCACAGGGGTCATTATGGGCATCCAGGTCCCGCTATTGATCATTGGTCGTAGCCTTTGTCTCGGTCATGACTGGAGTGTTCTCGGACCATAGGGTAACACACTTAAGGGCTCGATGAATATCGGAGACCTTTTCGGAACTATTGAAGTTACCGAAGAAGAGAGAAAGACGTACCGGAAAAGTTCCGTGTTGGTTCGAAGGACGTTCGGAGTGAGCTGGAAGGAGTTCCGGATCATCGGGAAATGAAATAATATGTACTCCCTCCGATCCTAAAAAAGTGTCTTGGAAAAACAACTAAGATAGTTATAGTTCATAGTGTAACTTGCGACACTTTTTAGGATCAGAGGTAGTATTATTTATTAATTAAGTGAATTAATAATTAATAATAATTTATTTCAGATTAAAAACTGCAATGGGCCTTATTTGTGAAAGAAGCCCATTAGGGGAAGGAGGAAAATAAAAGGGAAAAGGAAAAGAAAAAAAATGGGGCGCCATGGGCCTTGGGGACCATGTGGGTGGCGCCCCACTTCCCCCCTCCTCCTAGCCGCACCCTCCCCCCTTGGCAAGGCATTAGTCCCACATTGCCAAGGGAAGGGGGGTTGACTCCTTCCGTCTGCCTATATAAAGATGGGCAGGGGTAGACTTCTTGAACACAGAAAAATTCGCAGAGAATTCAATATTACTCCGAATTGAGATCGGTTTTCACCGGTCTTCTCCCCTCTCTCGTCTCTCTCAAGCCGGGGTCCCCTTGTCTAGAACCTGTGCTGGGATTGAGGCTTCTCTGCTACGCGGACGTCGTCGTGCTGCCGAAACTCCGGTTCCGGGAGGTCTACTTCCGCCACCTCCGCTGGATCGTAGAACGGAGGTCGTCATCGAGTCCGTATGTGTGCGAGTACTACGAGGTGCTGCACGTGCGGCACTACCACCCAATAGGGTGCTAACACAGCCAGGGGGTTGTGAAAGGTTTATGGGTTCATCAACCACGTTTGCGGGAACGTTTCCCGCGCAACGGACTACACCCCGAGGTATGTTTCCGCAAGTCTTTCCGTTACGGCATTACAGCTAGATAGATCTTGGGTTAAGGGCGACGCTAGTTAGAAAAATTTATTATTTTCTGCTGCGAGACCCAACAGCGGTATCATGAGCTAGATCTATGCTTCGTATTGCTGCACGGTTAGAACACATCGGGGATGTGGGCGTTGATTCTACGATTGTTACCCTCTCACGTGTACTTGTTATATCTGTGGCATTGTTTGATGAAGCGGCCCCCGACCGACCTTACGTGTACGCTTACGCGAGACTGGTTCCACGCTTGACATACGGCTTGTACCGTATAAAGTGGCTCTAGGGGGTGTCTGTCTCTCTTACTTTAGCGGATATGGCATTTGCAACGGAGGGCCCCGTACGGGGTATAATAGATACAATCTATAATAAGCGTTGTGGTTCAATGTTCGTAGAAACGGTTGATCTATGAAAAAACCTAGCAGCCACGTAAAACATGAAATATAAAAATATAGAGGCGTCTAACTTTTTATTGCAGAGGGGGCTATTGTTGTTTGCTTAATCTTGATGTAGTGATAGCTTTGCTATGTGTTACTAGAAAGTAGTAAACGTTCATCATGATGAAACAAACTTAAATGGAGACACTGTAGACTTAGTGCCGCCATGATCATACATCTTAAAACTTGCTAGTATAGGATACACGACGGTAGCATTAAATAAGATGATACCTTAAAATGCCAAACATAAGTATTCTACCAAAGTGTGCACCACCTGGAAGGTTCTCTTTATGATAGGCAGGCCGTGACGATCGGGTGTCATACATACATTAGAGTTCACATGAGGTTGGGCCTGGCAAGCCTAGCATATGTCGATATGGCCTTGCTAAGCAACATATAACACTAAGGTCAATTTGGCGAGCCTAGCATATGTAGATATGGCCTCGGAATACTAGAGATCGAAATATCGAGAATGAGTCACATATAGGATGTGATCGCACAAACTAGTTGTCTACCTTTGAAACTAATCCATCGGCCGTTGTAATATTCGAGGACGGATAGTGAATCTGGATCATGTAATCACTAAAACTTCTTAGGGATGATTGTTTTAGTGTGAACTCATCTATAATATGATTATTATGAACTCATTGTTATGAACTAGTCTTAATTGTTTTCCTTGCAAATATTTTGTAGAAAATTAAAATGGACATGAATCAGTATCATGGATTGGTTACTTTCTTACGTGGTGAAAGACTTAAAGATGATGGGTCAAATTTCGTTGATTGGTACTTATACCTTAGGACTGTGCTCAAGAGAGCTAACCTCTTGTTCGTGATACAAGAGTGTATGGGAGACCCTCCAGTAGACAACATGGATGAAAAAGTAATGCTTGATTACCATAATCGTCGAAGGACTTACGCCATGGTTAAAAGCGTCATAGAAACTAGCTTTCCGCAAGATTTACATGAACAATATGCAGATATGGACATGTTTGACACAATCGACATGATGAAGTCATTGTTTATACATCAGTTCAGAGTGGCCAGATTTGAGTTAGAAAATGAGTTTCTTACTGTAAGGCCCGATATGCGGTACTGTTCCAGATCTAGATGTTTCCATCCAGATCCGGGGACGAAGCACATATCGGTCCCTCCGCGACATATGACATCGCCATTTGCCCTGGATTTCCAACATGATATCCCAACATTACAGATACAAGGATACAACATCTCATACAATCGGCATACAACTGCCTTAATACAATACAACAGCGGAAGATACATGTCTGGGTACAGACTACAATCAAATGCCTACTGGCAAAGAGAAAAACATCGATCCCCATAACCACATGGGTCCAGGACCTTTGCCGGGATCCGCCTAACTAGTCGTCGTCGAGTCTCCACGTGAAACGTCGATCACCGTACCTGTTGTCGATCAAGAACCCTGAAAAGAGTTTGGGGGTAGTATCATGAGTACAGAGGTACTCATCATCCAACTGTAGTGGTCATCTGACCCAGCAAGGACTTCATCACTCGTCATTCTAGGACAACTAGTAGTTTACGGTAAGGATGGGGTAAGTGGTGAGGTTGCTGCCGCACTAGCATTTATGACGTGGCTAACGATCTAGAGAGTAAGATAAGAAGCCAAGCATTCGATGAGGAATCGCCTCCAACAAGTCTTGCTATCAACTACTTACGCAATCATAACACCTATCCTATCCTTGTTCTCCTCTTCGCATCCCGACGAAGAAGAAGCAGTCAAGGCACACACACACGTTGATCAAGTTGTATTAAGATTATCTCAGTTGTTGTTGTCTATGAACAAGGAGTAGGTCTCAAGTCGTCCATAACCATGGACACGGCTTCTCGAAAATATTTAAACCTGCAGGGGTGTACCAACTGCCCATTACAAGGCTCCGCACGCACGCCCATCTCTCTCAGTTGCTTCCCATCACAGACAACCATTTTATGATTTATTTCCAAGATATCCGAAACGACAGGTCCCTCTAGCTAACAACGAACAAATCCGGGTGGCCCCCTGTGAGTCGACATCCAACTCAAAAGCCGGCATCGCTCTCGAATCGGTCTCTACCGTATGACTCCAGGTTTGGATTGCCGGTTAATCACACATGGGAAGCCGGGTCCTCAGCCGGTCATGATGGGCCAACAAGAAACCATGTCCTCACTGGTCCGGGTTGGTTTGAAAACTACTGGCGGCCGACCAGCACACACACGATTTCAAATGGTAAATCAGCTTGGGCCACCACTAGAAATGTTTGAAGCTAGGTAGGTAAGAAAAGGGGACCCCATAAAATCCCACACGCGGTTAGGCACACTCGGTCTTAAAACCAATAACCGGAACTCGGTTCCTAGGTGACTCGAATGGAACAAAGCGTCAGGGCGGGATAGCCTAGACCTTCCATCCTTCGTCGAATATAGTCAACATTTATAATAATCAATATCATCAACAACAATATAATAATGTGATAGCCCAAACCAAGGAGTAACAGGGTAACGTCGTAGCATCCTAAGCATGCATACTAAGCAGGGGATGAGCAACGAGCAATAGTAACATAGCAGTACAAGGTTTGTTGGGAGTGGACATGGTTGTATCGGTTTGAAAGTGGTTGTAAACATGTGGTAGGATCAAACATCGAACCTATCCTAGACTAGCATGCAAACCGCTGGTTGAAATAGAATGGATCATAAGTAATGTATAGTCCTTGCCTGTTGATAAGTCGGGTTCCGAAGGTGTAGTTGATCACAAGCTCGCATCGTCTCCGAGAGGTACCCGCGGAAGCACACAAGAAGGAAACACTGGAAAGCAATAACGAGCAGCATCTATTACTACGGAGCAAACACGAGCAAGCATCAACAAGAAGGCAACACGATACATCGCACCTACCGTCGAGAGCGGTTACTAACAGGTTAAGTGGAGTACTCGTCACACACGACGATACCGCACATTTGGAAAGGTTCAAGTTGTTTAGCTACAGGTGATCAACAAAGGTTGTTAACATGGCATATCACTCAAGCATGGAATAGCACACGAACATGACAAGAGGTGAAGCATAAAGGAAACTATCTATGCTAGTCAATTTAAGTGAGGCACAACCTAAACACGCCATACCACTAGGTGCCCCACGACAATTAAAAGATTTGGTACTGTTCTTCCCTAAACCATATTTTAGGTTGGTTAACAGCAGAAAACAATAGCATAAACACAAAGTACACGAAAAACTAATCAAGTTACATATAAGGCACACTCCAAACGGAGTTACGGTTAAAAAGATACAAGAAAAACAAGTTACGGGCACAATCTGCCAAACATAAGGAAGCACACTTTAGAGCAATGCATAACCTTGACAATAAATGCAAACATGCTCACAAATGATATGTAACTAAAGTAGACATGGCAGGGAAGGCATGGCAAAAGGAATCATGCAAAAAGGCATCATGAACAACTAGTTATATCCCATGCAAAATGCAATAAAACATTACTGGTCTAGAACTTAGTGAAAATCACGAAAACAGGGCAGAAACTGTTATTTTTATGTTGTACAAACAGGTGCAAAACTATATGTAGATGTGCAGCAACATGACATAGCAATATATGAGCATGAACTAGACATAATGATGATCAGGTACAAACAATAATCAAGGTCATAGGGATCATAGATCAAAAGATATTAAGCATGCAACATGGCATTGGAACGTTACAGACTTAGCGAAAAACAGAGGTGGCTGTCAAAAACAGCGGGATAACAAATTTGGAGCTCAATAACTATATGACCAGCAAGCATATCATGACAATGCAATACATATAATGGAAGTAGACATGATGCTTAACAATATGCAATTGGAATCACTCGATTCCGATAAACGGTTGCGACGCAACCATCACCCGAAGTTGCAACAAATTAACAGTTTTCAACACAGCAGCACATTAACAGCAAGGTCACCACTTTGGAGCAAGATTTAATATAGCTAAAGCACCCAAACATGACATGTTAAAGCATGGGAATGAAGTACACATGATGCTTAACACATAGGAAAAAGAATCAATGCAATAGGCCTCATGGATTTGACACAAGCATCACCCAAAGTTGGAACTAAATAACAGCAGCAATAGTTAACAGCAGATTAGCAACTTAACGATCTGGTGCCCTGTTCAACACACAATTACATATTCAAGATGACCTCAAAATAAATAACTTCCTAAAGATGAACTCTAGAGCACACAAAGCACAACCAAACAAAAAAAGAATCACTTCATTTGGATCTATGAGTCAACGGGAATTAACGTTGCAAAACAGGACAACAGACAAAATTTTACCAGACTTCGAAAAAATAGCAAAAATATGACAAGGAAAAAAAATAAATACAAAGGAAAAAAGGAAACCTCACCCAGTTGGGCTCAGCCCACTGCCTGGAGAGGGGAGGAGGTCGGCCTGGGCTGTGGAGGCCTGGCTCGGGTGGCGCACGTGGCGGCCCACAGGGGCGGTGGCGGCTCCACCTCGCCCGATCCAGATCCGATCGGGGCCAAGGCTGGCGGCTGCCACCGGCTGCCGTGTCCGTGGTGGCGCCGGAGGCCACACCGGCGAGGGGCGGCACTAGAGGGACGACGAGGATGCGGGAGGGCGGATCCCATGGCCGGGGCGTGCAGATGCGGCCGGTGGCTTGGCCCGACCTCGGGCGGCCTTCAATGGCGGGCGACGGCGTCATTGCTGCTGGGCTTGCCGGCGTAGGGTTCCTGCGGGAGAGGAGAGGGAAGGTGAGAGGAGGAGAGGGAGAGAAGCAGGCGTGGGAGAGGAGGAGAAGGCCGGCGGCTGCCCGGCTGGCCGGCCCCGGCGGCGGCGGCGGGATTCCCGCGAGCGGCGGCTGCGCTTCCACGGGCTGGAGAGAGAAAACTAGGGCGCGATCTGGAGCGTTGATCTCCAGATCCAACGGCTGGGATCGCCTGGATGGCTAGGGTTTCTGATTTAGGGCTAAAACTGCGAAAATGGGGCAATTTTTGGGGCAAAGTGGAGGGGGTGGCTGCAATTTTGTGGCTAGGTAAACCCTAGAAAGGGGTGGGAGTGTGGTGGTCTTTATATAGCCCAGGTGGCTGGTAGTTTGCAAAAACATCCCCGGTTTTTCTCTCGCGCGCGCGGTGCTTACCTTTCTGACCTTGGGGGGTCCGCAGTACCTCCGATTCGGGTAAAACTTCGAACTGCGCGATCAGCGCGTCGAGCCGGCGACGTTCACGTCGTGCTAGAACCGTTCCGAGAACATTTTCCGACGCTCTATAAAAATAACCCGTTTAATTATTAAACGGGGTTTTCGTTCCGTTGGCTGCGGCTGGTCTTGTGCGGTTTTCACGACGGTGATCGGGTGAAACCCGGTGTCGCAAAGGTCGAGTGTCAGGGTGGAAAGGGTCGGTCTCCGTCCGATACGAGATAAGATGGGGGGGTAAATAATCGTCGATCGATAAATCGGGGATGCAAACACTGCAAACAAAGCAGACAATCAAACAATTCACACCGAAAACAAAATTTTTAATTTTTGTGAAAACTGGGCTGTTACAATACAACACCACCAACAAGGGTTCTCGTCCCGAGATCCAGGACGATCCGGGGAGAGGGGGGATAGAAAAGAAAGTAGACAATCTTCAACACCACCAACAAGGGACTCTGCTCCATGTCGAACGAGGATCTTCCGTCGAGAAACTTTCCGCAGAGAGACGACATCGTCGAAAATACGAAACCGTCGGTGTCAAGAGGAGGAACGACAGTTGAAAGCGAAGATCAAGGGAAGCATTCTCATGTAAATCACGAGGATACCAGGGAAGAGGACTGAATTCAACGGATGGCCAAGATATAAACCAGAGTCGGACAGACTAAAGGTACTACAGGAATTCCCAAACCTGAGATCGGAATCGAGACAATACGCTGCAAGCAAGGCACTTTAACGGTTCCGATACTCCACACACTCGAGATCCTAGAGTTTGAAGGGGATAAGGCGAGAATTAAAACACTTACGACACTTTTCCTGACCAGAGTAAGGGTAAGGAGTAAAAAGATTCCTACTCTCCGGTAACTAACTTAGTAACTACAAAATAGTTTTTGGCTCGACTCGACTTCGGCCAGAAAAGGGATCCTACAATCGGTAAGGCTCTGATACCAAGTTGTAAGGCCCGATATGCGGTACTTTTCCAGATTTAGATGTTTCCATCCAGATCCGGGGACGAAGCACATATCGGTCCCACCGCGACATATGACATCGCCATATGCCCCGAATTTCCAACATGATATCACAACATTACAGATACAAGGATACAACATCTCATACAATCGGCATACAACTGCCTTAATACAATACAACAGCGGAAGATACATGTCTGAGTACAGACTACAATCAAATGCCTACTGGCAAAGAGAAAAATATCGATCCCCATAACCACACGGGTCCAGGCCCTTCGCCGGGATCCGCCTAACTAGTCGTCGTCGAGTCTCCACGTGAAACGTCGATCACCGTACCTGTTGTCGATCAAGAACCCTGAAAAGAGTTTGAGGGTAGTATCATGAGTACAGAGGTACTTAGCATCCAACTATAGTGGTCATCTGACCCAGCAAGGACTTCATCACTCATCATTCTAGGACAACTAGTAGTTTACGGTAAGGATGGGGTAAGTGGTGAGGTTGCTGCCGCACTAGCATTTATGAAGTGGCTAACGATCTAGAGATTAAGATAAGAAGCCAAGAATTTGATGAGGAATCGCCTCCAACAAGTCTTTCTATCAACTACTTACGCAATCATAACACCTATCCTATCCTTGTCCTCCTCTTCGCATCCCGACGAAGAAGAAGCAGTCAAGGCACACACACACGTTGATCAAGTTGTATTAAGATTATCTCAGTTGTTGTTGTCTATGAACAAGGAGTAGGTCTCAAGTCGTCCATAACCGTGGACACGGCTTCTCGAAAAGATTTAACCCTGCAGGGGTGTACCAACTTCCCATTACAAGGCTCCGCATGCACGCCCATCTCTCTCAGTTGCTACCCATCACAGGCAACCATTTTATGATTTAGTTCCAAGAGATCCGAAACGACGGGTCCCTCTAGCTAACAACGAACAAATCCGGGTGGCCCCCGGTGAGTCGACATCCAACTCAAAAGCCGGTCGCGCTCTCGAATCGGTCTCTACCGTATGACTCCAGGTTTGGATTGCCGGTTAATCACACATGGGAAGTCGGGTCCTCAGCCGGTCATGATGGTCCAGCAAGAAACCATGTCCTCACTGGTCCGGGTTGGTTTGAAATCTACTGGCGGCCGACCAGCACACACACGATTTCAAATGGTAAATCAGCTTGGGCCACCACTAGAAATGTTTGAAGCTAGGTAGGTAAGAAAAGGGGACCCCATAAAATCCCACACGCGGTTAGGCAAGCTTAGTCTTAAAACCAATACCCGGAACTCGGTTCCTAGGTGACTCAAATGGAACAAAGCGTCGGGGCAGGATAGCCTAGACCTTCCATCCTTCGTCGAATATAGTCAACATTTATAATAATCAATATCATCAACAACAATATAATAATGTGATAGCCCAAACCAAGGATCAACAGGGTAACATCGTATCATCCTAAGCATGCATACTAAGCAGGGGTTGAGCAACGAGCAATAATAACATAGCAGTACAAGGTTTGTTGGGAGTGGACATGGTTGTATCGGTTTGAAAGTGGTTGTAAACATGTGGTAGGATCAAACATCGAACCTATCCTAGACTAGCATGAAAACCGCTGGTTGAAATAGAATGGATCATAAGTAATGTATAGTCCTTGCATGTTCATAAGTCGGGTTCCGAAGGTGTAGTTGATCGCAAGCTCGCATCGTCTCCGAGAGGTACCCGCGGAAGCACACAAGAAGGAAACACTGGAAAGCAATCAACGAGCAGCATCTATTACTACGGAGCAAACATGAGCAAGCATCAACAAGAAGGCAACACGATACATCGCACCTACCGTCGAGAGCGGTTACTAACAGGTTAAGTGGAGTACTCGTCACACACGACGATACCGCACATTTGGAAAGGTTCAAGTTGTTTAGCTACAGGTGATCAACAAAGGTTGTTAACATGGCATATCACTCAAGCATGGAATAGCACACGAACATGACAAGAGGTGAAGCATAAAGGAAACTATCTATGCTAGTCAATTTAAGTGAGGCACAACCTAAACACGGCATACCACTAGGTGCCCACGACAATTAAAAGATTTAGTACTGTTCTGGCCTAAACCATATTTGATATTGTTTAACAGCAGAAAACAATAGCATAAACACAAAGTACACGAAAAACTAATCAAGTTACATATAAGGCACACTCCAAACGGAGTTACGGTTAAAAAGATACAAGCAAGACAAATTATGGGCACAATCTGCCAAACATCAGGAAGCACACTTTAGAGCAATGCATAAACAGGACAATAAATGCAAACATGCTCACAAATGATATGTAACTAAAGTAGACATGGCAGGGAAGGCATGGCAAAAGGAATCATGCAAAAAGGCATCATGAACAACTAGTTATATCCCATGCAAAATGCAATAAAACATTACTGATCTAGGACTTAGTGAAAATCACGAAATCAGGGCAGAAACTGTTATTTTTATGTTGTACAAACAGGTGCAAAACTATATGTAGATGTGCAGCAACATGACATAGCAATATATGAGCATGAACTAGACATAATGATGATCAGGTACAAACAATAATCAAGGTCATAGGGATCATAGATCAAAAGATATTAAGCATGCAACATGGCATCGGAACGTTATAGACTTAGCGAAAAACAGAGGTGGCTGTCAAAACCAGCGTGATAGCAACTTTGGAGCTCAATAACTATGTGACTAGCAAGCATATCATGACAATGCAATACATATAATGGAAGTAGACATGATGCTTAACAATATGCAATTGGAATCACTCAATTCCGATAAACGGTTGTCATGCAACCGTCACCCGAAGTTGCAACAAATTAACAGTTTTCAGCACAGCAGCACATTAACAGCAAGGTCACCACTTTGGAGCAAGATTTAATATAGCTAAAGCACCCAAACACGACAAGTTAAAGCATGGGAATTAAATACACATGATGCTTAACAGATAGGAAAAAGAATCAATGCAATAGGCCTCATGGATTTTACACAAGCATCACCCAAAGTTTGAACAAAATAACAGCAGGAGTAGTTAACAACAGATTAGCAACTTAACGATCTCATGCCATGTTCAACACACAATTACATATTCAAGATGACCTCAAAATAAATAACTTCCTAAATATGAACTCTAGAGAACACAAAGCACAACCAAACAAAAAAAGAATCACTTCATTTGGACCTACGAGTCAACGGGAATTAACGTTGCAAAACATGACTGCAGACAAAATTTTACCAGACTTAGAAAAATAGCAGAAATATGACAAGGAAAAAAAATACAAAGGAAAAAAGGAAACCTCACCTAGTTGGGCTCGGCCCACTGTCTGGAGAGGGGAGGAGGCCGGCCTGGGCTGTGGCGGCCTGGCTCAGGTGGCCCACGTGGCGGCCCATAGGGGCGGTGGCGGCTCCACCTCGCGCGATCCAGATCGGATCGGGGCCGAGGCTGGCGGCTGCCGTGTCCGTGGTGGCGCCGGAGGCCACACCGGCGAGGGGCGGCACTGGAGGGACGACGAGGATGCGGGAGGGCGGATCCCGTGGCCGGGGCATGCAGATGCGGTCGGTGGCTTGGCCCGACCTCGGGCGGCCTTCAATGGCGGGCAGCGGCGACGTTGCTGCTGGGCTCGCCGGCGTAGGGTTCCTGCTGGAGAGGAGAGGGAATGTGAGAGGAGGAGAGGGAGAGAAGCAGGCGCGGGAGAGGAGGAGAAGGCCGGCGGCTGCCCGGCTGGCCGGCCCCGGCGGCGGCGGCGGGATTCCCGCGAGCGGCGGCTGCGCTTACACGGGCTGGGGAGAGAAAACTAGGGAGCAATCTGGAGCGTTGATCTCCAGATCCAACGGCTAGGATCGCCTGGATGGCTAGGGTTTCGGATTTGGGGCTAAAACTGCGAAAATGGGGCAATTTTTAAGGTAAAGTGGAGGGGGTGGCTGCAATTTTGTGGCTAGGGAAACCCTAGAAAGGGGTGGGAGTGTGGTGGTCTTTATATAGCCCAGGTGGCTGGCAGTTTGCAAAAACATCCCCGGTTTTTCTCTCTCGCGCGCGGTGCTTACGTTTCTGACCGTCGGGGGTCCGCAGTACCTTCGATTCGGGTAAAACTTCGAACTGCGCGATCAGCGCGTCGAGTCGGCGGCGTTCACCTCGTGCTGGAACCGTTCCGAGAACATTTTCTGGCGTGCTATAAAAATAACCCGTTTAATTATTAAACGGGGTTTTCGTTCCGTTGGCTGCGGCTGGTCTTGTGCGGTTTTCACGACGGTGATCGGGTGAAACCCGGTGTCGCAAAGGTCGAGTGTCAGGGTGGCAAGGGTCGGCCTCCGTCCGGTACGAGATAAGAGGGGGGGGAATAATCGCCGATCGATAAATCGGGGATGCAAACACCGCAAACAAAGCAGACAATCAAACAATTCACACCGAAAACAAAAATTTTAATTTTTGTGAAAACTGGGTTGTTACACTTACTACAAAGATGGAAGAGAACACATGTCTGAAAACTCACGTAGCCAAGATGCATGGGATACATCTGAAACTCCTGGAGGACTTTGACTATTGGACCACAGAGGAGTCTGCTATAAACACGGTGCTACACTCGCTTCCACCGAGTTACACAGACTTTGTCCATGACTATGTCGGAAGAGGTGAAAGCCTTCAGTTCTTTGAGTTCATGGTCAACCTCCGAGATTTAGAGGTTGAACCCATTGAAGGAGAAATTGTTGATGGAGAATGTATATATTTGATATACTCGTTATAAATGTTTGTTCCCTTATACAACATTTGCAGTTTAATAAGTATTTGATACTTGTTCTCTTTTATGAAAACAGGGCCTGCCATTGCATGGACGGGAAGAGGTGCGATCCAGGATTAATGGCAACCAAGACAGTTGATGGACACCAAGATTTCACCAAGACATCAATCATAGGATTATACTTAGAGTATTAGATAAATCTTTTGTAATCAATCGAATATGAACACTTAGTGGTATGTCTTGCATCTCGCGAGACAAAGTTATTCATGTTTTGAGACAAGTCAGTTGTTCCAGTTTGATGAATAAAGTGTGCTTATACTATGATTGCAATTGAGTTTATAATATGATAGAAGCATTTATAAAACACCATAATTGTCAAGTGATATTCAATGTTTAATGATTAAGTTATTATGAATAACAATAAGGTCAAAAGTCATAACTATACTAAATGCATGAGATGAATTCATAAATGATGAAGTCGTTAGATACTCGATCTATTAACTCATGAATTTATTATCAACCAAGATGACTAATGACGGAGTTCTAGCAAAGTAGAACTTGCGCCAAACATTGTACATAAATGATGTATTAACCAAGCGCATGAATAATCATTAAAGATGCTTCGCATGATTAATTGAACAAGGCATTCAATTAAGATCATAAATCTGAGATTACGGAATCACAGTGAAGTTGGATATAAGAATAAAAATCACCATGATGTGATCAAAGTGATGAGTATTATAGTTGACATAAATGGGAGACTTGTGGAAATAATGCCACATATTACGATGGAAGTTTAAAGTTCTCAAGCACCTGAACCATTCGTACTCATACTAAAATGTAGTATGGTCTAAATACATTCCCCCTACGCTAATGCTATTTTGAATGAACAAAGTTGTTATAATTTATTAAGTTAAAACACCCACTTCATGAAATAAGGAAACCATTCTGAATTTAATGAAGCTGATGACTCCATATGATGATGGTGTTAGAAAGTTTCTAGAAGTTTTATATGATATAACTTTCTTAGTATTAGAGTTGTGAGCAATTGTAAAACACACCTTCCCAAATAGCAAAACTTGTATTGCTTGAATTGGTGAATAATAAGATGGTTCTCAAGGAATAAACCAATGGGAGAAAAGTGAATTCTTTGACCAGGGTGATTGACCCTGCCTCCAGATAACAGAGTAACGCAACGGAAAATGTTCCGCTGAAATGACTCCATGAGAAGAGGAAATATGCTATTTATGATTATCATGGTATATTAGTTAAAGCCTTAGTTTAAAAATAAGAAGATTGTCATGAATACGTTCTGTACAGAACAATAATCATGAGTCTTCTTAAGTGAAAAAAAGGGACACTGCTCATAAATTACGAAGGATTGATGGTTACCTAGGAAACGAGGAGAAATGAAATCATATTGAGTTGAATATGGGATGGCTCACATCCTATGAAATAAAGTAGTTATTTCACATTCCGAATAACCAAGAAGTTATTAAGAATGATGCAACACATAAAGGCGTGATTTGGCACATAAAAGATGTTATGGCTAAATTCAATAATGATTGACTACGGAAGCGTAGTAATGCTAAATCAATATGGGTATTTCATTCACGAACACTATGAAGGGACCATAGCTTGAAATTGCATCACATTCAAGTTGTGGAATTTGACGAGAAGTAGCCATTGGCATAACGAAAGAATGTTTCGATAAGATGGACCATAGTACCTCAAGGCAGAAACTCTCAACCTTCATTTGATCAAGTGATTTTGAAGTAATCAAAATATTGAGATGGACTGCAATTTCATGAAATTGAGTGGGAGCTTTGGAGACTTCCTGAAAACTTGGAATGCAGAGAGCATTTTCTGAGTGGGAGCTTTGGGAGCAATATTATTATGTCTGACATAATTAGAATAGTAACTTAATAAAAGATTACTTACAGATATATGTCGGATATATTTGAGTGGGAGCACAATGTCAATTTCATATATATACGATGAAATATGTGAAAACAATCGCATATATATACGTTGATATACATGGAGATTAAGGCTAACAAGATGAAAGCATTACGAGAATCTTATATGAACGAAATACAGATGTGTCACACACTAAAATCTATAAGGATAGATTAGGACACGTGTAATGAACATCAAAAGGATTGGAATGATATCCTAAACAAGAAAAGGTTCTTGTGGCTAGGAATTATATAAAGGATGTAAAACTTTAATATCACAAAATAATGTTTTAATGGAAGAATAGGGATGCACTTTGTCTCAAGACATGTGATCCTAGATGACCTTTGACATATGATTCTACCATAAAACGGAAGTTGTGAATCCAATAACAGAATGACTCAAAGGTTCTTACAAGAAGAACAGGTTCCGATGTGCTTGGTTGGAAAAACACAGAACCTGAGCAAATTCCAAGCATTCTGAAAGCTCAAGAATGATCAGAGGGGGAGGGGTGAATGATCACTTCTAAAAATTCTATGGAACTTAGAAGGAATTCATCCAAACTGCTAAGGACTAATGGCATCTCGAAGGAAATACAGTATCGAAAGTAATGCATGGCTCGAAGGGATTGGGAGCGAAGGAAAACATCGAAGACAAACAGGCAATGAGTAAATACTTAATGTAAATGCTAGAAAGAAAACGAGCCTGACACAACGATGTTTGGTAAACCAGTTCACACTCTGCAAAGTGCTACGTCTGGTTGGAGGGACTGGTGATTGAACACCTGGAGCAAAACTCCCTCCGTCCTATTCTCCACTGCAACAAACTCCTCGAGCTTGTCCAGTTTTCACTCGTGGTAGATGATTCAGGACATCTCCGAGACCTTTACAAACTTCCTTCAGCAGTGACAATTACTCTTCGACTGCTTGACAGGCGACGCCTAACCGTCTAGGAGACTTGCAGTTCTCCAAGATAAAAATATTGGCTAATCTCGACCTAAGTCACAGTGAATTTCTCAACTCAGTTCAGACTTGGGTTTTGGTTTTCTCTCGATGAATCTCTCCTGGGATGCTCACAGACTTCTGTCTTAGAATATTCAGTGGAGCAGCCAACCCGAAATGGCGGGTAGGTGCGGGGTATTTATAGTTGTGACATCCTGTCTTAGTAGGAATGAAAGACTACTCATGTCAACAAGGTGCACCTTCTTTTCCGGGAGCCCAGATCCAAAGAACTCCAAAGTTAAGCGTGCTTGGCTTGGAGCAATTTGAGGATGGGTGACCGACCGGGAAGTTGTTCCCGGGTGCACACGAGTGAGGACAAAGTGTGCAGGAAAGACTAGTGTTGGTCTGTGGGGACAGTCTAGATCCCGCCAGGCGTAACGGCCGAGAACCGGTGTGTGATCGGGGCGTTACAAATGGTATCAGAGCCGACCCTCGCGGTTACACGGGCGTGTGCGGGTCAGTGCGCGAACATGGGTGAGCCATGTGTCGGCATTGGACGCACAGACGTGTGCCAAGAGGCAACGTTCCTGTGGGCCGACGAGGACGTCGGTTCCTTTGAGTGGGTGTGTGTGACATCCTGGCTTAGTAGGAATGAAAGACTACTCATGTCAACAAGGTGCACCTTCTTTTCCGGGAGCCCAGATCCAAAGAACTCCAAAGTTAAGCGTGCTTGGCTTGGAGCAATTTGAGGATGGGTGACCGACCGGGAAGTTGTTCCCGGGTGCACACGAGTGAGGAAAAAGTGTGCAGGAAAGACTAGTGTTGGTCTGTGGGGCAGTCTAGATCCCGCCAGGCGTAACGGCCGAGAACCGGTGTGTGACCGGGGCGTTACAATAGTTGGCGATCCCGATGGGTAAAATGACTGAAGTGACCCGATGCGACCGCTTGACGTGTGTCCACAACGGTCGGATTCCAATCACTGCGCAACTTTACTTGAGGAACAAGTAAGCTGACTTACCGAACGAGTTCTCTCTCGAAGGCACGAAGTGTGATGACTTTACCTTCGAGCTATTCACTCGACTCAGTAAGATTTCTCTCGGTAGGCTTTTGTGGGTTTAGGTTGAGCAGAGAAAATTTACTTCGACTAAGATCTCAACTAGCAAACCCCTCTTAATAGTACGGTTTTTCCTATGACTCAAGAAAATAAAGAGAAACTAGTAAAAGGACTAAGTCTTCGACCAGCTTCAGCTTTCTCCTCGCTGCGCTTTTACTCGAGAGAGACTTTTTCTTCGACTACATTTTTAGGGGTCGTCTTCCTTCAAAGGTTTCGGTAGATGACTGCAGCTCTGCTGCATTAAGTTGTCCTTCGACCTTCTACTTGCAAACTATATTCTTTCGGAACCTAAGTATTTGTTTATACTCGAAAACAATATTAGTTCCACTTCTGCTTTGTCCAACAATGTCCAAAACCTTCGGGGGCAAAACTTGCTCTTACAATCTCCCCCTTTTTGGACGATTGTTGACAAAACAGGCATCGATAAATAATTGAGAAAGTTTTGAGTTTTCGATGATAAACCAGTGCTAAGATTGATGAAATACTACCCCTTGATGTATGCACGGAAGATAAGAGTTTCCTGTGAAGTGCATATTTGATAAGTAGAGACGAGGGAAAAACATCAATGATCTTAGCGAGTGAAATTGCATTCCAGATAATGTCCAATGAGAAATATGCAATCTCCTCGAATGACCTGTGAACTTATATGAAAGATAACTTCCTGCAAAAAGGATAAGTATCGCAAGCAGCAGATAGATATCTTACGAAAAAGAGTAGCAGTTCACAGTCCTACTTAGAGTTAGTTACAACCAGATCGAATATGAATCGAAAGTTTGTTGAAACTACTCAGAAAACCTCAAAAGTTTATCGAATGAAAAACAAAGCCCTTAACCTCGTAGGCAAACTAATTTCTTCGATGCCACTACATCTCCCCCTTTTTGTCACAACGTACAAAAAGTCGAGAGAATAGGGTCGAAAGAAATCCCTACTCGCTGTGGCGGCTCCAGCGACGTCGAGAAGATTCGGCGAGCGTTGGAGCACGGCGAATTGGGCGAGCGCCTGGAGGAGTGATCTTCGTGCGGAAGGAGTGTTGATCTCCAGAAGATTCCAGCTGCGATTCCGGCGGGGTCCTGGGGCTTCGAGGATGTGGAGTGTAAACTTTCGCTTGACGTTGAGGGGCGTCATCTTTCTCGGAGTCGTAGGAGAAGGTGTTCAAAGTGATGTGATAATAGTCATCGACACTAAGCACATCTCTGTTCTTCGGCAGCCGAGGGATATTGGGATCCGGGCGATCTACTCGATCATCATTGGTCCAATTCCTGTTCAGATGGGGAGGATATTCTTCGAAGCCACATCGTTGAAGTTGACTGAGGGAATTGAATTTCCGCAGTCCTTTCCAATCTCGACGAAGGCATTCACGCAGCATCTGATTGTTGTTCATGGTAATATTGCGCAAATGACTCGTCCATCAATGCTTGCTTCTGAATGAAATCTTGGTCGATGTGATGTTGAAGCATTTGCTGGGACCGAAGAGAAACTTCCATGTGATGCACAGGCTTGATAAACTTCGAGCGAACATTACGCTCAGTTAAGTGAGCGCGGATGCCAGTGTGCTCAGCATATTGATCGTTGGGTCGAGCAACAATCTGCAATACTTCCCTAACTGGTGGAGTGAAAATCTTCGTGAAAACTGACACGGGGAATGGCACGTCCCGAGAGTAATTGCAGATAGCCATCAGCCATGGTGCATACGGCTTGTGGGAATTGTGATCATCATCACAAGACACCAAAGTTCTGAGGAAGTAGTCTTCAAAATCGAAAGGATGACCATGGACTAACTTCAACAGAGCAAGTTGCACATCATTGGGAATAGGAAAATCAGCGTGCACATCGAGCATTGGCATCAAAGTATTCGAAAGAATATAAAACCATGCCTTTGCTTCAAAAACTAAGTGTCTTGGCTTGGGCTTAGCCGGGTAGTTATCTCCTACGACATCTGGATTCATGAGCGTAGAAAATTCAGCAGGAGTTGGGGCAGGTAGGTCATGAAGCTTGTGTGGTAATCCTTCGAACCGAGGTAAATTGATGATGGCCAGAAATGGGTCGACAGTCATATGGAATACTTGGCCTTGGATCATATAATCAAATTTCCACGTCTTTGAGTTCTCGGGATCACCAGTGACATAGAGCGTTGCATAAAACTGCTTGATAAGCTCGGGATTGTAGCCACAATCGAGAGCAAACATCTTGTGCGCATGAAGACCATCAATTGTTTCGGCAACATTCTCGAAACATGAAGTGGAGTACACCGAAGGCATATCAAGGTATTGATGTTGGAAAACTCTAGCCTTGTTGTACAGCACACGAGTATAATAGATGGCTTGCTCTTGGGTCCAAAACCGAAGAGAATAAGCACTTATGGGCTTCTCGTAGGGATTGGTCCCGAAGAAAAATGTCTTGTGTTCACGCCTTTTGAAGATGGGGCCTCCTCGAGGAACATCTGAGCGGAACAGAGGCAGCATTTCTCTCGGATGAGCAGAATGGATCAGCTCATCAACAGGAAAAACTTCGGCAGCATTATCCGGAATCTGGAAAACTGGCTCAGCAGGACGAGGAATTGAAGAAGGAACATATACAATGTCCTGAGCTGGGATGGCTGCAAGAGCATTTTCCTCGGCCTGCGCTTCGATGGCAACTCCTTCGTTGGCATTAGTATTCTGAGCGGCCTCTTCAGTCTCCATGGCCTCCAAATCTTCGTCTAGTTGTGCGAAAGCATCAACCATTTCTTCATTCGAGGAACTTGACGAGGAGGAGGAAGAATTGTCACTAGAACCGTCATCTCCAGAACTGTTTCCTTCGACAGCATCTTGACGAGAAGAAACTGTCGTGATATCAACATCAGCGTCTTCTCCGTCATGCAGAGTCTGGGGAGAGGAGTAATCTTTCTAAGCAGAGGAGATGGGGGCTTGAGTTTCTTGCTCGACCTGAGCAAGTTGCTCGGTCTCTGCTTGGGCTTGGGTCTCGATGGCTGGGGTGGTTGATGGAATGATGTGCGGTGGTGATGATGGTTTTTGTGGTGGCGACGAGGCTTTTGGTGGTGAAGGTTGACGAGGTGGAGGTGTTTGTTGGCGAGGTGGAGGAGTGGCTTGGCGAGGGGGTGGAGTTTTCTCACGAGGAGGAGTGGGTTGCTTGGTGGGGGTTGGTGCAGTTTCTTGTCGTGCTGATGCAGCAACGACCTCGGTAGACTTGGCCTTCTTGACATTTTTCTCGATCTTTGGCGTCCCACGCACAGAGGTTGGGGCAGCAGACTTTCTCTTACGAGATTGTCTCTTGTACAGGGCATCATTGTTCTCTTTGCATACGGCTGACACAATTTGTCGAACCTTTTCATACACAGCGGTCAGGTTTTCCTTCTGAGCCCTTTTGGATGCTTCAGCGGTGGCAATCTTGGATTTGAAAAACTTTCGGGACTCAATGTCCTCGGTTTCTTCTTGAAGTTGCCTGGAGTAAAATTTCACTTGCTCCTTGTCCTTGCGATCCTGGGTGAGATACCCTTCCCAGCGAATCATGTATCGAGCAACATGCTCTTGGATCTCAGCAGGGACATCATCCTCGGCAGTGACTTTGCTCGGTGTGGTAGCCATCTTCCAGAGGATATGTGAAATATTAGCAGCATCCCAAGGAGCATGGGCGCCAGAATCTCCTTCGTTGGAGCTCTCTTCATCGGCACGAGGGCCGGAAACAACAGGTGCAGCAGGGGCAGGTGCAGGAGCTGGTGCGGCTCGAGGAACTGGAACAGCCTGAGCCTTCTGCCTAGCCTCTTTGGCTTTCTTCTGGGCCTCCTTGGTGGCCTTGGCAGCAGCAATGGGTTTTGTTACGGCACTGGGGGCCATAGCTTTATCCTTCGAGGCACTTGGGGCCTCAACGTTTTTCTTCGCAGCACTAGCGGTTGTATCCTTTTCCTTCGTGACTGTGGGAGTCGCTACTTGCTCGGTGGCGCTAGGGGCCACAACCTTTTCCTTCGGAGCACTAGGAATTGTGCCTTCCGTAATCTGTCGTCGATACTTTTCACTGACCAGATGTAAAATGCCAAGCTATTGAGCAACCTGGGCCTTTTTATGCTCGGGCTGACTGTGAAAGTTCAGGAGCTTGGAATTTGTCAAGTCTTTTAATTCTTGTTCTTTTTGTTTTGCCAGCCTTTTTTTTCGTTGAACAAGTGTTTCATCATCCTCAACAACTTGAGCTTGTTTTCCCTTCGATTTGGACGAAGGTTTTGCCCTGCGAGCTTGAACAAGTGGAGCAGATGAAATGGGCGGATCAGTGACCAAATCGGTCATGTCAATTGTTGCTCGAGGAGCCTGTGCAGCGGGCTCCTGGATCCTAATGCCTTTACTGTTGGGCTTCTTCTTCTGAGGAATGTCCTCGACATCAGCCTCAGTGCCAGGGTCTTGATCATCAGAATTGAATTTATCTTCGGAGCTCGCATCTGGTGGCGAGACAATTACCACATTTTTCTTTCGCTTGGCTGATTTCTTGCCAGCCTTCGGTTTAGCACTTGGCCAACTTCCTCGGCACCCTCAGCAGCAGCAGACTCCTTTCTTGCTTTGGCTTCTTTTCTCTTCTGTGCTCGTGCTTCCCGAGCATCAACCAGATCTTGAAAGTCGGCAGGTGTTTTCAGAGAGGATGGATGAGCATCAACTGGAGGAGGTGGTCGATTATCTTTTGTCCACTTAGGCCTTAAAGATTTGACATCCGACCAAGGATTTTTAAAAGCAAACAACCTCTCCCAGCGAGGTATAAGAGACTTGTATTCATACCAACGAAGAGCTTGGAGTCTTCGAATTTCTTGCAGACGGTTTTCTCTCGTACGTTCATCTTCAGAACCTGAAGGCGTTCTTAACTTCTTTTCTATGATCAAATCTTCTGATAATCCTTCAGAGTTGTTGGTGATTCTTGTTCGGCCTCCCACACGCTTGGGTGCTCTGACATTTCCTTCGATCCCAGACATTTTCCTGCGAAACAGATAGGTACGAGGGAATATAGGAAAGTTGTGAACAAGTACCAGCGGTTTTCGAGGAAAATCATTTTGAATGCAGTAAACATATCGATAAGCATGTCTTGCAGCAAGATTTTCCAGCAAGTGCTAGGCTAGATTTGCATCGGGTGCAAATCTAACGAAGAACTTGTATGAACAAATTGCACAAAAAAAGTCTATCGATACGTTTCTGAGGAAATTGCTTAAGTGAGAGAATCCGAGGGATTTCTTACCTAGCTCAGATGGGAATCGACAGAAAATGCTAGAAACAGATTTCCCAAGATTCAATGATCCAAAAGGATCAAACAGACCTAATAAAATGAGAGAAAAATCAAGAACAAATCTGGATACGATGAACAGATGAAATTGGAAACGCATCCAGAGCCACACATACCCTAACTTGGTGATGTGCGGCGACTACGGCGACGCGGAAGAAGTTCCTCGTCGACGGGAAGGTCTCCGGCGGCTTCCTTCCGGCAGCAAAGCGGCGAGGGAGTCGACGGCGACGAGCAGCATGGTGGCGCGCGAGAGAGAACTTTGGGAGCTGAGAGATGAAGTCGAGGGAATTGCGATTGCTGAACCGGTGGGGTGGATCAATATTTATAGGGGAGGGGTCTGACATAACTGTCAGATCTGATCGAACGGTGCAGATTTCGCGTCTCTCCGCATTCAACGGACGGATTATGTGGCGGTAATCGCGGGAAAATCCCAACGAACCGAGACCAAACTCATCGAACATCGAGTATAAAAGTAGATAAAAGTTCGATAGATTTACCTTCGGAATAAATGACATTCGAAGGGAATCTTGATCGAGTACAAATATACATGTTCACGAGAGAAAAATCAAGGATGGGGTAGGGATAGAATAGAGGGAAAACAGGGTCCGATGCTTAATCAATCCGAGGGAAAAACAACGATAAACTCGGAGTGGTAAGTGTATAGGACAACACCAAACGAACAAAAACAAACGAAAAAGAAACACGATAGAAAATTAACGTAAGTAAACAACATAGAAAGAGAAACGTATAATACATAGTACCGAAAGTTATGATCTTACTGCACATTGCGTGAGTCCAATATGTTTAACTCACACCTTAGTGCACAGAACCTTTTCTCATCCAAGGGCTTCGTAAAGATATCAGCCAATTGATCTTCGGTGCGAACATGGCTGATAACAATATCTTCTCGCTGAACGTGATCTCGAAGAAAATGATGTCGAATATCAATATGCTTCGTTCAAGAGTGTTGCACTGTATTATGGGAAATTTTGATAGCACTTTCGTTATCACATAGCAATGGAATTTTCTTCACAAGAATGCCATAATCTTTCAGCGTTTGTTTGAGCCACAGAATTTGAGTGCAGCATGAACCGGCAGCAATATACTCGGCTTCAGCCGTAGAAATAGATACGCAATTATGTTTCTTCGAAGCCCAACAGACAAGAGATCTACCGAGAAAATGACATGTGCCCGAGGTAGATTTCCGGTCGACTCGATCACCAGCCCAGTCAGAATTAGAATATCCAACGAGATCAAACTGGGCACCCTTGGGATACCAAAGTCCCAAAGTTGGTGTATGAGCAAGATATCAAAGAATACGCTTGACAGCAATATGATGTGGTTCTTTCGGGTTTGCCTGAAAACGAGCACACATACAAACTGATAGCATAATGTCAGGTCTAGATGCACAAAGGTAAAGAAGCGAACCGATCATCGAGCGATATTTCTTCTGATCGAAAGGTTTGCCCTTCTCATCTGCATCTAGATGAACATTCGTAGGCATTGGAGTCTTGATAGTTTTGCAACTGACAAGATCAAACTTCTTCAGGCAATCTCTGAGATACTTCTCTTGAGAGATGAAAGTCCCATTCTTCTGTTGACGGATTTGAAGCCCGAGAAAGAACTTCAATTCACCCATCATGGACATTTCATATTTCTTCGACATCATGCAAGAAAATTCGTCGCTAATATCAGGGTTAGTGCAGCCAAAAATAATATCATCGACATAAATTTGACACACAAAAAGATCATTTTTGTATGCACGAGTAAAAAGAGTCGGATCAGTTGTTCCTGGTTTGAAGCCCTTCTTCAGAAGAAAATCCTTCAGTGTTTCATACCAAGCACGAGGTGCTTGGTTTAACCCATATAGGGCCTTGTGCAATCTGTACACCTTATCAGGATTCTTCGGGTCTTCAAAACCTGGTGGCTGCATAACATATACTTCTTCGATTTCACCGTTAAGAAATGCACTTTTGACATCCATTTGATATAGCAATATACCATTGTAATTGGCAAAATCAAGCATGACACGAATGGATTCAAGTCGAGCAACTGGAGCATAAGTCTCACCGAAATCAATACCTTCGATTTGGGTGTAGCCTTGAGCAACCAGTCGAGCTTTATTCCTTACCACAATGCCATCTTCATCTTGCTTGTTGCGAAAAATCCACTTCGTACCAATGATGTTATGCTTCTTGGGATCAGGTCTATCAACAAGAGACCAGAATTTATTTCTCTCGAACTGATTAAGTTCTTCGAGCATTGCAGTCATCCAGTCTGAGTCCTTCATGGCTTCATCAAATTTCGATGGTTCTAGCATGGATACAAACGAAAAATTTCCACAGAAGTTAGCTAATCGAGTACGAGAACGAGTGGTGGGACGACCTGGTAAACGAATCTCTTCGAGAATTGAGTCGACGTCCACTCTTCTTCGAACACGAGGTAAAAGTCCTTCATCATCTTGTGGATCTGGTTGTTCTTCGGGGTCAGCTTGATCTTCGGGATCAGCTTGTCCTTCGGGATTATTTCCTTCGGGTTCAGCTTCTCCTTCGGGTTGAACATTTTCTTCGTTTATGCGTTCTCCTTCAACCTGTACATCATTTGCTTCCGGATTTTGATCTCCAGCGCCCCGGGCTATGTGTGGGAACATTGGACCATCATCATCCTTGTTGGCTTGACGTGCATTTCCTTCGACAGGTCGAATATCTCCAATAGCCATGTACCTGATAACTTCATCCAAAGGTGGTTCATCCAGGTTAAGAGGTAATTGCTCCTTTTGAGAGCCGTTAGTTTCATCAAATCGAACATTTACAGTTTCTACAACTTTGCCAAGATGAGAGTTGTAAACTCTGTAAGTGTGAGAATTTGAACCATAACCTAGGAGAAAACCTTCGTGAGCCTTTGGGGCAAACTTGGAGCTGTGATTCATATCTCTGATATTACATGGAGCACCAAAAACCCTGAGATATGAAACATTTGGCTTTTTACCAGTAATAAGTTCATGTGAAGTTTTCTTCAGAAATTTGTGCAGATAAACCTTGTTGATGATATGACATGCAGTATTAATTGCTTCGGCCCAGAACCTGATAGGAGTTTTGTATTCAGCAAGCATTGTTCTGGCCATTTCAATAAGAGTTTGATTCTTTCTCTCGACCACACCATTTTGTTGCGGTGTATAAGCAGCCGAGAATTCATGAGTAAAGCCATATTCATCAAGAAATTCTTCGATATGAGTGTTTTTGAATTCTGTACCATTATCATATCTGATATGCTTGAGAGATAATTCATATTCAGTCTGAGCTCTCTTTGCGAAGGTTTTGAAAATTTCAACAACCTTGCTCTTGTCATCTAGAAAGAAAACCCAAGTATATCGAGAGAAATCATCAACAATAACCAGACCATACTTGTTACCTCCAAGACTAGCATAATTTTGAGGACCGAATAAATCCATATGAAGTAATTCAAGAGGACGAGTAGTAGTCATTATAGTTTTTGCTGAGTGATGTTTCTTGGCAATCTTTCCTGCTTCACAGGCACTGCATAGACGATCTTTATCGAATTTAACATTATCAATTCCAACGATGTTCTTCTTCGAGATAAGAGTTTGAAGATTTTTCATTCCTGCATGACCAAGTCTTCGGTGCCATAACCAACCAGAAGTGGCTTTGGCCATTAAACATGTGGACACTGCAGGTCCCGAAGAAAAGTCAACGATATAAAGATCACCTTTGCGATATCCTTCGAACACGAAGGAATAATCATCCTGTGAAAAGACAACACAACGAGAAGCAGAAAACAGTACAAGCATACCCATATCACAAAGTTTTGAGATAGACATAAGATTATATCCAAGTGATTGAACAAGCATAACCTTATCAATATGCTTATCCTTCGATATATCAACCTTACCCAAACCAAGTACTTTTCCTTTGTTTTTGTCACCGAAGGTAATGTATCTCTGTGAAGATTCAGTGAGTTTGTCTTCGGTGAACAAATCTTTGTCTCCGGTCATATGATTTGTACATCCACTATCCATGACCCATTCGGATCCACCGGAGACATAGCCCTGCAGAAGAATTAGTTCTTCTTAACCACCCACAAACAAGCAGGTGACTTAGAAGGCATGGAAGAGCTAGATGGGGCAGCAATATTATAGCGAACAGGATTGCATTGTCTATCTGGACCATCAAGCACACCATAAATATAATTCCTCGACGAGGGGTTAGAGTACTGATGGGTAACAACAACTTTGGTGTTATTGTTACGATGACGATAAACATTTCTATCGACACGATAGTATTCCTTCTGGGGAACATTTGAAGCAGGCACCAAGGGTTCATGTCTATCCTCGAGAGAATAGAAGTGATTCGGTGGTACCGAGGATTTTCCCTGCATAGAATGGTTAGGGGGCAGTTTTTCTACGAGAGATTTGCGAACCCAAATCTGTCGCTTATAGAAACCATTCTTCGGAGGAGTACCAACGAATTCAGCCGACACCTTTCCTTCCTGATCTTTGACAAGCTTGTAGTCAGAATCAAGTGATTCATCAACAATGGCTTTATCAATTTTGCAACTGAAACCTGAAAGATTAGCAATATCAATGGGTTTTTCTTTCGGAAGAACCCAGACAGTTTTAGGATACTGCTCGGGTTCCCAGTAGGTTCCATCAGGATTGATTTTCCTTTCGAAGCCAGCTCCTTCGTTTCGTGGATTCCTGTGAAGAAGAGCCTTTCGTAGGATATCACATAGGTACTGGTGTCCCTGCACACTTTTGAACATGCCTGTTTCAAATAAATTTTTCAACCTGAGGAGTTCCTCGGTAATGGTTTCCTCGTTCGAGGGGTTAGTATCATCAATAACAATAGGTTGCTTTCCTTTCGATCTCTCAGAAATAGACTCAATTTTACTTCGTTCCAAACAAGTTAAGCATGGAGAAGTAGATTCATTTTTAGCTTCTAAGCCTTGTTGAGTCATTAGCGTGAGATTGACACTTTCCAACTCTTCATTAGCCTCTCTCAGTTTCTCGAGAGCCATTTTCCTTTGAAGGAATTCATAGGTTAGCTTCTCGTAGTCCGCTGAGAGAAGATCATGCCGAGAGGAAAGCTCATCCTACTTTTCCTTCAGAGCAGCATGCTCATTCGTCAAAGTTTGACCTTTCTCAATCTCATCAATCAACAAGGTCTCAGATTTTTGAATAGTTTCACTTAGAGAATCTAGCTCATCTTGTTGGATAGAAGCAATTTTGGCAAGTTTAGCATAGCTTATCCTAGAGTTACTTTCATAAGCAGATCCATCAGAAGTATCGTAGGAATTCTTTGATGAGGATACCTTAGCCTTGGCCATGAAGCAGTAAGATGGAGATTCGTCTTCGCTGCTTTGGTTGGTGAAGAATGAACTTGAAGTCTTGCTCGAAGCAAATGCTAAACCAGCAACACCATCAGATTCAGAACCAGAACCAGATCTTGGGTTTGATTCAGCTTCGGAACCGGATGCCTCATCTTCAGAGTTCATCTCTTTACCCAAATAGGCTTTGGCACGGTGGGAATTCTTTCGTCGAGAGGAATGTGATTTCGAGGAAGAACTCTCTCGATGCTTGTGATACTTCTTCTTCTTGTCATCATCAGAACCGTCTATCTTGTCTTTTCTGGACTTTGAATCATATCTCTTCGACTCATAGTTTTTGCTCGATCTGTGAGACTTGCTCGAAGAGTTGCTGTGAGAATGCTTTGATCTATGTTCAATTTCCCAGAGAGGACAATCAGCAATGAAGTGACCTGGCTTCTTGCACTTGTAGCAACATTTATCTTTCGCTGAAGAGTTTCTGGATGATGATCGATGCTGTGATGAATTGCTCGAATGTCTTGAAGAGTAGTTTTTCTTCGGTGAACAGGAGTTCCTTCTCTGAAAGCGGTTGAATCTTCTCATTATCAGTGCCAGATCTTTTCCAATGTTCTCGGGGTCATCTGAGGCACAACCAGATTCAGAACTAGCTTCAGGAGAGGAGTGATGTGAAGCTCTGGCCTTTAGTGCATGAGATTTTCTTCAAGGCCCATTAACATCTCGTTTTTCATCTTATTCCATCTCGAAGGTATTGAGTCTCTCAAGAATATCAGCGGCAACTAGATCCTTGAAATCAGTCCTTTCCTTAATCATCAGCACAATGTGATCGAAGGAATCATCAAGGGAACGGAGCAAAGTTCTAACAATAATCCGATTGGTAATATCTTCGGCGCCGAGGGAAATCAGTTCATTTGACAGCGCAGTGAGTCTGCTGTATATGGAGCTAACTTTTTCTCCCTCGTGCCTCTTGAAATGATAGAACTTGCTTCGAAGGTTGTCAATACGAGCATCTTTCTGAGTAGAGACTCCTTCACCAATCTTCTCGAGATAGTCCCAAACACCTTTGGCCGAAGAAATATTCTTGACCTCATGATATTTTTCTGGAATCAGATGATTTGTAATGAAGACCCAGACTTCAGCATCTAGCTCTATCTTCTTTGCCTCTTCAGGAGTGATAGCATTTTTGACTTTGACAGTTACACCATTCTTGACAACTTCCCAAGCGGCAGAGTTGATCGCCATGATATTCCTCTTCATTTTGTCCTTCCAATAGGGATAGTCCTTCCCATTGAAGATAGGGATTGGTTCCCCCGAGCGAATAGCTGCAAACGACATTCTTGACAACACTCCAGGTTGTTAGACCAAAATACGCAGAGCATAGGGAGTGCCTAGCTCTGATACCAATTGAAAGCTCAAGAATGATCAGAGGGGGAGGGGGTGAATGATCACTTCTAAAAATTCTATGGAACTTAGAAGGAATTCATGCAAACTGCGAAGGACTAATGGCATCTCGAAGGAAATACAGTATCGAAAGTAATGCATGGCTCGAAGGGATTGGGAGCGAAGGAAAACATTGAAGACAAATAGGCAACGAGTAAATACTTAATGTAAATGCTAGAAAGAAAACGAGCCTGACACAACGATGTTTGGTAAACCAGTTCACACTCTGCAAAGTGCTACGTCTGGTTGGAGGGACTGGTGATTGAACACCTGGAGCAAAACTCTCTCCGTCCTATTCTCCACTGCAACAAACTCCTCGAGCTTGTCCAGTTTTCACTCGTGGTAGATGATTCAGGACATCTCCGAGACCTTTACAAACTTCCTTCAGCAGTGACAATTACTCTTCGACTGCTTGACAGGCGACGCCTAACCGTCTAGGAGACTTGCAGTTCTCCAAGATAAAAATATTGGCTAATCTCGACCTAAGTCACAGTGAATTTCTCAACTCAGTTCAGACTTGGGTTTTGGTTTTCTCTCGATGAATCTCTCCTGGGATGCTCACAGACTTCTGTCTTAGAATCTTCAGTGGAGCAGCCAACCTGAAATGGCGGGTAGGTGCGGGGTATTTATAGTTGGCGATCCCGATGGGTAAAATGACTGAATTGACCCGATGCGACCGCTTGACGCGTGTCCACAACGGTCGGATTCCAATCACTGCGCAACTTTACTTGAGGAACAAGTAAGCTGACTTACCGAACGAGTTCTCTCTCGAAGGCACGAAGTGCGATGACTTTACCTTCGAGCTATTCACTCGACTCAGTAAGATTTCTCTCGGTAGGCTTTTGTGGGTTTAGGTTGAGCAGAGCAAATTTACTTCGACTAAGATCTCAACTAGCAAACCCCTCTTAATAGTACGGTTTTTCCTACGACTCAAGAAAATAAAGAGAAACTAGTAAAAAGACTAAGTCTTCGACCAACTTCAGCTTTCTCCTCGTTGTGCTTTTACTCGAGAGAGACTTTTTCTTCGACTACATTTTTAGGGGTCGTCTTCCTTCAAAGGTTTCGGTAGATGACTGCAGCTCTGCTGCAGTAAGTTGTCCTTCGACCTTCTACTTGCAAACTCCATTCTTTCGGAACCTAAGTATCTGTTTATACTCGAAAACAATATTAGTTCAACTTCTGCTTTGTCCAACAATGTCCAAAACCTTCGGGGGCAAAACTTGCTCTTACACATTCGGTATCTGAAGAGAAAATGGGGACAATACTCTAAATGATTGAAAAGATAATATACTTGAATGTAATACTGGATTACGATTGCAAGCCTTATTATGGGGTCTATATGAATTAGAGATATCACCAAAAGGAATAGAAAGGAAATGTGAGCTATAATTTCACGATCCAAAACTCTACAAAATATAAATATCTACTTAAGGAAGTAGAAGGTTGAATAAAGTTTAGCGTAAGAAGTTTAGACTTCTGGCTGAGTGTATTTTTCAGTATACATGACTATGGGAGTCCTAGGGACTAAAACCATTTTGTCATTAGAGAATACTGTAAAATAAGAAGTCTCACTCTCCCGCCAAACTTATAATGCAAGCATTATTAGATAATGAAGGGTATATCAAGCAAGTTGACCAATACCTGTTGCAAAGGAACATACGAATCTGAACGGGTACAGATCGTTGACGAAACCTCTTCCATGAGCAAGCATGATCAATAAACACTTATATGATAAGATGATTATGATCGAGAAAATATGAAGCTAGATTATTTGCTATCTAGTGCAAGTGGGAGACTGTTGGATATATGCTCTAGAGGAAAATAATATATGATCGTTCCAATATATCTAAATAAGTTCATGACCAGTTTCATACTGTGCTGGAACTGTATCAGTGAACCAATGATACAGATGTGGTATAGAAACAACCAGAGTTCCTAGTCAGCCTCTCATGATGACTGGTTTATCGGCAACTGATGATTATGGTTTCACGATCATGGACAATCAAGTCAATTGACGGTAAGGTCACCTCATTGAATGAATGACGTGATGAACATTACCCAATGCAAGCATTGCAACATGATCAAATCGTAAAAGTTCAGTGTTGTAATTACATAACGTAGTAGCCTGTTCCTTTGACCGTGAGATCACGCATAATTGCTATCTTCTGAGGATGCTTTGAGTGCATTAACCGTCACACTGAAACATGGTGACCATAAAGGTGTATCTTGGGCTATCCGATGGAATATGTTGAGGAGTGTTGATTCAAGAGCAGGATTTTTCAATCCATATAATGGAAAGATACTTCATGGCCAACTCGGTGAGATTGCATCCATAAAGCTGTGCAGCGTGTGACTAGGTCACAAGGATGAATATCACGGAACGAGTGAATAAGATTTGTCGGTAACAAGATAGAACTAATTCATTGGATGCAGTTGATCGAATCTTGGACTAATCTAGTATCGCATGACAAAGGGAATGGTATACAACGTGTACGATTCAATCGGTTACTTACGAAATGCACAGGGGTCATTATGGGCATCCAGGTCCCGCTATTGATCATTGGCCGTAGCCTTTGTCTCGGTCATGACTGGAGTGTTCTCGGACCGTAGGGTAACACACTTAAGGGCTCGATGAATATCGAAGACCTTTTCGGAACTATCGGAGTTACCGGAGAAGAGAGAAAGACGTACCGGAAAAGTTCTGTGTTGGTCCGAAGGACGTTCGGAGTGAGCTGGAAGGAGTTCCGGATCATCGGGAAATGAAATAATATGTACTCCCTCCGATCCTAAAAAAGTGTCTTGGAAAAACAACTAAGATAGTTATAGTTCATAGTGTAACTTGCGGCACTTTTTAGGATCAGAGGTAGTATTATTTATTAATTAAGGGAATTAATAATTAATAATAATTTATTTCAGATTAAAAACTGCAATGGGCCTTATTTGTGAAAGAAGCCCATTAGGGGAAGGAGGAAAATAAAAGGGAAAAGGAAAAGAAAAAAAAGGGGGCGCCATGGGCCTTGGGGACCATGTGGGTGGCGCCCCACTTCCCCCTCCTCCTAGCCGCACCCTCCCCCCTTGGCAAGGGATTAGTCCCACATTGCCAAGGGAAGGGGGGTTGACTCCTTCCGTCTGCCTATATAAAGATGGGCAGGGGTAGACTTCTTGAACACAGAAAAATTCGCAGAGAATTCAATATTACTCCGAATTGAGATCGGTTTTCACCGGTCTTCTCCCCTCTCTCGTCTCTCTCAAACCGGGGTCCCCTTGTCTGGAACCTGTGCTGGGATTGAGGCTTCTCTGCTACGCGGACGCCGTCGTGCTGCCGAAACTCCGTTTCCGGGAGGTCTACTTCCGCAACCTCCGCTGGATCGGAGAACGGAGGTCGTCATCGAGTCCGTACGTGTGCGAGTACTACGAGGTGCTGCACGTGTGGCACTACCACCCAACAGGGTGCTAACACAGCCAGGGGATTGTGAAAGGTTTATGGCTTCATCAACCACGTTTGCGGGAACGTTTCCCGCGCAACGGACTACACCCCGAGGTATGTTTCTGCAAGTCTTTCCGTTACGGCATTACAGCTAGATAGATCTTGGGTTAAGGGCGACGCTAGTTGGAAAAATTTATTGTTTTCTGCTGCGAGACCCAACACCCTCCTCGTCTATTTATAGTGGGAGGGGAGGGGAGGCCACCTTGGAGGAGGGGGCAGCCCTAGGGGTGACGCCCTAGGGTTTCCCTCCCCCTTGGTGGGGCGCCAAGGAAGGGGGGAGGAAGCTTCCTCCCCTATGAGGAAGCTTCCTCCTAGGCGCCTCCCCCTCTTGGGCTCCTTTGGCCCATGTGCTCCCTCCCCACTTGGGTCTTCCAAGTGAGAGGGGGGCCATTGATATTTAATCCCTTTTATTAATTCTAAAACAATTCTAGAATTCACAAGAAATAAATATTAAACATATTTAGACCATCCCGGAACTTTTCCGGCCCTCCGGTTTTACCCGGTTTTCTCAAAACTCTTCCCGGTACTTTACTGGTGGCCCGAAACAATTCCGGTTTTCTCTCCGATTAAACCTCAATCACTCCGAAACTTTTCCGGTGTGTTATACTCGTGCTCCTATCACTCTACTACTCAACGAATCTTCCACCCTTAAGTGTGTGACCCCATAGGTTCGGTAGAATACGGACATGAACCGGAAACTTATTTTCCCGCGGAACAATTACCGATAGCGGAGCCATGGACACCCATAACGGTTCCCGTACCTACACGAATATAAACTCGAGTGAACCACAAGCTTAACATGCCAGTCCTATTTTCTTCACGATACTATACAAAACCTGAGGTGAGATCTTTTAGGTATCCGCATGATTAACCATTAACCATTATACCAAGTCATCATCCTTCTTGTTTTTTTCCATTTTTCTCGTTTAGTATTCCGGTATCCCTTGTGATCAATTCACAGTGTTTGGCCAGACGATGTTGGATGCCGTAATACCGAGAGGGCCCAAAGAAGTATCTCTCCATCGTTAGAGGAGCAAGTTCCCAACTCGAATCGTTAAGTCCCTTGACACACTTTCAGGTGTGAGTGATCAAAGCCGTTATTGCCACGCCTGTTACGGGTGGTGTTGGGACATTGTCAAAACCCACCCTCTGGTATGAAGTTACGAAACATTATTATGGTCATGAAGGAAACATGCATATTAACTTTAGATGATTTTACTTATAACATGGAAATGATGTGATCTCAAAGTAAATCATACAATTGGGTCGGTTCAGCACCCTTGTTCTGGCAACAATGTGCTCCCATGTGTTACCGGCATTTCCAATGCCCTATGAACAGGAAAACATGTCATCCATAACACACGGGTTAGTCCTAGAGGCAGACTAAAAACACTTTGTGTTTATACTCCACACCTGCATATGGGTTTTCCTCCGAAGGCAGTTAACATGCTACTTGGCAAACCTCCGCATAGGCCATTGCAGTTATAGCATAGACATATAAACATTAATAATGAACCTAGAATTATAATAATACAATTTATTATTGCCTCTAGGGCATAATTCCAACAGTCTCACACTTGCACTAGAGACAATAATCTAGTTGCAGGGTTTGCTCAGACCAACGACACTTTGGTCTTCATGCTCGCTTGTGGTATAGACTTCGTCACTGAGCTTAATGCTTTTAGCCTCGTCTCAATCCTGCTTATCTTAATGTTCCCCTTCATCCTTTATGAAGTATTTAAAGATAGGGCACTATCGTTCAACATGTTTGGACTACAGTGAGCTCTTAGCTTACTTTGCTTTGATTATGATGCTCATATCAAAATATGGTTTATTTTGATCAAGCGTTCGGAACTATGCCAATCACTATGATGGTGTTCCTGATCCAAATACCCACCTATGCAACTTCCAGAGTTGCCATGTTTCACGTCTACGTTGTAGGAATCCCGCTATGTGCCTTAGCTTGAAAAAAAAAATCAATGTCCTATTTTGCTACTTAATTATAGACCGATTAAAAAATATTACAAATCATTATGAAACTTTTTTTCATCTATTTGTAATGAACTCTTTAGTCTTCCCCATAGAACCTTTCTTCATCTGAGGTACTTCAAGAGAACTAATCTACTATTTAGATTACTTTGGTGCTTGTTGCACTTTCAAGACATCCAATACCTTAGTTCTTTATTTTGCTAAAATATTTATTCTCAATCACTCATATATTATTCACATATATGATTCGAATCGTGCTCCCACTTAATTCCATATCTTATATGATTATTGATGAAATAATAACTTTTATAACTTCATGAAAAACTATTACTCCAGCTCTGTGATATTTGCTTCAACTATGGACTGATCTTTGAAGCATTCTCACTTTTACTAATATCGCATAGATCATTAAATCCTTTCAGGTTGTATCATGCATACACCCTTTGTTTAATTTTCTCAGAAGAAAAATCCATATGTCATACTTCGGAAGTATGTCGCGATTATCAGTAATTTTCCATATGAACGTTTGCATCATAACACATATTGTAGTCAACCTTTTGAACACTATCGAAAAACGTATTTTACGATAAGTTGAGCAATATCAACGATTGAGCTATCGTCTATATTCATATCTATGAAAGTCAAATCCACTCTAATGACCAGATATCTTTAGGAGGGTTTTACCAAGTTCTCAACTTGATTTAGATGGATGGCTTTCATATATTTTTTATGGTTTTTAAGCCATACAGTGGAGTTAGTGCTCGTCATGGTTTCTTGTAGTTTACAGGTTTATCACACTATAGAACCACCTTGGTCCAACGTGAATTTACAAAGCTGTGTGATACATCATAAGACTTGATCATTTTATCTCTTGAACACATTTCCGAGTTTCATCATTCCTTTTCATCAAATGTAGGAATTTCTTGTTTGGTCACAGAGTTTATCTCTAGAACGAGTTTCTGAGTTTCATTATGTAGAACCAAATGATTCAATGTAATCATTATCAAGCTATTAGTACTCCCACTTAATTGTTTCAAGAGAGCAATTTTCTAAGGAAAAATCCCATGTCCCGTGATAAACATTTTTCCCGGGTATAGTAGTGGAAGTGTTGTTCGTAACATGATGTTTCTACAATACTTATATACGGGATCGAGTATATTCTAAACTAGATGATGCCCCGCGCATTGCTGCGGGATATTATAGAAGAATTTTAGGTGATTTCAACTTGTGGATGTGTTGATTCATACTAATGGATTGAGATGAAAAAAAAGAGCTACGACAAACATTAGCAGACCGCAAAGGGAAATGGAATAAGGTAATATAAATGGCATACAAAGGTACTATAAATGGCAGAGCAGCCTCCTCGCAGATTATGTTATCATATTTAGATATCTAAATATCTTGAAAGTAAAAAAAAAACAGAACTGTTCCCTACCTAGTTGTGTTGTACTGACATGTAAAAAAAGAGATGGAAGCTGAGGCGATTGCCATTATGTGGGACTTTCGGACCTGCAGAAATTTTATAAGGGGCCAATCTTGAGACAGATTGTGTTGCTGTCTCGAATTTGCTCCAGCCCGGTTCACAAAACAGATCAGGGTTGTTTCCAATCATAGCTAATGTCAAAGAGTTGATGTGTTCCTTTGAGTCAGCGTCTATTGTTGCAATCAACAGAGAAAGCAACGTCTTGGTGCATGAGTTGGCTGCCTTCGCTAGGAGGATTGTAACTTGAACCCTGGAAGTTTATAAATTCAGTTCTTCTTCTAAAAAGGAAGCTAAGTAAATATAATTGAACTTAATTATAACATTTGAAACATACACCTTCAAATTATACAAAGGAGGGGATTCCGCTTTGGATCTATATGAAAGAAAGAATTGTCAACAACATAATAACTGAAGCTTAAAATTACTTCTCAAATGGATGCATAGGGACAACAATTTATTTGACGGAAAATTGTTGATAAATAAGGCGTATTAGTACTTTGTGAATTATATTAACAAAATCTGAAGGGCAATGATAACATGCATTTTTTCAGAGGATAATATAATGTATCAGTAGTTGAGAGGCACCACTTATATGTTGGAGTTTATAGAATACTATCAATTGACGATAAGATTTCTCATACGCATTCACAAGATCATAGGTAAACTGCGCAAAACTTGCCCAATTGCATCAACGATATATCCGAGGAAGAGTAAAATAATAACTTTTATCAGAGCATATGCATTACCTAATTGAGAATATACAACTGTAAGACGTAAAATGCACCCAACAAAATCTGCGTGTAGTTTCCGTATGCTTAAGGTCTGAATAGAGGTACTTGAAGTGTTAAGAAAGGACTATAAGTAGACATTCAGGGGCACATGTGTACAGCCAGCAGACAGAAATATTGACGAAGTATCATGATTAAGATGTACATGATCATGATTTATGAGAGAGAGAGGGGGGAGTACGATAATTCATCTCGAAGAAGAGAAATGGAGAAAACTAATCCAGAGAGCACACCTTGTCTCTGTGTGTGTGTTGGGGGGGTGGTAACCTGGACATACGCAGATAGATTACCTAAACAACGGGAGAGATGGATCATGGATATCAGCATTGCCAAAAATTAGAGGTGGGATAACCTAATTTGTACAGATGATTCAACATAGAAAGAGCACACTAACTGCTGTAAGTTTGCTAATTCAGATCAAGTCTGCAATCTAGGAAAAGGTTACTAAACTTCGTATCTGAGAGCAGAGAGCGTATGGATCTACAAAAACAAACAACAACAAAATCATAATGGTATAATGCATGCACAAATCCGTGATGCTGGAGACATGCATGTATAAGATGTCCCGTACTTACCTGATACTGAGACTATATATCTAGAACGGGCTATGCATCGTGTGGATCTAACGACCTTGGCTGGAGTTTGGGTCAGCCTGTTCCTGCGCTGCAACTGCAGACTCGTAGTCGTTCCGGAGGATCCTGTGAGGAGTAGGTCGTCGTTGCTCTTGGTGCTATGGGTTGCGATTAACGCTTAGCTTTGGCAAAGTACTGCATGGAGTTAAACGTACCATACCACAGGGATCGAGTGATGGGTGGATGGCGACTGAGGCCGGCAAGGGGCCGGCGAGGGGAGAATATATTGTATGTGAAGACTTTTGAACTTCTGGGCACATTAGTCTGCTCTAAACAGTGGTGCGTGAGGCCGTTTCATATGCATTTGTGGCCGGCAGAGCGTCCCTCGAGAAGGGTGGAAGAGGTAGTGAAGGCAATAATAGCGGCAACGGGAAGATGAGTGGATAAGCTGGAGTTAGTGCACATCTGTGGACTGCGGAAGGGCTAGCGATGGCGGTTAGTCCGGCAACTGGCTGGGAGAGGGTGGGTCGTCACAGCGGCGGCGGCGGCGGCTGTATGGAGGAGACGTACGCAGTGGGAAAGAAGATGAACTCTCAACGATGCTGATGGGACGGGCTATTTTCAGTTTTTCCATGGGCTTCGAACGTCCAAAGCGGCGTTTGAGCCCACAACTTGGCTAGACAGCCCATGTTAAAAAAAATGCTTCGCACAGCCAGTCCAGGCGCAAGAAGGGAATCGGGAGATCCAACGAGAGTTTTAATACGCGGGGCGAAACGTTATTACATGATTCCTGCACGTGGGGTGGAGTGGAGGGTTAGTGCTGATGTGGCAGTAGGTGAATGGATGCTGACGTGGATAGGTTGCATGTGGAGATAGAAAAGATAGTGGGGGTGATCTATTATAGTATTATAGATACATCTTCGAAATTATGAAACAACAATTGGAGTTCTTATCCATGTTGTATTCTTATAGGGCATTGTTTCAACAAACATATGACGACGCTCTATTTAGTTCGTAAGTGGTTTCTCAAAGCGTTAAGCAGTATAGTAGATGGGAGTGTGGTTTAAGTTCGTCACCGACCTCACCATGTCATGCTGGAATTCATGGTAGATTTTTTTTTAATTCCAGCATGTCATATAGGGCTTGGTTATGCGTCAAGATACTCCGTAGCTATACGGGGTTTCAGGTGACGCTAGTTTATGAACTGACTTCATACACTCGATGATGTTTGCTAAATTCTTTAACTCGTTTATTTACGATCAGATCGTCAAATATTTGATCTATGTGTGATGATTATTCTCTTTGTATTGAAACATTTTTGAACTTATTCAAAATTTCAGATATTATGTCTGGTCTAAATATCGGTATATCTATACAAGTCATTATCACAAAGTTTTATGTAAAGTACTGTTTATTGGTTCTCCACACATCGTTATGTGTTATTACCAATAGTTTACTAAACACTTGAACAAATGATTTTGTCTATTAGAAAAACATTGCATGTGTCAAATGACTCAAAGTCAAGAGATTGAATGACTTCATCGATATGAAGCTTCCGTATGCGCTTTGTTCTAATGCGACTAAGTCATTTATGCTATAACAATAATGGCATTATCATCACATAACTTAATTTATTTAGCAATCAAGAAAATAGGCATAACATCAAGATTTCAACTTAAATCATTCACCACGTAGGGTGACATTCAGAGAGTAATAATTTTTGAACAACCATTATTCAAAACATGGATAACATATCCACCGTGTAGACAACACAATACAATATTAATGTTTTACACAACCTCTGAATCAAATAACATTTATTAACTCTAAGATAAATCTTGATAGACGAACGCCAACGGCCTTGGGTGACTTGGGCACCACTTCCGACGCGGACTTGCACTTCATTCACTCTTCTCCTTCGAATTCTGATAATTCGTTGTATCGAGTTGCAAAACAAGTGCAATCGATATGGTATCAAATATACTTATGAAGGTGAAATAATGAAATTGTCTATTAACTTCGTATAACTTATTTATACATACGGTGATTAGACCATTCTTCATATCTCCCAAATACTTCTTACAGTTCCTCTTCCAGTGTCCCTGATTACCACCATCATATGGTCTGGATCCTTTTGTATAGATGCTTCCGCAGTCTTAAGCATAGCGAATAATTCGTCTATGGTCTTGTCAAGCCCATTCATTTTATTATTCATGATAAAACCGTTGTAAGATGGGGGGCGTGACGCAAGGAGAACGTCAGTGCCGAGTGTCATAGGGATCACAAATCCAAGAGCACTTAGCCTCTGTGTGTAACCAACAATTTTGATCACGTGCTCACTTAATGAGCCACCTTCTGCCATCTTGCATTCCCGCGACTGCTTCATTATCTCGTAATGTTCAGTCCTAGCTTGCTTCAGATACAGAGCGTTCAGTTTTGTCACCATGTCAAAAAATGGTGAAGTTTCTCAAAACGTTTCTGAAGCTCAGTATCCATGCATGTAAGTATCAAGCATTGTACTGCGGTGTGGTCATCCACTTTAGTGACATAGACGTTCTTATCGTCCTACTATGCATCCTCTATGGGAGTTGCTGCAAGAGATGCTATGAGAACATAGTCCTTTGTAATCAACTTTGAGGACAAACCCAAATTGCGGAACCAGTCCGCATACTCGCCTCTATTTGCAGCAAACATTTCTTTTTCAAGCATCGGTTCTAAGCTAAAAGCATTGTTGTTGCGGGCCATCTCTCTACAACGATATAAACAGATTGATTTAGACATGGTTCAAAATTAATTGCATTAATCTTAACAAGTTTAACCTAATGCTCCCACTAAAACCAATATCTCTCAAAATTGATCTTAGGGTAACAAGATCTGGATCAATACACCTGCCACCGGTGTAACACTCAGCCATGGAGGAGATCAACCCGGTAGGTCTAACAAAACCAATCACAACCAGTTTGTGACTCTTGTATTAGTCTTTCGACACTTGTGCTCCGAGCTCAGATCAGATAAGCTAGAACGTCAAGACAACCAAGCGCTATTGTTGTGGATACAACTCAATCCACCCGCCTCTTTGTTACCTTTCCGTTGGTACTCGTGTGACACGACGCACCGCGAGTGGCGTTTATTACAGACGGTTGCACGGTTGGGAGAGCACGAACTTCTTGATATTTTAAGAGAGATCATCCTATTAAAATTACGACTAGTGCGCAATCAAAATAGGCAATGAAAAGGATTAACATCACATGAAATTTAATGTGTGTGATATGGTATAGCCCTTTTCTTCAAGAAGCTCCAAGCACCATGCGTTTCTTTCTTCATCTTCTTTTGGCGGAAAGCATCACCTCCACGCACGACACGTCGTCAAGCACCATGACGTATGATCATCATCTTCATGTAGATACTAAAACTATTGCTAGCATCTATTCTAGTAAAAGAAAATTACATGAAGTTTGGCACGCAGGCCGAATAAATGACAATCATATGGCTCCAGCCATCATGCCGTACCATGACATACAAGTCATGCAAATTTAAAATTTACAAAGTATAACCATCTCATACAACTTTTATCATGACGAAGACTATACCACATCACATGTTCCTGCAAAAACAAGTTAGACGTTCTTCTACTCGTTCTTTGCATCTTTTACGTGGCTACTAGGGTTTGCAAGGCAAAACGTTTTGCTAGCTGCGTAACCACATAAAGCACAATCTTCAAGTTGCTAGATTAACACTCGGGGCATATCAACCATGAGACTACAATTTAATCTCATACTGAACAATCGTCAATACGCGTGATCCCCGTGCTAGATCAACAATTCTAACACACCCCTTTTGTTACACAATTTCTCCACACCAAAAGCAAGACCCAAATCATCTTCGCGCGACCAGCATACTCAGGAGCAGCATAGAAGGACCTCGAGGGGCAAGATGTTTGTAACAAAATCAAGCAATACAAGAGGGGTCAACTTGTGCAATTAGAGGGGAAGCAACTAGAAGATTCAGTTTAGATCTATTATCAAAAACCGCACACAATGAAAATTTTGTGCAATGCCCGTTCATCACTATGAACTCTAGATCAAACCTGCATCGATTACTAGAACTAGCTCATGATACCGCTGTTGGGATCCGGAGTAGAATAAAAAATCGGCACTACGAAACCAAGTCCCAAGAACAGATCTAGATAGATGCAAACACAGTTAGCGATCTTGTTACCTTAACAACCGTTCAAACGGTAGTTCTCTCGCAGCGGAAGAAGTTGATGGAGAGTTGAGGAAGATTGACGCGGTGCAATCCCTCGAACAGATCTGATCCGTGTGACTCCCCACGAACAGATCTACTCCACGGAAGAAGATGCAGAAGTCCCTCGAACAAGGATCGAACGCACGATCTCTCTACGGTTGATCCACACGTACGGTGTGGAAGATCCGGGAAAGCTACGCCGTACATAGCTCGGCGCCTCCGGAGTAGAGAGGAGGGAGGAGCAGCACTTCGAGATATGGTGGAGATCAGATCTACAAGAGAGGAGAGAGGAGGGGCAGCCCTGAGGCAAAAGAACAAATTCTGTGTCTTTGGGGGTGCCCCCTCCTCATCTATTTATAGTGGGAGGGGAGGGGAGGCCACCTTGGAGGAGGGGGCAGCCCTAGGGGTGGCGTCGTAGGGTTTCCCTCTCCCTTGGTGGGGCGCCAAGTAAGGGGGGAGGAAGCTTCCTCCCCTATGAGGAAGCTTCCTCCTAGGCGCCTCCCCCTCTTGGGCTCCTTTGGCCCATGTGCTCCCTCCCCACTTTGGCCTTCCAAGTGAGAGGGGGGCCATTGATATTTAATCCATTTTATTAATTCTAAAAAAATTCTATAATTCACAAGAAATAAATATTAAACATATTTAGACCATCCCGGAACTTTTCCGGCCCTCCGGTTTTACCCGGTTTTCTCAAAACTCTTCCCGGTACTTTACCAGTGGCCCGAAACGATTCCGGTTTTCTCTCCGATTAAATCTCAATCTCTCCGAAACTTTTCCGGTGTGTTATAATCGTTCTCCTATCACTCTACTACTCAACAAATCTTCCACCCTTAAGTGTGTGACCCCATAGGTTCGGTAGAATACGGACATGAACCGGAAACTTATTTTCCCGCGAAATAATAACCGATAGCGGAGCCATGGACACCCATAACGGTTCCCATACCTACACGAATATAAATTCGAGTGAACCACAAGCTTAACATGCCATTCCTATTTGCTTCACGATACTATACAAAACCTGAGGTGAGATCTTTTAGGTATCCGCATGATTAACCATTAACCATTATACCAAGTCATCCTCCTTCTTGTTTTGTTCCATTTTTCTCGTTTAGTATTCCGGTATCCCTTGTGATCAATTCACAGTGTTTGGCCAGATGATGTTGGATGTCGTAATACCGAGAGGGCCCAAAGAAGTATCTCTCCATCGTTAGAGGAGAAAATTCCCAACTCGAATCGTTAAGTCCCTTGACACACTTTCAGGTGTGAGTGATCAAAGCCGTTATTGCCACGCCTGTTACGGGTGGTGTTGGGACAGTGTCAAAACCCACCCTCCGGTATGAAGTTATGAAACATTCTTATGGTCATGAAGGACATATGCATATTAACTTTAGATGATTTTACTTATAACATGGAAACGATGTGATCTCAAAGTAAATCATACAATTGGGTCGGTTCAGCACCCTTGTTCTGGCAACAATGTGCTCCCATGTGTTATCGGCATTTCCAATGCCCTATGAACAGGAAAACATGTCATCCATAACACACGGGTTAGTCCTAGAGGCAGACTAAGAACACTTTGTGTTTATACTCCACACCTGCATATGGGTTTTCCTCCGAAGGCAGTTAACATGCTACTTGGCAAACCTCCGCATAGGCCATTGCAGTTATAGCATAGACATATAAACATTAATAATGAACCTGGAATTATAATACTCCCTCCGATCCAAATTAATTGACACACATTTAGTATAACTTTGTACAATTAATTTGGATCGGAGGGAGTAATACAATTTATTATTGCCTCTAGGGCATAATTCCAACATGAAATCAACTAATAACGAAGAACTTGTCTCATGCATATTGTGGTGAATCTTTGATGATGTGATATGTATGCATGTTAAAAGTTATGTAATATAATGGGGGGAAAATTCATGCATGCTGAGGGAGATTGCATGTGTCATTAAATGGATGTGTGCATGAGATCAACTAATAATGAAGAACTTGTTCTTATGCATATTGTGTTGGGCCTTTGATGAGGTGGCATGCTTGCATGTTGAGATAAATAAGATAGTGGGGATGATCTATTATAGTACTAGATGATACCCCGCGCCTTGCTGCGGGAATTGGTCGCTCTATATTTTAACAAAATTTAATTATGTAATTTTTTACTCCCTCCGTTCCTAGATGTAAGGTGGATAGTTTTTTAAGAAAAAGTCCAAAATATAAGGTGTATTGCATTGCAACACTCATCTAGACAAAAAAATTTAGAGATTTGATCATGTTTCCTTATCTCTTGCAAACCCCTCTACTTTCTCACGTCAATTAGCTAGATGTAATCCCGTCGAAACCTGGTGTAATTTTTCCTCAACGTGTGTTCTCTAATTTTCGTGCCAAAAACTATACACCTTATATCTAGGAACGGAGGGAGTAATATTTAGATTAATAACAAACGAACCAAATTTTTAAAATGCATACAATTTATTATATTTGATTATGTTTAGTTATTGTTTTTTAATATAAGTATAATAAGAGAATGAAAAATAATTTTTCATGCATAGTCGTATGTTGAGGTGGTCCTTATCACATCCGTAATGGTGTGGTGATGTGGCATGCTTGTATGTTGAGATAAATAAGTTAGTGGGGATCCCGGGAATTGGTCGTCTTATATTTCAACAAAATTTAATTACGTGAATTTTAAATATTTAGATTAATAACAAATGAACCAAAAATTTAAAAACACATACAACTTACTATATTTTATTGTGTATATTTATAAATTATTTTTTTAATATAAGTATAGTAAGGGAATGAAAAGTATTTTTCCATGCATGCATGGTTGCATGTGGTGGTGGGTCTTGTCTCATGCATGGTTGCATGTTGAAGTGGACCTTATCCCAATCATAATTATGTGGTGATGTGGCATGCTTGCATGTTGAGATAGATAAGATAGTGGGATGATCTATTATAATATTATAGATTATAGATTGCATACCAAATGTTGAGAGTCTCAAAACACTAGAAAATTCATATCCCTAGTCCTTTTCATGCGTTTGTGACTTCCTGAATGCAAATAAGACTTCATGGGATAGGCAAAAGATTGAGGAGATGTTCTCTGCTGATGATACCACTACCATCTTTTAAACTACAGTCGGTGTGGGCATGATGATTCCATGGCGTGAAATTACATCAAAAGGGGGGATTCAGTGCCAGATCAACATACCTTCTTCGTATGTCATTGGACAAGGTGCATCCGAACGTTCGAAAAATTCTAACGCTAGTAACCATCGGGGCTAGATGGCACTATGAGACTCTTGCGCTCCTAGTAAAGCAAAAGTTCACTGTTTGGAGGATCATGCACATTGGAGTCGTTGTCGGGTTAGAACTACAATAAAGGAACCTGCAAAAGTTCCCTAGGGTTTCCCTCTGGCGATGTCGCTAGGGTTTCCCTCCGGCGAGGCGGCAGCGATCGCCCAGCAGCCTCCACGGCCGAGATCTCCCTCCGCCGTGTGTGGCCTCTCCTCCGCAAGTCTGCCTCTGCGGGTTGTCGGAGACGCGGTGGCTCTGTCTGCCAATCCGGGTTGCGTTCAAACCCTAGTTGTCGATGGTGAGGAGGACTACGTTTGGTGTACGAGACGGACTCGTGATGGAAAAGCTCCAGATTTCCTTAATTCCCAAGGCAAGTCGAAAGCCCCGGATGGCTACTTAAACACATCTGAGCGGCCGGATCAACACATCAAAACCCCTCTTGCACCCCAGATCGATCTAGACGACAGCTTGAGCAGACGTCGATCGCTCGAGGCATCGTTTCCATGGCCATGCAGGCGCCGGATTCGGGTGTGATGCTGCCAACAGCCGAGGGGAATCCAGGGGAAGGTGGGGGCGAACAAAGGGCTCCCTTAGCCTCTGGAGAAACGCCGGCTGGCGGCGTGCAAAACCCTAAGGTGCAGACGCTGGCGATATGGAAGCAGGTGAAGGGCAAAGGAAAACAGAGTTCAACGGAACCACCAGTGGAGGATCTCATGCGCCGTCTGATGACCCTCAACTGTAGGGGATCATTTGTACCGTTTTTGATAAATAAGAGTGTCGAACCCAACGAGGAGCAGAAGGTATTGGTATGTGACTTTGGTAAAGAAATAGCTGCAGGAACTGAAAGATAACTTTTTAGGGATTTTTTATATAAGCAGCAAAAAGGTATTAGCGAGCAAAGTAAAGAGCATTGAGGAGTAACAAGTGGCTCGATCCTTTTGATCAAAGGATAGGCCTAGCAACTGAACTTATAAAGGCTAAAGCGTTCTTGAGGACACACGGGAGAAATAGTAATGTGTTTTCGCCATATTCCGTATCGGTACTATGTGTCGTGTTAATAAGTGTTGAGTGGGTGGATCTATGCTAGTGCACCCTCTAGACTAAGATAAGTGCACTCTTATGATTAAACACCTTGCAAGCATCCGAAAATACAAGATAGTAATTAAGGCAAAAGCCTAACCATAGCAATACGATTGATGATCCATTGTTCCCTTGTGCAAAAGCATGCGAACTGGGGTTCAGGTTTCTGTCACTCCGGCAACCCACCGTAAGCATTATTTGTACACAATGTATTCCCCTAGGTCCTTAATAAGGCGAAGTGTTGAGTGTTCGACTCACACAACACCACTAGGAAAATAACAACACAACTTAAATATCAAACAACACATATTACTTCAACATCATATGACTACTAACAACTAGACTTCTCCCATGTCCTCAAGAACTAAAGTAACTACTCACAAGACATAAAAGAGATCATGATCAGTGGGGATAAATAGATGATAAACAATCTGGACACAATGATAATTCTCCAACAAAACTCAATAGCATTCATCACACGGTAGTAATCAACACCGGTAGAGTAGAGAGGATAGATAATATGGATTACAACACAAGTTGTACTTGTGAGGTGAGATTGGATGGTGGTGGTGATGGTGCTGATGTTGATGATGATCTCGATGATGCCCGTGATGATGGTGATGACGATGACGACGATCTCCCCTTCCTGGAGGTGTTCTCCCCGGCGGAATCTGCCCGTCGGAGACGTATTTTCTTCTCTGTAGGTTTCCGCCACGGAGGGGGGAGCCGGGAGTGGCCCCAGGGGTCCAGGCGCCCTCCCGGCGCGGCCAGGGTGGGGGCCGCGCCAGGTGGCCGTCTGGTCACCCTCTGGCCCCTCTTCGACGTGTCTTCGTTAATCTTCTGAAAAATGCCCTCCGTCGATTTTTAGGTAATTTGGAGGTATTCTTCTTCAGCAACTCAGCGCCCACTTTTTACCGCTGAATCCTGCGTCTGCTGCTTCGGCATCGGAAAGTTGCAAACTGTGTAAAATAAGCCAAAACAACATAAGAACAGCATCATAACATGAAATATATTAATGAATAAGAAAGAATTACTATATAAAATAGTGATGCATTTTGGACGTATCACCGTCCAAGGGAAGGCCCTGAGGAATACCGGGAAGGGGAGGAAGCTGATGATGGTGTTGAGGAGCCTGCTGAAGTTGATCTTGAGGAAGGGGTATTCTCCAACAGCAAGAGCACCCGTGGACGGTGGTCATGCTCGTTTACTCTCTGGAGAGGCCATCCCCGCATGCCCTATTCGACATTCTTGAAGAAGGGTGGTATCTCAAGGAAGACCTGGATTACAGCTACCAGGGGGACAACAAATACCCAGTGCACTTCGGCTGTGAGGCAGATATGGCTCGTATTCTCCGTGGAGGCCCATGGCAATATGACTATGATCCACTCATCATCGAAGCCTATGATGGTATGAGGAAGGTCTCAGAATACAAGCTAGATAGGATCAAAATCTGGGTGAGAATTCTGGATGTTCCTGCATGCTGGAAAATGCAAGCGGTGGTGAGAGCCCTGTGTGTGAAGTTGGGGACAGTCCTACAAATTACCTGGACGGGAGGCATGGAAACTACGTGAGGGTTCGGGTGGCTATGCTCGTGTCCCGACCCATTGAGACAAATGTGGCGATGATAGCAAAACTGAAGGAGAAGAAAACAAAAGTGGAGTTCCACATCCAATATGAAAAGCTTCCAAACTTTTGTTATTCCTGTGGCTACCTTGGGCATAAAGAGAAGTCATGTGGATGAAAGATCAAGGGGGAGACGCCATCTGGGAAATTCAGTGGGCGACTGCGATGCTCACCTCCTAGACGTTTCACCAAGCAAGGGGGCAAGCTGAGAGCCAAATCCAACCCCCTGGCGTTCAGGGAACTACACTTCAGTTCTAAAAGTAGTGGATCGTCTATGGGAATCCGTAATGGTCGGGGTCCTCAAAGAGAAAGAGGAAGCAGAACAGGCAAGGTAAACACAGTCCAAGACCGGACAAAGGGGAACCCGGCCATTTATGAGCTGCTTGCAACAGAGATGAGGAATATGAAGGGACACGACCCGTTTGATCCACAACAAGGACATGCCAAAGAGGGGACAGAGGCCGATCTGTTACCCACGCAGCCAAGGAGTTCTGACATGATCCCGGCCATCAGGAATCTCTCGCAAGACATACTAATGTCTGAGGGAGAAACCACAGAGGAAGCATCCACTTTGGGCAAACGCCAAGCTGAGAGGCCGCAGGCTGTATCGGTTGCGGACGATGCTAGCAGCAAGATAGTGGTTCAGTACAATCAGAAAGATCATGATGATGATGGGATACCGGTGTGACGCCCCCAAAATCAAGTCGTGTACAGTAATCATACACGCAAGGTACACGATCGAGATTAGGGACTCACGGTGAGATATCACAACACAACTCTACAAATAAAATAATACAAGTTGTTTAATACAAGCCAGGGGCCACGAGGGCTCGAATACAACAGCTCGAGAGCACAAAGTTAGCGGAAGCAAAAGTATCTGAGTACAGACACAAGTTATACAAGTTTGCCTTAAGAAGGCTAGCACAAAAACAACAGCGATCGAAAAGGCGAGGCCTCCTGCCTGCGAACCTCCAAACTCCTCCTGGTCAACGGGGAACTCGATGTTGTAGAAGGCATCGGGGAACTTCATGTTGCGGTGGTTGGCATCGGGGATCTCCTGCTCCTGGACTCCAACGTCGACTGCAGCGGCCGATCAGGCAAAACGAAAAGGGGGAACTAAAGCAAAGGTGAGTATCTAGCATACCCGCGAGTCTTACGTCCACTACTAAGCATTTATGCATTGTATCAAATGGAAAGGAGAGGCTGTATATAGTGGACTGCAAGATAGAAATCAGAATAAGGGTAAGAAGCTAGGCCTATCGAAGACTAGCATCTTCCAACGAGTCTTGCAGCATGGGGAAAGAATAGCCAACAGTTTATATAAAGCATAAAGTAACAATGCAGTAGAAGTTGCTGCAGCATTGTATAATAATAAGTTGTAATAATTAACAATGCCTCCGAGATCACCTCCTCGACATCCCAGCGAGGAAGAAAACCCGGAACCATACAGTTTAATAATAATAGTTTGTAGTGGTAAGATCCAGCTTCAGCATAAAGCGTCCTGTTACCGTGGACACGGCTATTCGAATAGATTAATCTTCCCTGCAGGGGTGCACTTATGTTACACTACACGCAAGGATCTCCAGGGTGGCGGGCACCTTGTTAGGGAACGCTCCACCGAGGCTATCCGACACTCCGTAGCCCATCTTTCAAACTCAACAGAGAGGTCATCCGCTGGACTATATCCTATGTACGCGGGGCTTTGGACCCTAACCCCGACGTACTCCTGCACGGTGCGAGGCTGGCCGGTGAAGTTAAATCAAAGCAAATACAAATCACACTGCCACGGCAAATAAGACAACACCACTTCCCGGCGCAGGCCGCGGTACTGCTGACGTCTGAAGAGTCCTCGGACAACACTATGAAGCAGGGGAGCCCATAACTCGTAATTCCCATGGGTAGGTAGTGCGTACATGGCATATAGCCAACTCAAGACATCCACCGAACCATTAGTCGTTTTATTAACTTGCGGGACAACCTTTATCGTTGCCTCGACTTAACTGACCCGCGGACAACGACAGCATTCAGGACCACCAGTACATCGGTGCCTGCCCTGTCGTCCCACCAAGTCTCCGCGGTTACCAACAAGGTGAACCGTCTCCTTACCTTGTCTCGCGTGTGCTCCTGGAGGAGCTCGACTTTCGTGGTTTGGTAACTCTCGCGGCCAACGATCAGGGGCCAAGCACACCGGTACACTGGTCGTACCCTCCCTGTCGTCCCGTTGCAATACCACTCGCGGGCACCGTTGGGTCGCCCGACTTCTTACCAGAAGGACAACCGTTGCTCAGGTACCTAGAGCGGCTATACAGAGTCATCAACGAGTGGAGTACAAGGATTACTCCTTGATAGCTCACACTTGATGGGGGCTCGGCAGAGCCGAGCTAGGGGGCCTGAGGCGGTGTCTGCATTGTACCGTACCTGTGCAGTTATAATATTTGTATCCGCGTTCACTCCCCTGAGTGATCACGGCCCTCTATCTAATCCTAGCTAACAATGCGCAATGCTCACTGCTGAATATGATATATATAATAGGCAGCATAGGATAAGGGAAGGTACATCAAGGGGCGACAAAAACAGGCTATGCAACTGAATAGGATTGTAACGTAACAGCAGCAGTAATGCCTAGTGCAAGAAAGTACGGAAAGGTAGGCGATATCTGGGGAAGAGAATGGCTCTACTTGCCTGGAAGCTCGACGGTAGGGGTAGGGTCGTCGACGAAGTAGTCGATCACAGGGGGCATCGGCATCGATGTCGTCGGCGGCAGCAACGAGGTCTACCGGAGAATAAGGGGGGAGAAAACAATAAATACACAACAATAATAGCAATACAAATACAAGACATGGCAAACACAGTGTTGGCGGTGTTCTAACGCGGTGTTAAGTATCTAGTCGGAGCGGAAATTTATCCGGGGTTGACTCATCGGTACCGGTTGATTACCGGACCGATGATCCGGAGGGGGAAGGTTCCATGAATGTAGTGTTAGAGATATCTGACAGACATGTGGATAGTGTATCCGTGTTAGTTGATCCATTCTAAGAAACTTTCATGTTCAGAACAATTTCATCCGGCAAGTTTTACCGGCACCGGGTGATTACCGGACAGTGCGATCGGAGGGGGAATGTCCCTTGTGCGGTATGTTAGAGGGGTGTGGTGGCTGTACGGGTAGCGTATCCGTAATCGTTATATTTTTCTGACCAATTTTGATGTATAAAGTTTTTGAATCTGAGTTAAGGTTTAAAATATATTAATTTCTAAAGTTTAAATCATTTTTAAAAGAAGTTCTGGAATTTATTTTATTATTAAACCAACATTATCCAGAACAGGAACTTTGACTGGTCAAACCTGACATGAGGGTCCGACATGTCAGCCTCACAGTAAATAATATTCATCTTATTTAATTCTTACAAGTGGGGCCCAACAGTCATACTCACAGGTTTAATAAAATCATTAAATATCTAAATAGCACATGGGGTCCACATGTCACTGACCTATTAGTCTAAATAGAGTTTAATTAACAGGATTAATTTTCAAGGGCCCACATGTCATACACTCAAACTCATATTAATTCTTTAAACAGATAATCTTACAGTGGGGCCTAGGTGTCATTGTCTCAGTGACTTAATTCAGTGTTTTAAATTTAGTTAAAGGATTAACCAGAGAAGGGCCCTACATGTCATAGTCTTAGTTAATCATAAGGGGTCGGTTTAGATGGGGATTAGGGGGGCTTATTCTAATGATCTCCCAGCCGTGCACGCACGGGCTCGCCGGCGGCGAACGGCGAGCAACAGGGGGCGGTGGCTGGGAGGGGCGCAGAGCGCGGCCGAGGCAAGACAGGGCGCGGCCCAGGCGCGGCCAGAACAGGGCGAGTGCGGTCGCACGGGACCACGACGACGTGCGGCCACGGCCGGAGCAAACCTCCACATCAAACGGCGAGTGCAGCAAGGGGAAAGGGAGTTTGAGGGGGGAGGGCGCTCACAGTGAGCAGCAGGGCCGGCCAAAGCACGCGGGGGGCACCGAGCCGGGGCGATGGAGACCGGCAGCGAGGCCGTTAGCCGGCGACGGAACGAAGGAAGAAGAAGGCGCCGCCCACTGGGTTCCCCAGGTCGATGGCGTCCACGGGTAGGCGCAGGAGACCACGGCGGTGGCCATGGACATGACGGCTGGGCGAGGAGACCGGTGGCCGCGTGATCTCGCGAGCTCGCGGCCATGGCGACTCGGGCGTCCGAGATCTGGCGAGGGCGAAGGGGGAATGGAGGGGGGGCAGGGGGAAGTTGGAGGCGTCAGCCTTATCCATCGAGGAGAGGGGGGAGCAGGTAGGGGCAGGTGAGGGCGAGGAGGGGCCGGCCAGGCAGTGGCCATGGCGCCCTGTCGCCGTGCAAGTGGGGGTGGGGGGGAACAGTGAGAGGTAGGGGATGGGGTAGGTGGGCTGGGGTTGGGTGGGCCTCGCCCCAGGCGGGATTTAGGGTTTTTCCTTTATTTTATTTTATTTTTGCCAGCAGTGTAAACCTTCTGTTCTAATTTTATCTGATTATCAAATGATTTTTGTTAGATGTAAAACTTGTTGGTTTAATGGTACTACACTTTATAGAAGTGCCACAAAAAGTTTGGTGATTATTAAAAAATCTTTTGCATTTTTGTTTTATTTAAAAGGGATTAAGTGCCACTGATTTGCTACTGTTTGAATTGTTTGATTTATCTTATAGCTTAATAAATTTCCATTGTTGTTCTAGCATGGTCCAATGATTATTTGGGATTTAACAAAAGTGGTTGCACCAATTTTGGACAAGGTTTTATTTATCACATACTTTTAATATTCATGAAAAGGCATTTGGAGTTTGTGTTGATTCAAAAATGATCAAGGCATGATTAGCAACAGTAATTGTGATTACTGTAGGTGATTACTGTAGCGTGACACCCGGGGTGTTACAGCCGGCTGGGACTCCACAAAAGAAGAGACGTACAGCTGATCAACAAGAAGGAAGGCATGATACCCGGGAGGCTGAGGACCAGGTGTTGCAGGTGGAGGGGCAAGAATTGGAGGCAACCGGCCTTGGGGCCGCCGGTAACCACACGGAGCCTTCGGGGCTCCGTCAGGAGCAATGAATATCCTAAGCTGGAACTGCCGAGGGGGGGGGGGGCTCGGACAGTTCGCGATTTGGTGAGTCTAACTCAGACTCATTCCCCTCACATAGTCTTTCTATGTCAAACGAGGCAACCAGAGTTCAAGATGAAGAGATACTGTGCTAGACTAGGGCTGAGTGGTTTTGCCGCATGTGATAGCAATGGCATGAGTGGTGGTCTTGCATTGTATTGGCATGAGACTTTGTCTGTTGAAATAAAAGGGAAGAATGATCGTTATATTGATGCGTTAGTGGACACTGGTAGCACGGATGGCCTGTGGAGAATCACGTGTGTGTATGGTGAGCCATGCATGGAAGACCGGCATCGTATGTGGTCTCATCTTCGAGACCTATACACTCAGGCTGATTTGCCGTGGCTGGTTATTGGGTACTTCAATGAGGCGATGTGGGGGTTCGAGCACTTCTCCGACACCCCCCCGCTTGACGGGACAAATGCTTGATTTCCGTGAAGCCCTTGACGTCTGTGGTTTGGGGGACCTTGGCTTCGTAGGGCTGTCGTTTACATAGGATAACAAACGAGCTAGGAGAGCCAATGTCAAAGTCCGGCTGGATAGGGCTGTTGCAAATAACTTGTGGAGGGATCAATTTTCATACGCCAAGGTGGAGCACCTTGTTGCTCCAAGCTCGGATCACCTGCCAATCCTCCTACGCTGCTTCCATGAGTAACCGAGGCCATCTGATGGGAGAAGGTGTCTTCATTATGAGGTGATGTGGGAGAGAGATCCTACACTGCCGGAGGTTATCCAACAATATTGGACTGAGCTGGGATGCACGCTTAATTTGGGTGATGTGGCCTCAGGTCTGGAGTCTATCATGACGAAGCTTCGTAACTGGAGCTCTAAAAAGTTTGGGAATGTCATAAAGGAGATCAACAAGTCCAGAACTCGGCTAGAGGAACTCATGGCCATGAATGCGGATAGGAAAGAGATTAGAGAGGCGACTGACAAGATGAATGAGCTCCTCTACAGGGAAGAAATGCTTTGGATGCAACGATCCTGGGTTGCCTGGCTGCGGGAAGGGGACCGCAACACCAAGTTCTTTCACCGTAAAGTTGTGTGGCGTGCCCGCAAAAACCGCATTAAATCCTTGGTGGATGAAAATGGTGTTACTTATGAGGATCACGAGTAGATGGCGGAGCTTGCTGATACGTCCCAAACGTATCTATAATTTCTGCTTGCTCCATGCATGTTTTGTGTGACTTTGCCATGTTTTGCTTGAACTTTCATACACTTTTGAGCATATTTGGACTAATCTATTAACCCAGTGCACCCAGCTGCCAGTTGCTGTTTTCTGCTGTTTTGTATTTCAGGTTTTCCGGCCATTAAAAGTGCTCCAAAAAAATCCGAAAAAATCAGATAAAAAATCAGCGACCCGGAAGCTTCCGGAATCACCAAGGTAGCGGAAGGGGGCCACCACCAGGACACCAGGGGGGTCCCTGGCGCGGCCCCACCCTAGGTCGCGCCAGGAGGCCTCCTGGCTGCCTGGTGGGTCCCCTCGACACCCCCCTCCGCCTATATTTAGCCCTCGGGGTGGAAACCCCTAATATCGAAGTACTTTTTCCAGAAGCGATTCCGATCTCCGCCGCCATCGCCAACAAGCTTCGGGGGACCAAAATTCCTGTGTTGGCACCCTGCCGGGACGGGGAAGTGCCCCCGGATTCATCTCCATCGACGTTGCTTCCTCCCTCCATGAAGCGGGAGTAGTCCCTCCTCGGCTATGTTAATCTACCAGTAGCTATGTGTTATTCTCTCTCTCCCATGATGTGATCTTCGTTGTGATCATAGGCTATGTTAATCTAGAGTGATCCCATGATATTCCCCATTACTCTATGTATTGGATTGATGTACTCAATTGATCTTATCTAGTATAATCCCCGAGACTATGGTGACAGCGGTCTATTGGACATGGGTTAGAAGAATATTATCATGAGTGATTTCCTCTTTTGTGTGTTGATTGAAGATTGAGAGTCTCTTGGTGCTTGTCTTTGACTATCCTTGAGATATGTTGTGGTGATTGTGGTACGCTCTTTGGATGGCCGCAGTGACATTGGGAAATCCATAGATTGAGAACTACGAACTCTGAGGTGTGCTTTTGTAGCCCTACATAATTCTCGTCCTCTCTTGACCACAAAGGAATGACCTCCGAGTACGTCTCCAATGCATGTTTTAGTGGAAATATCATGTGATTAGACTATTTTAATGTTGTTGAGAGTTGCCACTAGTGAAAGTATGAAGCCTAGGCCTTGTTTCCACCATTGTTACACCGTTTGTGCTCACTTTTGTCACATGTTTGCTTGCTGCACTTTTTATTACAGATTTATATTACCTTGTTTTGCCACACCTATCACTCGTATTTTACCATCTCTTCGCCGAACTAGTGCACCTATACAACTCCTAGTTGTATAAGGTGTGTTGGGGACACAAGAGACTTCTTGTATCTTAATTGCAGGGTTGCTTGAGAGAGACCATCTTCAACCTCTACTTCCCTGAGTTCGATAAACCTTAGGTCATCCACTTGAGGGAAATTGTTGCTGTCCTACAAACCTCTGCGCTTGGAGGCCCAACATAATCTACAAGAATAGAAGCGTGCGTAGATGATGGCTTCTCGCCCCTCGTTGGTTACCCAAAGTGGAAGGTTTGAGATGTAGCGCAGCAGCAAGTTTCCCCTCGGTGAAGATACCAAGGTTTGTCTCCCGTAGGACTCCGGATATGATAAGTAGGTGTTAGGGGCACAACTAACGTGGACCTGCACACAGACACAGATAACTTTGTTCCCAACGAAGTTCAGAGAGGTTGTCAATCTCTCCGGTCTTGTTGTTCACAAAGGGTAAAACACAAGGGATAATGATATCAATTGAAAGTAAAAGCAGAAAAGTAAAGATAGCGTGGAAACAATAATAAGGATATGGACCGGGATACATGATGTTCGCTAGTGATGTCTCTCTACCAAAAGACGATAAAACTGCTATGCGAGGTAAACAAATTACAGAAGGGCAATTGACAGGATTATGAACGCACCGCAATGCTAACTATGCTACAAAAGAAAGGAAGAGGCTCAAAAGCACGGGCAGTACGCCAAAATAAGTATACCCTAATCCAACTGCATCTACTACTAATCATCCACCTTGAGATAACTATCCAGAACATCTCGCTGGTATTAAGTTGCGAGCCCCACCCAAAGTGTAAACCCAAAGCAACAGACAACTGCATTAAAAAGCACTTTGCGTAAAGTAAACAATCCTTGCAACCGCGGTTACAAGCACCGTTGTTTTCCCCCTTGTGGCAACAGCACATCCCCTAGACTCATGTTTCTATCACTCAAGCGTGTCATCAGGGGGCATGAACCCACAATCGAGCATAACGTTCCCTCTTGGAGTCACTACCTACTACTTGGCCAAAGCAATAAACAACAATGGAGAACATGCAAGAATTACTTAGGAACAAAAATATAAGAGATAAAAACCAAATATATTACTCTATCACAATCTGAACATAATCTCATAATCCATCAGATCCCATCAAACTCAGCATAGCAATAGCAGAAAGATTACAAAAGTGCCTCGATCATGTAGGGCAGCTCACGAGGTCTAAACCATGAAGAACAAAGAGGGGAGAAGAACATCACATGGCTACTGATCACGGACCCATGGTCCAAGGAAAACTACTCACGAGACATCCGGGGAGCATCCATGGTGGAGAGGAGACTCCCGGAGGTCGGCCCTCCCTCCGGCAGGGTGCCGGGAAGAGGTCTTCTGGTGCTCCCGATATCGGAAGCGCGGCGGCGGCGGAACAGAGGGGAGATCGCGAAAAAGGGTTCTGTCCTCGGAGTTTCCCCGTGACGGAGAATAAATAGGCGAAGGGGGGCAGCCAGAGGTGGACCAGGGGCCCCAGGCGCCCCCCTGGCGCGGCCAGGGGTGGGGCCGCGCCGGGTGGCCGCCTGGGCCCCCTGGCTCCCCTCTGGCCCCTCTCGGGCTCTTCGCTAATCTTCCTGTACGCTGATTTTTTCCTGTATTTTTCCCGGAATTTTTCTGGCACTTTTTATATGGGGGAAAACTGAAATAGAAAAACAGTAGAAAATAGGAACTGGCACTGGGGTGCACTGAGTTAATAGGTTAGTCCAAATATGATCAAAAGTGTATGAAAGTGTATCTAGATCATAGCAATATCACACAAAACATGCATGGAGCAAGCAGAAATTATAGATACGTTTTGGATGTATCAACATCCCCAAGCTTAATTCTTGCTCGTCCTCGAGTAGGTAAATGATAACAGCATAATTTGTGTGGTGACATGCTAGCAACCATAAAAGAACTTTGAAAAGTAAAGCAATCAAGGTTAGAGATTCAATTCAAGTCATAACATGCAAGAGTCTTTATTAGCATTGAAACAAGTAACATAAGAACAAAAGGTGCAAGAGCTCTCGATGTCCGTGACTCGAATGTCTCCAAATGTTGTTTGCGTGCAAGAAGGGGGATAGGGAATACGAGAAAAAGTATTTTTTTGCGTTGAGAACTCAATCTACTAAAGTTTCACACTTGGTCTTCTTTGGAATCTTATCTTGACTCATCCCCAGACCACTAGCCAGGTACAAGTCAATTTGATCCACTCCTTTTCGATATTTTGAGCACTCATGCAATGGATGAGCGTAAGCACGAGAGTTGACACTTAGGATGGCAAAGAGAGAAGCACGGAGGAGGAAGACAAAAAGGATGAGAAAGGCTCACATCAATGAGGACAATCATAGGCAAGAGATGCCAAATGATAGATATGATGTGAGGAGTAGGGATTGCCATGCAACGGATGCACATACGAGCTAAGAAGCTCTCCAAAGGAACTAGTGGGGGTGCATCTAACTTGCTCGCTCATGAAGACCTAGAGCTCGTTTGAGGAGGCTCATCCTTGGAATATGCAAGCCAAGTTCTATAGTGTGAAGGTCCCCACATAGCTATATGCATAATGATCATCTCTATGGAGTACAAGGATATAAAGGGAGTACTAGTGTGGATCTCTCAAAAGGATAGTAGTGTTGCCCCTTTCTCTCTTTTTATTTCTTTTTCTCTTTTTTCTATTTTTTTGTATTTTTTTGTGGCCTCAATGGCTCTTTCTATTTAACTCTCATTTGTCCTCTTCGGGATCTTTTATTGTGTCCACTTTGGAATCTTTTCCTCACTTAAGGGCAACACTCTATTTTACAAGAAGGTAAAGGAGATCTTTCACACTTTACAAGGTACTCAAATCATAAAGAAGATGTAACTATCATGATGTATGCAATGTATGTCGCTGCCAGTGTAGCAGGAACATGTATGACATGAAGATCAAGTCATGAAGAGGTGGATGTTGCATGGCAATATAACTCGGAAAGGCTATGGAAATGCCTTGATAGGTAGGTATGGTGGCTGTTTTGAGGAAAGATATAAGGAGGCTTATGATGACAGAGCGTATCATGCCAAAGGTTTGGATGTACCGGTGAAGGTGGACACCAACTCTCGGAGTGAGAAGAAGGCAATGCACGGCATGGGAGAGGCTAGCAAAATATGGGAAGGTGGAAGTGTCAACTTTCAATACTTACATTAGTCCGAAGAACTCATGCACTTATTATCGGTAACTCTCAATCTAATAAGGAGGTTCACAAAGAGACAAGTACCCCGAGGAGGGGTGTATGGGGGTTTGGTTATCCTTGCGCATCCTCGACTCATGGTACGTGAGTGTTCTCTAATATTCGATCCCTCCAAAGATTAGTGATCCATCTAGTAGCTAGAGTTCTCAACTAGTTTTGTAGGTTTTGAAAATACACACGGATTGCCCAAAATACGACACCTATCACTAATATGCTAGAGCTCTTGACACCAAAAGTTCAAACATTACTCACGTCAATACCTCAAAACTATTGCAAGTTACTACTAGAATTAAATAGCAACCTCAATTACCTACTCTCAAGACAAGACACATCTCAGTGCAACAACCAACTCTTTTTAACAAGATAAACATGAAAACTAAAAAGAGTTGCAGCAACAAACTAAACAAAAGCCAAGGCTCTTGCTAAAGACAAACTAAGACTAAGACTAAACATGGCAGTAGCTATGAAAAGGTAAAGAACACACAACAGCTAAAAGATAGGCAGGAAAAATCCTATGATGTGTTCTAGAATTTGAAAGTGGAGCGTGTTTCTCTCCCACACAAAGTAAGACGTGATCTAACTTGTTATGAACAGCAAGCAAAGCTAAAGAAAAATAAAACCTAAGAGTGAGACGCTCCAAGCATAGCACATAACGCATGAAGTGATAAAAATATAGTGAGACGAAGGACGAACTGATGATTGTTGATGGAGAAGGGGGTGCACGGGGGCATCCCCAAGCTTAGACGCTTGAGTCTCCTTGAATATTTGTTGGGGATGCATGGGGGCATCCCCAAGCTTGAGCGCTTGACACTCCTGGATCTTCTTTCATCATCTTCCATCGCACACTTGAAAACTCCCTTCATACATAACTCATCATAAGCTGATTAGAGAGGTTAGTACCCTTAATAAAATAATTTTCCCCACTGGATATAAAGATATTCTTGAAGATCTACTGTTTCTCAAGAGTGTCAAAAAGTTTTTGCAAAGAAAAAGCAAGCTTAAGTTTTGCAAAAGTTAGGAGAGACAAAACGTGGCAGAATATGTGAAAAACAGAACAACAGGTAGTAAAGAATTTTTTAGGGGAACTTCTGCAACTCAAATCAAAAAACTCAGAACATATGGAAGTTTCGTAATTGTATAGAGCATGCTGTGTAAAAATTTCAGCTCAAAAAGATGAACTGGGATGTTTCTGGAATTTTTCTGGTCACGAGGACAGAATCTGTTTTCTGGACAGCATGTCACAACTTTTACTTCCCTTGCCGTAAGAGGCTATAACTTGGCCCAAAGCTGAAAAATAAAGATACAATGATATTGCTACAGTAGTAACAATCATCAAGACACAACAAAAGCAAAAATAAAAACCTAAATTCGTTGCGGGCTGCCTCCCGAAAGCGCTTTCTTTTATGCCTTTAAGCTAGGCATGATACAAAGAAGAATCAAGTTTTATCAAGAGAAAGAGAATAACTAGCCCGAGTAACGGACTCAAAAGTTAACTTGATTTTCTTTCTAGGGAAGTGTTCCATCCCCTTTTTTAATGGGAATTGGAATTTTATATTCCCCTCTTTCATGTCAATAACCGCACCAACGGTGCGAAGAAAAGGACGTCCCAAAATAATTGGACACAAAGGTTCACACTCTATATCCATAACAATAAAATCAACGGGAACATAGTTGTCATTGACAATGATAAGAACATCGTCGATCTTCCCCAAAGGTTTCTTTATGGAAGAATCAACAAGACGAACACCAAAAGAACAAGGCTCAAAGGGCTTCAATTCAAACATATCAAATATTCTTTTGGGCATAACGGAGGTACTAGCTCCAACATCACATAAAGCATAGCAAGAGAAGTTATTTAATTTAACTTTAATCATAGGGTCCCAACCATCATCTAGCTTCCTAGGTATGGAGGCTTCTACTCTAAGCTTCTCCTCCCTAGCTTTGATGAGAGCATTTGTGATATGCTCCGTGAAGGCAAGATTAAGTGTGCTAGTGTGGGGGTCCCTAGACATTTTGTGTAACAAGCTAATAACTTCTGAGAGGGTACAACTATCAAAATCAATATCACTACTATCAAAGGTGGTGGTAGTGTCATCTAGGCTCACTTGTTTGAAACCCTCTATGTTCATAGGAGTTTCTTTATCTTCGGTTGAGGTATTAGCATCACCATTAATAGGTCCAACGGGACCAGGAGTGCATTGGGTGCTAATAGTTTGGGTGTCCTCAACAATTTGGATAGTGTGGTGTGTAGGAAGGCTCTTAATTCTATCCTCTTCCATAGGGATAACTTCCGGTTTGGCTGCCATTTGATTTATCAAAGTAGATTGGGTGTGGGACATATTCGAAACATGGGTTTCGGTGGCGGTAAGTCTAGCCTAGAGATTAGAAATCTCACTGTTCAGGCTATCAAGTTGTTCACTAATGTTTTGCAGAATGGCAGCATGCTCACCTATTTGCTTAGAGAAGGCTTTGTTTTGTTCAAACTGGGTGTGCATATAGTTCTTAGTAGCTTTCTCTATTTCTACCAATTTCTCATAACTAGGTAAGTCTCTTTTCATATAAGCAGGATTACAGGAGTTGTTGCTAGGGTAGGTGTTGTTGTTCCCATAGTTGGATGGAAACGGTCTAGGATTGCTAGCAAAATTTCCCCTATAAGCATTGTTGTTGAAGTTGTTTCTAGCAATAAAGTTCACATCTACTTGTTCTTGAGCAACCAAAGAATTTAAAGGGACATCATGAGGATCAATAGAGGGTTGCTTGGTAAGTAGAGACTTAATTAAATCAACTTTTTCATTGAGGTAGGTAATTTTCTCGACAGAATTTACCTTCCTACCTGTTGGAGCGCGTTCGGTGTGCCATTGGGAATAATTGGTCATCATCTCATCTAGAAGCTTCGTGGCAGCACCAAGTGTAGTTGACATAAAGGTTCCTCCCGCGGCCGAATCTAACAGGTTCCGCGAGGTAAAGTTCAAGCCTGCATAAAAAGTCTGGATAACCATCCAAGTAGTCAAACCATGTGTAGGGCATTTCTTAACAAGAGATTTCATTCGTTCCCAAGCTTGGGTAACGTGTTCATTATCTAATTGCTTAAAATTCATAATGTTACTCCTCAATTGGATAATTTTAGCAGGTGGGTAATACTTCCCTATAAAAGCATCTTTGCACTTATCCCAAGAATCTATGCTATTCCTAGGCAAAGATTGAAACCAGATTTTAGTGTCTCCCCTTAAAGAGAAAGGAAAGAGCTTGAGCTTAACAACATCACCTTCTACTTCTTTATACTTTTGCATATCACATAATTCAACAAAATTGTTCAAGTGTAAAGCACCATCATCTCCAGCACCAGAGAATTGATCTCTCATAACAAGGTTTAGCAAAGCAGGTTTAATTTCATAAGAGGTAGCTGAAGTGGCAGGTGTGGCAATGGGAGTGCAGATAAAGTCTTGGTTGTTGTGACTAGTGAACCCATAGTAGCAGCAAGTGTGGCAGATTTTTTTGTAATTTTTGATAAAAGACACAAAGATAAAAACTGAAAGGTAAACTAACAAGACTAAAAAACAAAGGTAAAGGGTAGTGTGCAACTCCCCTATCTTAGCACTCGGAGTCCCCGGCAACGGCGCCAGAAATTCGCTTGATGGCTTCTCGCCCCTCGTTGGTTACCCCAAGTGGAAGGTTTGAGATGTAGCGCAACAGCAAGTTTCCCTCGGTGAAGATACCAAGGTTTGTCTCCCGTAGGACTCCGGATATGATAAGTAGGTGTCAGCGGCGCAACTGACGTGGACCTGCACACAGACACAGATAACTTTGTTCCCAACGAAGTTCAGAGAGGTTGTCAATCTCTCCGGTCTTGTTGTTCACAAAGGGTAAACACACAAGGGATAATGATAGCAATTGAAAGTAAAAGCAGAAAAGTAAAGATAGTGTGGAAACAGTAATAAGGATATGGACCGGGATACGTGATGTTCGCTAGTGATGTCTCTCTCCCAAAAGACGATAAAACTGCTATGCGGGGTAAACAAATTAAGAAAGGGCAATTGACAAGATTATGAACGCACCGCAATGCTAACTATGCTACAAAAGAAAGTAAGAGGCTCAAAAGCACGGACAGTACTCCAAAATAAGTAGACCGTAATTCAACTGCATCTACTACTAATCATCCACCTTGAGATATCTATCCATAACATCTCGCTGGTATTAAGTTGCGAGCCCCACCCAAAGTGTAAACCCAAAGCAATAGACAACTGCATTAAAAAGCACTTTGCGTAAAGTAAACAATCCTTGCAACCGCGGTTACAAGCACCGTTGTTTTCCCCCTTGTGGCAACAGCACATCCCCTAGACTCATGTTTTTGTCACTCAAGCGTGTCATCGGGGGGCATGAACCCACAATCGAGCATAACGTTCCCTCTTGGAGTCACTACCTACTACTTGGCCAAAGCAATAAATAGCAACGGAGAACATGCAAGAATTACTTAGGAACAAAAATATAAGAGATAAAAACCAAATATATTACTCTATCACAATCTGAACATAATCTCATAATCCATCAGATCCCATCAAACTCAGCATAGCAATAGCAGAAAGATTACAAAAGTGCCTCGACCATGTAGGGCAGCTCACGAGGTCTAAACCATGAAGAACAAAGAGGGGAGGAGAACATCACATAGCTACTGATCACGGACCCATGGTCCAAGGAAAACTACTCACGAGACATCCGGGGAGCATCCATGGTGGAGAGGAGACTCCCGGAGGTCGGCCCTCCCTTCGGCAGGGTGCCGGGAAGAGGTCTTCTGGTGCTCCCGATCTCGGAAGCGCGACGGCGGCGGAACAGAGGGGAGATCGCGAAAAAGGGTTCTGTCCTCGGAGTTTCCCCGTGACGGAGAATAAATAGGCGAAGGGGGGCAGCCAGAGGTGGACCAGGGGCCCCAAGCCCCCCCTGGCGCGGCCAGGGGTGGGGCCGCGCCGGGTGGCCGCCTGGGCCCCCCTAGATCCCCTCTGGCCCCTCTCGGGCTCTTTGCGAAGCTTCCTGTACGCTGATTTTTCCTGTATTTTTCTCGGAATTTTTCTGGCACTTTTTATATGGGGGAAAACTGAAATAGAAAAACAGCAGAACACAGGAACTGGCACTGGGGTGCACTGAGTTAATAGGTTAGTCCAAATATGATCAAAAGTGTATGAAAGTGTATCTAGATCATAGCAATATCACACAAAACATGCATGGAGCAAGCAGAAATTATAGATACGTTTTGGACGTATCAGTAGACATCACTTGCTACCACATACTTTGAAAACATGTTCACTGCGGACTCCTCACTGTCTGCTGACCCGGTGCTGGACCTCATGGAAGCTATGGTCACGGAGGCCATGAATGCAAACTTGTGTGCAGAGTTCATTAGCAAAGAAATATCGGATGCCCTCTTCCAGATAGGCCCCTTGAAGGCCCCGGGGCCGGACGGCTTCCCTGCTCGCTTTTTACAAAAGAACTGGGGGGTGATGTGTGACCAGATCATCACCGCAGTGCAGGAGTTCTTTCGTTCGGGGATCATGCCAGAGGGGGTTAACAATACGTCCATTGTCCTCATCCCGAAGGTGGACAACCCCACCAAATTATCTGAGTTCCGGCCCATCAGTTTATGTAATGTTATATACAAAGTGGTGGCCAAGTGTTTGGTTAACCGGATGAGGCCGATGCTTGATGAGATCATCTCACCGGCCCAAAGTGCTTTCTTCCCACGCAGGATGATCACGGACAACGCTTATGTGGCCTTTGAATGCTTCCATGCTATTCAACATGAGCGTAGACCGGAGGAGAGCTTCTGCGCGTACAAGCTGGATCTCTCCAAGGCGTATGATAGGGTGGACTGGACTTTCTTGAAGCGCATGATGCAAAAGCTAGGTTTTGCTCACCAATGAGTCGACTGGATTATGTGTTGTGTCACCTCGGTGTGATATTCTGTGAAATTCAACGGAACCCTCTTGGATTCATTCGCACTGTCGTGAGGGATTCGGCAAGGTGATCCTTTGTCCCCTTTTCTCTTCCTGTTTGTTGCTGACGTCCTCTCTGCTTTGTTGAAGGATGGTGAGGACAAGGGAAATTTCTCTCCTCACAAAGTCTGCAGGCGAGCCCCGGGTATATTCCATTTGCTGTTTGCGGATGAAACGTTGATGTTCTTTAAGGATATGGAGGAGCAAGCTTTGAATGTCTCAGAAGTTTTGACAATTTATGAGAAGGCTACTGGACAATTTGTTAACCCCTCCAAGTGCAGCATCCTATTTGGCGACTATTGCCTAGTGCATATCCAGGAAAGGGTGCGGGGTGTTCTTCGGATAAGCCATGACTCGTTTGAAGACAAGTACCTGGGGCTACCCACACCGGACGGCCGGCTGTCCAGGGAGAAGTTCCAAAACTTGCAGTCCAGGCTCTCTAAAAGAATAATTGCATGGGGGGATACACTATCTCTTGCAGGAAATGAGACCATGATTAAGGCAGTTGGTCAAGCAATCCCTACTTTTGCTATGAGTGTCTTCAAGCTTCCGATGTTCGTATGTGAGGACCTAAACAAGATGGTAAGGAACTTCTGGTGGGGTGCGTCGGAAGGCAAGAGGAAGACCTGCTGGGCTGGCCTAAGATTCAGGCGCATAAAACTAAAGGAGGCTTGGGGTTTAGGGACTTCCGTGTTTTTAACCAAGCGCTCCTTGACCGGCAAGCTTGGCGGCTGCTAACCAAACCTCAAAGTATGTGTGCGCAGGTTCTCAAGGCTCGGTACTATCCAAATGGTCGACTAGAGGACACGGTGTTCTCCGGGGTGGCGTCACCGTCATGGCAGGGAATCCAACATGGGATTGAGCTACTCAAGAAAGGGACAGTCTTGCGGGTGGGGAATGGCAATGACATCCGCATTTGGCGTGACCCTTGGCTCCCCTCAATGCCCTCCCGCAAGCCGTTCACGTAGCAAGGCAACTGCCGTCTCTGCCGGGTGTCTGAGCTCCTGGATGTGAACGGCGACTGGCGGCGTGACCTCCTCCGGCGGATCTTCCTTCCCATGGATGTGTCGAACATCATCAGCATCCGCACCTCCCCTCG